>JASDDO010000016.1:102725770-103435040 GCA_030015575.1 Agapanthus africanus | reverse complement strand
TGAGGCGGGATCGCCGACTATTAGAGATATTGATTCAGACCTTAGGTACACTCTAGTTTCTTACTGACTAGTCTATTAGGTTTAGTTCCTTAGGATGTTAGATGGGCACTGGTTTGGGTTCGACTCACATAGTGGTAGTTGTACTCGTATCTCGCAGAGGAGTGGATAATGCACATCTGTATTTACATTCATACTGTAATTATCATGGTGCATGCTCTTTTATATGTTGCTATAATCAGTATAAACTTTACCTGTTAGGACACCAGCACTATTACCGATGATGCGCATATTCCACGCACACTTATTTGCCGGCTCACACACATCATCATCGGTAATTGCTATGTCACGTACACTTTAGATCATATTGACTTTTATAGATAGAATCAGTTAACAACTAGACCGCTATAATATTGTGATTATTCTCTGACATTAGTACAGACATGATATTTATTGCTTAGACATTCATGCATTCATATTTTCATGTTATCATGCATTATTATGGGCATATGCCGACACTTATCATATACTTACTCATGATTTTGAGATTTGGATTTCTATGAGATTTCTGGATTTTTGGGAAAACCGCAAAAATATATAAAACTTCTCTCTCTCTCCTCTTCTTTTTTTAAAATAAGATGCGGTTTTCTCGTGATGTATGTGTCGTCCACCATGAGATTTCATGTTTTCTGTTGGATTTCGAGACCCGATTCGAGGAGTGGATGAACCGTCTCGGGTGCATGGTGGGCCCGGTATGGTACCCCGGGGCAAGAAGATCGAGTTGTAGACGATGAGCCTGACAGGGGAAGGCTACCTACCGGTGATGTCTGGCGCGGCGGATATCCGGAGGATACCGACCGTTGTTATGGGATTTGATGATATGGGCCGATCCGGACTGACGGAGCCCGACATATTGAGACTTGAGGTTACATGTGTTGTGTCGATGCTTGACACGGATTTCCATGGATTTCATTATTGAGATTTCAGATGCTTATACACACTTTACTATGATAACAGCTAAAGAGTTCTTATACATATATATCTGGATTTCAGGATTTGTTACTTTACATTCATGGTGCATGCATTTCATTTCATATGACATAGTATCACATGAGGCACTGACACGACACGGAGTATTTGCACTTACACGTAGTATTACCCTGCTATTCTAGATGATTGAGATATAGTAGTGTATTATTATGACCTAGGATAGCGTCGTGCATTCGATTTATTTTCGTAGATGTCTTCTACTCACGAGTTGGCAACTCACCCCCGTTGTGCCAAATTTTATTACAGGTGCGATGTACAGGTTTCCCTTGGCAGTTGCTGGCACATCATTTTCATTTCGGGTGATTTGCACGGTAGGTTGGTTCATTTGTATCTGAACCGCCGTTGTATTTTTATTATTTCATTTGTATCTAGAAAGCTCCATCAACCATACTTGTATTAATTGGTAAGTTTATTGGGCCAGTCTTTTATTTCGACCTTAGAGTCGCGCATGTATTATTCTGATCTGGTGGTTTTGTTTTCTTTTGAGTTTTGAGCCTCGCCCTTTGGCGTTGTATATTATTGTGTTTGTTGTGGTTGTTTCCGCCTGTTGGCATTGAGCTAGCACCCGTTTGGGGATGCTTTTTATTGTTTATTCATATTATACTTGTTGTACCCGTTTGGGGGCCAGTTTTTACAGAGGAGACTCTGCCGAAATTTTTGGTAAAATTTGCTGATGTTTTTATACTTGTTTTCTTTTCTTTTCTTCTTTTTCTTCTTTTATGGTTTAGATTTCTGGGCTTCGGCTTACTTAGGTCACGTGGCGCCTCTAGACGCTTCGTAATCTAAGTGCCGGTCACGTTCCGTACTTTCGGGTCGTGACATGAAGCTTTGACTTAGTGACCATTTTGTCTCATGCTTAACCCTAACCATTCCACTTAACCCTAGTCTATTCTCTACACTTGACCATGGTTACATTATGATAAGTATTCTTTTTATTTCCTTTTTCGAAAATACTTATGATATTCTTTCATCTTCTTCTTCTTCTTCTTCAAGATGAAGAACCTTTACTTCATCAATGGTGATTGATGAAAAAGGGTGAGAAATCCAATTCTAAAGTGAACCCACTTCCTATTTCTTCATCCTCTACCTCTTGCCAAGTAGTATAGGGTGTTTCCTTCACAAGTTTTCAAGGCTTGGTGAAGGTGGAGCTTGATCTTGCGATGCCTCGACGTAGATCATCTTCGGCATCGTCGTCGATGACCTAGCCCGTCCATTCTCCGATGAAGCCGACGCTAGAGCCCGGGGTTCGACTTGGACAGCGAGGAGACTTCATTGCGGAGCTATGGAGGTGGAGCACCGGATCTACAAAGGTTGTATTACCATTATCTTATAGTTTAGTTGTAAACTAGCTCGCTTTATCGCCTAAACTTCTAGCCAACGATCTAGTCTAGGGTTTCTCGGCACCGTAATTTTTGAAATTGGCATGGTTGATGCCTTATGAGACCTCATTGGAGTGCCTAGGAACCCTACAGTGGTATCAGAGCCAAGCTAGAGCCTTAGGCGATGGTTAGACGATGTTTGAAACCCGATCGAACCGAAACCCAAACCCTAATTTGCTCTCTGGACTTTTTCCAAATATTGGGTTTTTTCCAGATTAAAAATATGCAGAACATTCAGCAGGAAATTCTAAGAATTACGATGCAAAAATTACCTAATGATCTTTCTAAAGTGCGGCGGAACCGCGGCATTAGCGTGCTAAAGCGGCTGTTCCGCGGCCCTTTTGTCTTATCTCCCATTGAATTTTGCACAGTAATTCCTATTTGGCAGTGCTGGTTTTCCTGGGAATTTTTAATTTGAAATAAAGAGTTGAGTATTTTGGGTTGTATTGAGAGTTCGTACATTCGATCGGATTGTCAAACTTTGTCTATGTGTTTTTCCGGATAATTTTAGAATATGTTAAAAAGTTCGACCGGATATAAATACCCAACTTTTCCCCTGCCGGAAAATTTCCAAGTGTTGGATTTTTCCGTGGTTTAAAGACGTTCTAAGTAGTGCAAGTAACGCGATGGTCCCTCTAGAAGACAACAAACCATAACTCGATTATGTGACCGTCTTGAATTGCCCTTTGAACCTTCGGGTTTGGGGCAGTACGGCATGCCACATGTGAGGCGTTGGCTTGACCCTTCTACGGCTGGACCGTTGGTACTGAGGCACGAACTGAATGTTTTTAGACTTGTTTCATGTGTTGATCTGTATTGGGAAAACTTGGGTGTTTGACTGTTCTATCGGAAAGTTTAACATTTTCTATTTATCTGGAATGCGATACAATAATTGGAATTCACAATAAGTTATGAGATAACTGAATGAATGTTATAAACACAGCACTTTGGTCTCACTTGATCGGTTGCCACGGAATTTTGATGCGATCAATAGTCCGTCGCAATCACGTAGTGTACGCGGATACTCGTCGGGTAAACTTAATAGACAGCCTCGCCCCATAGCCCCGACCAAGTGACTGTAGGAGAACCCCGTCGCCGAAAGCATCCATTCGGGTGCTCGCGGCAGCGGTGTTCCGCCTTGGTGCACTTCGTCGACGGTATCAGGGGTGCGGCCGCCTACTAAAGTTTGCGACGAGCATTCGATCAGAATATCGGGAATCCTGTTGAATTGCCCGACTTGATATTGAAAAGAGTTTTCGATAATGAGACTAAAATGCCGGGTTTACAATTGTTAGGCATGCGATGTCTAAGTAATTCATTTGTTTAGGCATGCGATGTCTAAGGAGGTTGCGGATTCCAACTGTTGTAGTTTTACACTTTCTTTTCTGTGACCGTAAGTGTAATATGTGATATCGCCGGTTTCGTTGCTATATGCCAACGACAATTGGGGTATGCATACTTACTTACGTTGATGACATGTGATGTTATGTGTTGCTGGATATGTTATATTGGATCATCGTATTCGAATAGCCGGGGTTTTTTATGTGAGATGAGTGTTTTTCATTTTCATTCATGTAAAAACTTGTATGTAATATTCTTTTATTTGGGCACTTCCTGGTCGCGGAAGTTGTCACCGTTTGTATATTAATTACTTTTCTGCACTAGGATAGACCCAAGGAGGAGGGCACAAGTAACCGGGTTCTGGAGTCCAGTGGGAGACCAACTCGAGGAGTCGAGCCCGGGTCTCCTAACTCTGGAATTGGTAGGGTTGCTTGCCGCTCTCGTAGGGGTCTAGGGGTGTGGGTTTGGCTATTCATCACGACCGTGGAATCCGTGTTTTATACTGGCTCGTATTGAAAACACGGACGTCCTAGTATATCCAATAATTCATATGATTCTTCTGCTGCGATATATGTGATGTGATCATGTGATGTTCTGTGATAGATACAGTATATAGTATATATGATATATTATATAGACGTTACTTATGTTTTGCACCCGCACTAGCCCTGCCCTGCTCTGTCGTTAGTTACCTAACCTAACGGTGCACGAGGGGACATCGAGGCGAATGCGGATGGCATAAGTGTACGTCGTATTTATCTGTGATGTTTAGGTATTTAAATGATGGGACTTCATTAATATGATTAATGAAAGTAAAAGAAACCTAAGATGTTGTAGAATCGAATTTCAATATAAAACAGGTAGCTACAGTTCTTGCTTTGCACAGCGGTATATGTGATATATCCTGCACCTTATTCGATAAGGAAATGACCGAGATCCCTTCATCGGGAGTGACTCCTTTAGCAATAACTGGCAGATGCTACACACTCGGTTTGTCTTTTGATTGCTTCTATAGTTTCTGCTTTGCACAATGATATATATGATATATCCCGCACCTCATTCGACGAGGAAAGGACCGACGATCCCTTCACCGGGAGTGACTCCTTTAGCAAAACTAGAAAAGCCTAAAAAACACTCCATTTCAAAATTCATTCGATCCTACAACGATATCAAGTTCATTACGCAATAGGTTTTCAGAAAAACCTGTCGTAGCCCTCCGTCATTTCAGATAAGTACTAGTTAGTATTCGTGCTGCGGTTGTTTGGCATGCGTCAAGGCGTAGTGTACGGTAGCTAACTAGTGCTTATCTGCTAGCATACGATGCGATTGGATTATGGTATTCGTACAGCGTTGTTTGGCATGCGTCAAGGGTCGTGTGGGTGGGTTTAATTCAATCAGGAAATGACGGGTTGAACTTGACTAGCGGACTATGGGTTGTTTGGCATGCGTCAAGGTCATAGCACGCTAGGGGCAAAATATTATCGGGAATTTCAAGTGTTGAAATTTGCAATGAGATTGCATACCTTCTATGAGATAGTTGGATCCCGATACCCGCTGCGAGTAAGAGTTACTCCTGGGAGAGTTTTATACATTACAATTAGCCGATCAAGTAGGTGTCTAGAAAGGTGTTAACGAGGTTACGCCTCTGGGAAAACAAGGTTTACATTAATTAGGTTTGTGCGAAAGCACGGGGGACCTCCCTCAAAGTACCGACACTGGCCTGGCTGAAAGATTGGCGAACTTGTAGCGTGTAATTAATCCCGGCTAGTCTTTCCTTTTAGGGTTTGAAGGAAGATTTGATAAAAAAGCAGTGGGAGCCATCCTGATTAGATAAAATAAAAACCAATCTATTCTTGCAAGAGCGCACGCTGAGTGTTTTCTTCTCTCTCTCTCCTGGTAGCGACCATTTCACGCCTTAATCAAGATAATAAAATGGATAATTGACCGAACCCGCTTATTATACTGAGCTGGGGAACGTTGGTCCCGCTCCAACTTATAAATGTTATAAGACAGAGCGGGAAATTGGGGAATACCAGATTTCCCGTGCCGCCCAAACGAAGAGAGTGCATGTTGATGCATCATCTTCGGGTGTGTTAATTACAAAGAACTGTTTCTCAGTATCCTCCGCATCCTGAGTATATGATACCGGATCAGGATCCCAGATATGTAATCTGTTACATAGGGCTACAAAAGGGTAGAAAAACTGAGAACGGGTGATAAGTTTCATGAGGCAGAAAACGGGGCAAGTATTGCAGCCAAGTCTGTCGGTCACTGTCACCCTGTATTACCTGGATACATTGATTCTGAACAAATGTTATTAGATACCGAACCTGATATACAAAATCATATCTGTCTCTTTATTAGTAAAGAAACGATAAAATTTCGTATTGTTGGATAATGTTTTGAACATTTCCTATATCAAAAGTTGATCGGTTCAGGCACGTTATCTAAAAGCATTAATGTTCTAAATCAAACTACAGTTCAGAGTATACGGAACACACACAAGAGGAAGAGTTCAGAAATGAACGGATCCTTCTTGAGGTATTGTAGACTAGGTCATATCAATGCGACCCGACTAGCTTGAGTTACATATAGATGCATATTTAAATTAGTTTGAATTTACATCTTCTGAAACTTGCCAGTCATGTCACAAAGATAAGATGACCATAGCTCCGTTTACTGGAAACAGAGAAAGAGTTAGTGAACTCTTGGGACTGATACATGATGATGTATGTAGGTCTCCTGTCTACACATACCAAGACCGGTCCTTTGTACTTCATTACATTCTCTGATCATCTCTCAAGATTCAGTCATATGTTCCTATTGAAACATGAGTCCGAACCTTTTGAGATATTCACAGAATATAAGTTAGAAGTAGAGAACCAATACGGGTATAAGTATTATGTCCTTTGATGAGATCAGGGGGGGAGAATACTTGAGCACGGAAATCCTGGACTATTCTAAAGGAGAATGAGATTCTCTCTCAGCATTACTCCTCTGTATACACCATAGCACAATGGTATATCGGGGCGGAGCAATCACACCCTATATGATAAGGCGTGCTCTATGATGAGTACTACTGAGTAACCTATTTCCTTTTGGGAGTTATGCACTTGGGAAGCTGCATACCAATTGAATAGGGTTCAAATCAAATCAGTAGCCTACCACTTCATATGTGATATGGAAAGGGAAGAGCCCATATCTTAAGTTAGTTAAGATTTGGGGTTGTCCGGCCTATGTCTAAAAGCAAAATCTGGACAAGCTCGAGGCAAAGTCTGTTATGTAGAACTGGAATGGTTCCAGCTATACAAACTACAGCAAATGATTTGATAGAACCAAAGGATTCAATAGATTCCAACGAACCTCACCCTCTCCGCCGATCTAGTAGGGTTCCTCACCCACCTGAGAGATACTTCGGTTTCTCTATGACAGTAGGAGCGAGGATTTCATCATGAGATGATGACCCAACTAGTTTCGAGCTGGCCATCAGGAGTAAGACTCTGTAAGAATGGCTGGATGCTTAGCAATCTGAGATGGAATCCATGTACACCAGCAAAGTATGGACTTTGGCTGCTATATCTGAAGGGTTAAATCCCCATCAGGAGCAAGTATATCTTGAGAAGATTACTTGGTGTAGATGGAAAAGTTGAGACTTTCAAAGCTAGACTTGTTAAAGGTTTTCGTCATTGACCAGGCGTGGATTATGATGAAACCTTTTTCAAGTAGCTATGCTTAAGTCCATCCAGATCCTACTTGCCACGGCTACATACCATGACTACGATATCTGGTGGTTGGGTGTCATGACTGCTTTTCTAAATGCTGATTTAGAAGAGAGTGTCTATAAGTACACAGCCAGAGGGCCTCGTAGACAGTGGGAGCAGCGGAAACGCGAGCAAGATGTTTTATGTGATAAAGCAGGCATCGCGGAGTTGGAACATCTGTTTTGATGGATTAGTCAAGGAAGTTGACATCATCAAAATGGTAGATGAACCTTGTATATACAAAAAGGTAGTAGGGAGTATGGTGGTGATCCTCGTAGAGTACGTGGATGACATACTCATGATAGGGAAGGAGTTTCCTATGCTACGCTCGGTCAATCTCCGCTTATCACAATGATTCTCCATATAGGAACAAAGTGATACCTACTAAATCCTGGGTTTTGGATCTATGAGATAGATCTAAATGGATATTAGGACACTCACTAGTTGTAGTGAGATGGTATCAATTGGTCCTGGGGAGAATCACTGAAAGGGTTCCAGGGTGATAAAGACGACTGAGTGTCAGTCGCAGGCATTGTCTTTACCCTCAGTAAAGGGACGGTATGTTGGAAGAGTTCCAAGCTAGATACCGTGACATACTAGACGATAAAGGCAGGATACATCGCTACTTACGATGCTACCAAAGAGGCTGTTTAGGTGTATATTGGTTCATGAGATGAACCTAGTTCCTCCCATTGTGTGACAATGGAGTTGTGGCTTATGCCAAGGAACGTCCGTCCCATCAGTGATCCAGACATATTCTAAGGCAGTATCACCTGATCATGGAGATGGCTGATCTCCAAGGTGATCGAGGTTGGGAGAGTAGACTCAGAGGATAACACGGCGGATCCACTCACGAAGGCCTATTCCCAGAGAGAGACTTTTATGGGATGGTTGAGTATGAGATACTTCAACCACTGCTACAGATGGCCCTAGTGCAAGTAGGAAATTGTTAGTTATATGTATGCCCTAGAGGCCATTACTGTACATAGGATGTATATTGTAGTGGATGCTAGGACATATATAGGGAGGACTTTCTTGCTCGACATGATAGTATGCTATCTGGTTACTCTTTACCTTAACGTGTATACTGATTGTCTCTCTGTTACATGTTGGTAAAGCCCTTAGGATGTGTACTTGACTACCTGGACTATGATGCAGATCATACTAGTGGGGACATGGTAGTTTATAAGTACATCCTTCAAGGTCCCTAGTCATGGGTGTATCGAGATGGGACATCGATATACCAGAGTAGACTAGCGTATACCTTCTCGACCCATACAGATGGGCGATGGATGATCCCATATCCATTGGTGTTTGACATCAGAGATCATATACGGGTACTCAGTGGAGACTGGGTACACTGGACGGACTCGCCGAGAACTCCCAGATGGTATTATACCTTACGTCAGATGGCAGTTCTCTGGTGACACTAGTACAGAGTAATCTGTTGACCCGAGATCGTCATAGAGTCTTGTGTGGTTCCCACTGTGCTTTGATTTCCACCTTACCACATCCAAGAGGGCGTGCAAAACGGTGGCTTTTGGGTACAGTCCCGAATCACATGGAGGCAATGAGCGATAGGAGGGGATTCGTCTCTCCCGGTATAGGGGGTTGATGTTGCTCTGTGTTCGATTGGCTATAACCGGAAATCCCTGGACAGGGTTGCTGAGATTTACTGGTAAGTGTTACCAGTAGTTTCTCGAATTGTTATAGACCTTATATCGACACGACTTATCGAGCTATTGGGGTCTGACGTTTACCACCCCTAGGCAAGATATGCGACATATCAGACGACGAGACCGGACTGTACGGTAGTGTTACTGGTTGGATTCACTGGAGTGTGAGCGGGCTTGCTCGTCGATCTTCTGATCGCTCAATACCCGGGTGGCCGTTACGTTTAGCAGACCGCTTGCGGCTTGTGGGTGCTTGATATGATCATCATCTGCTACCGGCGTATTGACGAGTCTTTAGAGTCCTACACAGAGGTTTCCTGGCTCAAGCGAAACGAAATAGGAGCGCATATGAGATATGTGCGGGACCGAGAATAATGCGAGTATGTGATACCGTATTCCATTCTCGCGATGAATGTATCGAATGGTTATATGCGATATAACCTAGTTATCGAATCGAGGGTTGATTCGATAAGCCGATACATTGGATACTAGTCGGTTATATACGATATGACCGGATCGTTAAATCAAGTGTTGATTTAATGATTTAATGCATAATTATATATTTGATATATTACTTTGCATTAACTAGTATCGGTTCACTTTTAAATGGATTTTCTCACTTGTTTGTGCACATTGTATATATGATATATTTTTTGTGCACAAGATTGTATCATGTTTGATGATACATGCTAGTTTGGGTTTGTGTAAAGAATTAAACCATGGTTACTTAAGTGGTTAGGGTTTCATTTCCTTTTCTCATTTATTTATTTATTTATTCTTTATGGAAAATGAAAAGCATAAAGAGAAAAATGGTTGCTAACTTTGTTTGTATTATGAAGCTTCATGAAGCTTTGACTTAGTGACCATTTTGTCTCATGCTTAACCCTAACCATTCCACTTAACCCTAGTCTATTCTCTACACTTGACCATGGTTACATTATGATAAGTATTCTTTTTATTTCCTTTTTCGAAAATACTTATGATATTCTTTCATCTTCTTCTTCTTCTTCTTCAAGATGAAGAACCTTTACTTCATCAATGGTGATTGATGAAAAAGGGTGAGAAATCCAATTCTAAAGTGAACCCACTTCCTATTTCTTCATCCTCTACCTCTTGCCAAGTAGTATAGGGTGTTTCCTTCACAAGTTTTCAAGGCTTGGTGAAGGTGGAGCTTGATCTTGCGATGCCTCGACGTAGATCATCTTCGGCATCGTCGTCGATGACCTAGCCCGTCCATTCTCCGATGAAGCCGACGCTAGAGCCCGGGGTTCGACTTGGACAGCGAGGAGACTTCATTGCGGAGCTATGGAGGTGGAGCACCGGATCTACAAAGGTTGTATTACCATTATCTTATAGTTTAGTTGTAAACTAGCTCGCTTTATCGCCTAAACTTCTAGCCAACGATCTAGTCTAGGGTTTCTCGGCACCGTAATTTTTGAAATTGGCATGGTTGATGCCTTATGAGACCTCTATAGTGTGCCTAGTAACCCTACAAACATGCCACATTTTTAGAAAAGGAAATTTATACAAATAGTACTGATGGCAATGCGGTAGAACTAGAAGAGGTTTTAGAGACACAAATTACTCATGAAGAATTGGTTGAAACTGATGTTGCAGTAGAACATCAAGAACCACAGCCGCTCCGGAGATCTAGTAGAACTTCTCGCCCACCGGAGAGATACTATGAGTTTCTCATTGATGGCGATAGAAAAGATTGCATCATAGATGATGATGATGACCCTACTAGTTTTCAGCAAGCTATCACGAGTGGTGACTCAATGAAGTGGCTGGATGCCATGAGATTCGAAATGCAGTCCATGTACACCAACAAAGTATGGACTTTGGATGTTGCACCTCCTGGGATAAAACCCGTAGGGTGCAAATGGATCTTTAAGAGAAAGATTGGTGTAGATGGACAGGTGGAGACCTTTAAGGCAAGGCCTGTAGTGAAAGGTTTTCGTCAAAGACCAGGATTGGACTATGATGAAACTTTCTCTCCTATAGAAATGCTTAAATCCATTCGGATCCTACTTGCTATTTCTGCTCACTACGACTATGAAATCTGGTAGATTGACGTAAAAACTGCATTTCTAAATGGTGATTTAGAAGAATGCGTTTTTATGGATCAGCCAGAGGGCTTCATTGACAGTGGGAGCAGCGAAAAGGCATGTAGGTTGCTTAAACCCATTTATGGATTAAAGCAGGCATCACGGAGCTGGAACATCTGCTTTGATGATACAATCAAAGAGTTTGATTTTGTCAAAAATATAGATGAACCATGCATTTATAAGAAGATTGTAGGGAGTACTGTCACATTCCTCATATTGTACGTAGATGACATTCTCTTGATAGGAAATGATATTCCTATGCTATAATCGGTCAAACTATTCTTATCACAAAGGTTCTCCATGAAGGACCTGGGTAATACCTCTTGCATTTTGGGCATCAGGATCTATAGAGATAGATCCAAGAGGTTATTGAGATTGTCCCAATCAAAGTACATTGACACCATCCTAAAAAGGTTTAGTATGGAAGATTCTAAACGTGGTGCCTTGCCTGCTTGTCATAGAATCACTCTCTCCAAGGACTTTTGTCCGAAGACTGATGAAGAGAGAGCTCGCATGAGCATTATACCTTACGCTTCAGCCGTAGGATCTATAATGTATGCGATGTTATGTACTCACCCTTATGTAGCTTATGCACTAGTTGTAGTAAGCAGGTATCAATCGAACCCAGGGGAGAAACATTTGATATTAGTGAAAAACATTCTTAAGTACTTGCGAAGGACTAAAGAATTGTTCTTGGTGTATGGTAATGGGGATCTCCAAATGGAGGCCTTTACCGATTCCGGCTTCCAAAGTGATAAGGATGACAACAAATCTATCTCAGGGTTTGTATTTACCCTCAATGGAGGGGCGGTTAGTTGGAAGAGTTCCAAACATGATACTGTTGCAGACTCCACGATGGAAGCTGAGTATATTGCTGCAAATGATGCTGCCAAGGAAGCCGTCTGGATGAAGAAGTTTGTCGCGGAACTAGGAGTAGTTCCAACCATTGTTGATCCAATACCATTGTATTGTGATAATAATGGGGATATGGCGTTGGCCAAAGAACCAAGATCCCATCAGAAGTCTAGACACATCCTGAGGCGATATCATTTGATCCGGGAGATAGTAGATCGCCACGAGATCGTGATTCGGAGAGTAGACACAAAGAATAACACCGCGGATCCACTCACAAATGCCCTTCCACAGCCGCAACATGAGCGACTTTTTGAGATGTTGGGTATGAGATACGCCAATAATTGGCCTTAGTGCAAGTGGGAGATTGTTGGATATATGTATGCCCTAGAGGCCATTATATGTATAGTGGATGCTTGGATATATATATATATATATATATATATATATATATATATATATATATACAGATGACTTTCTTGCTCGAAATGATAGAATGCTATCTGGTTTACTTTATCTTGACATGTTCATTTGATCATGCATCTTACTCTTTTGGTACATGTTGATAAAGCCCAGAGGATATATGCTTGACTACTGGGACTATGATGCAGATCAAACTAGTGGGACACGTGTAGTTTATAAGCATATCCTCGAACTGTTCCTAGTCGTGGGTGTATCGAGACGGGGCATCGATATTCCAGAGTAGACTAGTGTATACCATTCTTATCCCATATTATGGGCGATGGATGATCCCATATCCATCTGGTGTGGTGACACCAAAGATTGTATACGGGTGCTCAGTGGAGACTGGGTACACTGAACGGACTCGCCGAGAACTCCTATATGGTATTATATCTATCGTCGGATTGCAGTTCTCAGGTGACACTGGTACAGGTTAGTCTGTATACCGAAGATCATCATAGAGTCTTGTGTGTCCTCCCACTGTACTTTGATCTCCACCCTACCATGGCTCTACTGAGTCGTGCAAACAGGTGGATTTTGGGTACAGTCCTGAGGAACATGGAGGCAATGAGTGATAGGAGGGGTTTCGTCTCTCCCAGTATTGGGGGTTGATGTTGCGCTGTGCTCGATTGACTATGACAGGTAGTCCCTGGCCAGGGCTGCCGAGATTTACTGATAAGTGTTATCAGTAGTTTCTCGATCTGTTATGAGCCATACACCGGCATGACTTATTGAGTTATTGCGGTCGACGATACCATCCCTAGACTCGATATGCAGCATATCCGACGAAGAGACCGGACTGTACGTTAAGTGTTGCCAGGTGGCTCGATGGGAGTTTTGATAGGTTCGCTTGTTTTTCTTCTGATCGCTCAGTACCCGGGTGGCCGTTACGTTTAGCTGACCTCTTGCGGCTTGTAGGTGTTTGATGTGATCATCACCTGCTGCCGGCATATTGACGAGTCTTAGAGTCCCACACAGGAGTTTCCTAGCTCAGGCGAAATGATGTGGTGTGCATATGAGATATGCGCGGGAGCTCGATTAAATGCGTGTATATGATACCGTATTTTAATCGGGGGGTTTTCTATTGGTCGGGTCGTATGTGATATGACCGGTTTGTTAAATCAAGTGTTGATTTAGCATCGACTTTTTATCTCATTTTTAATAAACCTTTTCTTTTGGATGTATGCGTAAGTCTATGTAACCCACCCCGGTACTTATGGGGAGGCGGAAAGAGTAAAAAAAATGGATTTTTATCATAAGGAAACATAGACTAACCATGAAGGATCTTTGCTAAACAAAAACTAACAAACTAACTACAAGTTCTAGCTACTAGGTAAGATGGTTATACCTAGTTCTTGAACTCCTTCTCTTCTTGTTGTGGTCCTCCTTATTGCTAGCTCCTTGGAGTGGTGTAGACGGCTCCTCCTCTTTGTCTTCTCTTTGCCGAACAAAGATCCACTCGAAGGCCTCTACCTTGAGCTCCTAGCTCAACCAAGAGGTAACTAGAGTGGTTGGCTTGCTAGACTAAGAACCCTAGAATGAGTAGAGAGTTATCTTGATGGTTTTATCTCACAAAGCTCATGTTTTTCAACTCATGAAACAAGAGAGCTTTGAGAGAGAGGAAGAGGGAGAGCTTTGCAAGAGAGAGAATGAGAGAGTAATCTCAACCTTGCTCTCATATGAGAAAGATATGAGAATAATAATAATAATTAAGAAAATTGTGATGGTTAGTTGATTTGACCATTATCATTTCATATTAAATGCTAATGCAAGCTTCAAGAAGCATCTTTGCAAAAGAAATCATCATGGTCAACAAAAGTCAACAAGTCAAATGGTCAACCCAACCCTAACCATGGCACAATTATCCTTAATTAATATTATTAATCATATTTCTCATTCTCGTTAGGGTTTAGAAAAAGTCAACGGTCAAAAACCCTAATGAGGTTCCTCTGCCTCTGTCAACTGTGCATACACACCCGCATCCGTGTTCTGAGAAATATGAATACAATGAGACAAAACCAATCCCAAAACAAATACTAGGATCTGGCTTAAACCAAAGCCTGCTAGTAATAACTGTCCGGACACCAAACGTGCACAAGTGCGCGTATGTGAACGGACCCTGTCGCAAAATCATGCGACCTCTACTCTGTTTTGCCCAAAGGAGAACAACCCTCTGTGTGGCACTCTAAAGACTTGACAGTACACTGGCAATGGGTTTAACCACAGGCCGCAAGTGGTACTAGCTGTACGTAACGGCCCCAGGTAGATGCCGATAAGAAGACTGATGAGGTGAACCCATCCGAACTCCTACTGAGCCTGAATGTGACAATCTCCGTGCAGTCCGGTCTGTTCTTCTGAGAGTATCGCATGTCGGGCCTAGGGGGCGGTAAATGTCAGTCCCCTAATAGCGGTACAAGTCGTGTCGGAGTGCAGCCCAGAACACCATGAGAAACTACTGGAAACACTACCAGCAAATCTCGCTTGCCCTGGCCAGGGACTTTGTGTAGTGGCTCTCCTAGACACAGCGCGATATCGACTCCCAATACCGGGAGAGACGAATCCTGTTTAACCGTCGCTGCCTCCAAGTGCTTCGGGACTGCACCCAACTACTACCTGTTTGCACGACTCATTTGAGCCGTGGTAGGGTAGTAATCTAAAAACAGTGGGAACACACTCGAGGCGAAGTGACAGTGTCAAGTCAACAGACTAAGCTGTACTCATGTCACCTGGGAACTGATAACCGACGATAGGTATAATACCAACCAACAGTTCCCAGCGAGTCCTGTCCAGTGTACTCGTAACCTAACGAGCACCTGCATACTATCTCAAGTACGACGTACTAATGGCTGTGGGACAGACCATCTCCCCTGCTGGGATGAGAAGCGCATACGCTAGTCTACTCCGGAGTATCGATGCCCCGTCTCGATAATCCTACGACTAGGGACCTGTATAAGGATGTTCTTGTAGATTACCCAGCCCCCACTAGTGTGACTGCCATCACAACGCTGGTAATCAAGCAAAGATCCTAAGGGCTCCACTAATGTGTAAAGGCGATATGCTAAAAGAAACACATGCACACATTAAAGTAGAAACAAACCAAGTAGCATACTACCATTTTGAGCAAGATTGTCTATACAACTGTGAATATCCCAAGCTTCCATTAAGTAATATACAAACTAGTATGATACAGTAATGGCCTCTAGGGCATATATACTAACAGTATGCATGAATGGGTGTATGTGCATATGTTGATGTGAATGCACACATACATACATACATACATGGTGTCATGGTTGTTGATACATGGGAGATGGAAATGCAAGACTCACATGGTTCATTTATATATTTATATTTTGATATTCGATTAAAAGAAAATGAAAATTAAATCATAATTGGGTTTTCTACACTCTTCTTTCCATTTGACCTAACTTTAACCCATGGTTTGATTTTCATTTGGACTCTAATCAAACATCAAAATATCTAGATATTATTTAACCATAGTTTGGCATGACATAAATATATGTTTGATATTTTATTTCTATGCTAAAAAGATAATTATAATTGATAATTATCAAAAGGGAGCTCTAGCTTTGCCATCTCCATCTTCTTCCTCTCTCAAGATCTCTTGAGTTTCAAAAGTGAGTGAAGTAAAAAGAAAGGAAAGGTTTTTAAGTGAGAACATAACCCACATCACCATTCTACTTTAGTCTAGCCCACTAGATTTGAGTGTTTGCTTCATCTTCATCCTTGATCAAGTGAAGTAAGGAGATTTGAGCAAAGAGACTTCGGGTGGATCATCGTGGACTTGGAAGGAGCTTAAGCAAGCCGGTTCAAACTCTAGGAGATCCAAGGAGTCAAGGAGGGAGTCTACAAATGTTGTATTACTTAACTCTTAGTGTAGATTACATCTAGTATGTGATGCTAGTTAGTTGTTACCCTAAAAATCTAGTTTCGATTCATAATTAGTTTGCTTAGCACCTCCCTAAAATTTTAATGTGGCATGTGTGATGCTTAAAAACCCTAGGCAAGGTGCAAAGGAAACCCAACACCTAGTTTGCTAAGCTAGGTAGCTTAGAAGATGTAGAGTGTCTAATAGAGTGTTTTATCTCATATAACCCTATGGCTCACAACACATGTGAAGGTTAGGGTTTTTGAGGAAGAAGGAGGAGAAAATGGAGAGAGAAAGGAAATGAGCAAATGAACTAGGTCCAAGGCAAGTGAAGAATGGCTCACTCATTATCTCACATGAAGCATGGATTATTTTCCCATTGAAAATAGCAACCATGCTTCAATAGTAACCACAAACCAATAAACAAATGCAATGAGCCATGCTTCACCCCATGCCTTGAATATCTCCAATTTCCACCTCATTAATCTATTTCCAAAAATAGATAAACCAAATAATGAGGTGTCCCCTTATAGAAGCATCTCTTATGAAATTAAAAGAATACCCTCACCGTATATACAAACCCGTATTCGTATTCCGAAAAATACGAATACAATGTGATAATAATAATCCAATAATATAATACTAGGATCCGGCTTAAACCAAAGCCCACTAGTATTATCCGTCCGAACATCATCCATGTAACCAGTACACGTATATGATCGGAACCCTGCCGTAAAACCATACGGCCTCTACATCGTTTCGCCCGAAGCAGGGAAACCCTCTGTGTGGAACTCTAAAGACTCGACAGTATGCTGGCAGTGGGTTTAACCACAGTCCGTCAGCGGTACTAGCTACACGTAACGGCTATCAAGGTATCTGTCGATAAGAAGGCCGATGAGCAAACTCATCCGAACTCCTACTGAGCCTATCTGTGACAATCTCCGTCAGTCCGGTCTATTCGTCTAAGATACTCGCATATCGGGCCTAGGGGGATGGTAACCGTCAGACCCCTAATAGTGTAATAATTCATGCTGGGGTAGAGACCAATACACCATGAGAAACTACTGGAGTACCTACCAGTAAATCTCGCTTGCCCTAGCCAGGGACTTTGTGTAATGGATTTCCGAACACAGCGCGATATCAACCCCCAATACCGGGAGAGACGAATCCTATCTAACCGCTACTGCCTCCAAGTTCTTCGGGACTGCACCCAACTACTACCTGTTTGCACGACTCTTTTGAGCTATGGTAGGGTAGTAATCTAAGTACAGTGGGAACACACTCGAGGCGAATAGTGATGTCAAGTCAACGGACTAACCTGTACTCATGCTACCCGGGAACTGCTACCTGACGATAGGTATAATACCAACCAGCAGTTCCTAACGAGTCTGTCCAGTGTAACTCATAACCCAATGAGCACCTATATACTATCTCCGGTACAACATACCAATGGCTGTAGGACAGGCCATCTCCCCGGCTGGGATGAGAAGCGTATACACTAGTCTACTCTGGAGTATCGATGCCCCGTCTCGATAATCCTACGACTAGGGACCTGTATAAGGATGTGCTTATAGACTACCCAACCCCCACTAGTGTGACTGCAATCACAACGCTGGTAGTCAATCAAAGATCCTAAGGGCTCTACCAATATGTATAAGTGATATGCAAAAATATGCACATATTGAGATAGAAACAAACTAAGTAGCATACTACCATTTTGAGCAAGACTGTTATTATATCTGTGAATATCCCAAGCTTCTAAAATATAATATACAATCCAGTACGATACAATAATGGCCTCTAGGGCATATATCACTAACAATCTCCCACTTGCACTAAGGCCATGTATTGGCATATCGTAGACTTATCATCTCGATTAGCTTCTCGAACTGTGTCTGAGGGATGACCTTTTTGAGTGGATCTGCAGTGTTGTTCTTTGTCTCTACTCTCTGCACCTCAATCTCCCGGCGATCAACGATCTCCTTGATCAGGTGGTACCGCCTCAAGATATGTCTGGACTTCTGATGGGATCTTGGTTCCTTCGCTAAAGCTATAGCCCCGTTGTTGTCATAATACAGAGGTATTGGATCAACAATGGACATAACCACCTGAAGTTTTCTCACGATCTTCCTGATCCAGACTTCTTCTTTCACGGCATCACATGTAGCGATATATTCCGCTTCCATCATCGAGTCAACAACGGTGTCCTGCTTGGAGCTCTTCCAATAGACCGCCCCTCCATTGAGGGTAAAGACATAATCCAATATGGACCTGGAGTCATCCTTGTCACTCTGGAAGCTGGAGTCGACGAAGGCCTTGTTGGATATGTATGCCCCAGAGGCCTTCATTGTATAGGATGCTAGGGATATGTATGTACAGGACAATCTTGAAAGTGTGTCTTAGCACCTCTACTAGGTTTCCATATGCATCAAGTATGAAATTTAAAAAAATCTAGAGGTCTAAGCTACACTAACCTAGAATCGAACTAGAGAATTAGGGCTTGTAAGAAAGTAAACAAGTTTTACACTAAGTGAAGAGGGTTACAACCTTTATAGACCAAGTCCTTCACTTCAATAGCTCCAAGTAGTAGTCCCTAAGCTCCAAGTAGTGGTCCCTAGAACTCTTCTTGGCTCCACTTGAAGAATGGATCGAGCTTGCTACGTCGTCTTCGAGGCTGAAAATGATCCATCTTGAAGTTTCTCTAACTCAAGCTATTTCTTCACTAATCAAAGAATTAGTGAAGCAAACAACCTAATCTTATGGGCTAGATGAGAGTAGGTTGATGAAGTAGGAATTTTGCTCACTTTAGAAATTTATTTCTCTATTTATTTCTTCAACTCAAGAAAACCTAGAGAAGAAGAAGATGAACTTGGGTGAAGAAAAATATCCAATGTAAGTCTCATACACCCATGTTCAATGTATCATCTGTAAGTCGATGTCACACACCCCACGTGTTCGCGGGGAGGCGGAGTTTGCAAAAAACGATTTTTATAAGCTTCGTAACATTGACTAAACTCCAGGATCAAAACTAAACCCTAACTAACAATCTAGCAAAGAGGGTTAACGACAAAGTGTGAGTATTATACCTCAAGTTCTCGCTGTCCTTCACCTCCTCACTGTCCTTTTCCAAGTCATGAGCTCCTCGAAGTGAGAACGGATTGCACCTCCTCGTCGTCTTCTCCAAATCGTAGAAGATCCACCCGAGAGATCCGACTTTGAGCTAAACCTCTAACTTGAGGCAACTAGGTCACTTGGTGTGCTAAACTAAGTAGCCTAGAATGAGTAGAGAGTGTTAAAGGATTTAGTTATGTCTCAAACCCTAGGATTCTCAACTCATGAGATAATTAGGGTTTGCTTGAGGAAGATGAAGAGAGTGAGCTTGAGAGGAGAGAGAATATTTTTGTGATAATGATAATAATAATTCAAGCATGGCATATATTTTTACTCTTATGCAGGATAAAAATATCTCTCACAAATATCTCACAAATATCACAAAAAATATCTAAGTCTTCTCCTCTCACAAGAATCCAAAAGAGTCAACATAAAGCGATGCTCAATTTCATTAAAATACCATGAAGTTTCCCTCCTCTCAATTATCCACCTCATTAAGCATTTAACCTAAAATGCTAAAACAAATAATAAGGTTTAATTATCTTAAATAATACTTGAACAATTACAAGAATGCCCCTCGCATCCGTAAATACATACTCGTATCCGTGTTCCGAGAAACACGAATACAATGCGACATAACTAATCCAATAACCAAATACTAGGATCCGGCTTAAACCAAAGCCCACTAGTATTTTCTGCCCAAACATCATATGCGCATAAGTACACATGTGTGATCGAACCCTGTCGTAAAACCTTATGACCTCTACTCGTTTCGCCCGAAGCAGGGAAACTCTTTGTGTGAGACTCTAAAGACTCGACAGTACGCTGACAGTGGGTTTAACCACAAGCACGTCAGCGGCACTAGCTTTATGTAATGGCTACCCAGGTATCTGTCGACAAGAAGGTCGACGAGGAAACTCATCCGTACCCCTACTGAGCCTGTCTGTGGCAATCTTCGTACAGTCTGGTCTGTTCGTCTAAGAGTGTCGCATATCGGTCCTAGGGGGGTGGCAAGAGTCATACCCTTAATAGTGCAATAAGTCATGTCGGAGTGCGGCCAAAAACACCCTGAGAAACTACTGGAATCCCTACCAGCAAATCTCGCTTGCCTTGGCTAGGGACTTTGTGTAATGGCTTTCCGAATCACAGCGCGACATCAACCCCCAATACTGGGAGAGACGAATCTTATCTAACCGCCACTGCCTCCAAGTGCTTCGGGACTGTACCCAATTACTACATGTTTGCGCGACTCAACAGAGCCGTGGTAGGGTAGTAATCTAAGAACAGTGGGAACACACTTGAGGCGAAATAGCAGTGTCAAGTTGACGGACTAAGCTGTACTCATGTCACCTGGGAACTGCTACCTAACGATAGGTATATTACTAACCAGCAGTTCCCCACGAGTCCGTCTAGTGTAACTCATAACCCAATGAGCACCTGCATACTATCTCCAGTACGACGTACTGATGGCTGTGGGACAGACCATCTTCCCTGCTGGGATGAGAAGCGTATACACTAGTCTACTCTGGAGTATCGATGCCCTGTCTCGATAATCCTGCGACTAGGGACTTGTATAAGGATGTGCTTGTAGACTACCCAGCCCCCACTAGTGTGACTGCCATCACAACGCTGGTAGTCAAGCAAAGATCCTAAGGGCTCTATCAATATGTATTAACGATATGTTAAAAGAAACATATACATATATTAAGATAGATACAAACCAAGTAGCATACTACTATATCGAGCAAGACTGTCATAAATCCGTGTATATATCCTAAGCTTCCAAAATGTAATATACAAACTAGTACTATACAATAATGGCCTCTAGGGCATATTACACTAACAATCTCCCACTTGCACGAAGGCCATGTGCTGGCATATCGCAGACCTATCATCTCGAATAGCCTCTCGAACTGCGTCTGAGAGATGGCCTTTATGAATGGATCTGTAGTGTTGTCCTCAGTAGCAACTCTCTGTACCTCGATCTTCCGGCGATCCACGATCTCCCTGATTAGGTGATACTGCCTCAAGATGTGTCTGGACTTCTGATGGGACCTGGGTTCCTTTGCTAAAGCTATAGACCCGTTGTTGTCACAATACAGAGGTATTGGATCAACAATGGACGGAACAACCTGAAGTTCTGTTAAGAACTTCCTTATCCAGACTGCTTCTTTTGCGGCATCAGAAGCTGCGATATACTCCGCTTCCATCGTCGAGTCAGCAACAGTGTCCTGCTTGGAACTCTTCCAATAGACCGCCCCTCCATTGAGGGTAAAGACATAACCTGACATGGACTTGGAGTCATCCTTGTCACTCTGGAAGCTGGAGTCAGCAAAGGCCTCGATCTAGTGGTCCTTTCCGCCGTAAACCAAGAACATTTCCTTAGTCCTTCTCAGATACTTGAGAATGTTCTTTACTGCTATCCAGTGCTTCTCCCCAGGGTTTGACTGATACCGGCTTACTATGCATAGTGCATAAGCTACATCTGGTCTGGTACACAACATTGCATATATTATAGAGCCTACCGCAGAAGCGTAGGGTATAATAAACATGCTATCCCTTTCCAAATCAGTCTTGGGAGACATCTCTTTGGAGAGGGTGATTCTGTGACAAGCCGGTAAATTACCGCGCTTTGAATCTTCCATATCGAATCTTTTCAGTATGGTGTTGATGTACCTGGACTGTGAAAGTCCCAACATCCTTTTAGATCTATCATGATAGATCTGGATCCCCAGAATGTAAGAGGCATCACCCAGGTCTTTCATGGAGAACCTTTGTGACAAGAACCCATTGATAAATTGTAGCATAGGAATGTCATTTCCTATCAAGAGAATGTCATCCACGTACAAGATGAGGAATACAACAGTTCGTGCTACAATCTTACTATAAATGCATGGCTCATCTGGATTTTTGATGAAGTCAAATTCTTTGACCGTCTCATCAAAACAGATGTTCCAACTCCGCGATGCCTGCTTTAGTCCATAGATGGACTTAAGCAACTTGCACACTTTCCCGCTGCTCCCACTCTGAATGAAACCTTCTGGCTGGTCCATGTTCCCGCCAAAATTTTGGCTCAAAACTTTCTCCCTTATAAAATAATAACAATAAAATAAAAAATAAAGGGAAAAACTCCACATGCAAAGAATGTAACAACTGTCTCAGCGCCAAGAGTTAAAACACTCTGAGGTAGCACCTCACGTGCAAAGCACGCCAGCGCCAACAACGCCAGCGCCAGCGCCAAGAGTAAAATACTCTGAGGCAACGCCTCACATCCAAATCACGAGGGCGCCAGCGCCAAGAGTCAAAGACTATGAGGCAGCGCCTCACGTGCAAAGCACGAGAGCGCCAAGCGCTAAGAGTCAAAGACTCTGAGGCGGTGCCTCACTGCAAAGCACGAGAGCGCCAGCTCTAGAACTAAATGTCCACCCCTGGATCAAAGATCCAACGAAAATGAATAAATCATCAAATTCCAGAATAAAATTCTGTTGAGAAAATACTCCTCAAATCTTTCCAAAGAAGAAAGATTGTGCTCTGTAAATCAGAGCACCGTTGGATCAAAGATCAATGGTGATAAAAAAATCACCAAGATACAGAATAATCTCTGTATGGGAAAACATTTTCCCAATCTTGTTAATAACGAGAAAGATTTCTTTTGTAAAACAGAAGTCCTTTGATCAAAGATCCAATGGTGGGAAACACCCCCAAAACAATTAGAAATCACTAAATGAGAGATTTCCTTAACTGATTCAACAAATCAGCCACCCCTATATAAAGGACCCAAGACTTCAAGTCTTGTACAGAGGAACCCTCCCATAAACTTTAAGAAACTTCAAAGACGAGAGCAATTTCTTCTCAAGGTAAATAGCAAGAAGAGATATCATGGCATCTCCTCCATATTTGAGAGTTTAACTCTTATATCAGAAGAACTTACTAGATCATTGATCTATAAGACAAAGTCTTTCACAAAAACAGAAGAGATCATAACATCTCTTCATAAAAAAGAAAAACTTAGTTCTTAGATCTATGAGACAAAGTCTCTCTTCATAAAAAGAACTTAGTTCTTAGATCCATGAGACAAAATCTCTCATAAAGAAAAACAAAAGAGATCATGACATCTCCTCATAAAGAAGAACACAGCTTTTAAATCCATGAGACAAAGTCTCTTATAAACGAGAACTTACTTCTCAGAGCACAGAGCTGACCAGAACTGCCAAAGAAGCGCTTCAGCGCTACAAGTCTAGCGCTCAACGCCAAGCGCTCCACGTGCTCCTCATGTGGGCGCTAAGCGCTTTAGCGCTCTAAGTCTGGAGCTCAGCGCCAAGCGCTCCACAAGCTCCCCACGTGGGCGCTGTTTTTACAAAGAGCGCTCTGCACTCATTGGTTGGCGCCAAGTGCCAAGCGCGCCATGTGCTCCTCACGTGTGCGCTATTTCATAAGAAGCGCCCTAGCGCTCCAAGTCTGGCGCTCAGCTCCAAGCGCTCCACGTGCTCCTCATGTGGGTGTTGAGGGAATACCGAGTGTTCTTTAAATAAAACCCAGTGCCATAAAGAATGTTCAACATTCAGTAAAAGACAAAAAGAAAAAGGGGTTTCAGAACCCAAATCAATGCTCAGCATTGGTGAATAAAAAAGGGACCGAGCCCAGACAAATGTCTAACATTTTATTCAAAATTGAGTGGACTGAGCCCAAGTTGGCCGCAGTCCCCAAATTCAGATTAACCGAGCCCATGTGCTCACAATCTCTTTAATTGGTCTTGGTCCGAAACCTGACTATAGATCTCCCAACCAACATTGGTTCAAGGGTACATCTCTTCATACCTCTGATACTTGTCGTTGTAATTCTTCAACGTCTTCAGAGAGATGGATGGTCCCAATAACCAATAACTTTTGGTGCATCCCTAAATGTTTAAACCAAAACCTTACAGACTACGATGCCTTTAAACCAGACTATGATGTCTTTAAACTGGACTATGAGGTCCTTAAACTCATGGACTATGATGTCCTTAAACCTGACAGTCCTTAAACCTGACGGACTATGAGGTCCTTAAATTCATGGACTATGATGTCCTTAAACCTGACGGACTATGAGGTCCTTAAACTCATGGACTATGATGTTCTTAAACCTGACGGACTATGAGGTCCTTAAACTCATGGACTATGATGTCCTTAAACCTGACGGACTATGAGGTCCTTAAACTCATGGACTATGGTGTCCTTAAACCTGACGGACTATGAGGTCCTTAAACTCATGGACTATGATGTCCTTAAACTTGACGGACTATGAGGTCGACTATGAGGTCCTTAAACTCATGGACTATGATGTCTTTAAACCCAATGGACCGTAACGTCCCTAAACTAAAACGATAGAGCCCAAATGTTTTGTCACCGGATCTAAATGATCCTAAAAACTTGTTAAGCAGATCTTAGTCTAAAATTAGACTAACGTATCCTTAACAAATATTTAAGTTTATCTTAATCTAAAACAAGATTAACGATCCTTAAACCAACCCAAACCCAAATCTAAGAAAATACGGATTTGGACTAATCCACGCCCAACGGGCGACAACATAAATTAGTCTCCGTATACAATCCACGGGCAACCAAAATAAAAACAAACACACACGACACGAAGCGACCTTCTGGAGCAGGAGAAAGTGGTTACCGCGATGCGGTAACGTAATTAACTGCGGGGGCTTGCGCCTGCAGGGAAGAGCGTCCCCACAATCAAAAACCCCTCATAATGAGGGGGAATCTGACGAAGTCTGCTACAACGGCCGCATCCGTCTAAACCTTCGATACATGGTGCCATAAATCAACTTGGTATTTTCGGGGAGGTGGACGGATAAAACCAAATAGCATCTGCCCCCAAATTCAGGCAAGACGTTTGTCTTCCCGGTCTTCGGCGGTAAACAGATTCTGGCACGCCCGGTAGGACCTTTTCCTATTTCCACTCCACACTTCGTGTGTCGTGTTCGCGAACGAAACGCGGTTTAATATGGTTGCCCCTCGATTCGAGGTACTAAGATTCGGTGTCTTGCTCCCGTGCAGATCAATGGATTCCAACTGCACCAACTGCAACAACTCCCACTCCGTCCTCGCTGGAGGAGTGACCTATGGGCCTCAAACGGCTTCCATTTTCGCCATGCCAGTGGAACATGTGACGCATGCCACCACTAGATTGTTCTTTTGGACTATAATCCCATCGGCAAGCTTCAACGTCCCGATACCATCGCAAGAAGCTCCGAGGAAGTCGGTCTTTGATCGGCTTGCAACTACCGCGGCCCCTCTCAACGGGTCGCCCAAATCTAGCGCCTCGGTTTTCAACAGATTAGGCCAAAGCTCAGGTGGTCCCGTGAAAAAGCCTACAATACCTGAAGGGGTTATCCCGAAACGGATAGCCATTCCTTCTCCTGAAGTCATCAGAGAGACTTATCCTGCTAAGGGGTCGGTCTTCACAAGACTGGCCGTTCCAACTCCCACTCCAGGCGAAGTCACAAAGATTGCTTCCCCTGCTAGAAAGTCTGCCTTCGACAGGTTGTCCATCTCTTCTCAACGGACGTCAGTCTTTGACAGGCTGACACCAACAGCAGTTTCTTATCCAAGCATGAAGCACGATGCAGCTACCCCGACAACGGAGGTGATCTCGGCCACACGACATGCTCGACGTCGCCACTGGTGCCGAGTGAGGAAAGCTGGGGGTAGTTCCCCTTCTGGACTAACTCCGCCAGCTCCAACGGTGGAAGTCGATGCTGCTGTTCCAACTGGGAACAACTTTGAACCACTCAGGAGGGTGCGTAAGAACTCTCCGACTGCTGTGCTAAAAAGATCTCCTCCATTTTTGGAGAACGTTACAAAGGCAATGCCAGAGAAGCCTCCTCAGCGGCTGTCCTCCAAAATCCATAGGGTTTGGTGGAGGGTCCAAGACTCTGTGATCAACCAAGACTACTCCCGCCGACTAAAGAAAATGAAGGTTTGGCAAGAGAAGGATCATACTGTCGTACCACAGAAGGTGTCGTCTACTTGGGTGCCCGCTGCAACGGTCCCCTCAACTTCGACCGTCCATAAAAGAAGAAGGCCGGAGAAAATCCCCATGTTTGCGATGAATCTCAAGGGCACTGAACCTATACGCCCCAAGTCTGGGGGCATGGTGGTGCACACAATTTATATGGCTTCCGGGAAAGAGGATAGTCGTATCTCCATGGGCCATCGACCACTCACACGGTCAGTAACTAAGGCTCAGGAGCAATAACAACAAAAGCTCCAAGAGATGCTGACAACCATGGCCGCACTCACTGGGCCAAAAGCAAGCCCGGAGACATCGTCGGAGCAGCGTCAAGAGCAGGAAACCGAAGCCGAATTCCTTTGAAAAATTGCTTGAGAAGAAGAACAAAGAGGCCGTGGAACAAGCGGCCAACATAAAACAAATGGCGCTGTTGTTCTAAGATATGGTGGGCATGATGATCCAGCCGGACCCTCCAGCCGATGATCCTCCAGTAATAATTGAAGACGATAGAGGGGAGACATCAAACCCTCTTCCAGCCTCTTCAGCGGCAAAGGAGGAAACAATCTCGAAAGCTGCGCTTGACGACTATATAGCTCAACAGATACGAGCACATCAGGCAAATGAAGCAACTGGCCAAGTCGTCAGAACTGGGCGACCATATCCAGGCTGGTACGATAAGATTAAATACCCGCCAGGATACACGATTCCTAAGTTCCACGTATACAAGGGGACAGACAATCCTCATCAACATGTCGCTCAGTTCAGGGCTCTGTGCGGCAACACTGGAGGTGACGATAAGCTACTGCTTCGCCAATTCGTCGGCAACTTGGCGGAAACGGCGTTCGAATGGTATTCAGAGCTTCCCAACGACTCTGTTAAGACTTTTACGAAAATGGAGCTGTTATTCACCCAACATTTTGCAAGCGCCAGCGAACGCACCCCGATCACGGCATTGATCAATGCCAGGGTGAAGCCGGGAGAAACATGGGTTCAGTATGCAATCCGGTGGTGGAACCTATGGTCAAAATGCGAACAACGCATCGAAGAAGCTCCTGCAGTAGGCATGTTCATGGGTACCCTCAATCCACAGGCGACCATATCCCAGTTCATGATGTTTTTTAAGCCAACTACCTTCCAGGCCTTGATTGACAAGCTGGCCCAAATGGATCAGATGGGCCATAGACCGTCTTCCTCGAAGATGGAGCCTTGAAACGAAAAGGGGAAAGGGAAAGCTGTTAGTGTATATGCCCTAGAGGCCATTACTGTATCATACTAGTTTGTATATTACTTAATGGAAGCTTGGGATATTCACAGTTGTATAGACAATCTTGCTCAAAATAGTAGTATGCTACTTGGTTTGTTTCTACTTTAATGTGTGCATGTGTTTCTTTTAGCATATCGCCTTTACACATTAGCGGAGCCCTTAGGATCTTTGCTTGATTACCAGTGTTGTGATGGCAGTCACATTAGTAGGGGCTGGGTAATCTACAAGCACATCCTTATACAGGTCCCTAGTCGTAGGATTATCGAGACGGGGCATCGATACTCCGGAGTAGATTAGCGTATGCGCTTCTCATCCCAGCAGGGGAGATGGTCTGTCCAACAGCCATTAGTACGTCGTACTTGAGATAGTATGCGGGTGCTCGTTAGGTTATGAGTACACTGGACAGGACTCGTCGGGAACTATTGGTTGGTATTATACCTATCGTCAGTTATCAGTTCCCAGGTGACATGAATACAGCTTAGTCTGTTGACTTGACACTGTCACTTCGCCTCGAGTATGTTCCCACTGTTCTTAGATTGCTACCCTACCACGACTCAAATGAGTCGTGCAAACAGGTAGCAGTTGGGTGCAGTCCCGAAGCACTTGGAGGCAGTGACTGTTAGACAGGATTCGTCTCTCCAGGTATTGGGGGTTGATATCGCGCTGTGTCTAGGAGAGCCATTACACAAAGTCCCTGGCCAGGGCAAGCGAGATATACTGGTAGCGTTTCCATTGATATCTCAGGGTGTTCTGGGCTACACTCCGACATGACTTGTACCGCTATTAGGGGACTGACATTTACCGCCCCCTAGGCCCGCCATGCGATACTCTTAGACGAACAGACCAGACCGTATGGAGATTGTCACATTCAGGCTCAGTAGGAGTTCGGATGGGTTCACCTCATCAGTCTTCTTATCGCCATCTACCTGGGGACCGTTACGTACAGCTAGTACCGCTTGCGGCCTGTGGTTAAACCCACTGCCAGCGTAGTGTCGAGTCTTTAGAGTCCCACACAGAGGGTTATTCGCCTTTGGACAGAACAGAGTAGAGGTCGCATGGTTTTGCGACGGGGTTCGTTCACATCCGCGCACTTGTGCACGTTTGGTGTCCGGACAGTTATTACTAGCGGTCTTTGGTTAAAGCCAGATCCTAGTATATGTTTTGGGATTGGTTTTATCTCATTGTATTCGTGTTCCTCGGAATATGGATGCAGGTGTGTATGCCCAGTTGACTGAGGCAGAGGCAGAGGATTTTCATTATGGTTGATGACCGTTGTCTTTTTCCAAACCCTAATGAATATGTGAAATATTATTAATGATATTAATTAAAGATAATTTTGTTATGGTTAGGGTTGTTGACCATTTGACTTTGGTTGACTTGTTGACCCATGTTGACATATTGACCATCATCATTTCACATGAAAGATGCTCTTTGATTCTTGCAAAATTCATTAAATGTGAAATGATAATGGTAATTCCAAATGAACCATCACAATTTCCTTTTAATTATTATTGTTAATTCATAATTCACATATATGTGAGAATGGTTGATAATTATCCTCATTCTCTCTTGCTCATTCTCTCTCATCCAAAGCTCATCCTCATCCTCTTTCTCAAAGCTCTCATCTCTCATGTGTTGAGAACCATTTGCTTTTGAGATAAAACACCAAAACTCCTCTCTACTCATTCTAGGGTTCTAGGTTTAGCAAGCCAAGCACTTTAGTTACCTCTTGGTTGAGGTAGGAGCTCAAGATAGAGGCCCTCGGGTGGATCTTTCTTCGGCAAGAGAAGGCGACGAGGCGGAGCCGTTTACCCACTCCAAGGAGCAAGAAGAGAAGGAGTTCAAGACTTAGGTATAACCTTCTAACCGAGTAGTTAATACTTGTAGTTAGTTTGCTAGGTTTTTGTTTAGCAAAGATTCTCCTTTCTAGTCCATGTTACCTTGTATCGAAAAATCATTTTTTTACCTATTCCGCCCCCCCGTAAGAACCGAGGTGGGTAACATGGACTTACAAAAGCGACCTTCGTCGCCAATGCTCAGCAGCAGCCGAGCAATCCGAAACCGGCCGCTCGCCAAGGCAACAAATCGCGATCCCTCGATGAGAAGTTGAGACGCCCTTACTTATTTCCTCGGGATAAAACAAGGAGACTGTCCGGACTGGCATTGCGCAACGGGCTCATCACCCTGCCGGATCCGAGACATCCGTCGCAACCTAGTGACGGAAACCATCCTAACTATTTTCCTTACCAAAGAGTAGTGGGTCATCCAATCGAAGATTGCTACGTCTTCAAAAACTAGGTTGATGACCAGTACCAGCAAGGCAAATTCGCGTTGTCTGAAAACTGGAAGGTAAACCCGCCACGACAACACACTCCTAAGAAGATGGACACGCCGGGGGCATCATGCTCATTTTTAAAGGAAGCTCCATGGGAAGTCGTTCTTTCGAAAAAAAACTACAAGAATGCTGAAAGATCTTCAAACATGTCCGACAATCAGGTGGAAAAGCCCACTAGAGCTAGAGATTATTGAGGGGATGCTGAAACCGCGCCCAACACCGAGAATTGGTAGCGATGGGAAAAACACCCAGGCCCAGCCGTCAAAGTCTTCAAAGAAAAAGAAGAAGACCATGAAGCCCGCGCAGCCTGATAACAAGCACACAAACCTGCAAAAGCATATTGACGCGCTGGAAGAATATAACCAGAAGGCGCGAACCCCAGTCACACTCTAAGAGTTTCTCAACCATATCTTTAAAAGTGGAGATGATGACAAGGACGAGGGAGACGACTCGTCAGAAGAACCCGAAGATTATGTGGTAAATTGTCACATGATCTTTCATTCGTCACTAAAATAACGAAGAAGCTCACTCGGCGTTAGAAGATAACATAGAGGAGCTAGGGGCAAGAGCAGTGCCAAAATCATCCTTGGATTATGTGACAAGGTATACCAAGGTGGGGCTTACTTGCTCATGGATATGCGTGGTGAGAGACCTTTCCGGCCAGTAAACAGTCGATTCCTGAAAAAATACTACGCCTGACGAGTCGCGAACCAGGCCTATGTTCATTCGCTATCTTCTTGAGTCAATAAATAGTATCCAACGATACCCCGTCCCAAACGCGGAAGACTATGTACCGAAATGTCCTAAAACTAACAACGGACCGTAATGTCCTGAAACTAGCTACAGACCGAAACGTCCCTAAACTAACAATGGACCGAAATGTCCTTAAACTAACAAGGGACCGCAATGTCCTAAAACTAACGACAGACCGAAACGTATCTAAACTACTACGAACCGCAACATCCTTTGGCTGACGCAAAAAAAAAACGGTACGTCCATAAGCGAAATGGGCACGGATGAAAACCCGAAAGGGCTCCGGAAGTAAAAACAGCAAGGGCTACCGACGAGTTTGTGAAAACCCGAAAGGGCGCAGACTCATAAAAAAAAGGTCATGCACACTTGCAAGGTCCTCTCGACCTTGTAAGGAGAAAATACCTGCTTGAGATCCTTACGACTCACAAAGGAGCAACACACTTAGGGATCCCCATGATTCCTGAGGAAAAATTACACTTAGGAGATCCTCACGACTCGTAAGGAGAACCCTCTTATGAGACCCGCACGGCTCGTAAGATTCAAAAGCCTTAAGCTGCAGGGATCTGAATCTGTTCTTAAGCCATCATATCCCCCGACTGCCCTAAAAACGGTTCAATATTGACCCTTGTATACAATCCACGGGAAAAATAAACGTTTCCCCAACAGAGTCCCACCACTGACGAGGGATATCTTCATATGGCGAATGACACTTTTAAGTCCTCTTGACTTATAAGGAGAAAGTACTCTTGTGAGATCCTTATGACTTATAAGAGACCATACACTTAAGAATCCTTACGATTCTTAAGAAGAAAACGCACTTACGAGATCCTCATGACTCGTAAGGAGAAACATCTTTATGAGACCCTTACGGCTCGTAAAGTCGAAAGCCTTAGTCGACAGGATCTTAACCCTGTTTGCTAAGCCACCTTTGTTCGAACTGATAAAGGCAAATGATGATTCGCTCCTGGCAATATTCCAGTTGTAGCGATGTTGATGCTTAAATCGGTATCAGATCCCAAGTACCATACTCGCGGCAAAAGTCAGCGAGCCATAAATGCATATGAAATAGCCGAAATGATAGGGCAACTTGCAACAAAATCAGCAAGTAAAATATATGCATACAAAAATAGCCAAATGATTGGGCAACTCGCAATAAAAACAGCGAGTAAAAAGAAAAAATAGCCGAAATGATTGGGCACCGCGAAAAATAGCCGAAATGATTGGGAAATCGTGACTTTCGCGATATAAAAAGCTGAAATGATAGAGTATCGCGAAAAGAAATAAAAAAATGAAAGAATGAAACTTCTGCCCTGCAGATGAGTCCATACTGACCCCTGTATACAATCCATGGGCATAAACAAAAAGGGAACTACATTTCCCAACAGACTCTATTAAAGGGAGAGCCAGATCTCGATGGCAACATCTGCATCCCAAAAGATCAACTTGGCATTCCTTCTCAACTCCAACAACCGACTCAGGGTCGCAACGAAGCGGAGCCATGGCAAAGCCCCTAGTTCCAAATCTCGACGGCCACATCTACAGCCTAAAGACCAACAACGGTGTTCCTCCTCATTCCAGCAGGATATCGCGACACCATCAATCGGAGCCACGGCAAAGTCCCCAGTTCTAAGACTCTACGGTTCACTGACAACCTAGAGTCAACCTGACACCGTAGAAAACGGAGAAAGTCAACCTCGACACCGTAGAAAGCGGAGCAAGTCAACCCTGACACCGTAGAAAATGGAGAAAGTCAACCTGACACCGTAGAAAACGGAGAAAGTCAATCCCGACACCGTAGAAAACGGAGAAAGTCAACCTGACACCGTAGAAAATGGAGAAAGTCAACCCGACACCGCGAAAAGCAGAACAAGTAAACCAACCTCCAGGGAAATCAGTGTCCTTGGTTAAACCCCTCGATTTAGGGAAATTAGCGTCCTTGGTGATGACCTCGATTTGCGTCGACCCGCAAGGAAATTAGTGTCTTTGCAGGGATCTCTCGATTCGTCTCGACCCCAGGGAAATCAGTGTCCTTGGCTAAATATCTCGATTCAGGGAAATCAGCGTCCTTGACGAGAACCTCGATTCGCGTCGACCTGCAAGGAAATCAGTGTCTTTGCAGGAATCTCTCGATTCGTCTCGACCCCAGGGAAATCAGTGTCCTTGGCTAAACCCCTCGATTCTGGGAAATCAGCATCCTTGACGAGAATCTCTCAATTCATTTCGACCCGTAAGGAAATCAGTGTCTTTGCAGGAATCTCTCGATTCGTCTCGACCCCAGGGAAATTAGTGTCCTTGGCTAAATATCTCGATTCAGGGAAATCGGCGTCCTTGACGAGAACCTCGATTCGCGTCGACCCGCAAGGAAATCAGTGTCTTTGCAGTAATCTCTCGATTCGTCTCGACCCCAGGGAAATCAGTGTCCTTGGCAAAATATCTCGATTCAGGGAAATCAGCGTCCTTGGCGAGAACCTCGAGTCGCGTCGACCCGTAAGGAAATCAATGTCTTAGCAGGAATCTCTCGATTCGTCTCGACCCCAGGGAAATCAGTGTCATTGGAAAAATACCTCGATTCAGGGAAATCGGCGTCCTTGGCGAAAACCTCGATTCGCGTCGACCCACAAGGAAATCAGTGTCTTTGCAGGAATCTCTCGATTCGTCTCAACCCCAGGGAAATTAGTGTCCTTGGCAAAATATCTCGATTCAGGGAAATCATCGTCCTTTGCGAGAAACTCGATTCGCGTCGACCCGCAAGGAAATCAGTGTCTTTGCAGGAATCTCTCGATTCGTCTCAACCCCTGGGAAATCAGTGTCCTTGGCAAAATATCTCGATTCAAGGAAATCAACGTCCTTGACGAGAACCTTTCGATTCGTTTCGACCTGCAGGGAAATCAATGTCTTTGCAGGAATCTCTCGATTCGTCTCAACCGTAGGGAAATCAGTGTCCTTGGAAAAATATCTCGATTCAGGGAAATTAGCGTCCTTGACGAGAACCTCTCGATTCGTTTCGACCCGCAGGAAAATCGGTGTCTTTGCAGGAATCTCTTGATTCGTCTCGACCTCAGGGAAATCAGTGTCCCCGCGCATAAAAAATTCTCTTGCGAAATCCTTACGATTCTTGAGAGAAAACGCACTTAGGAGTCCTCACGACTCCTAAGTAGAAAAGACACCTACGGGATCCTCTCGACTCGTAGGGAGAAAAGTCTTTATGAGACCCTCATGGCTCATAAAGTTGAAAAGTCTTAGGTGGCAGATCCTAACCCTGTCTCCTAAGCCATCACTGCCCTGCAAAGAGGTCAAGATGTACTATCTACGAGCCACACTCTCCGAAGTCGAACATCGACAAGGAGGGAAACAACCACTTACAAGTCCTCTCGACTTGTAAGAGGGAAAAAAACTTCTCTTGTGAGATCCTTACGACTCTCAAGAGAAAACGCACTTAGGAATCCTCATAACTCCTAAGAAGAAAATACACATATGAGATCTTCTCGACTCGTAGGGAGAAAAATCTTTATGAGACCCTCACGGCTCATAAAGTTGAAAAGTCTTAGGCAAGCAGACCTGAACCTGTTTCCTAAGCCATCGCTACCCTATAAAGGGTTCAAGATGAGCTGTTATTTACCATCTACAGGCCATATTTGCCAAAGCCACATTCTCCAATGAAATAAAGAAGCTACTTACAGGTCCTCACGATTCGTAAGGAAAATACCCGAGTGAGATCCTTACGACTCACGGAGGTGATGAATACTTAGAAATCCTTATGATTTCTAAGGAAAATATGCACCTATGAGATCCTCTCGACTTGTAGGGAGAAATAACATCCTTGAGACCCTTACGGCTCATGAAGACGAAAAAAGCCTTATGCTACAAGGACCCTAAACTTGTCTCCTAAGCCCTCAATTCTGTGGCCATGCATAACTCTGCACTACTTCACCCACGTACATACTTACGTGGGCAAAGTAGTGGGGGGAACTTGTTCCCGCCAAAATTTTGGCTCAAAACTTGCTCCCTTATAAAATAATAACAATAAAATAAAAAATAAAGGGAAAAACTCCACATGCAAAGAATGTAACAACTGTCTCAGCGCCAAGAGTTAAAACACTCTGAGGCAGTGCCTCATGTGCAAAGCACGAGAACGCCAACAGCTCCAGCACCAACAGCGCCAGCGCCAAGTGTAAAATACTCTGAGGCAGCGCCTCACGTGCAAAGCATGAGAGCGCCAAGCGCTAAGAGTCAAAGACTCTGAGGCGGCGCCTCACGTGCAAAGCACGAGAGCGCCAGTGCTAGAACTAAATGTTCTCCACCCTTGGATCAAAGATCCAACGAAGATGAACAAATCATCAAATTCTGTTGAGGAAATACTCCTCAAATCTTTCTAAACAAGAAAGATTATGCTCTGTAAATCAGAGCACCGTTGGATCAAAGATTAAAGGTGATTAAAAATCACAAAAATACAGAATAATCTCAATATGGGAAAACATTTTCCCAATCTTGTTAATAACAAGAAAGATGTCTTCTGTAAAACAGAAGTCCTTGGATCAAAGATCCAATGGTGGGAAACACCCCCAAAACAATTAGAAATCTCTCAATGAGAGATTTCCTTAACTGATTCAACAAATCAGCCTCCCCTATATAAAGGACCCAAGACTTCAAGTCTTGTACAGAAGAACCCCCCATAAACATCAAGAAACTTCAAAGACGAGAGCAATTTCTTCTCAAGGTAAATAGCAAGAAGAGAGATCATGGCATCTTCTCCATATTTGAGAGTTTAACTCTCACATCAGAAGAACTTAGTTCTTTTTCTAGATCATAGATCTATAAGACAAAGTCTTTCATAAAAATAGAAGAGATCATAGTATCTCTTCATAAAAAAGAAGAACTTAGTTCTTAGATCCATGAGACAAAGTCTCTCTTCATAAAAAGAAGAACTTAGTTCTTAGATTCATGAGACAAAGTCTCTTATAAAGAAAAACAAAAGAGATCATGGTATCTCCTCATAAAGAAGAGCTCAGTTCTTAAATCCATGAGACAAAGTCTCTTATAAACGAGAACTTACTTCTCAAAGCACAGGACTGACCAGAACTGCCAAAGAAGCGCTTCAGCGCTCCAAGTCTGGCGCTCAGCGCCAAGCGCTCTACGTGCTCCTTATGTGGGTGCTAAGAGCTTCAGCACTCCAAGTCTGGCGCTCAGCGCCAAGCGCTCCACATGCTCCCCACGTAGGCGCTGTTTTTACAAAGAGCGCTCTGCACTCATTGTTGACGCCAAGCGCCAAGCGCGCCATGTGCTCCTCACGTGTGCTCTATTTCATAAGAAGCGCCCTAGCGCTCTAAGCCTGGCGCTCAGCGCCAAGCGCTCTACGTGCTCCTCATGTGGGCGCTGAGGGAATACAGAGTGTTCTTTAAATAAAACCTATCGCCATAAAGAATGTTCAACCCTCAGTAAAAGACAAAAAGAAAAAGGGGTGTCAGAACCCAAATCAATGCTCATCATTGCTGAATAAAAAAGGGACTGAGCCCAGACAAATGTCCAACATTTTATTCAAAATTGAGTGGACTGAGCCTAAGTTGGCCACAGTCCCCCAATTCAGATTAACCGAGCCCATGTGCTCACAATCTCTTTAATTGGTCTTGGTCCCAAATCTCACTATAGATCTTCCAACCAACATTGGTTCAAGGATACATCTCTTCATACCTCTGATACATGTTGTTGTAATTCTTCAACGTCTTCAGAGAGATGGAGGGTCCCAATAACCAATAACTTTTGGTGCATTCCTAAATGGGTAAACCAAAACCTTACAGACTATGATATCTTTAAACTAGACTATGATGTCTTTAAACTGGACTATGAGGTCCTTAAACTCATGGACTATGAGGTCCTTAAACTCGACGGACTATGAGGTCCTTAAACTCATGGACCATGATGTCCTTAAACCTGACGGACTATGAGGTCCTTAAACTTATGGACTATGATGTCCTTAAACCTGACGGACTATGAGGTCCTTAAACTCATGGACTATGATGTCCTTAAACTTGATGGACCATGAGGTTCTTAAACTCATGGACTATGATGTCTTTAAACCCAATGGACCATAATGTCCCTAAACTAAAACGATGGAGCCCAAATGTTCTGTCACCGGATCTAAATGATCCTAAAAACTTGTTAAGTAGATCTTAGTCTAAAATTAGAATAACGTATCCTTAACAAACATTTAAGTTGATCTTAATCTAAAACAAGATTAACGATCCTTAAACCAACCCAAACCCAAATCTAAGAAAATACGGATTTGGACTAATCCACGCCCTACCGGCGACAACATAAATTAGTCTCCTTATACAATCCATGGGCAACCAAAATAAAAACAAACACACATGACACGCAGTGACCTTCTGGAGCAGGAGAAAGTGGTTATCGCGATGCGGTAACATAATTAACTGCGGGGGCTTGCACCTGCAGGGAATCTGACGAAGTCTGCTACAACGGCCGCATCCATCTAAACCTTCGATACATGGTGCCATAAATCAACTTGGCATCTTCGGAGAGGTGGATGGATAAAACCAAATAACATCTGCCCCCAAATTCAGGCAAGACGTTTGTCTTCCCGGTCTTCGGCGGTAAACAGTCCATATGGACACACTCTTCCAAATTTCCATTTAGAAAAGCGGTCTTTACGTCTATCTGCTAAATCTCATAATCGTGGAAGGAAACAATGGAAAGAAGGATCTGAATGGTTGAACATAGCTACTGGAAAAAAGGTTTCATCATAGTCCAAACCAGCTCTTTGACGAAATCCTTTTGCATCAAGTCTATAGCCTTATAGGTTTCAACATGTCCATCTACACCAATCTTCTTTCTGAAGATCCATTTGCAGCCTATGGGTTTTATCCCTTCTGGAGCAATGTCCAAAGTCCATACTTTGTTGGTATACATGGACTCCAACTCGGTCCGCATTGCATCCAGCCATTTTACTGATTCTTTGCTCTGAATGGCTTGCTGGAAGTTAGTTGGCTCATCATTATCAATGATGCAATATTCTCTATCCCCGTCTACGAGAAAACCGTAGTATCTCTCGGGCAGATGAGACAGCCTACTACTCCTGCGGAGTGGCGCGGGAATGCCCCGTTCTTCTGAAACTTCTGGTTCCACCAAGCTTTCAGTAATAACTTGTGGTTCTGGAATTTCTTCCAGTTCTATTGCGCTCCCACCAGTTTCTTTTTCTAAAAATTGATGTTCCAGAAAGTGGGCATGACGAGAAACAGAAACCTTTTGTTCCTCTGCGTAATAGAAAAGATACCCCCTGGAGTTCTTTGGGTATCCCACAAACTTACACAGTATTGAGCATGCCTCGAGTTTGTCCGCATGCTGCTTTTTAACAAAAGCCGGGCATCCCCATATCTTCAGATATTGAAAATAGGGTTTCTTCCCACTCCACATCTGATATGGTGTGGTAGGCACAGTCTTGGTAGGAACCTTGTTCAAAAGATATGCAGTTGATTCTAGTGCATAGCCCTAGAATGATCGCGGTAACTCAGCGTTACTCATCATGGAACGCACCATATCCAATAGGGTTCGGTTCAGTCTCTCCGATACACCGTTGTGTTGTGGTGTGTATGGAGGAGTAAGCTGAGAGAGAATTCCATTCTCTTTTAGGTAATCCAGGAACTTGGCACTTAAGTATTCACCACCTCGATCAAATCTCATTGTTTTAATACTTTTGTCGGTTTGTTTTTTCACATTATTCTTATATTCTTGGAATTTCTCAAAAGCCTCAGATTTGTGTTTCATCAAGAAGACATGTCCATACCTAGAGAAATCATCCGTAAAAGTAATGAAATAGGAATAACCACTTCTTGCATGTGTAGACATTGGACCACACACGTCACTGTGTATTAGTCCCAAGAGCTCGCTTTCTCTTTTTCCGCGTCCAGTGAACGGAGTCTTTGTCATCTTTCCTTTGAGACATGATTGACAAGTTGCATAAGATTGATATTCGAACGGATCCAAATATCCTTCTTTATATAACTTGGTCAACCTTGTTTCGTTGATGTGACCTAGTCTACAATGCCATAAGAAAGCATGATTTATTTATGGAGACTTTCTTTTATGTGTGTTCTGGACATTGAAAATTTGTAGCTGGTTTAATACGTATAAACCGTTGTTTAGAGTACCTGACCTAATCAGACCATGATTAAGGTGGTTGTTTACGACATCGGTTACAAATGTAAAATCATAACTTTCTTTAGATAACAAAGATACAGAAATGATATTACAAGTCAAACTAGGTACACAAAAACAGTTGCGCAAAACCAAAATATGTCCACTCGTCAATCCGAGGTGATATTCCCCTACGGACACAGCTTCCACGCTCGCTCCGTTAGCAACCCTGAGGGTCATATCATCGGTCTTCAGAACCCTACGGCTTCTCAGTGACTGCAAAGAATTACAGATATGGGATCCTGATCCGGTATCCAATACCCAGGAAGTAGAGTTGATTGACAGACAGTTTTCAATTACAAACACACCTGAAGCTGAAGCCACAACTTTCTTCGGGTCCTGGTTCTTGGCCTTCCAAGCCCCGCAATCTTTCTTCCAATGGCCCTTCTTATGACAGTAGAAGCATTCTTCCTTTCCTACTGTCGGCCCTGCCACTTTTGCCTTTCCCTTTGCTTCCACCTTACTAACACCGCCTCTCAGTTTGGTGGGGGCTTTCTTCTTCTTTCTTTTGGCTTTCGCCTTGGATCTAGAAGAGGAAGCTCCACCAACAAACAGAGCGGGTGTTTCCCTGGCTTTCTACAGGGTGCCCTCTGCACTCCTCAACATGTTGAGGAGTTCTGGAAGTTCAACTTCTTTACATTGAATATTAAAATTCAAGATAAACTGGGCGTAGGTGGAAGGAAAGGATTGGAGAATCAAGTCTGTATACAACTCGTTCTCTAACGTGGTCCTGAGGTCCGCGAGCTCCTTAATGTAGCTAATCATCTTAAGGACGTGTTCCCCTACAGATGATCCGACGACCAACCTCGCCTGAAAAAGTTTCTTCGAGGTCTCGTATCTTGCGATACGAGATTGCTCTCCATATAATTCCTTGGTATGGAGGAATATGGATTCTAGATCCATATTCTCATGTCGCCTCTGATGTTCATTGTCCATAGAGGCCAGCACGAGGCACTTGGCCTTTGCGCAGTCAATCTCCCAGGTCTTACGGATCTCAATGTCCGCGACACTGGAGTCTGGACCTGCGACGGCGGGGGCTTTAGTAGTGAGGATATACCCCAATTTGTCATACGTGATTGCTATCTTGACATTCCTGAAACAATCTTTGTAGTTTGTGTTGGGTTACGGCAGCGTCCCGGCCATCAAGCCGTGGCCAAATGCGGAACAAAAAATTTACTAAACTGGCGCTACCATGACCCGATGCCCGGATCTACCCTAAATCCTTAGACTAGCAAGCAATATAAAGGAAGTTAGGAATAGTTATACTGAGTTGATCCGTGTCCTTCAGTCTTCAACCTTCATCCCAAGCTCCTAGAGGTTGCGGATCGAGTTTGGTTGCCAGTCTTCCTCCATCTACGATGATCCACCTGAGGGAAACGACGCAAGGTTCAGCCTCGCCAAGCGAGGCAACCGGCGCTCCAAGGTTGCTAGCAATGGAGAGTAGAGGTGTAGGAATATGTCACTATAATAATTCTCTCATCACAAATGCTCCATGAGCAACTTAAGAAGATGAAGAGGAGGTGAGGAAACATGTGGCATGAGCAACTCAAGAAAGTGGCTAAGTGTTTTCTCCAAGTGAGAAAGAATAAATGAAGCAAGTGGAGAAATCAAGTCAAGAAAAGAAATGAGCCAAAAACATGTAATGAAGTGGCTGCCCCCTTCCCATCATGCACACCAAAAATCTCCTCTCATTTTTCCAATAAAATAAACAATACCCATACCTCTCTACATGCCTCACCATGCTCATGCCAACTCACCCCTCCACCTCATTTCCCAAATTGATTTTCTAAAATGAAAATCAATTAATGAGGTGGCCATCTTCTAGAAGCTAATCCGTATAAATACGGAATATAACCCGGTACACGTATAGAAATACATATACGCGTATTCGTACAAAAATACGAATAGCCAAGAGAGAAAATGAACAGTGAACAATAATACTAGAATACATATATATAAATACATGTATATATAAATTATTAAATCAAAACCTGATTTAGTAATCCGGCTTAATCCTAAACCGCTAGTATTATTAACCGTCCGATTAAAGTCTGTGCATCATGTACACATATTTAATCGGACACCTGTATGTTCCAACATACGTCATCTACACCATATTACCTGAACCGTGAAACCCTCTGTGTGGGACTCTAAAGACTCGTCAATAAACTGGCAGTGAGTTTAACCACAAGCACATCAGCGGCATTAGCTGTACGTAAACGGTTACCCAGGTATTGAGAGAAAAGAAGGCCGATGAGCAAACTCATCCAAACCCCTACTGAGCCTGACAGTGACAATATCCGTACAGTCCGGTCTGTTTGTCTAAGAGTATCGCATATTGAGTCTAGGGGGGTAGATAAAGTCAGACCCCTAATAAAGCGATAATTCGTGTCGGTATGAAACCCATCACCATCTGAGAAACTATCGATCCTGGATCGGTAATTCTCGTCTACCTTGGCCAAGGATTTCTGGTGATGGCCATCCATGCACTGCGCGACATCAACCCCCAATACCGGAAGAGACGAATCCCCGACAATCCGCTCACTGCCTCCATATGACTCGGGACTGTACCCAAATAAAACCTGTTTGCACGACTCCTTTGAGCCGTGGTAGGGTAGTAATCAAAGCACAGTGGGAACTCACACGAGACAAATGACGATCTCAGGTCGACAGACTAACCTGTACACATGTCATCTGGGAACTGCTATCTGACAATAGGTATAGTACCAACTAGCAGGTTCCCGGCGAGTCCTTCCAGTGTACTCATAACCCAATGAGCACCTGTATACTATCTTAGGTGAACAAACTAACACCAATGGCTTGTGAGACCTGGCCACCGCCCCTCGTCGGGGTCTCGATCAGTATACACTAGTCTACTCTAGAGTATCGATGCCCAGTCTCGAAACTCCCACGACTAGGGACATTTAAGGATGTGCTTATAGACCTCCAGCTCCTACGTATATGATCGCCATCATAATACTGGTAGTCAAGCAAGAATCCTATGGGCTCTATCAACATGTAATAGTGACGATAAAGACAAACCAGATAGCATACTATCATCTCGAGTAAGACTGTTCTACCGGTATAGGTCCTCCCTCAATCATCATAATCACTTTCCCGCGACTACGATAATTGCTTTGAGGGATAGCCAACAATCTCCTACTTGAACTTAAGGCCAATTATTGCGGTGTCGCATACTCACAGCTCGTGTGATACCGAACACCCAACTTCTCTACTAAGCAGTTTCGCAAAGCTCATTTGTGAAACTATTGTGTTCGAGAAATAGCCTCAGTGAGTAGATCCGCTCCAGTGTTTCTATCTTTATCTCTCTAAATCTCAACTTCGCGGAGAATAACCATCTTCCGAAATGAGCAATACATTGTCTTAGAATTTGTCTGGATATCTGATGGGACCCAGTTCACAAATGAACTCCAAATCCATCAAACTTCTTAGACTGTATCATCCACTGAATTTAATCAGTATCATGCGCATTGCCTTCCTCAGTATCCGCTTGGACCACCTGTCCAACATACTATCCCTCAGAAGAGGGAAAAACCATAACTCAGACAACCACTCTTTCATCCAGGTCACCTTGGAAGCCTAAAATGATAACCGTCTCCTGAAGGAGGCTGCTGTTACCATATCCCTAGAACATCCATTTATGCTCATAAACTGCTTCCCTACATTTCTCCAGGATTGGATTAATATATGTTTATTGCAGCTAGTGCAAAAACAACATCTGGTGTGGTACTTGACATTTCATGATTAACTCAATTGCCTAAGCAAGTGATATGCTAATTATGCATATCTCTCTCCCCTTTAGTCTGTAAGACACCTTTAGAGAGGGTGACTCCATCACCTGCAGGTACACCACCATGCCAGGAGTCGTCCATTCTAAAACACTTTAGAATAGTGTCAAGTACCCACATTGGGACACTTCCCAAATCTAGATCTAAAACCATAGATCTAGTAACCAGAAACCCTGATATTATATCCATGTCCTATGTGGAGAAACAACTGTGTGACAACCACAGTATAACCGATCGTAGTATAGGAATTTCACTTCCTATAAAGTGCATGTCATCCCAAATACCAGGACATCACACCCTACTACCTTCTTACCAGATCCATCTCCTATTCTAATGAAGTCAAAGCCTATGACTGTCATATAAAAAATAGATGATCTATTTCCGCTATACCTGCTTTAGTCTATAAATAGACATAAGCTACTTGCCCACTATGCTTCCGCTGCTCCCACTGACTACAATAACCTTCTGGCAGAGTCATATACACGTGCACTTCTAAAGCTAGTTTAGAACGACGCTATACTCATCCTCCTGCCGGGTCTTATAGTCTAGAACAACAGCAATCGCAAGTATAGGTAAACAAGAACCTCCCTATCACCGTCTCTGAGAAGACCGAAGTACCTCTCGGGTGCCTGAGGTTACCCACCAAATCTGCGGAGTGGCAAATGGAATGTCAAATCCAATTGAATCCTCAGGTTCTATTAAATCTTCAGTGATTGTTTATGGTTCTGGAATCACTTCCAGTTCTACCATACTTCCACTTTTGTTTTCTGAAAAAATCCATTTTACTAAAACTGTGGCGAGTCAAGAACAATATCACTATTGATCTTCCTGATGGTAGAAAGTTAACCCTCGTCAAAACCCGGGATAACCCACAAACTGCCATTACTGAAACGTGCCTTGAGTTTGTCCAGATTCTGATTTTAAGCATCAGCCAGACAACTTCCTATATCTTAAAATCGTTAAGATACAAATTGATTCTATATACCATATAGAAACAAATGCACTAATTTTATTGGAACCAGATTCAAAATCATGCAGCTGTCTTTAGTGCATATCAACCAAATGGAATGAGGCTAATCAACATTACTCAACTAGGAGTGCATCCATATATGAGTAACCCGAAAAAGAAGCTAGTTCTCAAAACCATTACTATCAACGGAAAACCAAACACAAGTATCTACATCTTTGACTACCTCGAAGAATCGCTCCCGCACATATCACCGATATCAAATATCACGAGATTAGAATACGGTATCACATACTCGTATTTGATCAAGCTCCCACACATATCACCATATGTGCCCTACTTCATTTCACTTGAGATAGGAAGCCTTTGTGTAGGACTCTATAGACTCGTCAATACGCCAGCAGTAGGTAATGTTCACATCAGTCACCCACAAGTCGTCAGCGGTACTAGCTGGACGTAACGGCTACCCAGGTATTGAACGAATAGAAGATCAACAAGCAAGCTTGTCCAAACTCCCGCAAAGCCTATAAGCAACACTTACCGTACAGTCCGGTCTCTTCGTCTTATAGGTCGCATATCAAGTCTAGGGGTGGAATCGTCAGACCCCCGTAACTTGATAAGTCATGCCGATGCGTGGCCTATAACTGTTCGAGAAACTACTGATAACACTTACCAGTAAATCTCATCAGCCCTGGCCAGGGACTTGCTGTTATAGCTAATCGAGGATAGCACAACATCAACTCCCTATACCGGGAGAGACGAAACCCATCCTATCGCTCATTGCCTCCATGTGACTCGGGACTATACCCAAAATCCACATGTTTACACGACTCCTTTGAGCCATGGTAGGGAGGAAATCAAAGCTCAGTGGGAACCATATAAGACTCTATGACGATCTCGGGTCTATAGATTAACCTGTACAAGTGTCACCAGAGAACTGCTATCTGACGATAGGTAGGTATGGTACCATCTAGGAGCTCTCGACGAGTCCTGTTCGGTGTACCCATTCTTTAATGAGCACCCGTGTGCAATCTTTGATGTCAAACACCAATGGATATGGGATCAACCATCGCCCCATACAGGGTCAAGAAATGTACACACTAGTCTACTTTGGAATATCGATGCCCTGTCTCGATACTCCTTCGACTTGGAACGGTTAAAGGATGTGCTTGCGGACTACACAAGCCCCACTAGTATGATCTGCATCATAGTCCTGGTAGTCAAGCCAACATCCTAAGGGCTTTATCAACATGTATCAGAGAGACAATATAATAATACAAGTGTACATGTTAAGATAAAGAGCAACCAGATAGCATACTGTTATGTCGAGCAAGAAATTCCTTTATATATATGTCTAAGCATCCACTATATCATACAATAATGACCTTTAGGGCATACATATTCCTAACAATCTCCCACTTGCACTAAGGCCAGTTGTTGTAGTATCTCATACCCATCATCCCAAAAAGTCTCTCAAACTGCATTTGGGGGAGGGCCTTTATGAGTGGATCTACTGTGTTATCCTTCGTGTCAACTCTCCTGACCTCGATCTCCCGGCGATCAACTATCTCCCGGATCAGGTCATACCGTCTAAGAATATGTCTGGATCGCTGATAGGACCTGAGTTCCTTAGACAAAGCCACAGCTCCATTGTTATCACAATACAAGGGTATTGGATGCTCAATGGATGGAACCACACCAAGTTCAGCAATGAACTTCTTCATCCAGACAGCTTCTTTGGCAGCATCATAGGCATGGATGTATTCAGCCTCCATCGTCGAGTCTGCTATGGTATCTTGCTTGGAAGTCTTTCAAAATACCACCCTTCCATTGAGGGTGAAGACAAAACCCGAGTCCGACTTACTATCGTCCTTATCACTCTGGAAGCTCGAATTGGTAAAGGACTTTACCTAGAGTTCACCGTTACCATACACAAAGAATATCTCTTTAGTCCTTCTGAAGTACTTAAGAATGTTCTTCACAACTGTCTAGTGTTTCTCCCCTGGGTCTGATTGATACCTACTTACCACACTATGTGCATAAGCTACATCCGGTCTGGTGCATAACATCGCGTACATGATAGACCCAATTGCAGAAGTATAGGGTATCCCTTACACGCAAGCCCTCTCTAAATTAGTCTTGGGAGACATCTCTTTAGAGAGAGTGATTCCTGAACAAGTGGGTAAATTACCACGCTTAGAATCTTCCATACTAAACCTCTTTAGTATGGTGTCAATGTACCTGGACTGGGACAATCCCAACATCCGCTTAGGTCTATCTCTATAGATCTTAATCCCCCGGATGTAGGAGGTATCACCTAGATCTTTCATGGAGAACTTTTGTGATAAGAAGAGCTTGACCGAGTGTAGCATAGGAACATCATTTCCTATCAAGAGTATGTCATCCACGTACAATACGAGGAAGACAACTTTACTCTCTACAACCATCTTGTATATACAAGGTTAATCTATGTTTTTGATGAAGTCAAACTCTTTGACCGCCACATCAAAACAGATGTTCCAGCTCCGCGACACCTGCTTTAATCCGTAGATTGATTTAAGTAGCTTGCACACTTTTCCGATGCTCCTACTGTCTACGAAGCCCTCTGGCTGTGTCATGTACACGCTCTCTTCAAAATCACTATTTAGAAAAGTAGTCTTGATGTCCATCTTCCAGATTTCGTAGTCATGGTATGCTGCAATGGCAAGTAGGATCTTGATGGACTTAAGCATAGCTACTGGAGAAAAGGTTTCATCATAATCGACACCTGGTTGTTGAAGAAAACCTTTTGCTACAAGTCTAGCTTTGAAGGTCTTGATCTTTCCATCTACACCAAGTTTCTTCTTAAAGATCCACTTGCTCTCGATGGGTTTTACCCCTTCAGGAGCAACTTCCAAAGTCCATACTTTATTGGTTTACATGGATTCCATCTCAGATCGCATAGCATCCGGCCATTTCACAGAGTCTCCACTTGTGATGGCCTGCTCAAAACTAGTTGGGTCATCATCTTCCATGATGCAATCCTCACTTCCACCGTCTATGAGAAAACCGTAGTATCACTTAGGTGGATGAGGAACCCTACTAGATCTGCGGAGCGACCGAGGTTCGTCGGGGACTACTGAATCATCCGGTTCTACCAAATCATCAGTTATAGTTTGTGTAGCTGGAACTTCTTCTGGTTTTACCTCATTACCACTAATTTCTTTCATAAGAAATTCCTTTTCTAAAAAGGTGGCATGTTGGGAAATAAACACCTTTTGTTACTCAGTATGGTAGAAGATATATCCATATGAATCATTTGGATATCCCATAAACTTGCACAAAACAGACCTTGCCTCGAGCTTGTCCGGATTTTGCCTTTTAACATAGTCCGGACAACCCCATATCTTAACTCGTTTAAGAGATGGTCTCTTCCCATTCCATATCTCATATGGAGTGGTAGGAAACGGATTTGGTCGGAACTCTGTTCAATAGATATGCAGCTGTCTCAAGTGCATAACCCCAAAAAGGAATAGGCAACTCAACAATACTCATCATAGAGCGCACCATATCTAATAGGGTGCGATACCTCCTCCTCAAAATACCGTTGTGCTGAGGTGTGTAACATTTCGAAAATTTAGATAATAAATTAATTTAGTTAATTAAATAATAAAATGTTAATTTACAAGGTTATTGAAACAAAATAGGATATTTCATATGTGGTATGTGAAACAAATCAAATTTAAAGTTTAGTTGTAATATTAATGAATCATAAGGGTTTTAGTGAAAAGATTAGCTTCATGTGTAATATGATATAATAGGGGGGGTTCTGCGATAAGGTTAGTTCCTTATGCAAATTAGGATTTGTTAAGGGTTATGCAAAAAGGGTAAGGTCATGTTAAGCTTAAGTTGTAACCATGGCATAGCATAACATAGATGACACTTCATATGTCCACCTCATTCTTGCATGAAAATCCCACCTTTTTCCTTGCAACACCACCTACTTGTATGAAACCACACCTCACTACTTGTGTGACACCCCCTCCTCCTTCCCTTTACACCACCACCTTGCACTTTCCACCTCCTCCTTTCTCTACAACAAACCCTCACTCTTTTTCTTATCTCACCCCATTGTTCAGTTCATAAGATCAGAAAAATTAAAGAGAAGGAAAGGAAAAGAAAAACTTTAGAAAACACAAAGAAAATAAGAAAAGAGAGAAGAGCATAAGAACAATGCTAAGGCTTCACCATCACCCTCTAGCTAGGACCTTGAGCTTGTGCATCTTAGAGGATGTTTTTCCAATGATCTTGCTGTAGGTATAATCCTTGAACCCTGTGTGATTTTAGTTCCGAAACTGTTTTACATTAGAAATCGAATATCGTAATATCGTATTTTTACAAGCTTAGCCTTTGTTTGAATCTGCTCTAGTTTAAATGATAAATAGATTGATCAAACAGTACCTGGACCTTATAATCTAGACCTAGAATAAACTATAGGAAGACGGGCCCTTTTGCTCGGATTTTGGCTGGCGACCAATACACAAAATCCGATCTCGCCGGATTTCTTGGAGAATTGGTTTATGTAGTTTTTAGGGTAGGTCAATGGGTATGAATTAATGTGTTTGGTATTGTTTAAAAAAGTTAGTTTTTCAGTGGGTTAAATCTATATCAGTTTAGGAGTGAAACTATATATACAACACGTAGCATGTTTAGTGGTTGTGATAATTTAACTATAGAAAGTGAATCTGGAACTAATAAGTATAAACACCAAAAAAACTAGCAAGATCAAAAGTATAATGAGCAAACTAGAAGATTACACTTAAAACTAGAGTCCCAAACTCACCACAAAATCTGGCGACCCACCCTAAAATTCCGGCGACACCGGCCTTCTCATGTCTTTTGGTGTTGATTTTTCTTCTGTAGCTTTGAGTTGGTATTTTACAAGTCTCTGTATTGTTTTTGTTGTCTACATATTTACACAGTAAAATCTGGGAACGTTTTAGAAATGGTTTATCAAATTTCAGATATTTACGATACGGAGTTTCCGTATTTTGATGTTGCAGCCGAACCGTTGACGTTTATACGTTAACGACAGAATTGTGTTGTCGTTTTTAGGTTAAGTGTGCTGTAGGTTCTAACCTACGGGCGTTTAGCTTGTTGTTTTAGTTTTCAATATGATATTTACTTCTATGAGATTTAAATACGAATATAGGTATGATTCGAGGATTCCGAGACGGAGTTAGCGATGTAGCAGCGTGGATTCAGCGAGCTTTGAAGTTGGTGAGTAGATTTATATCTACTGGGGAAGTTGGGTGGATGGCGTATAGCACCCCCGCAACCTTATAAATATTATTATGATATCTAGTTAGTTTAGTACTTATTCAAGATATTTATATAGTATCGCATCTAGCATGTCCTTTAAATTTCATACAATTTTATACATAGTTATAGACGAGACACAGTGATAGGATATGGATATGGTTGGGTGGATTTGTACGAGGGATCATGCCATACTTGTGATGATATAGATATAGTGATACAATATGGATATGGTTTGATGATTTGTACGAGGGATCACGATAGACTTGAGATGATACATATACCGTGATATGATGATATATAATACAAGGATTTATACGTATTGGAAACGATGAACTTTGTATGCTGAATAACGGCCAATTTATCCTTTGACTCGTAAAGTTAGATTATATTCTGTTTTTAGGATGTAATACTGGTGTGAGCTATATTCTTTTAAAAACTACGATTGTTGTCTTTTAAATAAAATATCAGGATGCGTGCCAGTTTCTAAAACGGATACCTATTTTAAATCTAGGCAGCTTCCTTTTTTCAAACTTAACGTTTCGATCATTTCTAAATGAAACGGTATAGCTCATAGCAAGTAATTACAATAGTTACGTTTAGACTACTTTACATGTTTTGCATTATATTATCCATATTATATGTTTCTGCGTTACGCACACTCTGATAGAACACTGCACAAATACCAATGAGTACTATGCTGCACAAGCACGTGAACATATGTTACACTACACCTCATTGGTACTGCCATGTCACTGTAGAACCGTACTTTTATATATGTATTAAAATAAATAGGTTGTTACACCGTAGAACACTTGCAAAAATACTAATGATTGCCATGTTGCACGGGCACAGACGTGTATGCTACACTACACATCATTAGTAGTACCATGACACAGTAGAATTGAAATCTATAACTACGTAGTCTTCTTTATTCCTGTTGTAAATTACGAATATTAGTACTATAGATGTGGTATTTGATTCTTATGGATTTTCTGGATATTTTACTCCTAATGATATATATCGGTGGTATGAGACACTGTTATATATGTATATATATAATATACATCAATACAATCTATGCAAGTTTCTTATTCCTCACTTGATATTTTTATATGATGAGTAAACGTCCACCATGGGATTTGTGTTTTCTGATTTTGATATCCGGACCGAGTCAGTGGGTATACGGTTACGGATTTAAAATTTTATCCAGACTGAGTCGGTGGGGATACAGTTGGATACATGGTGGACCCGGTCGGTGCCGAGGGGTAGGATAGCCGCATTATAGGAGGGGAGCCTAACGAGGATACTCGATTCCGGAGATAGAAATGAAAACGGCAGATATCCAGGGGATACTGACTGGAGATAGAAATGAGCACGGAAGATATCCAGGGGATACTGACCGGGGTTCGATTGGGCACGGCGGATATCCAAGGGATACTGATCGTAGCTTGGATATCGGGTGGCGATCATCTGTTGAGATGGTGTCGACGGTATCTGTATTTACGTGTCGATGATAGACACGAGAGATTTCGAATTTCGATGTCGATGCTGGACATCTATATATATATTGATATGAGCATTATCATGAGGTATACGGTTAGATATTATTAGTGGATTCCACCAGGACTGATCCGGAGGACAATACCTGCATATATTTGTACGGACATTCATATATAAAAAAGGATTCAAATAAGAACTATAGTTTCATGATTTTGACTCACATTATATTGAGATATTATACTTTGGATTGCATGATGGTTAGTATTGCACATATGCATATCATATAGTATAGTGGTACAGATTATGACAGGACTATACTTATGACCTAGGTATCGTCATGCATTTCGATTTCTACCTTTAGATGTACTTCTATTCACTGAGTTGGCAACTCATCCCCGTTGTGCCACAGTTTCTTGCAGGTCTTACCGCTTGAATTATCAGCGGATTGGGCACATATTCTTTTCGGAGATTGATTGATAAGTGGGTTATTATTGTATCATACTCATTCTTGATTATTTATATATTTTTGTATCTAGTGGAAACTTCATCAACTTAGAAGTGGTATATTATGGACTTAGAAGCAAGACTTAGAGTTTATGTATGGTGATATCGCACTTTTGGGAGTTGATTGCTGTTTTAGATTGTTGGTTGCTCCATCGTTTGGACGTGGAGATTAGCTACCATTGGGATGCTATTTTACTATGTTGTAGCGGTTTTTTATCAAAATGTAAAGGATGTGATGTCAAGTTTCAAGACGTCATAAATGCTTTTCAACGAACTTAGTTAAAGTTAGATGTTACTTTAAATTGATTTTCAGCGGATGACTATTTTAAACTCACGTCCAAATATTTTCAAACGGGTTTAGATTCCGGGTTTCGGCTTACTTGAACCGCGTCGACGTCTTTAGAGGTCACGTGATTTAAGTGCCGGTCACGTGTCGCATTTGGGTCGTGACAAGGTGTATACGGAAGAGTTAGCTGAGAGAGAATCCCATCTTTGAAATAGTCTCGGAATTCCATGCTTAAGTATTCTCCTCCTCGATCAGATTGAAGAATTTTAATACTTTTACCCGTTTGGATCTCAACTTCGTACTTGTATTCCTTGAATTTCTCGAAAGTTTCAGATTAGTGTTTCAAGAAGAACACAGGTCCGAATCTTGAGAGATCATTGGTGAATGTAATAAAGTACGAGAAACCATTTCTGGCATGCGTAGACATAGGACCGCATACATCACTATGTATCAGTCCCAAGAGTTCAGTAGCTCTTTCTCCGTGTCCAGTAAACGGGGTTTTGGTCATCTTACCTTTGAGACATGACTCGCAAGTTTTATAAGATGTAAATTCAAACTGATTCAAATATCCATCTTTATGCAACTTAGCTAGTCTTGTCGCATTGATATGACCAAGTCTACAATGTCACAAGAAGGATTCGTTCATTTCTGAACTTTTCCTCTTGTGTGTGTACCGTATATTTAGAACTGTAGTTTGATTTAGAACGTAAATACCGTTACACAACATACCAAACCCAATCAACACTTGATTTAGGAAAATGTTCATAACATTTTTCTCTAATACAAAATTATATCCTTTTTTATCTAATAAAGAAATCGATATTATATTGCACATCATTTTTGTTACAAAATAATAGTCGTTCAAAATCAATGTATTACCATTTGGTAATACAAGGTGATATTCGCTAACTGCTTTGGCTACAACAATTGTACCATTCCCTACTATGAGAGATTTATCACTCTTTTCCAGTTCTCTACTTTTTCTTAACCCTTGTAATATATTACAAATATGAGATCCTGATCCGGTATCTAATACTCAGGACGTAGAGCTAACTGAGAAACAGTTCTCAATAACGAACACACCCGAATAAGATGCATCAGCATGCTCTTTCTTCGTTCGGGTTGCATGGGAATCCGTGCATTTCCCTATTCCTTGCTCAGACTTATGACAGTCATAAGATAGAGCGGAACCAACGTTTCCCAGCCCAGTATAATAAGCGGGTTCGGTCAATACATCCATATTATTATCTTGATTAAGGCATGTCATGGTCGCTACCAGGAGAGAGGGAGAGAGAGAGAGAGAGAGAGAGAAGAAAACACTTTAGCGTGCGCTCTTGCAAGATTAAATTGGTTATTATCTTATCTATTCAGGATGGCTCCCACTGTTTTTATCAAATCTTCCTTCAAACCCTAAAAGGTAAGATTAGCCGAAATTAATTATACCCTACAAGTTCGCCAATCGGTCAGCCATGCAGGTATTGGTACTTCGAGAGAGTCTCCCCATGCTTTCGCATGGAACTAATTAAATAACCCCGTTTCCGCAGAGGCATAATCCCGTTAACACCTTTATTAGACACCTATTGGATCAGCTAATTGTAAAGTGGAAAACTCTCTTAGGAGTAACTCTTACTCGCAGTGGGTATCGGGATCCAATTATCTCATAGATGTTGGAGATAGTGCCCTCAGAGTCAATTATTGGATCACAGGCACGCGATTTCAATGATTGAGGGAGGACCTATCCCGGGACGACAGTCTTACTCGAGATGATAGTATGCTATCTGGTTTACCTTTATCATCGTGTACTGCTTTAGGTGACATGACAGGTCACTATTGCACGTTGATAGAGCCCCTAGGATTCTTGCTTGACTACCGGCAGTATGAGGGCGATCATATACGTGAGAGCTGGAGTCTATAAGCATATCCTTAAATGGTCCCTAGTCGTAGGAGTTTCGAGACAGGGCATCGATTCTCCAAAGTAGACTAGTGTATACAGTCGAGACCCCGACGAGGGGCGGTGGCCGGTCTCACAAGCCACTGGTGTCAGTTGGTTCACCTAAGATGTATACAGGTGCTCATTGGGTTATGAGTACACCGGACAGGACTCGCCGGGAACATGCTAGTTGGTCTTATACCTGACGTCAGATAGCAGTTCCCAGGTGACATGTGTACAGGTTAGTTCATCGACCTGGGGATCGTCATTTGTCTCGTGTGAGTTCCCACTGTACTTTGATTACTACCCTACCACGGCTCAAAGGAGTCGTGCAAACAGGTTTTAGTTGGGTACAGTCCCGAGCCACATGGAGGCAGTGAGCGGATCTTCGGGGGTTCGTCTCTCCCGGTATTGGGGGTGAGGTCGCGCTGTGTCTAGGAGAGCCATTACACGAAGACCTTGGCCAAGGCAGGAGATTTACTGGTAGGTATTCCAGTAGTATCTCAGGGTGTTCTGGGCTACACTCCGACACGACTTGTACCGCTTTTGGGGGTCTGACTTTTACCAACCCCCTAGGCCCGCCATGCGATGCTCATAGACGAACGGACCGGACTGTACGGATATTGTCACTGACAGGCTCAGTTGGGTGTCGGGGTGAGCTTCCTCATCGACGTCCCTTTTGGTTAATAGCTGGTGGCCCGTCACGTATTGGCTTATACCTCTGACGTGCTAGTGGTTAAATCCACAGCCATAGTATTGACGAGTCTTTAGAGTCCACCACACTTTCAGTTACTCAAGTTTCGGGCGAAACGCTGTAGAGGCCGTATGGAGATATGGCAGGGTCCGATCAGATACGTGCGGTATTGCACGGATCAGGATCGGACGGTTTGCACTAGTGGCCGTATAGTTATATGGCAGCGTTCGATCAGATACGTGTGGTATTGCACGGATCAGGATCGAACGGATTTTACTAGCCGGCTTTGGTTTAAGCCGATCCTAGTATAGTACAGTGTAGATTTTGTCTCTTTGCATTTGTATCCGGACGGAATACAGATGCGGGTGTGTATGCACAGTATCGGGGTTTTCCTGTAATTTATTACGGGACCAGTTTTCTGGAGTTGCCAGTTTGCTTTCCGTTCCGGCCGGTTTTCCTTTGTTCTTTCCCGGCCGGACTTTTCCGATGGAGGGTGTTATTTGCAAGTTTGCAAATAACACTTGGTGGGGGGTTTTATTGCATAAGGTGTGATATGATAAGCATCTTTGCTTTTCATGTATTTATGAGATTAGGATGGATTTGAGGTTGATGTAAAGTTTAGTGATGATTATGCTTGGATGTGGTCACCCTCCTCCTTTTACTACACTCACCTCCCTTCATGCTTCATAATCTATCCTCCACCATTTCTAATGAAGTGAGATGATTATCATGGTTGAGAAAAGAAAGAGAGAAGAAGAAAAGAGAAGAAAATGAGAGCTTCATCTTTGAGAGGAAGAAAAATGAGAGTGATTCATTTTGTGTATATCATTCTTCATCTCATTCCATTGCTAGAAAATTGAAAGCACCAATTTTCTATACACCATTCCTCCATCTATGGCAACCAACCCCAAAGTGAGACATACACTCTACACTATATTCCTACAGCAAATCTTGGACGCGTCGATTCGCCAGCTTCGCGCCCGAGTTGCCTCGGTATTGAGGTGGGAGCCCGTAAAAGTACCCGGCTTCGTGGTGCCCTTTCCGACGAGGAGGAGACGACCGGAGATCCCGTGAGGAAATCGGAGTGGAGATGAAGACCGGAGGACTCGGATCAGTCGGTACATCTCTAACCTATCTTGTTACTTAGCTTAGACTAGTTTAATGGCACGATCCGGGGTTTAGTGCGCGGTGGTGCCGGTTTGCTAAGTCCGCAAAATTTTAAGTTTACCACCGTTTCCGTGTTTGGCCGTCGGATTGACGGCCGGGGCGCCGCCGTGCACTTACAGTGGTATCAGAGCCTCGCCATTAACATAGTCTAGCTTGGTGTAATGTGTTTTTCTGTTTCGATCGATCGAATGTTCCAAAACTGCATTTTAGTTCGAATCAGTTTCTGTTGAAAATTTTTGGTCTCGAAAAATTTTTCAGGTTGTAAAATATTGATGTACTGGAAAATCTAAGAGTTCTGTAAAAATTTGACGAAGTAACTCCACAGTGGGAGCGCGGAAGCGCCGCGAAAACCCCATTCCCGCGGCCCTTCCGCCGCGTACTATTCACATCACTTCACCAATTTTTTTCAGAGGCCTTCTGGGCTTAAAATATGGGTTTTGGAATATTAAAATTGGGCCCAGGATTTCTGTGAGTGCTACAGTTTTGATTGAGGGCCCACTTGTTAATTTTTGATCGATCGGATATTTTAAACACATTTTTCACAGTATTTACATTATATCTACGACCGTGAATGTCACTCGATCGGTAAATCCTGTCTAACTGCTATAGCCCAGTTAGACGGATTTGCGAACGTGACTTTCACGTTGATGTTCTATGTTTATGCTGTGATGTTGCGGATCGGTCGTGGGGGATAGCCTGGATGCAATGCTAGTACAGTGTTGGTGTATTATGTACATTTGATTTTGCGGGGCGAGCGTCCGACATGTGGACTGCCGTCACTGCCTGATTGTATTATTATTTTGGGGCACGACCTGGTTGCGGTCGATGTACCCGGTGTATGTATATTTTACATTATGTACTAGGATTACCCCGCGGTGGGGTGCACGGATAGCCGGGTCCTGGAGGGCAACAAGCCCGCATCTCATGGCATTGGGATGGAGGGGGCTTCACTCTAGGATTGGCGGGCTATTCGCCGCACTCGTAGGGGGTACAGGTTGACCCAGGAGGGGTGCCCAAGTCGCCGGATTCCGTGGAGTGCTGGGTGGTCCATTCACGGAGCTGAAGGGGGCTGCCTCGCTTCAGGTTTTGGCGGGTGACTTGCCGCGCCCGTAGGGGTCTAGGATTTCATTGCACAGGCTATCCACACGACCAGGGGAACGTCGGGTTTCAGTAGTGGCTCTGTGAAACCCGGGGATCCCAGATATCTGTATTGTTCTGTGATGTTGCATTTCTTTTCACGCCTTAAGCGAAATATAATATATTGGTATATATATTAGTAGATGTTGTATATGTTTTTCATCCACGCTAGTCCAGTCCCCGCTCTGTCGTTAGTAAGCTAACCTAACGGGTGATGACGGGACCCAGTGGCGAATGCGGATGGCATATACGTACGTCAGTATATTTTCGTTCTTTATTGGTGTGATCAATTGATGGGACTGCGTTGATTCGGATCAATGCAAGTTAAACAAACCTAATCTGATGTTGTTGGAACACTTTTCTAAAAGCTGTTATTGCAAGGACGTTCACTTCTGTTTTGCATCGTGGTATTCATTTGGAATATCCTGCTCCTCAGTCGACGAGGCAAGGGCCGAGATCCCTTCACCGGGAGTGACCCCTTGGACAGAAGTTTGCATCAGGGCATTAACTTCACTATAGCCGATTACTTTTGCTTTGCACCGTGGTATTCATTTGGAATATCCTGCACCCCATTCTACGGGGAAAGAGCCGAGATCCCTTCACCGGGAGTGACCTCTTTAGTAAAGGTTTTCGTCACTATATTTTCTAAAAAGCTATCCGTTCCTTCAACGAGATCAAGTTCATTATGTTAAAGGTTTTCGCCAGAGACCATTCGTAGCCCTCCGTCATTTCAGTTAAATATTCGGTAGTATTCAAGCTATGTATTTTGACCTCACGCCAAGGCATAGTGATTGGTAGCTGCCGGGTATTTATCTGTTGCATAGATAGATGCGTTGGTTTGGGACAGTCGTACTACTATTTTGGCCTACGTCAAGGGTATGTACGGGTGGATTCAAATTAACCTGGATAATGACGGGTAGAACTTGACATGTGACTTATGATATTTTGACCTCACGCCAAGGTCATAAGAGCATGGGGCAGAAATCCACATCGGGAGTTTCAAAAGTACTGAAACTTGCCAGATATGCGCATACCTTCTGGAGTGTGATACCGTGAGCGGATTCCGTCACGTTGTCATGCGATGAGAGTTGGATCCCGATTCCCACTGATGAGTTAGTATACTCCTCGGGTGACCCCGACTAATTCTTCTTTCAGGTTTGGAGGAGAATTTGAGGTACAGTGGGAGGATTGCAGATTAGATAAATTGGTAACCATTCTGATCTAGGTTAGAGTGCACGCTGAGTGTTTCTTTTCTCTCTCTCTCTGGCAGCGACCATTGACTCGACCCTAGACTATGACTCAGTGACCAAGTTGACCGAACCTACTTAACACTGGCTTTTGGATTGTCAGAGTTGCAGACCTCATTGCCACTCATACTTTTACCCTTTTCTCCAGGACACCCCGTATTACTACGAACGTCCACTTCCATTGGACAAAACCATCGTATGGTTATATACGAACTCGAAGGAATTTATTCGAGGATGGTTTCCGGTTCTGGAGAAAACGGATAGGATTATTCAGTTGTCTTTTCTTTTCACCCTCTCTCAGGTTGCGAGTACTCCTTATTTTAGGAGTAGTACACCTATTATGCAAATTGGATAGTCTTCTTCCAAACCATAGGCTGGTGCCGACCGGTAGGGAATGAAGAAAACCAGTTAGCCTAAACGGTGTGCAGAAGGTATTAAGATTAAGACAAAGCAAGGGATTAGAAAGAGGGCAAAGTAAATTGCGACTGCTATTCACGACCAAACCAAGTATTTCTTCGCCAATCCTAAATCACTTTTGTATTTCTCCAGGACACTCCGTATCACTACGAAGATCCCATTTTACTGGATAATCCATCGTATGGTTATATACGAACTCGAAAGGAACTTGTTCCAGTTCGGGGATGGATCCTGGTTCAGGAGAAATTGGAATAAAGTACATTCAGGTGTCTTTTATCTTCACCTTCTCTCGCGTTGCGAGTGCTCCTAGGATTAGGACAGTACACCCTTTATGCTTTTTGGATAGTCTTCCTCCAAACCATAGGCTGGTGCCGAACGGTAGGGAAGGAAGAAAACCAATTGGCCTAAAGGGGTGTGCAGAAGGTAATGACTAGAGACATATAAAGGGATTTGGAGAGGTGGCAAAGAATTATACGGTTATAGTTGTGAATCTGGATAATGGTAGAGGCATTACTAGGAATACCAGGATACCCCATCGAAACATTTCAATGTTTCAGTTCAGCTGTGTACTGTTAAAAGAAAACTGATTTTCCGATTAGACACTTACTCCAGGGTATGTATTTACCAGGTATGATTCTCACATCTGTATGGTTTTACAGATGATGAGTGGGAGTAAGTTATTGGGAATTGGGTGATCATCCTCATTATATCGGGATTCGTTGTAATTGGTGATATTTGAGGATGCCACCTGGGTTGTTTGCCGGTCGGCAAATATTTGGTTTTGAATATCCGCTGTTGTGCACCAATTTCAAATTGATATATCTGTACGTCTATTTTCATAGAGTGAGATATACCTTTTGATATTTTGTCGATGACATTTACCTATATCAGTGGATGGTTAGGTAAGGAGCATTGAACAGCGGTGTAATTCTTCTTAACCATAAGTACAGTTTTCAACCTACGACACACAGTGAATGAGTCACTAGACTCAAGGGACTTATACAGAGTATTGTATGTTGTCCAGGGTCCATCAGGACAGAGGGGTTGGTTCTCGTACTATATTCGGTTTACTTATGACTTCTCTAGTTTTTAGACAAGTGTTTCGTGGAAACACAGGGTCTGAATTTTGAGAAGTTATAGGTATTTGAATAAAGTAGAGAACCAGGTGTTGCAAGTATCAGGATTCTTCAAAGTGATCGAAGATGTAGATACTTGTGTATGGTATTCAGTTGATAGTAATGATAAAGAGAAATTACTTCTCTTTCAGGTTACTCATAATTGGAAGCATTCCTAAGTTGAGTAACGCTGATCGGCCTCTCTCCATTTAGTTGACATGCACTGGAGACAGCTGAATGATTTGAATCTGGTTAAATTAAATCAGTGCCTCTGGTTCTATATTGGATATAGTACAGTTCATATCTTAATATTGTTAAGGTACGGGGAGTTGTCCGGCTTATGATTAAAACCAGACTCTGGATAACTCTAGGCACGTTTCTGTAATGGCCGTTTGTGGGTTGACCCAGGCTATGACGAGGGTTGACTTTCTACCATCTGGGAGATCAATAGAAATATTGTTCAAGACTCGCCACAGTTTTATTAAAAATGGATTTTTTCAAAAACAGCAGTGGGAGTATGGTAGAACTGGAAGTGATTCCAGAACCGCAAACGATTACTGAAGATTTGATAAGGAACCCAAAGATTCAATCTGATTTGACATTCCATTGGCCACTCCGCAGATAAGGTGGGTAACTTCAGGCACCCGAGAGGTACTTCGGTAGCCTCAAGGACGGTGACAGGGAAGTTCTTGTTTACCCACACTTGCCATTGTTGTTGTTCCAGGCTGCGAGACCCGGCAGGAGGATGAGTATAGCGTCGTTCTAAACTTGCTTTAGAAGTGCACGTCTATATGACTCTGCCAGAGGGTTGTCGTAGTCAGTGGGAGCAGCGGAAGCATTGGTGGACATCAGGCTTATGTCTATTTATAGACTAAAGCAGATGTAGCGGAGATAGATCATCTATTTCTGATGTGACAGTCATAGGTTTGACGTCATCAGAATAGGGGATGGATCTGTTGAGAAGGTAGTAGGAAGTGATATTCCTTTACTACGATCGGTTATACTTTGGTCGTCACACAGTGTTTTCTCCACAAAGGACTTGGACATTATATCAGACATACTGGTTACTAGATCTATGGTTTTAGATCTAGATTTGGGTGGTTTCCCAATCAGGGTACTTAGACAGCATTCTAAGGGTATTTAGAATGGACGACTCCTGGCACGGTAGTGTACCTGCAGGTAATGGAGTCACCCTCTCCAAAGGTATCTTACAGACTAAAGGGGAGAGGGACGTGCATGATTGGCAGATCACTTGCTCAGGCAATTGAGTCAATCGTGAGATGTCAAGTACCACACCAGATGTTGTTCTTGCACTACATGCAATAAGTTGACCCCGACGAGGGGCGGTGGCCGGTCTCACAAGCCACTGGTGTCAGTAAGTTCACCTAAGATGTATACAGGTGCTCATTGGGTTATGAGTACACCGGACAGGACTCGCCGGGAACATGCTAGTTGGTCTTATACCTGACGTCAGATAGCAGTTCCCAGGTGACATGTGTACAGGTTAGTTCATCGACCTGGGGATCGTCATTTGTCTCGTGTGAGTTCCCACTGTACTTTGATTACTACCCTACCACGGCTCAAAGGAGTCGTGCAAACAGGTTTTAGTTGGGTACAGTCCCGAGCCACATGGAGGCAGTGAGCGGATCTTCGGGGGTTCGTCTCTCCCGGTATTGGGGGTGAGGTCGCGCTGTGTCTAGGAGAGCCATTACACGAAGAACTTGGCCAAGGCAGGAGATTTACTGGTAGGTATTCCAGTAGTATCTCAGGGTGTTCTGGGCTACACTCCGACACGACTTGTACCGCTTTTGGGGGTCTGACTTTTACTAACCCTCTAGGCCCGCCATGCGATGCTTATAGACGAACGGACCGGACTGTACGGATATTGTCACTGACAGGCTCAGTTGGGTGTCGGGGTGAGCTTCCTCATCGACGTCCCTTTTGGTCAATAGCTGGTGGCCCGTCACGTATTGGCTTATACCTCTGACGTGCTAGTGGTTAAATCCACAGCCATAGTATTGACGAGTCTTTAGAGTCCACCACACTTTCAGTTACTCAAGTTTCGGGCGAAACGCTGTAGAGGCCGTATGGAGATATGGCAGGGTCCGATCAGATACGTGCGGTATTGCACGGATCAGGATCGGACGGTTTGCACTAGTGGCCGTATAGTTATATGGCAGCGTTCGATCAGATACGTGCGGTATTGCACGGATCAGGATCGAACGGATTTTACTAGCCGGCTTTGGTTTAAGCCGATCCTAGTATAGTACAGTGTAGATTTTGTCTCTTTGCATTTGTATCCGGACGGAATACAGATGCGGGTGTATATGCACAGTATCGGGGTTTTCCTGTAATTTATTACGGGACCAGTTTTCTGGAGTTGCCAGTTTGCTTTCCGTTCCGGCCGGTTTTCCTTTGTTCTTTCCCGGCCGGACTTTTCCGATGGAGGGTGTTATTTGCAAGTTTGCAAATAACACTTGGTGGGGGGTTTTATTGCATAAGGTGTGATATGATAAGCATCTTTGCTTTTTATGTATTTATGAGATTAGGATGGATTTGAGGTTGATGTAAAGTTTAGTGATGATTATGCTTGGATGTGGTCACCCTCCTCCTTTTACTACACTCACCTCCCTTCATGCTTCATAATCTATCCTCCACCATTTCTAATGAAGTGAGATGATTATCATGGTTGAGAAAAGAAAGAGAGAAGAAGAAAAGAGAAGAAAATGAGAGCTTCATCTTTGAGAGGAAGAAAAATGAGAGTGATTCATTTTGTGTATATCATTCTTCATCTCATTCCATTGCTAGAAAATTGAAAGCACCAATTTTCTATACACCATTCCTCCATCTATGGCAACCAACCCCAAAGTGAGACATACACTCTACACTATATTCCTACAGCAAATCTTGGACGCGTCGATTCGCCAGCTTCGCGCCCGAGTTGCCTCGGTATTGAGGTGGGAGCCCGTAAAAGTACCCGGCTTCGTGGTGCCCTTTCCGACGAGGAGGAGACGACCGGAGATCCCGCGAGGAAATCGGAGTGGAGATGAAGACCGGAGGACTCGGATCAGTCGGTACATCTCTAACCTATCTTGTTACTTAGCTTAGACTAGTTTAATGGCACGATCCGGGGTTTAGTGCGCGGTGGTGCCGGTTTGCTAAGTCCGCAAAATTTTAAGTTTACCACCGTTTCCGCGTTTGGCTGTCGGATTGACGGCCGGGGCGCCGCCGTGCACTTACAATAGAAGGTATGCAATCTCATTGCAAATTTCAACACTTGAAATTCCCAATATCTGTTTTTACTCCTAGCAACTTATGACCTTGGCTATGGTCAACAAATCATAAGCGCTAGCCAAGTTCAACCCATCATTTCATGATTGAATTAAACCCACCCGTACAACCCTTGGCTATGGTCAACAAAGCCGTACGACTACCCTAATCCAATCGCATCATATGCTACAGATAAGCACTAATCAGCTACCGTACACTACGCCTTGGCTATGGTCAACAAACGCAGCACGAATACTAAATAGTCCTTATCTGAAATGACGGAGGGCTACGAATGGTTTTGAAGAAAACCTTTAACGTAATGAACTTAATATCGTTGTAGAATCTAGTGATTTTGAAAAGGAGTGGTTTAAGCTCCGCTTTTAAAATCGAATAATTTTCAAAAAAAACCGAGTGGGTTGTAGTATCTGCTAGTTTTGCTAAAGAGGTCCCTCCCGGTGAAGGGATCTAGGCTCCTTCTTCATCGAATGAGGTGCTGGATATTCATAATGAAACACCACTATCTAAAGCAAGACCTAGAGCTACCTTTTTGAAACAATTGATTCCACAATATCTTTAGGTTTCTTTTCTTTTCATTAATCTCATTAATGACGTCCCATCATTTATGTTTCCTAAACATTACATAACAAACGAAAATAGAACATACGCTTATGCCATCCGCATTCGCCACGAGACCCCATCATGCACCGTTAGGTTACTTAACTAATGGCAGAGCGGGGGCAGGACTAGCGTGAGTGAAAAACATAAGCAACGTTTATTATATATATCATATATATATAGCATTCATCTCACGCGGTTATATGATCACTTCACAGAACTCAGGTAGCAAAAGCAAACATATGAAATATTGAATATACTACGGGGTCCGTGTTTTAAATTTAGCCAGTAATGAAAAACACAGATTCCACGGTCGTGATGAATAGCCAAACCACATCCCTAGACTCCTACGAGAGCGGCAAGCAACCCTGCCAATTCTAGAGTTAGGAGCCCCGGTCTCGACTCCTCGAGATGGTCTCCTACTGGACTCTAGAACCCGGTTACCTGTGCTCCCCGCCTTGGGTCTATCCTAATGCGGAAAAGTAAACGATATACATCAATGGTGATATCATCCTCAACCCGGAAGTGTCCCAATAAAAGAATATTACATATAATTTTTACATGAATGAAAATAGAAAAAATCTCATCTCACACAAAAAACCCTGGCTATTCAATCACGACGATCCAACATAACATATCACAAGCAACACATAACATCACATGTCATCAACGTAAGTAAATATGCGTATTCCTGATGTCGTTGACGTATTGCAACGTGATCGGGGATACACCACATATTACATTTACGGTCGCAGAAAAGAAATGAAAAATACAATAATTTGAATCCGCATCTAACCATAGACATCATAAACCCGGAATATCTCATATCTCGGATTTCATGCGTAACCCTTTAAACCTTGCATTTAAGTCTCGAATTGAAACACTTTTTAATGTAAGTCGATGTAGTACACCCCAGTACTTGTGGGGAGGCGGATTTTACAAAGAACGATCAAGTTTAAACAACGAACATCGACTAACCGCTTGAATCGAAGCTAAACTATAAATAACCGTATCTTATGAGTTTCTTTTCATAAGTGATTAGGGATTATACCTAATGAATCCGGTCCTTCTTCTTTACGTCCTCCTTTGTTCTCCTCGACCTTCTCTAGGTAGTAGACGATCCACCCGAGAGCGAAACACCAAGCTAAACCTCTAACTTGAGGTAACTAATCAACTTTGATTGCTAATCAAAGATGAAAGGATGATAAAGAGTGAAGGTTATGGATTGTTTAGTCTAACTAATCCTTTGATCTCAACACATGAGGATTAAGGATTAGGGTTTGAAGATGAGAGCTTGAGGAGAGAGAATGTGAGATGAGATAATGAGAGAAGAGAGAGAGTGTATCATAATATTATGAAGCATTCTTTTTAAAGAATAATCAATAAAGGAAATGAATAAGCATGCTTCATAAAATATCTTGTGATGATTCATTATCATGAGTCATTAAGCAATAAATGTGCATTAATGAAGTGAATGAATCACCACCATGACTCACTCTCTTATCCAAAAGAAACCTCCTTAGTCACATCTTCTAGAAGCTTCTCGAGTAATTACGAGAACGCCCCTCCGATCCGAAAAAATACGGAAAAACTTTAGACTGAAAAAATCCAATAACCGGATACCAGTAACTGGCTTAAACCAAAGCCGACTGGTAAAAACTGTCCGAAAGTCGTACGCGCGTAAACGCACGTATGCGTCCGAACCCTTTGTCGCAAAACCATGCAACCTCTATATCGTTTCGCCTGGAGTAGGAAACTCTCTGTGTGGGACTCTAGAGACTCGACTACTACGCTGGCAGTGGGTTTAACCACAGACCGCAAGCGGCACTAGCTGTACGTAACGGTCCCCAGGTAGTTGTCGATAAGAAGGCCGATGAGTAAACCCATCTGAACTCCTACTGAGTCTGATGTGACAATCTCCATACAGTCCGGTCCGTTCGTCCATGACTATCGCATATCGGGCCTAGGGGGGCGGCAAGCGTCAGTCCCCTAATAGCGGTATAAGTCATGTCGGAGTGAAGCCCATTACACCCTGAGAAACTGCTGGAACCTACCAGCAAATCTCGCTTGCCCTGGCCAGGGACTTTGCGTAATGGCTCTCTGACACAGCACGATATCTACTCCCAATACCGGGAGGGACGAATCCTGTCTAACCGCCACTGCCTCCAAGTGCTCGGGACTGCACCCAACTGCTACCTGTTTGCACGACTCCATAGAGCCGTGGTAGGGTAGCAATCTAAGAACAGTGGGACACACTCGAGGCGAAGTAGCAGTGTCAAGTCTGCGGACTACGCTGTACTCATGTCACCTGGGAACTGTTTACTGACGACTGGTATCAAACCAACCAACAGTTCCCTGTGAGTCCTGTCCGGTGTACCCGTAACCTAACGAGCACCTGTATACTATCTCCAGTACGATGTACTGATGGCTGTGGGACAGACCATCTCCCCAACTGGGATGAGAAGCGTACACACTAGTCTACTCCGGAGTATCGATGCTCTGTCTCGATAATCCAACGACCAGGGACCTGAATAAGGATGTGCTTGTAGACTACCCAGCCCCCACTAGTGTGACTGCCATCACAACGCTGGTAGATAAGCAAGATCCTAAGAGCTCTATCAATACGTATACTCACATATTAAGATAGAAAAACCAAGTAGCATACTACCATGTTTAGCAAGACTGTTATATACATGTGAATATCCCAAGCTTCCATTAAGTAATATACAAGCTAGTATGATACAGTAATGGCCTTCTAGGGCATAAACACTAACAATCTCCCACTTGCACTAGGGCCATGTACTGGCATATCGTAGACCAATGATCTCGAGTAGCCTCTCGAACTGAATCTGAGGAAGGGCCTTCGTGAATGGATCAGCAATGTTCTCTTCTGAAGCAACTCTCCGAACCTCGATCTCCTGACGATCAATAATCTCCCTGATCAGGTGATACCGCCTTAAGATGTGTCTGGACTTCTGATGGGACCTTGGTTCCTTCGCTAAAGCTATAGCTCCGTTGTTGTCGCAATACAGAGGTATTGGATCAACTATGGTAGGAACCACCTGAAGTTCTGTTAGGAACTTCTTCATCCAGACTGCTTCTTTTGCGGCATCGCAAGCAGCTATATACTCCGCTTCCATCGTCGAGTCAGCAACGGTGTCCTGCTTGGAGCTCTTCCAGCACACCGTCCCTCCATTGAGGGTAAAGACATAACCCGACATGGACTTGGAATCGTCCTTATCACTCTGGAAGCCGGAATCAGCAAAGGCCTCCAACCTGAGGTCTTTTCCGCCGTAAACCAAGAACATCTCCTTAGTCCTCCTCAGGTACTTGAGAATGTTCTTTACTGCTATCCAGTGTTTCTCCCCTGGGTCTGACTGATACCGGCTTACCACGCTCAGTGCGTAAGCTACATCTGGTCTGGTACACAACATCGCATACATTATAGAGCCTACCGCAGAAGCGTAGGGTATAATAGACATGCGTTCCCTTTCCAAATCAGTCTTGGGAGACATCTCTTTGGAGAGGGTGATTCCGTGACAAGCCGGTAGATTACCGCGCTTAGAATCTTCCATACTGAATCTTTTCAGTACAGTGTCGATATACCTGGACTGCGAAAGTCCCAACATCCTCTTGGATCTATCACGATAGATCCGGATCCCCAGAATGTAAGAGGCATCACCCAGGTCTTTCATGGAGAACTTGTGTGACAAGAATCCTTTGACAGATTGTAGCATAGGAATGTCATTTCCTATCAATAGAATGTCATCCACGTACAAGACGAGGAATACGACACTTTTGGCCACAACTTTACTATATATGCACGGTTCATCTGGATTTTTGATAAAGTCATATTCTTTGACTGTCTCATCAAAACAGATGTTCCAACTCCGCGATGCCTGCTTTAGTCCATAAATGGACTTAAGCAGCTTGCATACTTTCCCGCTGCTCCCACTCTGATTGAAACCCTCTGGCTGATCCATATAGACGCTCTCTTCTAAATTTCCATTCAGAAAAGCCGTCTTTACGTCCATCTGCCAGATTTCATAATCATGGAAGGCAGCAATAGCAAGAAGGACCCGAATGGATTTGAGCATAGCCACTGGAGAAAAAGTTTTGTCATAGTCCAAACCAGGTCTTTGACGAAAACCCTTTGCAACAAGTCTAGCCTTATAGGTTTCCACCTGTCCATCTACACCAATCTTTTTCTTGAAGATCCATTTGCATCCTATGGGTTTTACCCCATCTGGAGCAAAGTCCAAAGTCCATACTTTGTTGGTGTACATGGACTCCATTTCGGTCCGCATTGCATCTAGCCATCTTACCGAGTCGCCGCTCTGGATGGCCTGCTGGAAGTCAGTAGGTTCATCATCATCTATGATGCAATCCTCTCTATCCCCGTCTATGAGAAAACCGTAGTATCTCTCAGGCGGACGAGACGGCCTACTACTCCTGCGGAGGGGTGCGGGAATGTTCTGTTCTTCTTGAACCTCTGGTTCTACCAAACTTTCAGTAGCAGTTTGTGGTTCTGGAATTTCTTCCAGTTCTATTTCTCTCCCACTTGATTCCTTTTCTAAAAACTGATGTTCTAGAAAATGGGCATTACGAGAAACAAATACCTTCTGTTCCTCTGCGTAATAGAATAGATATCCCCTGGAGTGCTTTGGATATCCCACAAACAAACACTTTACTGATCGTGCCTCGAGCTTGTCCACATGCTGCTTTTTAACAAAAGCTGGACATCCCCAAATCTTTATATACTGTAGATGGGGTTTCTTCCCACTCCACATCTGATATGGAGTGGTAGGCACAGTCTTGGTAGGTACCATGTTCAAAAGATATGCCGCTGATTCTAGCGCATGTCCCCAGAAAGATCGCGGTAACTCAGCATTACTCATCATGGATCGTACCATATCCAATAGGGTTCGATTCCGTCTCTCCGATACACCGTTATGCTGTGGAGTGTATGGAGGAGTAAGCTGAGAGAGAATTCCTTTCTCTTTTAGGTAACCTAGGAACTCGGCACTCAAGTATTCACCACCTCGATCAGATCTAAGTGTCTTAATACTTTTGCCGGTTTGGTTTTCTACTTCATTCTTATACTCCTGGAATTTCTCAAAAGCCTCGGATTTATGTTTCATCAGATAAATGAATCCGTATCTTGAGTAATCATCCGTGAAAGTAATGAAATAGGAAAAACCACCTCCCGCATGTGTAGACATTGGACCGCATACATCACTGTGTATGAGTCCTAAGAGCTCGCTCGCTCTTACTCCTTGTCCAGTGAATGGAGTCTTTGTCATCTTTCCTTTGAGACAAGATTGACAAGTGTCATAAGTTTGATATTCGAACGTGTCCAAATATCCTTCTCTATGCAACTTAGTCAACCTTCTCTCATTGATGTGACCCAGTCTACAATGCCATAAGAAAGCTTTATTTAAATCTGGAGACTTTCTTTTTAGTGTGTTCTGGACATTGAAAATTTGGAGTTGGTTTAACACATATATGCCGTTATTTAGAGTACCAGACCCAATCAAACCATGATTAAGGTGGATGTTGACAACATCTCTTACAAACGTGAAATCATAACCTTTATTTGATAACAAGGAAACTGATATGATATTACACGTTAAGCTGGGTACAAAATAACAGTTATGTAAAACCAAAATGTGTCCACTCGTCAATCCTAGGTGATAATCCCCGACGGACGCAGCTCCCACGCTAGCTCCGTTAGCAACCCTGAGGATCATATCACCTTCCTTCAGCACTCTACGGTTTCTCAGTGCCTGCAAAGAATTGCAAATATGAGATCCTGATCCGGTATCCAATACCCAGGAAGTAGAGTTGATTGACAGACAATTCTCAATTACAAACACACCTGAAGTCGAAGCCACAGCTTGCTTCGGTTCCTGGTTCTTGGCGTTCCACGCCTTGCAATCCTTCTTCCAGTGCCCTTTCCTGTGACAATGGAAGCACTCATCCAGGCCAACTACCGGTGCTGTAAACTTTTTCTTTCCCTTCTTTCCCACCTTACTAACACCTCCTCTAGGTCTGGGTGCGGCCTTCTTCTTCCTTCCTTTGGCCCTAGCCTTGGACCCGGAAGAAGATGAACCGCCAACAAACATAGCGGGTGTTTCCCTTGCCTTCTGCAAGGTGCCCTCTGCACTCCTTAACATGTTTAGGAGTTCCGCAAGTTCAACTTCTTTTCCTTGAAGATTGAAGTTGAGGATAAACTGGGCGTAGGTGGGAGGAAGGGACTGGAGAACAAGGTCTGTATAGAGCTCATTATCCAAAGTCGTCCCAAGGTCCGCGAGCTCTTCAATATAGCCGATCATCTGTAGGACATGTTCACCTACTGATGACCCGACAGCCAACCTCGCTCGAAACAGTTTCTTAGAGGTCTCGTATCTTGCTATACGAGATTGCTCTCCATAAAGTTCCTTTGTATGGAGAAATATGCCATCTAGGGACATATCCTCGTGCCTCCTCTGATGTTCATTGTTCATCGAGGCAAGCACGATGCACTTGGCTCTCGCGCAATCTAAATCCCAGGTTTTGCGGATTTCCTTATCCGCATTGCTGGATTTGGGACCAAGGACAGCAGGTGCTGTAGCGGTGAGGACGTACCCCAGTTTGTCATAGGTCAAAGCCATCTTGACATTCCGCAGCCAATCTTTATAGTTTGGCCCTGTCAGTATATTTTTCTCTAAAAGTAACTTAAGTCCAGTCATTTTCAGGGTCGCTGCAATTAGGAGAGAGAGAAGAAAACTCTTTAGCATGATGCTCTTGCAAGTTTAGAGTGGTTTTTAGTTTATCTAAACTGGATGGCTCCCACTGTTTCTCGAATCCTTCCTCAAACCATAAAAGAAGAATTAGCCAAGACTATTCTCACCGTACAATACTTGCTTAACCGTTCAGCCAGGCCGGTGTCGATACTTCGAGGGAGGTTTTCCAACGCTTTCGCGAAGTTCCTTAATTAAATAACCTCTTTTCTCTGGGGGCGTAACCCCGCTGACACTTTTCTGGACACCTACTAGGTTTATAGCATTGATCGTTAAGCGACGAATATCCTGATAAGTAGCATATACTCACAGTAGGATCGGGATCCAAATATCATCGTATGATAATGTTGAAGGAATCCTACCAACATTCATCAAACTCCAAATGGTATGCATCTCTTTGCAAATTTCAGTTTCTTTAGAAATTCCCGATATAAGTTTTTGCCCCATGCTCTTATGACCTTGGCGTTAGGTCAAAATGTCATAAGTCACATGTCAAGTTCTACCCATCATTATCTTGTCAATTTGAACCCATCCGTATATATCCTTGACGTTCGGCCAAAATGATAATACGACTGTCCCAAACTAACTCATCTATCTATGCAACAAATGAATATCCAGCAGCTACCAAACACTATGCCTTGGCGTTAGGTCAAAATACATAGCTTGAATACTACTGAATACCCAGATGAAATGACGGAGGGCTACGAATGGTTTTGGCGAAACCGTGAACGTAGTGAACTTGATATAACCGAAGGAACCTGATAGCTTTTAAAAGGAGTGGTTAAATCTCCGCATTTAAAAAATATCTGTTTTAAAAATAACCGAGTGGTTTCTTTTAAATTGTTCCAACGATTTAAACTTTGGTTTGTTTTACTTTGCATTATAGATAATGCGTCCCATCATTAACCTATCATTGCAGAAAACAACGAAAATATAACGTCCTCTTATGCCATCCGCATTCGCCACGGGGTCCCGTCATCACCCGTTAGGTTACTTAACTAACGACAGAGCGGGGGCTGGGCTAGCGCGGGTGTAAAACATAAGTGACGTCTAAATAGCTATAATAAATATAGATATTTTACATTCGTCTGACGCAATGATATTCATTCCAGAACACAGATAAACAATATTGGATTTGCAAGCAATCTGTATTTCTTTTGAGCCTGCAAGAAAAGACAGATTACACAGTTGTGATGAATAGCCGTTTACCCCACCCTCGACCCCTACGGGTACGGCAAACTACCCACCCGGCAGTCTGTGTACCCCACCTTGGGTCAGTCCTAGGAGCAAAAACAGTAAAATGAAATAATACAACGGTGGCTACAACCGCAACCTGGAAGTGCCCCGCGAAAATAATATTACAACAAATTACATTTACAACAAATGAATAAATCAATAAACCATTGCTAACCCCGGCTATACACCACAACAGTCCAATACAGTTTATATGCACAAACAGATATAACCATTTCAGAAATGTGCAACCCCCTGCCAACCGACATACTAGCAGTTAGGGGAGGTTTACGAACACATTAAACAATCATAGATATAATCCAATACGCAAATACTGTACAATTCGATCGAATAAACAACTTCAATATTGCTCCAAAATCTGCTCTGTTAAACAGTAACCTGAGCAATAATTAAATATTCCAGAAAACCCCAAATGTCACAGGGGACCCACACAAGAAAGACGAGTCCATGACTCGGCCAAAGCGCCGCGGAAGCGCGGCGGATCCCACCGATCCGCCGCGCTTCCGCGGCCGAGTTGCCGATTCATGGGCTCGAATTTCTTGGGTGTTCTCCTGGACTCCTTTCTAGCTCTCTGAACACACCAGAAAAATTTTAGGACTTCATTTTAAGTTCGACAGAAACTAAACAGAATTAGGGTTTTCCGGGTTCGTTTTTTCGTTCGAAATTCGTACAAATTTGCGATTAAGTTATTTAGTGTTTAGCGAGGCTCTGATACCAATGTAAGTCGATGTAGTACACCCCAGTACTTGTGGGGAGGCGGATTTTACAAAGAACGATCAAATTTAAACAACGAACATCGACTAACCGCTTGAATCGAAGCTAAACTATAAATAACCGTATCTTATGAGTTTCTTTTCATAAGTGATTAGGGATTATACCTAATGAATCCGGTCCTTCTTCTTTACGTCCTCCTTTGTTCTCCTCGACCTTCTCTAGGTAGTAGACGATCCACCCGAGAGCGAAACACCAAGCTAAACCTCTAACTTGAGGTAACTAATCAACTTTGATTGCTAATCAAAGATGAAAGGATGATAAAGAGTGAAGGTTATGGATTGTTTAGTCTAACTAATCCTTTGATCTCAACACATGAGGATTAAGGATTAGGGTTTGAAGATGAGAGCTTGAGGAGAGAGAATGTGAGATGAGATAATGAGAGAAGAGAGAGAGTGTATCATAATATTATGAAGCATTCTTTTTAAAGAATAATCAATAAAGGAAATGAATAAGCATGCTTCATAAAATATCTTGTGATGATTCATTATCATGAGTCATTAAGCAATAAATGTGCATTAATGAAGTGAATGAATCACCACCATGACTCACTCTCTTATCCAAAAGAAACCTCCTTAGTCACATCTTCTAGAAGCTTCTCGAGTAATTACGAGAACGCCCCTCCGATCCGTAAAAATACGGAAAAACTTTAGACTGAAAAAATCCAATAACCGGATACCAGTAACTGGCTTAAACCAAAGCCGACTGGTAAAAACTGTCCGAAAGTCGTACGCGCGTAAACGCACGTATGCGTCCGAACCCTTTGTCGCAAAACCATGCAACCTCTATATCGTTTCGCCTGGAGTAGGAAACTCTCTGTGTGGGACTCTAGAGACTCGACTACTACGCTGGCAGTGGGTTTAACCACAGACCGCAAGCGGCACTAGCTGTACGTAACGGTCCCCAGGTAGTTGTCGATAAGAAGGCCGATGAGTAAACCCATCTGAACTCCTACTGAGTCTGATGTGACAATCTCCATACAGTCCGGTCCGTTCGTCCATGACTATCGCATATCGGGCCTAGGGGGGCGGCAAGCGTCAGTCCCCTAATAGCGGTATAAGTCGTGTCGGAGTGAAGCCCATTACACCCTGAGAAACTGCTGGAACCTACCAGCAAATCTCGCTTGCCCTGGCCAGGGACTTTGCGTAATGGCTCTCTGACACAGCACGATATCTACTCCCAATACCGGGAGGGACGAATCCTGTCTAACCGCCACTGCCTCCAAGTGCTCGGGACTGCACCCAACTGCTACCTGTTTGCACGACTCCATAGAGCCGTGGTAGGGTAGCAATCTAAGAACAGTGGGACACACTCGAGGCGAAGTAGCAGTGTCAAGTCTGCGGACTACGCTGTACTCATGTCACCTGGGAACTGTTTACTGACGACTGGTATCAAACCAACCAACAGTTCCCTGTGAGTCCTGTCCGGTGTACCCGTAACCTAACGAGCACCTGTATACTATCTCCAGTACGATGTACTGATGGCTGTGGGACAGACCATCTCCCCAACTGGGATGAGAAGCGTACACACTAGTCTACTCCGGAGTATCGATGCTCTGTCTCGATAATCCAACGACCAGGGACCTGAATAAGGATGTGCTTGTAGACTACCCAGCCCCCACTAGTGTGACTGCCATCACAACGCTGGTAGATAAGCAAGATCCTAAGAGCTCTATCAATACGTATACTCACATATTAAGATAGAAAAACCAAGTAGCATACTACCATGTTTAGCAAGACTGTTATATACATGTGAATATCCCAAGCTTCCATTAAGTAATATACAAGCTAGTATGATACAGTAATGGCCTTCTAGGGCATAAACACTAACATTTAATAGTCAGTCGGGTAATTCAACAAGATTCCCGATATAATGATCGAATGCTCGTCGGGAACTTTAATAGATTGCTGCACCGCTGATACCGTCAATGAAATACACTTGGGCGAAACACTGCGAGTGCGAGCACCCCAGTGGATGCTTTTGGCTACGGTGTTCTCCTATAGTCACTTGGTTGGCGCAATGGGGAGCGGCTATCTAGTAGTGTTTTCCGGCGACTATTCGCGTACAATACAAGATTGCGATGGAGTTTTGATCCGAATCGAAACTCCGTGGCAATCGATCAAAAGAGAATAAAATGCTAGATTTACAGACATCAAACTAGTTTTCACAAAACTAATTAATGTGGATTCCAAATATTGTATCACATATCATTAATATTTAGACGATGTTAAATATTTCGATCGATATATCAAGCACCCACAAATCACAGAGACCTCAACAACTTGAGTCTCATTAAAAACACCCAGAAAGTGCCAAATATAAACATGGAGGAGCATAAGAAACACAAGTCCCTAACTCACAAAAAGTGCGGCGGAACCGCGGCAAAACCTTAAGTTATGCCGCGGTTCCGCGGCCATTTGGTCGAGTTGAGCCCTTGAATTTCTTGGGGCTCCATTAAATACCCTGCACGAATTTTTGCATATTTTTAATCTCGAAAATTTCAACTTTTGAAAAAATGGATAGAAACATGTAATTTTCCGGGTTTCGATGTTCGATCGAACACTTTAATGTCATTTAGACCAAATCTAATGCTCTAGCTTGGCTCTGATATCATGAAAGTGTGTCTTAGCACCTCTATTAGGTTTCCACATGCATCAAGTATGAAATTTAAAAAAATCTAGAGGTCTAAGCTACACTAACCTAGAATCTAACTAGAGAATTAGGGTCTGTAAGCAAGTAAACAAGTTTTACACTAAGTGAAGAGGGTTACATCCTTTGTAGACCAAGTCCTTCACTTCAATAGCTCCAAGTAGTAGTCTCTAAGCTCCAAGTAGTGGTCCTTAGAACTCTTCTTGGCTCCACTTGAAGAAAGGATCGAGCTTGCTACGTCGTCTTCAAGGCCGAAGATGATCCACCTTGAAGTCTCTCTAACTCAAGCTATCTCTTCACTAATCAAAGAATTAGTGAAGCAAACAACTTAATATTATGGGCTAGATGAGAGTAAGTTGATGAAGTAGAAATTTTTCTCACTTTAGAAATTTATTTCTCTTTTATTTCTTCAACTCAAGAAAACCTAGAGAAGAAGAAGATGAACTTGGATGAAGAAAAATATCTCAAGTGATGAATAATAGAGTTAACCATGTGCTAAAGATAATGGTTAGGTTAGAAAATATCTAGAGTAAAACAAAATTAGTGGAATGAGTCATGGATTCTACATGCTTCTACAAGCATCTAAGCCAAGCTCATTATCCACTAATTTTTATTTCACTTTAAAATAAATCACCCAATATTATCCTTGGCACTAGTGTAAGTCTCATACAACCATGTTCAATGTATCATCAAGCATGATACAATAATCTAATGTATATATATATATATATATATATATATATCATATATATATACAATTATATATCAAGAGAAGAAAAATTGATAAGTGAGCAATAATATTAGTTAATATATAAATATATCAAATATAATTATATATCAAATTATTAAACCAACACTTGATTCAATAATCCGGTTATATCATATACAACCGACTAATATCACATGAATATGTATATCAAATTATCAAATCAACACTTGATTCAATAATCCGGTTATATCATATATAACCGACAATATTCAATATCAAATCAACACTTGATTCAATAATCCGGTCATATCATATATAACCGGCTAATATCAAAAATATATATACATATAACAAATCATTGAATCAACACTTGATTCAATAATCCGGTTATATCTCATATAACATAATCGATATCAAATATCGCGAGATTAGAATACGGTATCACATACTCGTATTTAATCAAGATCCTACATATATCACCATATGTGCCCTACTTCATTTCGCTTGAGCTAGAAAACCTCTGTGTAGGACTCTAAAGACTCGTCAATACGCCAACAGTAGGCAATGATCACATCAGTCACCCACAAACCGTCAGCGGTACTAACTGGACGTAACGGCTACCCAGGTATTGAATGAATAGAAGATCAACAAGCAAGCTTGTCCAAACTCCCGCAAAGCCTATAAGCAACACTTACTTTACAGTCCGGTCTCTTCGTCTGATATGTCGCATATCAAGTCTAGGGGTGGAATCGTCAGACCCCAGTAACTTGATAAGTCATACCAATGTGTGGCCTATAACTGTTTGAGAAACTACTGATAACACTTACCAGTAAATCTCATCAGCCCTGGCCAGGGACTTGCTGTTATAGCCAATTTAGCATAGCGCAACATCAACTCCCTATACCTAGAGAGACGAAACCCTTCCTATCGCTCATTGCCTCCATGTGACTCGGGACTGTACCCAAAATCCATCTGTTTGCACGACTCTTTTGAGCCATGGTAGGGAGGAAATCAAAGCACAGTGGGAACTATACAAGACTCTATGACGATCTCGGGTCTACAGACTAACCTATACAAGTGTCACCGGAGAACTGCTATCTGACGATAGGTATGGTACCATCTAGGAGTTCTCGGCGAGTCCTGTTCGGTGTACCCATTCTTTAATGAGCACCTGTGTACAATCTTTGATGTCAAACACCAATGGATATGGGATCAACCATCGCCCCATACAGGGTCAAGAAACGTACACACCAGTCTACTCTGGAAAATCGATGTCCTGTCTCGATACTCTATCGACTAAGAACGGTTAAAGGATGTGCTTGCGGACTACACAAGCCCTACTAATATGATCTGCATCATAGTCCTGGTAGTCAAGCCAACATCCTAAGGGCTTTATCAACATGTATCAGAGAGACAGTATAATAATACAAGTGTACATGTTAAGATAAAGAGCAACCAGATAGCATACTATCATATCGAGCAAGAAAGTCCTCTCTATATATGTCCAAACATCCATTATATCATACAATAATGGCCTCTAGGGCATACATATTACTAACAAATATTGCTCGATATGATGGTACGCTATTTGGTTTGTCTTTATCTTAACATGTGATGTGTTTTACCTTGTATTTCATATCTTGTATACATGTTGATAAAGCCCGTAGGATCTTTTCCTGACTACCAGCATTGTGATAGCAATCATACTTATGGGAGTTGGGTAGTCGATAGGCACATCCTTAAAGGTGTCCCTAGTCATAGGAGTATCAAGACTGGGCATCGATGCTCCAGAGTAGACTAGTGTATACATATCCAGACCCTGACGAGGTGCGATGGATTGGTCCCGCAGCCATTGGTGAGGTGCACCTAAGATTGTATACAGGTGCTCACTGGGTGTGAGTACACCGAACATGACTCGCCGAGGACTGGCTAGATGGTATTATACCTAGCGTCAGATAGCAGTTCTCTGGTGACATGAGTGCAGATAGTCTGTCGACCTGAGGTTGTCATTTGTCTCGTGTGAGTTCCCACTGTGCTTTGATTACTACCCTACCACGGCTCTACCGAGTCGTGCAAACAGGTTTTAGTTGGGTACAGTCTCGAGCCACATAGAGGCAGTGATCGACTATTGGGGATTCTTCTGTCCCGGTATAAGGTGTCAATATCATGTTGTGATCGGTTGGTCAACACCATAACTCCCTGGCCATGGCGGATTGAGAATTACTAGTAGTTGGACCAATAGATTGTCGAATGGTCTTGAGCCACACCGACATGACTTGTCTGGTTATTAGGGGTCTGACATTTCCTACCCCTTATACCTTGTATGCGATACTCTCAGACGAACAGACCTGACTGCACGGAGATTGTCATGGACAGGCTCAGTATGGGTTCAGATGAGTTCGCTCGTCGGCCTTCCTTTTTTGACAGACACCTGGGTAGCCGTTATGTACTGCTAGTGCTGCTGACGGACTTGTGGTTAAACCCACTGCCAGCGTACTATCGACTCTTTAGAGTCCCACACAGAGGGTTTCCCTGATTTAGGAGAAACGATGTAGATGCCGTATGGTCTTACGGCAGGGTTCCGATCATATACGTGTACTGGCTACACGGATGATGTTCGGATGGATAATACTAGTGAGCTTTGGTTTAAGCTAGATTCTAGTATTATATTTTTGGATTATTATTATCTCATTGCATTCATATTTTTCGGAATACGAATACGGGTATGTATATACGGTGATGGCATTCTTGTAATTTCACAAGACATGCTTCTAGAAAGAGACACCTCATTATTAGAATTATCTATTTGTAGAAATAGATTAATGAGGTGGATAATGGAGATATTTATGGTATGGGTGAAGCATGGGTAGTTGATTTATTTATTTCCTTTGACTTCACTATTCAAGCATGGGTCATTATTTTCTATTGAAAATATTGCATGCTTGATTATTGTGGTTGACTAAGCCATTCCTCACTTGCCACAACACAAGACTTGAGCTCATTTGGGTTTGTTCTTTCTCTCTCCATTTTTCCTCTCCTCCTTCTTCCTCAAGCCCTAACCCTCACATGTGTTGTGAATCCTAGGGCTCTTGAGATAAAACACTCCATTTATCTTTCTCTACATCTTTTAAGTTGTCTAGTCTAGCAAACCAGACATCTTAGTTACCTCACACTTGAGATTGAAGCTTGAACCATAGGCTCTCGGGTGGATCATCTTCGACAAAGAGGAGACCAACGATCGAGTTCCATTCAAGCTTTCTAGGAGCCAAGAAGAGGAGAAGAAGATTCAAGCTTGAACCAAGAAGCCAAGAAGAAAACAAGAAGACCCGAAGGACTAGATCAATGAGGTATAAACTCTCACCGAGTAGTTAGAACCTATTCGTAGTTAGTCGTAGCTAGTTATGGTTTAATTAAGATCCTGAGTTTTCTTGGTCGATGTTTGCGAAGCCACTCTTTTGAAATGAAGAAAATTATTTTTTGTGTATCCCGCCTCCCCGCGGACTCGCGGGGTGGGCGACATCGACTTACATGCCTCGATCTGGAGGTCTTCACTATTATACACCAAGAACATCTCCTTAGTCCTTCTCAGGTACTTGAGAATGTTCTTAACTTCTGTCCAGTGCTTCTCCCCTGGGTTTGACTGATACCTGCTTACAACGCTCAGTGCGTAAACTACATCTGGTCTGGTATACAACATCACATACATTATAGAGCCTACCGCAGAAGCGTAGGGTATAATAGTCATGCGATCCCTTTCCAAATCAGTCTTGGGAGACATCTCTTTGGAGAGGGTGATTCCGTGACAAGCCGGTAGATTACCGCACTTTGAATCTTCCATACTAAATCTTTTCAGTATGGTGTCGATTTACCTTGACTATGAAAGTCCCAATATCCTTTTAGATCTATCACGATAGATCTGGATCCCCAGAATGTAGGAGGCATCACCCAAGTCCTTCATGGAGAACCTTTGTGACAAGAATCCTTTGACTGATTGTAGCATAGGAATGTCATTTCCTATCAGGAGAATGTCATCCATGTACAAGACGAGAAATACCACAGTTCTCGCTACAATTTTATTATAAATGCATGGTGCATCTGGATTTTTTTATAAAGTCGAATTCCTTGACCGTCTCATCAAAACAGATGTTCCAAATCCGCGATGTCTGCTTTAATCCATAAATGGATTTAAGCAACTTGCACACTTTTACGCTGCTCCCACTCTCAATGAAACCCTCCGGTTGATTCATATAAACACACTCTTCTAAATTTCCATTTAGAAAAGCGGTCTTTACGTCCATCTGCCATTGGAATCCGAATGGATCCGAATGGATTTGAGCATAGCCACTGGAGAAAAGGTTTCATCATAGTCCAAACCAGGTCTTTGATGAAAACCTTTTGCAACAAGTCTAGCCTTATATGTTTCAACCTATCCATCTATACCAATCTTCTTTCTGAAGATCCATTTGCAGCCTACGGGTTTTACCCCTTTTGGAGCAATGTCCAAAGTCCATACTTTATTGGTGTACATGGACTCAATTTTGGTCCGCATTGCATCCAGCCATTTTACCGAGTCTCTGCTCCTAATGGCTTGCTGGAAACTAGTTGGCTCATCATCGTCGATGATGCAATCCTCTCTATCCCCATCTATGAGAAAACTGTAGCATCTCTCGGGCGGATGAGACTGCCTACTAGTCCTGCGGAGTGGCGCGGGGATGTCCGGTTCTTTCGAAACTTCTGGTTCCACCATGCTTTCAGTAATAGCTTGTGGTTCTGGAATTTCTTTCAGTTCTATTGCTCCCCCACTTATTTCTTTTTCAAGAAATTGAGTTTCCAAAAAATGGGCATGCCGAGAAACAAAGACTTTTTGTTCCTCCGCGTAATAGAAAAGATACCCCTTGGAGTTCTTTGGGTATCTCACAAACTTATACAGTACTGAGCGTGCCTCGAGCTTGTCCGTATGCTGCTTTTTTTACAAAAGTTGGACATTTCCATATCTTTAGATACTTAAGACAGGGTTTCTTCCCACTCCACATTTGATATGGTGTGGTAGGCACTGACTTAGTAGGAACCTAGTTCAAAAGATATGCAGCTGATTCTAGTGCATAACCCCAGAAGGATCGCGGTAACTCAGTGTTACTCATCATGGAACACACCATATCCAATAAGGTTCGGTTCCGCCTTTCCGATACACCGTTGTGTTGAGGTGTGTATGGAGAAGTAAGCTGAGAGAAAATTCCATTCTCTTTTAAGTAATCCAGGAACTCGGCACTTAAGTATTCACCACCTCGATCAAATCTAAGTGTCTTGATACTTTTGCCGGTTTTTCCCCCATTTCATTCTTGTATTCCCAGAATTTCTCAAAGGACTCGGATTTATGTTTCATCAAGAATACATGTTCATACCTTGAGAAATCATCCGTAAAAGTAATGAAATAGGAATAACCACTTCTTGCATGTGTAGACATTGGACCACATACGTCGCTGTGGATGAGTCCCAAGAGCTCGCTGGCTCTTACTCCGTGTCCAGTTAACGGAGTCTTTGTCATCTTTCCTTTGAGACATGATTGACAAGTTGCATAAGGCTGATATTCAAACGGATCCAAATATCCCTCTTTATGTAACCTCGTTAACTGTGTTTCATTGATGTGACCCAGTCTACAATGCCATAAGAAAGCCTGATTTAATTCCGGAGACTTTCTTTTAAGTGTGTTCTGGACATTGAAAACCCGAGCTTGATTTAATACGTATATACCGTTATCTAGTGTACCTGACCCAATCAAATCATGATTAAGGTGGATGTCGACGACATCGCTTACAAATGTAAAATCATAACCTTCTTTAGATAGTAAAGATACAGAGATGATATTACATGCCAAACTAGGCAAACACAAACAGTTACACAAAATCAAAATCTGCCCACTTGTCAATCCTAGGTGATATTCCCCTACGGATACAACATTCACGCTCATTCCGTTAGCAACCCTGAGATTCATATCACCTGCCTTGATAACACTATAGTTTCTCAGACCTGTAATGAATTACAGATATGAGATCCTGATCCGGTATCTAGTACTCAGAAAGTAGAGTTAATTGACAAGCAATTTTCAATCATAAACATACCTGAAGCCGAAGCCACAACGTGCTTCGAATCCTGGTTTCTGTCTTTCCAAATCCTGCAGTCCTTCTTCCAATGCCCTTTTCCCGTGACAATAGAAACATTCCTCCTTCCCTACTGTCAGCCCCGAAACTTTTGCTCTGCCCTTTCCCTTTATCTTACTGACATCACCTTTCGTCTTGGTGGAGGCCTTCTTCTTCTTCCCCTTGGCTTTCGCCTTGGATCTAGAAGAGGAAGATTCCCCAATAAGCAGAGCGGGTGTCTCCTTGGATTTCTGCAGGGTCTCCTCAGCGCTCCTCAACATATTGAGGAGTTCTGGAAGTGAAACTTCCTTCCTTTGAATGTTGAAATTCAAGATAAAGTAGGCGTATGTAGAAGGGAGGGACTGTAGAATCAAGTCTGTATACAACTCGTTCTCCAATGCGGTCCCAAGGTCCACGAGCTCTTCAATATAGTTAATCATCTTAAGGACGTGGTCCTTTACAGATGACCCTACAGATGACCTCGCCTGAAATAATTTCTTCGAGGTCTCATATCTTGTGATACGAGATTGCTCTCCATTTAAATCTTTGGTATGGAGGAAGATGGAAGCTAAGTCCATCTTTTCGTGCCACCTCTGGTGTTCATTATCCATTGAGGCCAACACGAGGCACTTGGCTCTCGCACTGTCTATTTCCCATGTCTTATGGATTTCAACATCCGCGACGGTGGAATCTGGACCTGGGACGGCGAGGGCTTTGGTAGTAAGGAGGTAGCCCAGCTTGTTATAGGTAATGGCCATCTGGACATTCCTTAGCTAATCTTTATAGTTTGGCCCAGTCAATTTAGTATTATCAAGCAGTAACTTAAGCCCGGTCATTTTGGTCGCTGCTGTCAGGAGAGAGAGAAGAAACACTCAGCATGATGCTCTTGCAAGTTTAGATTGATTATTAGTTTATCTAAACAGGATGGCTCATACTGTTCCTCGAATCCTCCTTCAAACCATAAAATTAGAATTAGTCAGGATTAATCTCACCCTACAATTCTTGCTTAATCTTTCGGCCAGGCTAGTGTTGGTACTTCGAGAGAGGTTTTCCAACGCTTTCACGAAGTTCCTTAATTACATAACCTCTTTTCCCTGGAGGCGTAGCCCCGCTAACACCGTTCTAGGCGCCTACTTGGTTTATAGTATTGATTGTTTAGTGAAAAATATTTCGAAGAGTAGCGGATACTCACAGTAGGATCGGGATCCAAATATCATTGTGTGACAACCTTGAAGGAATCCTACCAAAATCATCACACTCCAAATGATTTGCAACACTAGCAAGTTTCATTTTCCTTTGAAACTCCCGATGTGGATTTTTGCCCTAGGCGCTTATGACCTTGACGAAGTGTTAGTGATATATGCCATAGAGGTCATTATTATATCGTACTGGATTATATATTACATTTTGGAATCTTGGAATATTTACAGATACAATAACAGTCTTGCTCAAAATGATAGTATGCTACTTGGTTTGTTTCTATCTCAATATGTGCAAATGTTTCTTTTAGCATATCACTTATACATATTGGTAGAGCCCTTAGAATTTTTGCTTGACTACCAGTGTTATGATGGCATTCACACTAGTGGGGGCTGGGTAGTCTATAAGCACATCCTTATACAGGTCCTTAGTCATAGGATTATCGAGACGGGATATCGATACTCCGGAGTAGACTAGTGTATACGCTTCTCATCCCAGTAGGGGAGATGGTCTGTCCCACAGCCATTGGAACGTTGTATCGGAGATAGTATACAGGTGCTCATTGAGTTATGAGTTACACTGGATGGACTCGATAGGAACTGCTGGTTGGTATTATACTTATCGTCAGGTAGCAGTTCCCAGGTGGAATGAGTACAGGTTAGTCCGTTGACTTGACATCACTTTCATCTCGAGTGTGTTCCCACTGTACTTAGATTAATACCTTACCACGGATCAAAAGAGTAGTGCAAACATGTAGTAGTTGGGTGCAGTCCCGAAGCACTTGGAGGCAGTAGTGGTTAGATAGGATTTGTCTCTCCCGGTATTGGGGGTTGATATCGCAATATGTTCGAAAAGCCATTACACAAAGTTGAAAGGTTCCTAGGCACCCTATAGAGGTCACACAAGGCATCAACCATGCCAATTTCAAAAATTATGGGTGCCGCGAAACCCTAACGCGGATCTTAGACTAGAATTCTAGGCGAAATACAAAACTAGTTAACTACTTAACTAAAAGTTGGGATGCTACAACCTTTGTAGATCCGGATATCCACTTCCTAATGCTCCACGTGGGCGTCCTCTCGCTGTCCATCTTGAATCTTGGACTCTCGCGACGGCTTCATCGGAGAAACGAGCGGAATAGGTCGTCGGCTTCGTGTCAAAGACGATCTACGTCGAGGCATCACAAGTTCAAGCTCCGACTTCACAAAGTTGTGAAACTTGTGAAGAAAACACCCAAAACAACTTGGCAAGAGGTAGAGGGTGAAGAAATAGGAGGTGGGTTTACTTTAGAATTGGATTTCTCTCACTTTAGCTCAAGTTGCCATTGATGGACCTTAAGCTTTTCTTGAAGAAGAAGATGATCAAGAAGAAAAAGAATATGATAAGTTATTTTAAAATTGAAACTAATATGAATACTTATCATATCTTGACCATGGTCAAGTGTAGAGATTAAACTAAGGTTAGTGGGAATGGTTAGGGTTAAGGATGAGATAAGAATGGTTGACTTAATCAAAGCTTCAAGAAGCTTCAACATAAAGACAAAATAAGCCACCATCCTTACTAATATCCAAAATGAATAAATAAATAAATAAATAAGTGAATAAACAAAACCCTAACCATTCATATAACCATGGTCTAATCTTTACACAAACCCAAGTGAGCAAGTATCATCAAACATGATACAAACTAGTGTACAAAAGTATATCACATATACAATGTGCACATCAAGTGAGAAAACCCATTTAAAGTGAACCAATACTAGTTAATGTAAAGTAATATATCAAATATATAATTATATATTAAATCATTAAATCAACATTTGATTCAACGATCCGGTCATGTCGCACATAACCGACTAGTATCCAATGTATCGATTTATCGAATCAATGATTCGATAACTAGGTCATATCGAATATAACCAATCGAAACATTAATCGCGAGAATGAAATGCGGTATCACATACTCGCATTATTCTCGGTCCCGCACATATCTCATATGCGCTCCTATTTCGTTTCGCTTAAGCCAGGAAACCTCTGTGTAGGACTCTAAAGACTCGTCAATACGCCGGTAGCAGATGATGATCATATCAAGCACCCACAAGCCGCAAGCGGTCTTCTAAACGTAACGGCCATCCGGGTATTGAGCGATCAGAAGAACGACGAGCTAGCCCGCTCACACTCCTGTGAATCCAACCAGTAATACTTACCGCACAGTCCGGTCTGTTCGTCTGATACGTCGCATATCAAGTCTAGGGGTGGTAAACGTCAGACCCCAATACTCGATAAGTCGTGCCGATGTGAGGCTCATAACGGGTCGAGAAACTACTGGTAACACTTACCAGCAAATCTCTGATCAGCCCTGGCCAGGGACTTCCCTGTTACGGCCAATCGAGCACAGCGCAACATCAACCCCCAATACCTGGAGAGACGAAACCCCTCCTATCGCTCATTGCCTCCATGTGACTCGGGACTGTACCCAAAGACCACCGTTTTGCACGCCCTTATGGACGTGGAAAGGTGGAGATCAAAGCACAGTGGGAATCACACAAGACTCTATGACGATCTCGGGTCTACAGACTAACCTGCACAAGTGTCACCTGAGAACTGCCATCTGACGTGAGGTATAATACCATCTGGGAGTTCTCGGCGAGTCCGTCCAGTGTACCCAGTCTCCACTGAGCACCCGTACACCATCTCTGATGTCAAACACCAATGGATATGGGATCATCCATCGCCCATCTCATGGGTCGAGAAGCGTGTACGCTAGTCTACACTGGTATATCGATGCCCCGTCTCGATACACCTATGACTAGGGACCTTGAAGGATGTACTTATGGACTACCATGCCCCCACTGGTATGATCTGCATCATAGTCCAGGCAGTCAAGTACACATCCTAAGGGCATTACCAACATGTAACTATAAGACAGTTTAAAGAGACAAGTGTACATGTTAAGATAAAGAGTAACCAGATAGCATACTATCATATCGAGCAAGAAAGTCATCTCTATATATGTCCAAGCATCCAATATAATATACAATATCTGTACAATACTGGCCTCTAGGGCATACATACAACTAACAATCTCCCACTTGCACTAGGGCCAGCTGCTGTAGTATCGCATACCGAGCATCCCGAAGAGTCTCTCAAACTGTATCTGGGGAATGGCCTTCGTGAGTGGATCCGCCGTGTTGTTCTTCGTGTCAACCCTCCTGACCTCGATCTCCCGGCGATCAACTATCTCCCGGATCAGGTGATACCGCCTCAGAATATGCCTGGATCGCTGATGGGACCTGGATTCCTTAGCCAAAGCCACCGCTCTATTGTTATCGCAATACAAAGGTATTGGATGCTCAATGGATGGAACCACTCCAAGTTCAGTAATGAACTTCTTGATCCAGACAGCCACTTTGGCAGCATCGTTGGCAGCGATGTATTCAGCCTCCATTGTCGAGTCTGCCACTGTTTCCTGCTTGGAACTCTTCCAGCTAACCGCCCCTCCGTAAAGGGTAAAGACAAAGCCCGACTGCGACTTAGAGTCGTCCTTATCACTCTGGAAGCTCGAATCGGTAAAGGACTCCACTTGGAGCTCCCCGTTACCATACACCAAGAACATATCTCTAGTCCTTTATGTTGGAGATAGTGCCCTCAGAGTCAATTATTGGATCACAGGCACGTGATTGCAATGATTGAGGGAGGACCTATCCCGGTAGGACAGTCTTGCTCGAGATGATAGTATGCTATCTGGTTTACCTTTATCATCGTGTACTGCTTTAGGTGACCTGACATGTCGCTATTGCACGTTGATAGAGCCCCTTGGATTCTTGCTTGACTGCCAGCAGTATGAGGGCGATCATATAAGTGAGAGCTGGAGTGTATAAGCACATCCTTAAAAGGTCCCTAGTCGTGGGAGTTTCGAGACAGGGCATCGATTCTCCAGAGTAGACTAATGTATACAGTCGAGACCCCGACGAGGGGCGGTGGCCGGTCTCACAAGCCACTGGTGTCAGTAAGTTCACCTAAGATGTATACAGGTGCTCATTGGGTTATGAGTACACCGGACAGGACTCGCCGGGAACATGCTAGTTGGTCTTATACCTGACGTCAGATAGCAGTTCCCAGGTGACATGTGTACAGGTTAGTTCATCGACCTGGGGATCGTCATTTGTCTCGTGTGAGTTCCCACTGTACTTTGATTACTACCCTACCACGGCTCAAAGGAGTCGTGCAAACAGGTTTTAGTTGGGTACAGTCCCGAGCCACATGGAGGCAGTGAGCGGATCTTCGGGGGTTTCGTCTCTCCCGGTATTGGGGGTGAGGTCGCGCTGTGTCTAGGAGAGCCATTACACAAAGACCTTGGCCAAGGCAGGAGATTTACTAGTAGGTATTCCAGTAGTATCTCAGGGTGTTCTGGGCTACACTCCGACACGACTTGTACCGCTTTTGGGGGTCTGACTTTTACCAACCCCCTAGGCCCGCCATGCGATACTCATAGACGAACGGACCGGACTGTACGGATATTGTCACTGACAGGCTCAGTTGGGTGTCGGGGTGAGCTTCCTCATCGACGTCCCTTTTAGTCAATAGTTGGTAGCCCGTCACGTATTGGCTTATACCTCTGACGTGCTAGTGGTTAAATCCACAGCCATAGTATTGACGAGTCTTTAGAGTCCACCACACTTTCAGTTACTCAAGCTTTCGGGCGAAACGCTGTGGAGGCCGTATGGAGATATGGCAGGGTCCGATCAGATACGTGCGGTATTGCACGGATCAGGATCGGACAGTTTTGTACTAGTGGCCGTATGGATATATGGCAGCGTTCGATCAGATACGTGCGGTATTGCACGGATCAGGATCGGACGGATTTTACTAGCCGGCTTTGGTTTAAGCCGGTCCTAGTTTAGTACAGTGTAGATTCCGTCTCTTTGCATTTGTATCCGGACGGAATACAGATGCGGGTGTGTATGCACAGTATGGGGGTTTTCCTGTAATTTATTACGGGACCAGTTTTCTAGAGTTGCCATTTTGCTTTCCGTTCCGGCCGGTTTTCCTTTGTTCTTTCCCGGCCGGACTTTTCCGATGGAGGGGGTAATTTGCAGTTTTGCAAATTACACTTTGTGGAGGACTTATTTGCAAGATGATTAATTATGAAAGCATCTTTTCTTTTCAACCATCACTTGATTTGTATTAATGAGATTAGAAAGGATTTGAGGTTGATAAGAAAGATTGTTATGATGATGTTTAGGATATAGTCACCTTTCTACTTTTCCTACACTCACCTTCCTTCTATGGTTATGCTTCATATTCATTCCTCCACCTTATTCTTCTCACTTGATGAAAAATGGTAGAAAGAAAGAAAGAAGAAAAAGGAAAGAAAGAAAGAAGAAAAAGAAAAGAGAGAAAGAAAAAGAATGAGAGAGTTCATCTTAGTTTTGGAAGGAATTCTTCATCTCCTTCTTCTTCTTGTTTTTGGAAAAATGAAAGTACCATTTTTCCTAATCCGATTCCTCCATCTATGGCAACCAACCCCAAAGTGAGCTATGATTCTACACTACACTTCCTACAGCATATCTTGAGCATGTCGAGTTGCCGGCTTCATGCGCGAGTTGCCTCGGTATTGAGGTGGGAGCCCGTAAAAGTATCCGGCTTCGTGGTGCCCTTTCCGACGAGGAGGAGACGGACGGAGATCCCGCGAGGAGATCGGAGTGGAGATGAAGACCGGAGGACTTGGATCGTCGGTATATCTCTTCCCCTTCTCTTTGTAGTTAGCTAGATTTAGTTTAATGGCCCGATCCGGTTTTAGTGCGCGGTGGTGCCGTTTTGCCAAGTCCGCAAAAATTAAAGTTTATCACCGTTTCCGCGTTTGGCCGTCGGATTGACGGCCGGGGCGCCGCCGTGCACTTACAGTGGTATCAGATCCTCGCCATTAACATAGTCTAGCTTGGTGTAATGTGTTTTTCTGTTTCGATCGATCGAATGTTCCAAAACTGCATTTTAGTTCGAATCAGTTTCTGTTGAAAATTTTTGGTCTCGAAAAATTTTTCAGGTTGTAAAATATTGATGTACTGGAAAATCTAAGAGTTCTGTAAAAATTTGACGAAGTAACTCCACAGTGGGAGCGCGGAACCGCCGCGAAACCCCCCCTCGCGCGGCCCTTCCGCCGCGCACTATTCACATCACTTCACCAAATTTTTCCAGAGGCCTTCTGGGCCTAAAATATGGGTTTTGGAATATTAAAATTGGGCCCAGGATTTCTGTGTGTGCTACAGTTTTGATTGAGGGCCCACTTGTTAATTTTTGATTGATCGGATATTTTAAACACATTTTTTCACAGTATTTACATTATATCTGCGACCGTGAATGTCACTCGATCGGTAAATCCGGTCTAACTGCTATAGCCCGGTTAGACGGATTTGCGAACGTGACTTTCACGTTGATGTTCTATGTTTATGCTGTGATGTTGCGGATCGGTCGTGGGGATAGCCTGGATGCAATGCTAGTACAGTTGTGGTGGTATTATGTACTTTTGATATTGCGGGGCGAGCGTCCGACATGTGGACTGCCGTCACTGCCTGATTGTATTATTCTTTTGGGGCACGACCTGGTTGCGGTCGATGTACCCGATGTATGTATATTTTACTTTCTGTACTAGGATTACCCCGCGGAGGAGTGCACGGATAGCCGGGTTCTAGAGGGCAACAAGCCCGCATCTCATGGCATTGGGACGGAGGGGGCTTCACTCTGGGATTGGCGGGCTATTCGCCGCACTCGTAGGGGGTATAGGTTGACCCAGGAGGGGTGCCCAAGTTACCGGATTCCGTGAAGTGCTGGGTGGTCCATTCACGGCGCTGAAGGGGGCTGCCTCGCTTCAGGTTTTGGCGGGTAACTTGCCGCGCCCGTAGGGGTCTAGGATTTCATTGCACAGGCTATCCACACGACCAGGGGAACGTCGGGTTTCAGTAGTGGCTCTGTGAAACCCGGGGATCCCAGATATCTGTATTGTTCTGTGATGCTGTACATTTCTGTGATGTTGCATTTCTTTCACGCCTTGAGCGAAATATAATATATTGGTATATATATTAGTAGATGTTGTATATGTTTTACATCCGCGCTAGTCCAGTCCCCGCTCTGTCGTTAGTTAGCTAACCTAACGGGTAATGACGGGACCCAGTGGCGAATGCGGATGGCATATACGTACATCAGTATATTTTCGTTCTTTGTGGTGTGATTAATTGATGGGACTGCGTTGATTCGGATCAATGCAAGTTAAACAAACCTAATCTGATGTTGTTGGAACACTTTTCTAAAAGCTGTTATTGCAAGGACGTTCACTTCTGTTTTGCATCGTGGTATTCATTTGGAATATCCTGCTCCTCAGTCGACGAGGCAAGGGCCGAGATCCCTTCACCGGGAGTGACCCCTTGGACAGAAGTTTGCGTCAGGGCATTAACTTCACTATAGCGGATTACTTTTGCTTTGCACCGTGGTATTCAGTTAGAATATCCTGCACCCCATTCTACGGGGAAAGAGCCGAGATCCCTTCACCGGGAGTGACCTCTTTAGTAAAGGTTTTCGTCACTATATTTTCTAAAAGGCTATCCGTTCCTTCAACGATATCAAGTTCACTACGTTAAAGGTTTTTGCCAGAAACCATTCGTAGCCCTCCGTCGTTTCATATGGGTAGTCAATAGTATTCAAGCTGTGTTTGTTGGCCTTAGTCAAGGCACAGTGTTTGGTAGCTATTGGGTAGTCATATGCTGCATAGATAGATGCGTTGGTTTGGGACAGTCGTATAGCCTTGTTGGCCTTAGTCAAGGGCTTGTACGGGTGGATTCAAATCAACCTGGACAATGACGGGTAGAACTTGACATGTGACTTATGATTTGTTGGCCTTAGTCAAGGTCATAAGAGCATGGGGCAGAAATCACATCGGGAGTTTCAAAAGAACTGAAACTTGCCAGATATGCGCATACCTTCTGGAGTGTGATACCGTGAGCGGATTCCGTCACGTTATCGTGCGATGAGAGTTGGATCCCGATTCCCACTGATGAGTTGGTTTACTCCTCGGGTGTTCCCGACTAATTCTTCTTTCAGGTTTGGAGGAGAATTTGAGGTACAGTGGGAGGTTTCCAGATTGGATAAATTGGTAACCATTCTGATCTAGGTTAGAGTGCACGCTGAGTGTTTCTTTTCTCTCTCTCTGGCAGCGACCATTGACCCGACCTTAAGACTATGACTCAGTGACCAAGTTGACCGAACCTACTTAACACTGGCTTTTGGATTGTCAGAGTTGCAGACCTCATTGCCACTCCTACTTTTACCCTTTTCTCCGGGACACCCCGTATTACTGCGAACGTCCACTTCCATTGGACAAAACCATCGTATGGTTAGATACGAACTCGAAGGAATTCGAGGATGGTTTCTGGTTCTGGAGAAAACGGATAGGATTATTCAGTTGTCTTTTCTTTTCACCCTCTCTCAGGTTGCGAGTACTCCTTGGTTTAGGAGTAGTACACCTATTACGCAAATTGGATAGTCTTCTTCCAAACCATAGGCTGGTGCCGACCGGTAGGGAAGGAAGAAAGCCAATTAGCCTAAACGGTGTACAGAAGGTATTAAGTTAAGACAAAGTAAGGGATTAGTAAGAGAGCAAAGTAAATTGCAACAGATATTCACGACCAAACCATGTATTCCTTCGCCAATCCTAAATCACCTTTGTATTTCTCCAGGACACTCCGTATCACTACGAAGATCCACAGTTTATTGGATACTCCATCGTATGGTTATATACGAACTCGAAAGGAACTTGTTCCAGTTCGGGGATGGATCCTGGTTCAGGAGAAATAGGAATAAAGTACATTCAGGCGTCTTTTATCTTCACCTTCTCTCGCGATGCGAGTGCTCCTAGGATTAGGACAGTACACCCTTTATGCTTTTTGGATAGTCTTCTTCCAAACCATAGGCTGGTGCCGAACGGTATGGAAGGAAGAAAACCAATTGGCCTAAAGGGGTGTGCAGAAGGTAATGACTAAAGACATATAAAGGGATTTGGAGAGGTGGCAAAGAATTATATGGTTATAGTTGTGAATCTGGATAATGGTAGAGGCATTACTAAGAATACCAGGATACCCCAACGAAACATTTCAATGTTTCAGTTTCACTGTATACTGTTAATGGAAAACTGATTTCCCGATTAGACACTTACTCCAGGGTATGTATTTACCAGGTATGATTCTCACATCTGTATGGTTTTACAGATGATGAGTGGGAGTAAGTTATTGGGAATTGGGTAATCATCCTCATTATATCGGGATTCGTTGGAATCAGTGATATTTGAGGAAATCACCTGGGCTGTTTGCCGGTCGGCAAATATTTGGTTTTGAATATCCGTTGATGTGCACCAATTTCAAATTGATATATCTGTACGTCTATTTTCATAGAGTGAGATATACCTTTTGATATTATGTCGATGACATTTACCTATATCAGTGGATGGTTAGGTAAGGAGCATTAAACAGCGGTGTAATTCTTCTTAACCATAAGTACAGTTTTCAACCTACAACACACCGTGAAAGAGTTGTTAGACTCAGCGGACTTATACAGAGTATTGTATGTTGTCCAGTGTCCATTAGGACAGAGGGGTTGGTCCTCATACTATATTCAGTTTACTTTTGACTTCTCTAGTTCTTAGACATGTGTTTCGTAGAAACACAGGGTCTAAGTTTTGAGGAGTTATAGGTATTTGAATAGAGTAGAGAACCAGGTGTAGCAAGTATCGGGATTCTTCAAAGTGATCGAAGATGTAGATACTTGTGTATGGTATTCAGTTGATAGTAATGATAAAGAGAAATTGCTTCTCTTTCAGGTTACTCATAATTGGAAGCATTCCTAAGTTGAGTAACGCTGATCGGCCTCCTTCCATTTAGTTGACATGCACTGGAGATAGCTGCATGATTTGAATCTGGTTCAATTAAATCAGTGCCTCTGGTTCTATATTGGATGTAGAACAGTTCATATCTTAACGTTGTTAAGGTACGGGGAGTTGTCCGGCTTATGCTTAAAACCAGACACTGGACAACTCAAGGCACGTTTCTGTAATGGCTGTTTGTGGGTTGACCCAGGCTATGACGCGGGTTGACTTTCTACCATCTGGATGAACAATAGCAATATTGTTCTAGACTCGCCACAGTTTTATTAAAAATGGATTTTTTCAAAAACAGCAGTGGGAGTATGGTAGAACTGGAAGTGATTCCAGAACCGCAAACGATTACTGAAGATTTGATAAGGAACCTGAAGATTCAATCTGATTTGACATTCCATTGGCCACTCCGCAGATAAGGTGGGTAACTTCAGGCACCCGAGAGGTACTTCGGTAGCCTCAAGGACGGTGACAGGGAAGTTCTTGTTTACCCACACTTGCCATTGTTGTTGTTCCAGGCTGCGAGACCCGGCAGGAGGATGAGTATAGCGTCGTTCTGAACTAGCTTCAGAAGTGTACGTGTATATGACTCTGCCAGAGGGTTGTAGTAGTCAGTGGGAGCAGCGGAAGCATTGGTGGACATCAGGCTTATGTCTATTTATATACTAAAGCAGATGTAGCGGAGATAGATCATCTGTTTCTGATGTGACAGTCATAGGTTTGACGTCATCAGAATAGGGGATGGATCTGTTGAGAAGGTAGTAGGAAGTGATATTCCTTTACTACGATCGGTTATACTTTGGTCGTCACACAGTGGTTTCTCCACAAAGGACTTGGACATTATATCAGACATACTGGTTACTAGATCTATGGTTTTAGATCTAGATTTGGGTGGTTTCCTAATCTGGGTACCTTGACAGCATTCTATGAGTATTTAGAATGGACGACTCCTGGCACGGTAGTGTACCTGCAAGTAATGGAGTCGCCCTCTCTAAAGGTGTCTTTTAGACTAAAGTAGAGAGGGATGTGCATGATTGGCAGATCACTTGCTTAGGCAATTGAGTCAATCATGAGATGTCAAGTACCACACCAGATGTTGTTCTTGCACTAGATGCAATAAGTTGATATTGATCCAATCCTGGAGAAACAGTCGGAAGCAGTTTTAGAACATAAGTGGCTGTTCTAGGGATATGATAACGGCTGCCTCTTTTAGGAGACGGTTATCATTCCAGGCTTCCAAGGTGACCTGGACGACAAGGAGGTTGTCAGAGTTATAGTTTTTCCCTCTGACGAGGGGCAGTATTTTGGACGGATGGTCCAAGGCAATACTGAGGGTGGCATGGCGCAGGATACTGATTAAGTTCAGTAGACGATACAGTCTAAGAAGTTTGGATTTGGAGTTCATTTATGAGCTAAGTCCCATCAGACATCCAGACATTCTAAGACAGGTATTGCTCATTTCGGGAGATGGCTTTCTCCGCGAATTTGAGATATAGAGAGACATAGAAAGAAACATCAAGGCGGATCCACTCACTGAGGCTATTCCTCGAACGCAATAGTTTCGCAAACGGATTTTGTGAAACTGACTAGTAGGGGAGTTGGGTGTTCGGTATCACACGGGCTGTGAGTATGCGACATCGCAATAATTAGCCTTGAGTGCAAGTGGGAGATTGTTGGAGATAGTGCCCTCAGAGTCAATTATTGGATCACAGGCACGTGATTGCAATGATTGAGGGAGGACCTATCCCGGTAGGACAGTCTTGCTCGAGATGATAGTATGCTATCTGGTTTACCTTTATCATCGTGTACTGCTTTAGGTGACCTGACATGTCGCTATTGCACGTTGATAGAGCCCCTTGGATTCTTGCTTGACTGCCAGCAGTATGAGGGCGATCATATAAGCGAGAGCTGGAGTGTATAAGCACATCCTTAAAAGGTCCCTAGTCGTGGGAGTTTCGAGACAGGGCATCGATTCTCCAGAGTAGACTAATGTATACAGTCGAGACCCCGACGAGGGGCGGTGGCCGGTCTCACAAGCCACTGGTGTCAGTAGGTTCACCTAAGATGTATACAGGTGCTCATTGGGTTATGAGTACACCGGACAGGACTCGCCGGGAACATGCTAGTTGGTCTTATACCTGACGTCAGATAGCAGTTCCCAGGTGACATGTGTACAGGTTAGTTCATCGACGTGGGGATCGTCATTTGTCTCGTGTGAGTTCCCACTGTACTTTGATTACTACCCTACCACGGCTCAAAGGAGTCGTGCAAACAGGTTTTAGTTGGGTACAGTCCCGAGCCACATGGAGGCAGTGAGCGGATCTTCGGGGGTTTCGTCTCTCCCGGTATTGGGGGTGAGGTCGCGCTGTGTCTAGGAGAGCCATTACACAAAGACCTTGGCCAAAGCAGGAGATTTACTGGTAGGTATTCCAGTAGTATCTCAGGGTGTTCTGGGCTACACTCCGACACGACTTGTACCGCTTTTGGGGGTCTGACTTTTACCAACCCCCTAGGCCCGCCATGCGATACTCATAGACGAACGGACCGGACTGTACGGATATTGTCACTGACAGGCTCAGTTGGGTGTCGGGGTGAGCTTCCTCATCGACGTCCCTTTTAGTCAATAGTTGGTAGCCCGTCACGTATTGGCTTATACCTCTGACGTGCTAGTGGTTAAATCCACAGCCATAGTATTGACGAGTCTTTAGAGTCCACCACACTTTCAGTTACTCAAGCTTTCGGGCGAAACGCTGTAGAGGCCGTATGGAGATATGGCAGGGTCCGATCAGATACGTGCGGTATTGCACGGATCAGGATCGGACAGTTTTGTACTAGTGGCCGTATGGATATATGGCAGCGTTCGATCAGATACGTGCGGTATTGCACGGATCAGGATCGGACGGATTTTACTAGCCGGCTTTGGTTTAAGCCGGTCCTAGTTTAGTACAGTGTAGATTCTGTCTCTTTGCATTTGTATCCGGACGGAATACAGATGCGGGTGTGTATGCACAGTATGGGGGTTTTCCTGTAATTTATTACGGGACCAGTTTTCTAGAGTTGCCATTTTGCTTTCCGTTCCGGCCGGTTTTCCTTTGTTCTTTCCCGGCCGGACTTTTCCGATGGAGGGGGTAATTTGCAGTTTTGCAAATTACACTTTGTAGAGGACTTATTTGCAAGATGATTAATTATGAAAGCATCTTTTCTTTTCAACCATCACTTGATTTGTATTAATGAGATTAGAAAGGATTTGAGGTTGATAAGAAAGATTGTTATGATGATGTTTAGGATATAGTCACCTTTCTACTTTTCCTACACTCACCTTCCTTCTATGGTTATGCTTCATATTCATTCCTCCACCTTATTCTTCTCACTTGATGAAAAATGGTAGAAAGAAAGAAAGAAGAAAAAGGAAAGAAAGAAAGAAGAAAAAGAAAAGAGAGAAAGAAAAAGAATGAGAGAGTTCATCTTAGTTTTGGAAGGAATTCTTCATCTCCTTCTTCTTCTTGTTTTTGGAAAAATGAAAGTACCATTTTTCCTAATCCGATTCCTCCATCTATGGCAACCAACCCCAAAGTGAGCTATGATTCTACACTACACTTCCTACAGCATATCTTGAGCATGTCGAGTTGCCGGCTTCATGCGCGAGTTGCCTCGGTATTGAGGTGGGAGCCCGTAAAAGTATCCGGCTTCGTGGTGCCCTTTCCGACGAGGAGGAGACGGACGGAGATCCCGCGAGGAGATCGGAGTGGAGATGAAGACCGGAGGACTTGGATCGTCGGTATATCTCTTCCCCTTCTCTTTGTAGTTAGCTAGATTTAGTTTAATGGCCCGATCCGGTTTTAGTGCGCGGTGGTGCCGTTTTGCCAAGTCCGCAAAAATTAAAGTTTATCACCGTTTCCGCGTTTGGCCGTCGGATTGACGGCCGGGGCGCCGCCGTGCACTTACACTTTGCAAGTACTTGAGAATGCTCTTCACAGCTGTCCAGTGACTCTCTCCAGGATCAGCTTGATACCTGCTCACTATACTTAGTGAGTATGCTACATCGGGTCTGGTACATAGCATCGCATATATGATAGAGCCTACTGCCGAAGCATAGGGTATCCCTTGCATGCGAGCTCTCTCCAAATCAGTCTTGGGAGACATCTCTTTGGAGAGAGTGACTCCAGAGATCGTGGGCAAGTTCCCACGCTTGGACTCTTCTATACTAAACCTCTTTAGTATGGTGTCAATGTACCTGGATTGGGACAATCCCAAAATCCGTTTGGATCTATCTCTATAGATCCTGATTCCCAATATGCAGGAGGCATCACCAAGATCTTTCATTGAGAATCTTTGTGATAAGAAGAGCTTGACCGATTGCAGCATAGAAATATCATTTCCTATCAAGAGTATGTCGTCCACGTACAATACGAGGAAGACAACCTTACTCTCTGCCACCTTCTTGTAGATACAAGGTTCATCTGGATTTTTGACGAAATCAAACTCTTTGATAACGACGTCAAAGCAGATGTTCCAACTCCGCGATGCTTGCTTTAATCCATAAATGGATTTAAGCAGCTTGCACACCTTTCCGCTGCTCCCACTGTCTACGAAGCCCTCTGGCTGAGTCATGTACACGCACTCTTCTAAATCACCGTTTAGAAAGGCGGTCTTAACATCCATTTGCCAGATTTCGTAATCATGATATGCAGCGATGGCAAGCATGATCCGGATGGATTTAAGCATAGCCACTGGAGAAAAGGTTTCGTCATAGTCCACACCTGGTCTTTGGCGAAAACCTTTTGCTACAAGTCTAGCTTTGAAAGTCTCCACTTTCCCATCTACACCAAGTTTCTTCTTGAAGATCCATTTGCTCCCAATGGGTTTTACCCCTTCAGGAGCAACGTCCAAAGTCCATACTTTGTTGGTGTACATGGATTCCATCTCGAACCGCATAGCATCCAGCCATTTCACTGAGTCCCCACTCGTGATGGCCTGCTCGAAGCTAGTTGGGTCATCATCCTCCATGATGCAATCCTCGCTCCCACCGTCCATGAGAAAACCGTAGTATCTCTCAGGTTGGCGAGGAACCCTACTAGATCGGCGGAGTGGCTGGGGTTCATCGGGAACTACGGAATCCTCTGGTTCCACCATGTCTTGTGTTATAGCTTGTGCCGCTGGAGCCTCTTCCAGTTCTACCTCAATGCCACTTTCCTGTTTCATAAGAAAACTCTTTTCTAAGAAAGTGGCATGTCGAGAAACAAACACTTTTTGTTCCTCGGGATGGTAGAAGATATACCCTTGTGAATTCTTGGGATATCTTACAAACTTACATAAGACTGATCTTGCCTTGAGTTTGTCCGGATTCTGTCTTTTGACATAGGCTGGACAACCCCATATCTTAATGTAATTAAGATATGGTCTCTTCCCTTTCCATATCTCATATGGAGTGGTAGGCACTGATTTGGTAGGAACTCTATTCAATAGGTCTATGGCTGTCTCAAGCGCATATCCCCAGAAGGAAATAGGTAACTCAGCTGTGCTCATCATAGAGCGCGCCATATCTAATAGGGTGCGGTTCCTCCATTCTGATACACCATTGTGCTGTGGTGTATATGGAGGAGTAAGCTGAGAGAGAATCCCATTCTTTTTTAGGAAGTCCAGGAATTCATTGCTCAAGTATTCACCTCCTCGATCGGATCGTAGGATTTTAATACTTTTTCCGGTTTGGTTCTCAACTTCTTGTTTATATTCCCTAAATTTCTCAAAAGCTTCTGATTTGTGTTTCATCAGGAACACATACCCGAACCTAGAGAGATCGTCAGTGAATGTAATGAAGTATGAAGAACCATCCCTGGCATGTGTAGACATGGGACCGCATACATCACTATGTATCAGTCCCAAGAGTTCGGTAACTCTTTCTCCGTGTCCCTTAAACGGAGTTTTGGTCATCTTGCCTTTGAGACATGACTGGCAAGTGTCATAAGATAAAAATTCAAACGGATTTAAATATCCATCTTTATGCAACTTAGCTATTCGTGTCGCATTGATGTGACCCAGTCTACAATGCCACAAGTAGGATTCGTTCAGTTCTGAACTCTTCCTCTTGTGTGTGTTTGTTATGCTCAGAACTGTTGATTGATTTAGAACATAAATGCCATTGCACAACGTGCCTGATCCAACCAACTTTTGGTTACGGAAAATGTTCATAACATTGTCCTGTAATACAAAATTATATCCTTCTTTACTTAATAAAGAAACCGATATAATGTTGCATATCAGGTTCGGCATGTAATAGCGTTCGTTCAGAACCAATGTATTACCAGTTGGTAATACAAGGTGATATTCCCCGACAGTCTTAGCTGAAACAATTGCGCCATTTCCGACTCTAATGTCTTTATCACCTTCTCCAAGTTCTCTACTTTTCCTGAGCCCATGTGACTGATTACATATATGGGATCCTGACCCGGTATCTAATACCCAGGACGTAGAGCAAATGGAGAAACAGTTCTCAGTAACGAACACACCCGAAGAAAATGCATCAACATGTACTTTCTTCATTCGGGTGGCATGGGAATCCTGGCATTCCCCTATATCCGATTCATTCCTATAACTCTTATAGGAAAGAACGGAACCAACGTTCCCCAGCACAGTATAACAAGCGGGTTCGGTCAATACATCCATATTATTATCTTTATTAGGGCATGAAATGGTCGCTACCTGGAGAGAGAGAGAAGAAAACACTTTAGCGTATGCTCGTGCAAGATTAGATTGGTTATTATCTTATCTAATCAGGATGACTCCCACTGTTTTTTATCAAATCTTCCTCCAAACCCTAAAAGGAAAGACTAGCTGGGATTAATTACACACTACAAGTTCGCCAATCTTTCAGCCAGGCCAGTATCGGTACTTTGAGGGAGGTCCCCCGTGCTTTCGCACGAACCTAATTAATGTAAACCTCGTTTTCCCAGAGGCTTAACCTCGTTAACACCTTTCTAGACACCTACTTGATCGGCTAATTGCAATGTGTAAAACTCTCCCAGGAGTAACTCTTACTCGCAGTGGGTATCGGGATCCAACTATCTCATAGAAGGTATGCAATCTCATTGCAAATTTCAACACTTGAAATTCACGATAAAGCTTTTGCCCCTAGCGTGCTATGACCTTGACGCATGCCAAACAACCCATAGTCCGCTATTCAAGTTCAACCCGTACAATTCGTGATCGAATTAAACCCACCCGTACGACCCTTGACGCATGCCAAACAACGCCGTACGAATACCTTAATCCAATCGCATCTCATGCTGCAGATAAGTAATAATCAGCTACCGTACACTACGCCTTGACGCATGCCAAACAACCGTAGCACGAATACTGAATATTACATATCTGAATTGACGGAGGGCTACGCAGGTTTTTCTGAAAACCATGAGCGTAATGAACTTGATATCGTTGTAGAATCAAATGAAGTTTTGAAATGGAGTAATTTTGAGGCTTTTCTAGTTTTGCTAAAGGAGTCACTCCCGGCGAAAGGATCTCTGTCCTTTCCTCGTCGAATGAGGTGCGGGATATATCATATATATCACTGTGCAAAGCAAAAAACTCTTAAAAGCATTCAAAAACCAAACCGACTGAGTAGCATCTGCCAGTTATTGCTAAAGGAGTCACTCCCGGTGAAGGGATCTCGGTCCTTTCCTCATCGAATAAGGTGCAGGGTATATCATATATACCGCTGTGCAAAGCAAGAACTGTAGCTACCTGTTTTATTTTAAAATTCGATTCCACAACATCTTAGGTTTCTTATCTTTCATTAATCACATTAATGAAGTCCCATCATTTAAATACCTAAACATCACAGATAGATATGACGTACACTTATGCCATCCGCATTCGCCTCGATGTCCCCTCGTGTACCGTTAGGTTAGGTAACTAACGACAGAGCAGGGCAGGGCTAGCGCGGGTGAAAAACATAAGTAACATCTATATAATATATCATATATACTATATACTATATCCATCACAGAATCACAACACAGATATCGCAGCAAAATAAACATATGAAATATTGGATATACTAGGACGTCCGTGTTTTCAATACGAGCCAGTATAAAACACGGATTCCACGGTCGTGATGAATAGCCAATCCCACACCCCTAGACCCCTACGGGAGCGGCAAGCAACCCTGCCAATTCTATGGTTAGGAGACCCGGACTCGACTCCTCGAGTTGGTCTCCCACTGGACCCCAGAACCCGGTTACTTGTGCTCCCCTCCTTGGGTCTATCCTAATGCGGAAAAGTAAATAATATACAAAGGGTGACAACTTCCGCTACCTGGAAGTGCCCCAAATAAAAGAATATTACATACAAGTTTTTACATGAATGAAAATGAAAGACACTCATCTCACATAAAACCCCCCGGCTATTCAAACACGATGATCCAATATAACATATCCAGCAACACATAACATCACATGTCATCAACGTAAGTAAGTATGCATACCCCAATTGTCGTTGACGTATAGCAACGAAACCGGCGATATCACATATTACACTTACGGTCACAGAAAAGAAAGTGTAAAACTACAACAATTGGAATTCGCAACTTCTTTAGACATCGCATGCCTAATCAAATGAAATACTTAGACATCACATGCCTAACAGATATAAATCCCGCATTTTAGTCTCATTATCGAAATCTCTTTTCAATATCATGTGGGACTAAACTGCTAGATTTATAACATTCATTCAGTTATCTCATAACTGTTTGTGAATTCCAATTATTGTATCACATTCCAGATAAACAGAAAATGTTAAACTTTCCGATCGAACAGTTGAATACCCAAGTTTTCCCGATACAGCTCAACACATGAAATAAGTCTAACAACATTCAGTTCGTGCCTCAGTACCAACGGTCCAGCCGTAGAAGGGTCAAGCCAACGCATCACATGTGGCATGCCGTACTGCCCCAAACCCGAAGGTTCAAAGGGCAGTTCAAGACGGTCACATAATCGAGTTAAGGTTTGTTGTCTTCTAGAGGGTCCATCGCGTTACTTGCACTACTTAGAACGTCGTTAAACTACGGAAAAATCCAACACTTGGAAATTTCCCGACAGGGGAAAAATTGGGTATTTATATCCGGTCGAACTTTTTAACATATTCAAAAAATTATCCGGAAATACACAAAGACGAAATTTGATAATCCGGTCGAAACACCGAAGCTCTAAAACACCCCAGAAAATTAAAATCTGGAATAATTATTAAAAATACCCATAAAACTCAGCTGAAGAAACTATGAATTACTGTGCAGAGGAGGAGGGATGATGTCATCAAGCCGCCGCGGAACCGCCGCCTAAGCTCGCTTAGGCCGCGGTTCCGCCGCGCTTTTCACTGTTCGTTGGAAAAAATTTGCATCGTAATTCTTAGAATTCCCTGCTGAATTTTTTAAGCATTTTTAATATTGAAAAATCCCAGATTTTAGAAAATGTACAGAGAGCATGTTTGGTTTAGGGTTTCGGGTTCGTTCGGGCTTCAAATCGCGTCTAGACTTCGCCTAAGGCTCTAGCTAGGCTCTGATACCAGTGAAAGGTTCCTAGGCACCCTATAGAGGTCTCACAAGGCATCAACCATGCCAATTTCAAAAATTATGGGTGCCGCGAAACCCTAACGCGGATCTTATACTAGAATTCTAGGCGAAATACAAAACTAGTTAACTACTTAACTAAAAGTTGGGATGCTACAACCTTTGTAGATCCGGATATCCACTTCCTAATGCTCCACGTGGGCGTCCTCTCGCTGTCCATCTTGAATCTTGGACTCTCGCGACGGCTTCATCGGAGAAACGAGCGGAATAGGTCGTCGGCTTCGTGTCAAAGACGATCTACGTCGAGGCATCACAAGTTCAAGCTCCGACTTCACAAAGTTGTGAAACTTGTGAAGAAAACACCCAAAACAACTTGGCAAGAGGTAGAGGGTGAAGAAATAGGAGGTGGGTTCACTTTAGAATTAGATTTCTCTCACTTTAGCTCAAGTTGCCATTGATGGACCTTAAGCTTTTCTTGAAGAAGAAGATGATCAAGAAGAAAAAGAATATGATAAGTTATTTTAAAATTGAAACTAATATGAATACTTATCATATCTTGACCATGGTCAAGTGTAGAGATTAAACTAAGATTAGTGGGAATGGTTAGGGTTAAGGATGCGATAAGAATGGTTGACTTAATCAAAGCTTCAAGAAGCTTCAACATAAAGACAAAATAAGCCACCATCCTTACTAATATCCAAAATGAATAAATAAATAAATAAATAAGTGAATAAACAAAACCCTAACCATTCATATAACCATGGTCTAATCTTTACACAAACCCATGTGAGCAAGTATCATCAAACATGATACAAACTAGTGTACAAAAGTATATCACATATACAATGTGCACATCAAGTGAGAAAACCCATTTAAAGTGAACCAATACTAGTTAATGTAAAGTAATATATCAAATATATAATTATACATTAAATCATTAAATCAACATTTGATTCAACGATCCGGTCATGTCGCACATAACTGACTAGTATCCAATGTATCGATTTATCGAATCAATGATTCGATAACTAGGTCATATCGAATATAACCAATCGAAACATTAATCGCGAGAATGAAATGCGGTATCACATACTCGCATTATTCTCGGTCCCGCACATATCTCATATGCGCTCCTATTTCGTTTCGCTTGAGCCAGGAAACCTCTGTGTAGGACTCTAAAGACTCGTCAATACGCCGGTAGCAGATGATGATCATATCAAGCACCCACAAGCCGCAAGCGGTCTGCTAAACGTAACGGCCATCCGGGTATTGAGCGATCAGAAGAACGACGAGCTAGCCCGCTCACACTCCTGTGAATCCAACCAGTAACACTTACCGCACAGTCCGGTCTGTTCGTCTGATACGTCGCATATCAAGTCTAGGGGTGGTAAACGTCAGACCCCAATACTCGATAAGTCGTGCCGATGTGAGGCTCATAACGGGTCGAGAAACTACTGGTAACACTTACCAGCAAATCTCTGATCAGCCCTGGCCAGGGACTTCCCTGTTACGGCCAATCGAGCACAGCGCAACATCAACCCCCAATACCTGGAGAGACGAAATCCCTCCTATCGCTCATTGCCTCCATGTGACTCGGGACTGTACCCAAAGACCACCGTTTTGCACGCCCTCATGGACGTGGTAAGGTGGAGATCAAAGCACAGTGGGAATCACACAAGACTCTATGACGATCTCGGGTCTACAGACTAACCTGCACAAGTGTCACCTGAGAACTGCCATCTGACGTGAGGTATAATACCATCTGGGAGTTCTCGGCGAGTCCGTCCAGTGTACCCAGTCTCCACTGAGCACCCGTACACCATCTCTGATGTCAAACACCAATGGATATGGGATCATCCATCGCCCATCTCATGGGTCGAGAAGCGTGTACGCTAGTCTACACTGGTATATCGATGCCCCGTCTCGATACACCTACGACTAGGGACCTTGAAGGATGTACTTATGGACTACCATGCCCCCACTGGTATGATCTGCATCATAGTCCAGGCAGTCAAGTACACATCCTAAGGGCTTTACCAACATGTAACTATAAGACAGTTTAAAGAGACAAGTGTACATGTTAAGATAAAGAGTAACCAGATAACATACTATCATATCGATCAAGAAAGTCATCTCTATATATGTCCAAGCATCCAATATAATATACAATATCTGTACAATACTGGCCTCTAGGGCATACATACAACTAACAAAAGTCCCTGGCCAGGGCAAGCGAGATTTACTGGTAGGCACTCCAGTAGTTTCTCAGGGTGTATTAGGCTCTACCCCGGCATGACTTATTGCGCTATTAAGGGTCTGACAGTTACCGTCCCCTTATGCCCGATATGCAAGTATCTTAGACGAACATACCGGACTGTACGAAGATTGTCACAGATAGGCTCAGTAGGAGTTCGGATGAGTTTGCTCATCGGCCTTCTTATTGACAGATACCTGGGTAGCCATTACGTGCAGCTAGTACCGCTGACGGACTTGTGGTTAAACCCACTGCCAGTGTACTGTCGAGTCTTTAGAGTCCCACACCGAGGGTTTCCCTGCTTCGGGAGAAACGATGTAGAGGCTGTATGGTTTTACGACAGGGTTCCGATCACATACTTGTACTGGCTGCACGGATGTTGTTCGGGCGGATAATACTAGTGGGCTTTGGTTTAAGCCGGATCCAAGTATTATATTATTGGATTGTTATTGATTGGTACGATTTTCCGATTGTGTAGTGTTTTTGAGAAAATAGATTTTAGAAATCACAATCAAAAATATTTTGACCGCAATCAATAACGGTGTCGGATGTAGCGCGTTAGTAAGTTGCGGATCGTCCACAGGGAAAGTGAGTTCCGTTCAATTTCCGAATTAGATGAGTTGAAAATTTAAGGCAAAAAAAAGAAAACAATTCATGATTTGCATTTAAAGATCAAGAAATAAGAAAAAACTAGATCTAAAAGAAACATTAAAGAGCAAGAATAGGGATGAGAGATAATTTCCAACCAACAATCAAGACTAGAAGTAAGGCTCGTAGGAGTAGATCGGATCTATAGATGTGATGAGATCTAAAGATTACTAATTCTTATCCATTAATAAATTGAGACTAGATCGATGCAAATTCATCGAGGGTTAAGGATCTTTGCGAGAAAATTACGGATTCCGCAACTCATCCTTTGTCCTTTCGATGGATCGCATTCAAATTCTAGCTTCTAATCAATCAAATGTTTAATAGTTGTTCCCTAGTTTCGAGTGAACACGATCAAGAAAGCATCATCTCGAAGCTAGGTTATTAATCATTTGATTAACTAGAATTTCCAAACATTATAGGATTTAAGAATTGTAAAAATATCTAAATCATCATCATCTAAAGATCGTCACAACTCCTACACGAGCGGAGATTACTCAAACATCATGATCACAAACACAATCACAAATTGAGATCTAATCATTATGCTTGAATTAAAAGAGAAGCAAGAATATAGAAAATTCACCTTTATTTATCGACAAATTTCGTTACAACTCTCTTGAATTTACAAAAGGAAGGAACTAGATCGTCGATTTCGGCTTCGCTCGGCTCCTTGAGTCGCGGATTGGCGTGGATCTCTTGCTCCGTTGGAAATCCGGCGTCGCTTGCTAAAGGTTGAAGGCTCTCTTGCTCAAATTGATCTCGGGATCTTGATCTTGATTTTGAATTGGAGATGGGAATTTGAATTTGGCACAAGCTTTTGTCACTAAACTTGTGGGTAGAAGATGATGATAATTCTTGAACAATTTGCACCCTAGCTCCAGGCTCCTTTTTATAGACTTTTCAAATTCTAGATCTAAGATTTGAAATTTGAATTCCCCCCCACAAGTTAGTTAGCACCAAATTTAAATTTCCCTCCAAAAAGTTTGTTAAGACTAAAATTTGAATTTCCCTCCAAGAGTTAGTTGAGCCGAGCCTTCTAGATGAGCCACGTGGAGCTTCTAGGGTCTTCTGGAAGCTTTGGCCGTTGCAATTGAGCATGTGATGAAATTTGAAGAAATGATCCCTTAATAGGGCCGCGGATCCGCCGCGCCAATGGGTCTTGGGCCGCGGATCCGCGGCCCTTTGGTGGCCTTGCTGCTTATATTTTCTTCTGTGGGCTTGGGATATCATATGGGCCTTATTCTGATGCTTGGATATTTATTTGGACTTCTGAATTTGCTCCAGATCTTTAGCCTTTGAATTGGAGTGTCTTTTATTAGTTCATTTCCCAATTAGGCCCTGCTTCTGGAATTTCCTGCACAATTTCACCGAGACAAGAGTTGCGCAATACAAGGATGATGCGATGCCATGAAACACACACAATTTCCCTAAAAAGTGCTGGTTTTAGCACACAGTACAAGTAATCCCGTATTTTACATGTGTTTTGCAAATATGTGTGATATGAATACCAGATACCTCTACTTGACTGCAAAAGGTAGGGAAATTGCTGTGTTAGAAATGCAGTATTTTCGACTGATCAAATTCCCCCAAACTTATTTTCGATCGTCTCGATCGAACAGTTTTATTAAAAAGAGAAGGAGAAAACAAAGAAAGAGAAAAGCACACTTTCATAGGCAACACGATTGCACTGAGCACGTGCAACAAGCCTTTAAACCTCTAGGTGTCCCTAGTAGGAGGAGTGTTGTCTCCTGAGGGTTTTCAGCGGATTGCACCCACAAAATCCAATAATAAAAGGAAGATCATGAATATTATATTTAAAGACAAGAATTGTACAGGAAAAGCCTTGAAAAATTAGGGTTTCCAACTAAGCTAGCTTTTCGGTTGTCATGAGCCCTATCTTAATGGTCATGAAAAGATGTTAGAAATCACGTCCTCCCTTAATAAAACATCATCTTATTCTTCATTCCTATCTGTCTTCCAAACATCGATCATATAACCCTGCGTGTGTGTAAAGACATCCCTACACCCGGAGAATTCAATTCAAGCTATCATACTCTTGCCCATCAACCTCAGTACTTCTTGATAAACGAGATTGCTCACACACTTTTATGCGACCGTTAATACTTCTTGAGGTACTAACCGACCGATTACTAATGTGCTTGCTAACTTGGTGTATTTTCCTCGTCTTGCACCACCTCAGGCATAGCAGTGACTCCCAGACCAGTTGGCCTTAGGGCACTAGGTGAAGAAGCACCCTTTTGCTATATATTTTTATTGCCCTCGGTGATAACAAAACCAGTATCCATTTTTCTCCACTTTAAAACAATTTTTTTTTTCTTTTCATACTTTTGGCTTTAAGACAAGAGCATTTCAAGGTATCCTCTACTATCCCAGGCTTTAAGATGTGTGTAAGTGCGAATAGCAGGGTATCAACGTTCAAAATGTCTGGCTTCCAGAATAGAAACTATTTTTCAGACTTATTTTTATCCTCAGATTAGTGACGTCCTCCATCTTACTAACCCTTGGGACAACGACTCATAACTACTTATTACTAGTTCGTATAAGAAAACTTCTAATTTTCTCAGTTTTCTTAAATTTTTCTAATCTCATGGATGTAATTGTTCACTATCTAATCTTTTATTATTATAAATATTAAATATTTTTATATTTTGAAAAAATTTCGAATTTTTATGGATTTTGAAAAATTTTAAATTTTTATAGATTTTCAAAGAAATGGGTTTTGAAAAGCTATTTACAAAAATTGATGAACCAAAAGAAAAATATTTACACAAGAATTTTTATGGGTTTTGAAAAATTTTTATGGTTTTTTAAAGAAATGTTTTGTGCTTATGCAAATGATATGCATATGATGCAAAACTAAGCACAAACCTCCACCAAACTTGTTTTCAACAGTGTCCTCACTGTTGCCATCCGCTATATCTACAAAAACCTGTAAGCCTGGGAGGAATTTATTAGTGGGGCAAAATATATAAGTGAAGACCCTCCCCCAAAATTATTTTTGACTCGCAATTTTTTTGTAAAAATTTTCTTTCCAAGATCCAGAAAAATTGCCCCCCCAAACTTGAGTTATGCAATGTTAAACTTTGAAAATCACATGATGGGGTCAAGAATCATTGGTCGATGCCAAGCTTTGCAAAGACCGAAGATCAACACCAACCATTCGAAGATTTTATCAATGCAGTGCTCGGGTTGGTGGAAGAAGAAGTGGGGAAAGGGTAAGGGGTGGAAGAGAGTGTGTGTGCGTCTCATTTTGGAGAGACGAAGCAGTGAATGTGATGGATAACTCGCATTCTTTTTACAGTTCAGAGGAAGGGGTGGAGGTTCAATTTCAATGATTGGGACATGATTCATCTCAACACCCGTGTTATTCAGAAATGCGAGTTCATCAGCGAAGATCTCCTCAAAAGTTTCGTCAATACCCCGAAGAATAATGTCATCACAAAGTGCGGGGTGATCTTCAGACTCTAAAAGCAATTCATAATCGGTGTTAGTTGTTGACCCGGTCATCTTGGTGGAAGAGTCCGTATGTGTATGATACATAGTTGGGTCAAACAACAACGTATGAAAAGAGTCAAGATCGGTATCAGGAGGATCATCAAATTCGCTGCTGTCGACATCCATTAAGTCGACAGAACAGACATGAGCAGTAGGTTCGGAGGGTACACTTCCAATCTTGTAAATGTTCAGCTCTATTGACCTATTCCCGAAGGATAGGGTCATAGAACCATTTCGACAGTTGATTGTTGCATTGGAAGTGGCCAAAAAGTGGCGACCTAAAATCACCGGAATTTGATTCCGGGGGTTCGCTACAGGCTGTGTATCAAGTACAATAAAATCCACAGGGAATACGAATTCCCCGATCTTTATTAACACATCCTCCAGTTCACCCCTAGGTTTGGTGATTGATCGGTCAGCCATCTGGAGAGTGCAATGGGCTGGTTTCAACTCTCCGATCCCTAGTTGCTCATAGACTGAGAAAGGAAGCAGGTTAACACTTGCGCCAAGGTCTAAAAGAGCACGATTGATGTGTTTATCCCCAATAGAAATCGATATCGTAGGACATCCTGGGTCCTTACGTTTCTTTGGTAGTGGAGGGATAAAAGCAGTGCTAATGCTATTAGACATGAAGACCTTCTTTGGCACTTGAGTCTTCCTCTTCCTAGTGCACAAGTCCTTAAGAATTTTCGCATAAGCGGGGACTTGTTGGATGGTATCTAGGAGAGGGATGTTGATGTTAACTTGCTTGAACATGTCCATAATCTTCTCCCTATGTGGACTCGATGTGTTAGCCCTTAACCGGTTCGGGTAAGGTGCTTTAGCAATGAGCGCTGGGTCCATCATAGGAGAAGGAAGTGTGTGTGGCCCCGATCCCAAAATAGAAGTGGGGATCGTCTGTGGAGGAGTAAAAGAGGTGGGCTGAGGTGTCGAGCCTAGAGTGAAATGGAGAATAGGCTCGCAAGAAGGCGGTGGGGTAGAAGAACAAGAATCAGAAGCAGAAGTGTGTGTGTGAGGAAAGGTCTCAGCCGGAGTGTTGATAGGATCATCAATATCATCAACTTCTTCCCCAACATGGTTATCCAGCACTCTCCCAGATCTCAACGTGGTGATTGTATTCACATGATATGAATAGCCAGGATTGGGTACAGGTTGAGCTGAGAGTTTCCCTTTTTCTCTTGCACTCATTTCGGCCTTAAGTCGTGCAATTTCAGCTTCCATTGTTTTGATACTCTCAGCTTGGGATGCTGAGTTTTTCTTTATCTCACCAACGGAAGACTTAACCTCGGCCGACACTTCCATGAAATTTGACATGAGTGATTTCATGGTTTGAGCGAATTGAGAGAACTCGTCAGAACAGGTCGACTGCATAGGATTAGAAGGTGCAGGAGTGTTGACCTGGTTTTGAAAATTTGGTGACTGGTAGGGGTGCTGGGTGAGCTGAAGTGGTTGCTGTTGTGGTGGAGGGACCCGTTGGAATTGATTCGGGTTTGGAACCGTGTTTTGGGACTGGTTCCAAGCAAAATTTGGGTGATTCCTCCAACCCTGATTATATGTGGAAGAAAAAGGGTCGTTTCCAGGTCTTTGAAATGCGGCATTGGTATGCTCGAGACCTCGAAACTGGGAGTTTAATGGACATTCTTCCGTCAAGTGAGAAGGATCAGAACAGCACCCACAAACGGTTTTGGGGAGTGACATTGGGTTTAGGGAGGCTGCTAGGAATTTGTGTTCCATAGCGTCGAGCTTCTTTTGCATTGCTGCCATCTCAGCTCGAACACCTATGGACATGTCTATTTGGTGTACGCCACCCCTACTCGATGGCTGGGTTCCAGTCTCCCACTGTAATGACTTTTCAGCGAACTCTTCTAAAAATTTCCATGCTTCCCCATCATCCTTGGTCATAAAGGTGCCTTGACACATGTTTTCAAGGTTTTGTTTAGTGGTAGGGTTACTGCCCTCATATAAGATTCGGCAAAGTTCCCATCTCGGGATGCCGTGATGTGGGCATTGAACCAAAAGATCCTTGAATCGGTCAAAGTATTTTGAAAATGGTTCAGCCGGAAGCTGGGAGAATTGATAGAGTTCACTACGGATTCGAGCTGTCTTTTGCATAGGGTAAAATTTCTTAAGGAATGCCGCAACGAATTCTTCCCAATTCGTGATGGAGTGTGCGGTGGTGTTATATAGCCACTTCTCGGCTAAATCGCACAAGGTAAATGGAAGAAGTCGTAGACGTATGGCATCCACAGAAAGTTGTGATGTACCCATCATTGCGCATACGTTTTCAAATTTGGTAATAAAAACGTACGCGTCTTCAGTCTCGAGACCGTGGAATTTGGGTAGAAGGTTGATGTACTGGGGCTTAATCTCAAAGTTATCCCCGTTGGCTGGTGGAATGGATAAGCAGGTCGAAAGAGGACCTCGCAAAGGGTAACACCTCTCTTGGAGAGAGATGCGGGGTGAAATCTGCGCACCAACGGACGGCGGCAGAGTAGCGGCAAAGAGGTTTGATGGAGACTGATCCATCGGTATAGGTGTGGTGGGGGGTAAAAGAAAGGTAAATGGAGAAATACCGACTTCGGAGTCGATCGAGGGGACGCGGACAAGGCGGGCACTAGAATCCCGTGTCCAGCCTATCTTGCACTAAAAGGGGTTAGTACAAGTGGCAGCGTGATTTATAATTAGGGGAATGAAGTCAGTGTGGTGTTTGTTTTGAAAAATGATACGGATTTTGAAAATATGATGCAACAAGCAATACCCTAAAAATCTATGGTCACCTAGGTCCAATCTCTAGACCGCTCCTAACTGCCAGAAGACAAGACGCAGGATAGAATCCTCCACTGCCTCTTTGTCCCTCCTGTGGCCAGGTAAGTGCCAGGTAAGTGGGAGGTTCTCCACTACGTAAGTAGTGGGCCTAATTAAGTAACCACTAGCCTTCGACACACTTGCCTAGGCACCACAAGAGAAACGCGGATTAGCAATGAATTACCCACGGCCTTCTTCTGTCCTAAGTGAGCGCGACGGTCCTTAGAGTCATCTCTAGATATTTTTTAATTAATGAGGGTAATGCGGATGCAGGTTTGTGATTTTTGGGGCCTAGGAAGGGTAATGAACTCCCCACCTAATCTGGATTTGGCCGTGCCCCTTAATTTCCGTATTAGTTATGCAAACAACCACAAAATCAAAAACAAGCACACTTTATTTTGCTTTTTGCGCGCTGCGAATATTTGCAAAGAAACCTGCAACAAATTGTTAGTTGGAGCAGATTTTAGAGAGGAGATAAGAAAGTTAGAGATTACCTGATAAAATTTTTCCAGAGAACCCCTTGAAGCGCCGCGCTTCCGCCGCAACTAGCTCCTAATGCCGCGGTTCCGCGCTTCCCCAAGCTCTTCTCTGTACTAAAAAATTTGGTAATGCTCCTGTTCTCTTCCTCAGTCCTCTGGAATTCACCAAATAATTTTCCAATTTTCCAGCAAGCTCCAGATCTCCTTGCAATTAACCACAACAACACGTATTAGTATTTTGTGCAAGTTTTGATCTAAAAAAAATATTGATGGAATAAACTTTTCAACTCAAATTTCAAAAAAATGAACAAATAGCACACGATCCCCGGCAACGGCGCCATTTTGATTGGTACGATTTTCCGATTGTGTAGTGTTTTTGAGAAAATAGATTTTAGAAATCACAATCAAAAATATTTTGACCGCAATCAATAACGGTGTCGGATGTAGCGCGTTAGTAAGTTGCGGATCGTCCACAGGGAAAGTGAGTTCCGTTCAATTTCCGAATTAGATGAGTTGAAAATTTAAGGCAAAGAAAAGAAAACAATTCATGATTTGCATTTAAAGATCAAGAAATAAGAAAAAACTAGATCTAAAAGAAACATTAAAGAGCAAGAATAGGGATGAGAGATAATTTCCAACCAACAATCAAGACTAGAAGTAAGGCTCGTAGGAGTAGATCGGATCTATAGATGTGATGAGATCTAAAGATTACTAATTCTTATCCATTAATAAATTGAGACTAGATCGATGCAAATTCATCGAGGGTTAAGGATCTTTGCGAGAAAATTACGGATTCCGCAACTCATCCTTTGTCCTTTCGATGGATCGCATTCAAATTCTAGCTTCTAATCAATCAAATGTTTAATAGTTGTTCCCTAGTTTCGAGTGAACACGATCAAGAAAGCATCATCTCGAAGCTAGGTTATTAATCATTTGATTAACTAGAATTTCCAAACATTATAGGATTTAAGAATTGTAAAAATATCTAAATCATCATCATCTAAAGATCGTCACAACTCCTACACGAGCGGAGATTACTCAAACATCATGATCACAAACACAATCACAAATTGAGATCTAATCATTATGCTTGAATTAAAAGAGAAGCAAGAATATAGAAAATTCACCTTTATTTATCAACAAATTTCGTTACAACTCTCTTGAATTTACAAAAGGAAGGAACTAGATCGTCGATTTCGGCTTCGCTCGGCTCCTTGAGTCGCGGATCGGCGTGGATCTCTTGCTCCGTTGGAAATCCGGCGTCGCTTGCTAAAGGTTGAAGGCTCTCTTGCTCAAATTGATCTCGGGATCTTGATCTTGATTTTGAATTGGAGATGGGAATTTGAATTTGGCACAAGCTTTTGTCACTAAACTAGTGGGTAGAAGATGATGATAATTCTTGAACAATTTGCACCCTAGCTCCAGGCTCCTTTTTATAGACTTTTCAAATTCTAGATCTAAGATTTGAAATTTGAATTCCCCCCCACAAGTTAGTTAGCACCAAATTTAAATTTCCCTCCAAAAAGTTTGTTAACACTAAAATTTGAATTTCCCTCCAAGAGTTAGTTGAGCCGAGCCTTCTAGATGAGCCACGTGGAGCTTCTAGGGTCTTCTGGAAGCTTTGGCCGCTGCAATTGAGCATGTGATGAAATTTGAAGAAATGATCCCTTAATAGGGCCGCGGATCCGCCGCGCCAATGGGTCTTGGGCCGCGGATCCGCGGCCCTTTGGTGGCCTTGCTGCTTATATTTTCTTCTGTGGGCTTGGGATATCATATGGGCCTTATTCTGATGCTTGGATATTTATTTGGACTTCTGAATTTGCTCCAGATCTTTAGCCTTTGAATTGGAGTGTCTTTTATTAGTTCATTTCCCAATTAGGCCCTGCTTCTGGAATTTCCTGCACAATTTCACCGAGACAAGAGTTGCGCAATACAAGGATGATGCGATGCCATGAAACACACACAATTTCCCTAAAAAGTGCTGGTTTTAGCACACAGTACAAGTAATCCCGTATTTTACATGTGTTTTGCAAATATGTGTGATATGAATACCAGATACCTCTACTTGATTGCAAAAGGTAGGGAAATTGCTGTGTTAGAAATGCAGTATTTTCGACTGATCAGTTATCATCTCATTGTATTCGTATTTTTCGGAATACGAATACAGGTATGTATATATACAGTGAGGGCATTCTTGTAATTTCACAAGAGATGCTTCTAGAAGGGGACACCTCATTACTTGGATTAATGTATTTTGGAAAATAGATTAATGAGGTGTAAATGGAGATATTTGTGGCATGGAGTTAAGCATGGCTCATGACATTGTTTATTTGATTTGGACTCACTATTCAAGCATGGTTGATTATTTTCCATAGAAAATAATCCATGCTTGAGGTGAGGAAAAGAGATGAGCCATTCTTCACTTAGCCATCACTTGCTCATTTGCTCGTTTCTTTTCTCTCTCCATTTTTCCTCCTTCTTCTTCAATATTCCTAACCTTTACATGTGTTGTGAGCCATAGGGTTATATGAGATAAAACACTCCATTAGACATTCTACATCTTCTAGGCTACCTAGCTTAGCAAACTAGGTACATTAGTTACCTCGGTTTAGAGGTTAGAGATTGAAATACATACTTTCGGGTGGATCGTCTTCGACACGAGGAGGCCGACGTTTCAAGTGCGATCCGATCTTCGAGGAGCTCAAGAAGAGGAGGAGAAGAAGAAGACCTGAAGGACTTATGAACAAGGAGGTATAAAACTCTTATCGAGTAGTTAAACCTCCAAGTAGAATAGCTAGTTAAGGTTTCCGTAAAGATCCTGGAGTTAAAGTCGGTGTTGCATAGTATGAAAAATCGTTTTTTGTAAATTCCACCTCCCCATAAGTGTGTGGGGGTGTGCGACATCGATTTACACGAAGGCCAACATATCATAAGACGCAATTCAAGTTCTACCCGTCATTATCCAGGTTAATTTGAACCCATCCGTACAAACCCTTGACGAAGGCCAAAATAGTTGTACGACTGTCCCAAATTAACGCAGCTATCTATGTTACAGATGAATACCTAGCAGCTACCAATCACTATGCCTTGGCGAAGGTCAAAATACATAGCTTGAATACTACTGAATACCCATTTGAAATGACGGAGGGCTACGAATGGTTTTGGCGAAATCGTGAACGTAATGAACTTGATATAGTTGAAGGAACCATGATATCTTTTAAAAGGAGTGGTTTAGGCTCCGCATTTAAAAGTTGGTTTTCAAGAAAACCGAGTGGTTTTGAAATTGTTCCAACGATTTAAACTTTGGTTTTTTTTTTCTTGCATTAATCAACATTAACGCGGTCCCATCATTTAACCCTATCATTGCATAAAAGAAACGAAAATAGAACGTACGCTTTTGCCATCCTCATTCGCCACAGGGCCCCATCATGCACCATTAGGTTACTTAACTAACGGAAAAGCGGGGGATGGACTAGCGCGGGTGCAAAACATAAGCAACGTTAATTTTATATATATATATATATAACCATTCATTTCACATAATAATAGGCATTCCAGATCACAGATGAATATATTGGATATACTAGGAATTTCGTGTTTCGTTTTAGCTTAGAACGAAAGACGGATTCCACGGTCGTGATGAATAGCCAAACCCCACCCAAGACCCCTTCGGGTGCGGCAAACTACCCGCCAAATTCCCGAAGTGAAGCAACATCCCTCAATAAAATGAGTAGGTCACTCGGCAATTTAAGAACCCGATAGTTTGTGCACCCCACCTTGGGTCTATCCTAGGTGCAAGAAAAAGTAAATGAAATAATACAACGGTGGCTACAACCTCAACCCGGATGTGCCCCGCAAAAATAATATTACATCAATTTACAAATTTTCATGAATGAAAGAAAAGAAAACACTCTTCTCACATCCCCGGCTATTCGTCCACGACGATCCAATACTTCATATACACAAACTATCATCAAGATACTTATATATGCAACCCCCACTATTCGGAATATAGCAATTAGCGAACGTTTAGCAACACATATACAAACTGAAACTTATAAATGATGTTAAAAATGCGACCTCGAAATACTCCGTATTGCCCCAACACAAAGATAATATAATATGAAATTTGGGAAAAAACAAACAACACCTGAAAACCTAAATCCAAGATTCCAGGACACCACCAAAAACCCAAGACCCAAATCCCTACATGGACCGGCCAGGCCGGGAATTTTGAACATTTGGCCGACCAAAAAGTTGAATTTGGGTCTCGTTTTTATCTGGTGTTCTATATACAACAAGAACAACACTCTGCAATTGTTTAAATAATTTTTATAGGCTCTTTAAAATTCGACAGAAACTTGGATTTCGTTTCGATTGTTTCGGAGTTATTTCGGTTTCGTAACTTTAAACATCGTCTAACAAACTAGTTAAGGTCTGAGTAGGCTCTGATACCACTGTAAGTCGATGTCGCACACCCTACGCACTTGTGGGGAGGAGGAATTTACAAAAAAATGATTTTTTCTTACTATGCAACACCGACTATACTCCAGGATCTTTATGGAAACCTTAACTAGCTATTCTACTTAGAGGTTTAACTACTCGGTAAGAGTTTTATACTTCCTTATTACTTTTCCTTCGGGTCTTCTTCTCCTCCTCTCCTTGAGCTCCTGGAAGATCCGGATCGTGCTTAATCGTCGGCCTTCTCGTATCGAAGATGATCCATCCGAGAGTCTATACTTCAAGCTCCAACCTCTAAACCGAGGTAACTAAAGTACCTAGTTTGCTAAGCTAGGTAGCTTATAAGATGCAGAGGTTCTAATGGAGTGTTTTATCTCATATAACCCTATGGATTACAACACATGTGAAGGTTAGGGTTTTTGAGGAAGAAGGAGGAGAAAATGGAGAGAGAAAGGAAATGAGCAAATGAACTAGGTCCAAGGCAAATGAAGAACGACTCACTCATTATCTCACATGAAGCATAGATTATTTTCCTATTGAAAATAGCAACCATGCTTCAATAGTAACCATAAACTAATAAACAAATGCAATGAGCCATGCTTCACCCCATGCCTTGAATATCTCCAATTTCCACCTCATTAATCTATTTCCAAAAAGAAATAAACCAAATAATGAGGTGTTCCCTTCTAGAAGCATCTCTTGTGAAATTACAAGAATGCCCTCACCGTATATATACCCGTATTCGTATTCCGAAAAATACGAATACAATGAGATAATAATAATCCAATAATATAATACTAGGATCCGGCTTAAACCAAAGCCCACTATTATTATCCGTCCGAACATCATCCGTGTAGCCAGTACACGTATATGATCGGAACCCTGCTGTAAAACCATATGGCCTATACATCGTTTCGACCGAAGCAGGAAAACCCTCTGTGTGGGACTCTAAAGACTCGACAGTATGCTGGCAGTGGGTTTAACCACAAGTCCGTCAGCGGTACTAGCTGCACGTAACGGCTACCCAGGTATTTGTCGATAAGAAGGCCGATGAGCAAACTCATCCGAACTCCTATTGAGCCTATCTGTGACAATCTCCGTACAGTCCGGTCAGTTCGTCTGAGATACTCGCATATCGGGCCTAGGGGGATGGTAACCGTCGGACCCCTAATGTAACATTTCAGAAAAATAAAATAATATTTTTAGGAATTTATATAATTGAATAATAAATATTATGAATATTTTAATGTGCAAGGATCGGGTTTAATGATATGGTATAATTATATACCGATAAATTGGGAAATATTTGGAAATTTATATTAATTATTGATTTTAAAAGAATTTATGAAGATTGGGAATTTTACAATGTAGTAAACAATTAATTGTATATAAGTTAGTATTACTAAACTCGATTAGTACTTAATTTTGCATTGATTGTGTTTTGTGCATGTGACATGCACCATGTCATATTGCTAACACATGTTACATTTTTGAAAACTTGGCTTAGATCCTAAATTGTGCATGGCTTCATTTGGTTTTTACATTTTTTTATAAAAAAGAAAAGGAAAAGAATAAGAATAAAGAATGAGGTACCGGCAAGAGAGAGAAGAGAGAGAGAGGGTGAGGGGTTCTTTGACTTGGCTTCATTTCTTCATCATCTTCATCATTTTCTCTCCTCTCCCCTCACCATGGCTGCCCTCTTCCCTCCAACTTCTCTAACTCCTCACAACAACCCTAAAACCACATCAAAAACCTTAAATCCCTTCACAAAAAATGTGCACAAGCTCACTACAAGCATAGTGGATCAAGAAAGTTTGGATTTTGAGTACTTGGGGCAACTCAAGAAAATTCTTGAGTTGCCAAATAAGGTAATTCTTTCATATTAAGTGTAGTATTTGATTTCCTTTAGCTTCCATTTTAGTTTAGAATCGATTTAGTAAGGTTTAGTGATCTTGGAAAGTTCCAAGATGAAGTTTAGGGAATTCTTGAGTTGTGATGGTGCAATTGAGAGTAATTGGTGACTACAAACTCCTTTAGTGTAAAAAACCTAGACCAAAATAGAAACAAAACCAAACTCGGGTTAGATATTTCATAATGTCGGGTTTGTGAATGAATTGTGCCTATAGGGAATCTGGAGTAACATGAGACTGTTACAAGAAAAACTAGCAACACCAGAGACCTAGATGGACCACTAGGAGACCACCCTGCAAGTACGAACCCAAACCATGCATCCCTGGCCGAGCAGGCTGGTTTTCAGGGTAGTGTGGCCGGACAAAGTGTGGGTAATGGTGTCTAGGTTGGTTCTGTAGCACAAATCCCCCTATACTACACCCATGTATTGCTAGTTTAGTCTAATTTTACCTGACCAAAAATCTGGGACCATTTTCTTGAGTTGCTATTTAGTGGTGTGACTTTTAATGACTTGAAGTTTTGATATTTGTGTTTTGTATCGGTCACTTGACGTTTGTACGTCGATATCGGGTGTTGTTTGGTTCTTCGCATGCGTAGACCGTAGGTTTTAACCTATGTGTGATTCGTGTGCCGTTTTGGTTTTCATGCGCGATTTCTGTTTACGATGCGATGTGTGTATGTATGTAGGTACCCTCATGTGGACTTTGAGCAACAAGGATGAGCGTGGCGTTATCGACTTCGGCAAGTAAGGATCAAGGTGAGTAGATGTATATCTACGAGGGAAGTCGGGTGGATGGCGTATAGCACCCCCGCAGTTTCGTAGTGTAGCAAGGATATGTTATATATATATGTGTGTGTATGTATCGTGAGACGTGTATAATTTTAAAGAATGGATTTAGGAGATCATGGGTTAGTTTAGCGTATTTTGGATGATAGTGTTGTTAATTTAGTTTCTTAGTTGCGAAATCCTATAGTTAAGGTTGTCACGCACACACATGCACACACGTGATATGTTTGGGGTGTATATGGTTATATGTATATAGATATGTGGATGCGTTGGTACATATATATATATATACATATACGTATACACGGATGATGAGGATAGTATATGATACTTGGAGGTGAGTCGATATGATCGGGCATGATGCCGTGAGATCGGTTATGTGATTTGGGTCGTGTTATGATATACGACATGATATTATAGTGGATCGATGGGCGATGTGTTTTATTCACACGCGGATATATGTTTGATTATATTGGTATGAACGGTTGATGTCAGCTCGAGAACTACTTATCTCGATTTTCTATAGTAATAGCTCTGTTTGAGGCCGGCGGGGCTGGGATGGCACTAGCTTTCATTTCATTAGCTTTTGCCCTAGGACCGGACACAGGATGGGCTTAGTGAACGGTACCTCTAATTCAGGATATGATGATAATGATACCGGATAAATAATGAGGTATATGTGATATTTGACACGTACCCCGATTTGGGATGTCGTACGATGGATTTTTACCGTATGATGTATAAATATGATGATTGATTCGCACTCTTGACTCGAGGATGTCGTATTATATATTTTGTCGTACGTGACGCTATTGAGGCGGGATCACCGACTACTAAATATATCGACTCGGACTTGGGTGGATTTCCTTACCCTTTCGATTAATCTCTTAGCTTCGTCCTGTAGTTTACTTGGTAGATGTTAGACTGGGCTCGAGTCATACTTATTTTCAAAACTAACAAATCGTGAGTATTTTCAAAAGACAATCCGAGGGATATTACGGATTTTTCAAAGGACGTACCTTTTCTTAAAAACACCGTAGCCCCTGTTTTCTAAAAACCACGATTCGTGTTATTCCAAATGCCAAAACCGTATGACTCGTAAATATAAATGTATACTCTTAAATGTTGCGTTTACTATTCATTCTCCGTTAAATTCATGTTGTTCTTATCGCATGCATGCTTGTACATGTGTTTTCCTTAATTATTATGAACCCATGTTGTCAGGACACCAGCACCATTACCGATGATGCGTATGTCTACGAACACTTGCTTGCCGGCTCACACACATCATCATCGGTAATTTCTATGTCACGTACACATTAGAAAACATTACTTCGTTAGGATAAATTGCTAGCTGGTAGTTGCAACATAGTACTAGTACGCTTGCTTTCATGTGCTAGTTTAGATATTGCATTACTTACTTAGATATTTCATGCCTTTATACATTCATTCTGATACGTAATATTATGGGGCTTTATGCCGGTGATTCACTGTTTATTACTCTTGATTGTGGGATTTGGATTTTCCATGAGATTTCTGGATATGGAGAAACCGCAAGGATTTATAAACTCATTATCATTTCTAAAAATAGAAATTTGCGGTTTTCTCGTGATATGATATTATGATGTCCACCATGGATTTTCTCGGTTCTTGAGCAGTATCATACATCCGATTCGAGGTAGGGGAGGGACCTTCTGTGGGTGCATGGTGGACCCGGTGCGGTACCCCGTGTTAGTTATATGTATTCCCTAGAGGCCATTACTATACATAGGATGTATATTGTAGTGGATGCTTGGACATATATAGGGAGGACTTTCTTGCTCGACATGATAGTATGCTATCTGGTTACTCTTTACCTTAACGTGTACACTGATTGTCTCTCTGTTACATGTTGGTAAAGCCCTTAGGATGTGTACTTGACTACCTGGACTATGATGCAGATCATACTAGTGGGGACATGGTAGTCCATAAGTACATCCTTCAAGGTCCCTAGTCGTGGGTGTATCGAGACAGGGCATCGATATACCAGAGTAGACTAGCGTATACCTTCTCGACCCATACAGATGGGCGATGGATGATCCCATATCCATTGGTGTTTGACATCAGAGATGATATACGGGTGCTCAGTGGAGACTGGGTACACTGGACGGACTCGCCGAGAACTCCCAGATGGTATTATACCTCACGTCAGATGGCAGTTCTCTGGTGACACTAGTACAGAGTAGTCTGTTGACCCGAGATCGTCATAGAGTATTGTGTGATTCCCATTGTGCTTTGATTTCCACCTTACCACGTCCAAGAGGGCATGCAAAACGGTGATTTTTGGGTACAGTCCCGAATCACATGGAGGCAATGAGCGATAGGAGGGGATTCGTCTCTCCCGGTATAGGGAGTTGATGTTGCGCTGTGTTCGATTGGCTATAACCGGAAATCCCTGGCCAGGGTTGCTGAGATTTACTGGTAAGTGTTACCAGTAGTTTCTCGAACTGTAATAGACCTCATATCGACACGACTTATCGAGCTACTGGGGTCTAACGATTACCACCCCTAGGCGAGATATGCGACATATCAGACGAACTGACCGGACTGTACGGTAAGTGTTACTGGTTGGATTCACAGGAGTGTGAGCGGGCTTGCTCGTTGATCTTCTGATCACTCAATACCCGGGTGGCCGTTACGTTTAGCAGATCGCTTGCGGCTTGTGGGTGTTTGATATGATCATCACCTGCTGCCGGCGTATTGACGAGTCTTTAGAGTCCTACACAGAGGTTTCCTGGCTCAAGCAAAACGAAATAGGAGCGCATATGAGATATGTGCGGGACCGAGAATAATATCAGTATGTGATACTGTATTCTATTCTCGCGATTTGTATCATTGGACGGTTATATATGATATAGCCGGGTTACCGAATCAAGTGTTGATTCGATACATTGATACACTAGATAATAGTCGGTTATATGCTATATGACCGGATCATTAAATCAAGTGTTGATTTAATGATTTAATGTATAATTATATATTTGATATATTACTTTACATTAACTAGTAATTGTTCACTTAAGATGGATTTTCTCACTTGATGTGAACATTGTATATATGATATAGTTTTGTGCACTAGTTTGTATCATGTTTGATGATACATGCAAACTTGGGTATGTGTATGCTTTGAACCAAGTTTAGGTAAATGGTTAGGGTTTTAATTCATTTATTCATTTATTTATTTTATGAATATATAATGAAATGGTGGCTTTCTTTTCTTTCTTTGCTTAAAGCTTCTTGAAGCTTCAAAGCATCTTTGAAAAAGTCATCCATTTTGTTTTATCCTTAACCCTAACCATTTAACTAAACCCTAGTTTATTCTCTACATTGGTTACACTAACCCATGGTTGCTATATAATAAGTATTCACTTGAATTTTATTTTCAAGGATATATAATTTCATTTTCCTTCTTCTTCTTCATCTTATTCAAGTGAAGAAAAGAAAAGCTTTCTTGAAATTTCCAAGTGATGAATCCAAGTGATAAATCCAAATCTAAAGTGAACCCACTTCCTATTTCTTCATCCTCTATCACTTGCCATGTAGTAGAGGGTGTTTTCTTCACAAGTTCCTTGACCTAGTGAAGATGGAGCTTGAGTTTGAGTCGCCTTGACGTGATCATCTTCGGCCTCGAAGTCAATGACCTAGCCCGATCATTTCTCCGACGAAACCATCGCTAGAGTCCGGGATCCCGATGATCGCAGCGGAGGGACGTCAACACGGAGCTAAAGAAATGGTGGAGCGGATCTACAAAGGTTGTATTTCCATTCACTTATTAGTAAAGCAGTTTACTAGCTTGTAGTTTCGCCTAATTTCTAGTTAACGATCGCATTAGGGTTTCTCGGCACCGGAAATTTTTGAATTTGACATGGTTGATGCCTTGTGAGACCTCATTAGTGTGCCCCGGAACCCTACAGTGGTATCAGAGCCTTAGGCGATGCGTTAACGAAGTTAGAACCCTAATCGAACCCAAATACGACGAAATACACCCCTCTCTGGTCCATTTTTAAAATCTGGGATTTTTCCTAATTAAAAATGCCTAAAAAAATCAGCAGGAAATTATAAGAAAAACTGTGCAAAACGACACTGTTTGGAGCTCAAACCGCCGTGGAACCGCAGCACGAGCATGGCTCGTGCGGCGGTTCCGCCGCCATTTAGTGACGTCACCCTCTTAAATTTGCACAGTAATGTTTCTTTTTAATTCCCTGATATTTTATGGGTATTTTTATCTGACTCGAGTGTTGAGAATTTTGGGGTTTATTTTGTAGTCGTTGTTTCGATCGGAATTTTTAATTTCGTAATGTTTTCCGGATATTTAGAAAATCTTGAAAAGTTCGACCGGATATAAATACCCAATTTTTCCCCTGTTGGGAAATTTCCTAGTGTTGGATCTTTCCGTAGTTCAATGACGTTCTAAGTAGTGCAAGTAACGCGATGGTCTCTCTAGAAGACAACAAACCTTAACTCGATTATGTGACCGTCTTGAACTGCCCTTTGAACCTTCGGGTTTGGGGCAGTACGACGTGCCACATGTGAGGCGTTGGCTTGACCCTTCTACGGCTGGACCGTTGGTACTGAGGCATGAACTGGATGTTTTTAAACATGTTTCATGTGTTGAGCTGTTTCGGGAAAACTTGGGTGTTTGAATGTTCGATCGGAAAGTTTAACATTTTCTATTTATATGGAATGGGATACAATACTTGGAATCCATAAGTAGTTATGAGATAACAGATATGAATGTTATAAACATAGCACTTTAGTCTCAAATGATCGGTTGCCACGGAATTTTGATTGTTAGTTATATGTATGCCCTAGAGACCATTACTGTACATTGGATGTATATTGTAGTGGATGCTGGGACATATATATAGGTAGGACTTTCTTGCTCGACATGATAGTACGCTATCTGGTTGCTCTTTATCTTAACATGTATACTTTCTGTCTCTCTGATTACATGTTGATAAAGCCCTTAGGATGTGTACTCGACTTCCAGGACTATGATGCAGATCATACTAGTGGGGCCTGGGTAGTCCATGAGTACATCCTTCAATGTTCCTAGTCGTGGGAATATCGAGACGGGGCATCGATATTCCAGAGTAGACTAGCGTATATCTTCTCGACCTATGTGATGGGCGATGGATGATCCCATATCCATTGGTGTTTGACATCAGAGATGGTATGCGGGTGCTCAGTGGAGACTGGGTACACTGAACGAACTCGCCGAGAACTCCCAGATGGTATTATACCTCACGTCAGATGGCAGTTCTCTGGTGACACTGGTACAGCTTAGTCTGTTGACCTGAGATCGTCATAGAGTCTTGTGTGTCTCCCACTGTGCTTTGATTTCCACCCTACCACGGCTCTACTGAGTCGTGCAAACAGGTGGTTTTTGGGTACATTCCCGATTCACATGGAGGCAATGAGCGATAGGAGGGGATTCGTCTCTCCCGGTATCGGGGGTTGATGTTGCGCTATGCTCGACTGGCCATAACAGGAAATCCCTGGCCAGGGTTGCAGTGATATACTGGTAAGAGTTATCAGTAGTTTCACGATTTTTATGGACCTCACGTCGGCATGACTTATCAAGCTACTGGGGTCTGACGTTTACCACCCCTAGGCGAGATATGCGACATATCAGACGAACAGACCGGACTGTACGGTAAGTGTTACTGGTTGGATTCACAGGAGTGTGAGCGGGCTTGCTCGTCGATCTTCTGATCGCTCAATACCCGGGTGGCCGTTACGTTTAGCAGACCGCTTGCGGCTTGTGGGTGTTTGATATGATCATCATCTGCTGCCGGCGTATGGACGAGTCTTTAGAGTCCTACAGAGAGGTTTCCTGGCTCAAGCGAAACGAAATAGGAGCGCATATGAGATATGTGCGGGACCGAGAATAATGCGTGTATGTGATACCATATTCCATTCTCGCGATGAATCTATCGATTGGTTGTATGCGATATAAGCTAGTTATCGAATCAAGGATTGATTCGATAAGCCGATACATTGGATATTAGTCGGTTATATGCGATATGACCGGATCGATAAATCAAGTGATGATTTAATGATTTAATGCATAATTATATATTTGATATATTACTTTGCATTAACTAGTATCGGTTCACTTTAAATGGATTTTCTCACTTGAAATGCACATTGTATATGTGATATATTTTTGTGCACTTGTTTGTATCATGTTTGATGATACAAGCTCACTTGGGTTTGTGTAAAGAATTAAACCATGGTTATATGAATGGTTAGGGTTTTGTTTATTTACTTACTTATTTATTTATTTATTTATTTTGTAAAAGATAAAGAGAAAATGGTGGCTTTCTTTGTTTGTTGTTGAAGCTTCATGAAGTTTTGACTAAGTGACCATTTTGTCTTCATGCTTAACCCTAACCAATCAAACTAACCATAGTCTATTCTCTACACCTAACCATGGTTGGTATATGATAAGTATTCATATTATTTTCCTATTTGAAAAATAATTATCATATTCTTTCTTCTTCTTCTTCATCTTCAACAATGAAGAAAGCTTGCCTCCATCAATGGCAACTTGTGAAAATGAGTGAGAAATCCAATTCCAAAGTGAACCCACTTCCTATTTCTTCATCCTCTACCTCTTGCCAAGTAGTATAGGGTGTTTTCTTCACAAGTGTCATGGCTTGGTGAAGTTGGAGCTTGATCTTGTGTTGCCTCGACGTAGATCATCTTCGGCATCGAAGCCGACGACCTAGCCCGCCCATTTCTCCGATGAAGCCGATGCTAGAGTCCGGGATCCGATATGGACAGCGAGGGGACTTCATCACGGAGCCATGGAGGTGGAGGACCGGATCTACAAAGGTTGTAGCCCCTTCCCTTTAGCTATAAATTCGTTTATTTGCATTGCATCGCCTATATATCTAGTTAACGATCCGTATTAGGGTTTCTCGGCACTTGTAAAATTTTAATTGGCCATGTTTGATCACTTGTGAGACCTCATGAGTGTGCCTAGGAACCCTACAGTGGTATCAGAGCCTAGCTAGAGCCTTAGACGATGCGTAGACGGAGTTTGAAGTCCGATCGAACCGAAACCCTAAAACCAAAATGCTCTCTGGACATTTTTCAAAAACTGTGTTTTTTCCAGATTAAAAATATGCAGAAAGAACAGCAGGAGATTGTAAGAGTTACTGTGAAATTCGATAGCCTAACTCCATTACACCGCCGCGGTTCCGCGGCACGAGCATGTCTCGTGCGGCGGTTCCGCGGCCGTACGGTCTCTTTGTTCAATATATTTTACACAGTAACTCCTATTTTGTAGTGCTGGTTTTCCTGGGAATGTTTAATCTGAACTCAAGAGTTGAGTTTTCTGGGTTGTATTGGGGACTCGGTGTTTCGATCGGATTGTCTAATTTTGTCTGTGTGCTTTTCCGGGTAATTTTAGAATATGTTAAAAAGTTCGACCGGATATAAATACCCACTTTTTCCCCTGCCGGGAAATTTCCAATTGTTGGACTTTTCCGTAGTTTAATGACGTTCTAAGTAGTGCAAGTAATGCGATGGTCCCTTTAGAAGACAACAAACCTTAACTCGATTATGTGACCGTCTTGAACTGCCCTTTGAACCTTTGGGTTTGGGGCAGTACGGCGTGCCACATGTGAGGCGTTGGCTTGACCCTTCTACGGCTGGACCGTTGGTACTGAGGCATGAGCTGAATGTTTTTAGACTTATTTCATGTGTTGAGCTGTATCGGGAAAACTTGGGTGTTCGATTGTTCGATCGGAAAGTTTAACATTTTTCTATTTATCTGGAATGTGATACAATATTTAGAATTCACAAGTAGTTATGAGATAACTGAATGAATGTTATAAATCTAGCGGTTTAGTCTCACTTGATCGGTTGCCACGGAATTTTGATGAGATCAAAAGTCCGTCGCAATCACGTAGTGTACGCGGATACTCGCCGGGTAAACTTAATAGACAGCCTCGCCCCATAGCCCCGACCAAGTGACGATAGGAGAACCCCGTCGCCGAAAGCATCCGTTCGGGTGCTCGCGGCAGCGGTGTTCCGCCTTGGTGCACTTCGTCGATGGCATCGGGGGTGCGGCCGTCTACTAAAGTTTGCGACGAGCATTCGATCATAATGTCGGGAATCATGTTGAATTGCCCGATTTGAAATTGAAAAGAGTTTTCGATGATGAGACTAAAATGCGGGGTTTATAATTGTTAGGCATGTGATGTCTAAGGAATTCATTTGATTAGGCATGCGATGTCTGAAGAGTTTGCGGATTCCAACTGTTGTAGTTTTACACTTTCTTTTCTGTGACCGTAAGTGTAATATGTGATATCGCCGGTTTCGTTGCTATATGTCAACGACAATTGGGATGCGCATATTTACTTACGTTGATGGCATGTGATGTTATGAGTTGCTGGATATGTTATATTGGATCGTCGTGTTCGAATAGCCGGGGTTTTTTTTATGTGAGATGAGTGTTTTTTCATTTTCATTCATGTAAAAAACTTGTATGTAATATTCTTTTATTGGGGCACTTCCAGGTTGCGGAAGATGTCACCTTTTGTATATTATTTACTTTTCCGCATTAGGATAGACCCAAGGAGGGGAGCACAAGTAACCGGGTTCTAGGGTCCAGAGGGAGACTATCTCGTGGAGTCGAGTCCGGGTCTCTGAAAGGTTCCTAGGCACCCTATAGAGGTCTCACAAGGCATCGAACATGCCAATATAAAATTTTACGGGTGTCGAGAGACCCGACTACGGATCGTCGGCTAGATATTTAGGCGATAAATGAACTAGTTAACAATTAACTAAGGGAATACGGAAATACAACCTTTGTAGATCCGGTTCTCCACCTCCATAGCTCCGCAATGAAGTCTCCTCGCTGTCCATAACAAGTCTCGGGCTCTAGCGTCGGCTTCATCGGAGAATAGACGGGCTAGGTCATCGATGTCCATGCTGAAGATGATCTACGTCGAGGCATCGCTAAATCAAGCTCCGACTTCACCAAGTCAAGAATCTTGTGAAGTAAACACACTCTACTACTTGGCAAGAGGTAGAGGATGAAGAAATAGGAAGTGGGTAGACTTTAGAATTGGATTTCTCACTCTAATTCATCACTTGCCATTGATGGAGGCAAGCTTTCTTCACTTGAAGAAATGAAGAAGAAGAAGAATAATGATATGATAAGTTAATTCCAAAAAGAAAAATAAAAGAATACTTATCATAACCAAACCATGGTCAAGTGTAGAGAATAAATCATGGTTAGTGGGATGGTTAGGGTTAAGCATGAGACAAAATGGTCACTTGGTCAAAGTCTTCATGAAGCTTCAAGAAAGAACAAAGAAAGCAACCATTTTTCTCTTTTGCTTTTCTATTTCCAAAAGAATAAATAAATGAATAAATGAATAAGGAAATAGTAAACCCTAATCATTTCATTAACCAAGGTTTAATTCTTTACACTTAACCAAAAGGAATGTATCATCAAACATGATACAAGCAAGTGCACAAAATCATATCGCATATGCAATGCGCACTACCGAGTGAGAAAATCCATCTTAAGTTAACCGATAATAGTTGATTCAAAGTAATATATCAAATATATAAATATTCATTAAATCAACACTTGATTCAATGATCCGGTCATGTCGCACACAACCGACTAGTATACAATGTATCGGCTTATCGAATCAACGTTTGAATCGATAACTAGGTTATATCTCATACAACCATTCGATACATTCATCGCGAGAATGAAATACGGTATCACATACACGTATTATTCTCGGTCCCGCACATATCTCATATGCGCTCCTATTTCGTTTCGCTTGAGCCAGGAAACCTCTGTGTAGGACTCTAAAGACTCGTCAATACGCCGGCAGCAGATGATGATCATATCAAACACCCACAAGCCGCAAGCGGTCTGCTAAACGTAACGGCCACCCGGGTATTGAGCGATCAGAAGATCGACGAGCAATCCCGCTCACACTCCTGTGAATCCAACCAGTAACACTACCGTACAGTCCGGTCTCGTCGTCTGATATGTCGCATATCTTGCCTAGGGGTGGTAAACGTCAGACCCCAATAGCTCGATAAGTCGTGTCGATATGAGGTCTATAACAATTCGAGAAACTACTAGTAACACTTACCAGTAAATCTCAGCAACCCTGGCCAGGGATTTCCTGTTATAGCGAATCGAACACAGCGCAACATCAACTCCCTATACCGGGAGAGACGAATCCCCTCCTATCGCTCATTTCCTCCATGTGACTCGGGACTGTACCCAAAAACCACCGTTTTGCACGCCCTCTTGGACGTGGTAAGATGGAAATCAAAGCACAGTGGGAACCACACAAGACTCTATGACGATCTCGGGTCAACAGACTACTCTGTACCAGTGTCACCTGAGAACTGCCATCTGACGTGAGGTATAATACCATCTGGGAGTTCTCGGCGAGTCCGTCCAGTGTACCCAGTCTCTACTGAGCACCCGTATATCATCTCTGATGTCAAACACCAATGGATATGGGATCATCCATCGCCCATCTGTATGGGTCGAGAAGGTATGCGCTAGTCTACTCTGGTATATCGATGCCCCGTCTCGATATACCCACGACTAGGGACTTTGAAGGATGTACTTATAGACTACCATGTCCCCACTAGTATGATCCGCATCACAGTCCAGGTAGTCAAGTACACATCCTAAGGGCTTTACCAACATGTAACAGAGAGACAATCAGTGTACACGTAAAGGTAAATAGTAACCAGATAGCATACTATCATGTCGAGCAAGAAAGTCCTCCCCATATATGTCCCAGCATCCACTACAATATACATCCAATGTACAGTAATGGCCTCTAGGGCATACATATAACTAACAATCTCCCACTTGCACTAGGGCCATCTGTAGCAGTGGTTGTAGTATCTCATACTCAACCATCCCATAAAAGTCTCTCTCTGGGAATAGGTCTTCGTGGGTGGATCCGCCGTGTTATCCTCTGAGTCTGCTCTCCTTGCCTCGATCACCTTGGAGATCATCCATCTCCATGATCAGGTGATACTGCCTTAGAATATGTCTGGATCACTGATGGGACGAGGGTTCCTGGCATAAGCCACAACTCCATTGTCACACAATGGTAGGAACTAAGTTCATCTCATGAACTAATATACATCCAAACAGTCTCTTTGGTAGCATCTTAAGTAGCGATGTATCGTGCCTTTATCGTCTAGTATGTCACGGTATCTAGCTTGGAACTCTTCCAACATACCGTCCCTTTACTGAGGGTAAAGACAATGCCTGCGACTGACATTCAGTCGTCTTTATCACTCTGGAACACTTCCAGTGATCCTATATAGAGAATCATTGTGATAAGCGGAGATTGATCGAGCGTAGCATAGGAAGCTCCTTCCCTATCAAGAGTATGTCATCCACGTACTCTACGAGGATCGTCACTATACTCCCTACTACCTTTTTGTTTATACAAGGTTCATCTACCATTTTGATGATGTCAACTTCTTTGACAAATGCATCAAAACAGATGTTCCAACTCCGCGATGCCTGCTTTATCCTATAAAGCATCTTGCACACGTTTCCGCTGCTCCCACTGTCTACGAGGCCCTCTGGCTGTGTACTTATAGATGCACTCTTCTAAAACATCATTTAGAAAAGCAGTCATGACACCCAACCACCAGATATCGTAGTCATGGTATGTAGCCGTGGAAAGTAGGATCTGGATGGACTTAAGCATAGGTACTGGAAAAGGTTTCATCATTATCCACGCCTGGTCAATGACGAAAACCTTTAACAAATCTAGCTTTGAAAGTCTCAACTTTTCCATGTACACCAAGTAATCTTCTCAAGATATACTTGCTCCTGATGGGGATTTAACCCTTCAGATATAGCAACTAAAGTTCATACTTTGTTGGTGTATAAGGATTCCATCTCAGATCGCTAAACATCCAGCCATTCTTACAGAGTCTCACTCCTGATGGCCAGCTCGAAGCTAGTTGGGTCATCATCTCATGATGCATTCCTCGCTCCCACTGTCATAGAGAAACCGAAGTATCTCTCAGGTGGGTGAGGAACCCTACTGGATCGGCGGAGAGGCTGAGGTTCGTTGGAATCTACTGAATCCTTTGGTTCTATCAAATCATCAGCTGCAATTTGTATGGCTGGAACATTTCCAGTTGTACATAACAGACGTTGCTTCGAGCGTGTCCGGATTTTGTTTTTAGACATAAGCCGGACAACCCCAAATCTTAACTAACTTAAGACATGGGCTCTTCCCTTTCCATATCACATATAAAGTGGTAGGCTACTGATTTGATCGGAACCCTATTCAATAGGTATGCAGCTTCATAAGTGCATAACTCTCTAAAGGAAATAGGTAACTCAGTAGTACTCATCATAGAGCACACCATATCATATAGGGTGTGATTGCTCCGCCCCGATATACCATCGTGCTATGGTGTATACGGAGGAGTAATGCCGAGAGAGAATCTCATTCTCCTTTAGAATAGTCCAAGAATTCTGTGCTCAAGTATTCTCCTCCCCGATCTCATCATAGGACATAATACTTATACCCGTATTTTGGTTCTCTACTTCTAACTTATATTCTGTGAATATCTCAAAAGGTTCAGATTTATGTTTCAACAGGAACATATGTCTGAATCTTGAGAGATTATCAGAGAACGTAATGAAGTATAAAGAACCAGTCCTGGCATGTGTAGACAGGGGACCTACATACGTCAACATGTATCATCCCAAGAGTTTATTAACTCTTTCTCTGCTTCCAGTAAACAGAGCTATGGCCATTATATCTTTGTGACACGACTGGCGAGTTTCACAAGATGTAAATTCAAACTAATTTAAATATGCATCTTTATGTAACTCTAGCTAGTCGGGTCATATTGATCTGACCTAGTCTACAATACCTCAAGAAGGATTCGTTCATTTCTGAACTATTCCTCTTGTGTGTGTTCCGTATACTAAGAACTGTAGTTTGATTTAGAACGTCAATGCTTTTAGATAACGTGCCTGAACCGATCAACTTTTGATATAGGAAATGTTCAAAACATTATCCATCAATACAAAATTATATCCTTTCTTTTCTTTTAAAGAGACTGATATGATTTTGTATATCAGGTTCGGTATCTAATAGCATTTGTTCAGAATCAATGTATTGGTAATACAGGGTGACAGTGACCGACAGACTTGGCTTCAACACTTGCCCCGTTTTCTGCCTCATGAAACTTATCACCCGTTCTCAGTTTTTCTACCATTTTGTAGCCCTATGTAACAGATTACATATCTGGGATCCTGATCCGGTATCATATACCCAGGATTCGGAGGATACTGAGAAACAGTTCTTTGTAATGAACACACCCGAAGATGATGCATCAACATGCACTCTCTTCGTTTGGGCGGCACGGGAATTCTGGTAATCCCCAATTTCCTGCTCTGTCTTATAACATTTATAAGTTGGAGCGGGACCATCGTTCCCCAGCTTAGTATAACAAGCGGGTTCGGTCAATAATCCGTATTATTATCTTGATTAAGGCGTGATATGGTCGCTACCAGGAGAGAGAGAGAGAAGAAAACACTCAGCGTGCGCTCTTGCAAGAATAGATTGGTTTTATTTTATCTAATCAGGATGGCTCCCACTGCTTTTTATCAAATCTTCCTTCAAACCCTAAAAGGAAAAACTAGCCGGGATTAATTACACACTACAAGTTCGCCAATCTTTCAGCCAGGCCAGTGTCGGTACTTTGAGGGAGGTCCCCCGTGCTTTCGCACGAACCTAATTAATGTAAACCTCGTTTTCCCAGAGGCGTAACCCCGTTGACACCTTTCTAGACACCTACTTGATCGGCTAATTGTAATGTATAAAACTCTCCCAGGAGTAACTCTTACTCGCAGCGGGTATCGGGATCCAACTATCTCATAGAAGGTATGCAATCTCATTGCAAATCTCAACACTTGAAATTCCCGATAATATTTTGCCCCTAGCAGCTATATGACCTTAACATAGTCAACAAATCATAAGTGCTAGTCAAGTTCAGCCCGTCATTTCCCGATTGAATTAAACCCACCCGCACGACCCTTAACATAGTCAACAAAGTCGCACGACTACCCTAATCCAATCACATCATATGCTTATACAGATAAGCACTAATTAGCTACCGCACACTACGCCTTAACATAGTCAACAAACGTAGCACGAATACTAACTAGTACTTATCTGAAATGACGGAGGGCTACGACAGGTTTTTCTAAAAACCTATTGCGTAATGAACTTGATATTGTTGTAGAATCAAATGATTTTAAAAATGGAGTGCTTTTGAGGCTTTTGTAGTTTTGCTAAAGGAGTCACTCCCGGTGAAGGGATCGTCGGTCCTTTCCTCGTCGAATGAGGTGCGGGATATATCACATATATCACTGTGCAAAGCAAAAACACTTAAAAGCAATCAAAAGACAAACCGAGTGTGTAGCATCTGCCAGTTATTGCTAAAGGAATCACTCCCGGTGAAGGGATCTCGGTCCTTTCCTCATCGAATAAGGTGCAGGATATATCGCATATACCACTGTGCAAAGCAAGAACTGTAGCTACCTGTTTTATTTTGAAATTCGATTCCACAACATCTTTGGTTTCTTTTATTTCATTAATCACATTAATGAAGTCCCATCATTTAAGTACCTAAACATCACAGATAAATACGACGTACACTTGTGCCATCCGCATTCGCCTCGATGTCCCCTCGTGCACCGTTAGGTTAGGTAACTAACGACAGAGCGGGGCAGGGCTAGCGCGGGTGTAAAACATAAGTAACGTCTATATAATATATCATATATACTATATACTGTATCTATCACAGAACATCACATGATCACATCACAGATATCGCAGCAGAAGAAACATATGAAATATTGGATATACTAGGACGTCCGTGTTTTCAATACGAGCCAGTATAAAACACGGATTCCACGGTCGTAATGAATAGCCAAACCCACACCCTAAGACCCCTATGAGAGCGGCAAGCAACCCTACCAATTCTGGAGTTAGGAGACCCGGACTCGACTCCTCGAGTTGGTCTCCCACTGGACTCCAGAACCCGGTTACTTGTGCCCTCCTCCTTAGGTCTATCCTAGTGCGGAAAAGTAAATAATATACAAGAGGTGACAACTTCCGCAACCTGGAAGCGCCCCAATAAAAGAATATTACATACAAGTTTTTACATGAATGAAAATGAAAAACACTCATCTCACATAAAAACCCCCGGCTATTCAAACACGACGATCCAATATAACATATCCAGCAACACATAACATCACATGTCATCAACGTAAGTAAACATGCTTATCCCAATTGTCGTTGACATATAGCAACGAAACCGGCGATATCACATATTACACTTACGGTCACAGAAAAGAAAGTGTAAAACTACAACAGTTGGAATCCGCAACCACCTCAGACATCGCATGCCTGACCAAATGAATTACTTAGACATCGCATGCCTAACAATTATAAACCCCGCATTTTAGTCTCATTATCGAAAACACTTTTCAATACCAAGTCGGGTAATTCAACAAGATTCCCGACATCCTGATCTAATGCTCGTCGCAAACTTCAATAGGCGGCCGCACCCCAGATACCGTCGACGAAGTGCACCAAGGCGGAACACCGCTACCGGGAGCACCCAAACGGATGCTTTCGGCGACGGGGTTCTCCTACAGTCACTTGGTCGGGGCTATGGGGTGTAGCTGTCTATTAAGTTTACCCGGCGAGTATCCGCGTACGCTACGTGATTGCGACGGACTTTTGATCATATCAAAATTCCGTGGCAACCGATCAAGTGAGACTAAACCGCTAGATTTATAACATTCATTCAGTTATCACATAACTTTTGTGAATTCCAACTATTGTATCCCATTCCAGATAATTAGAAAATGTTAAACTTTCCGATTGAACATTCGAACACCCAAGTTTTCCCGATACAGATCAACACATGAAACAAGTCTAACAACATTCCGTTCGTGCCTCAGTACCAACGGTCCAGCCGTAGAAGGGTCAAGCCAACGCCTCACATGCGGCACGCTGTACTGCCCCAAACCCGAAGGTTCAAAGGGCAGTTCAAGACGGTCACATAATCGAGTTAAGGTTTGTTGTCTTCTAGAGGGTTCATCGCGTTACTTGCACTACTTAGAACGTCGTTAAACTACGGAAAAATCCAACACTTGGAAATTTCCCGACAGGGGAAAAATTGGGTATTTATATCCGGTCGAACTTTTTAACATATTCTAAAATTTATCCGGAACGCCACACAGACAAAATTTGATAATCCGATCGAACATTCGAATCCCCAAAATAACCCAGAAAAATTCAACTCTTGAATAAAATTTAAAAATTCCCATAAAATCCAGCATCAGAAAAGAGGAGTTACTGTGCAAAGATAACAGTGAGATAGGACCGTACAGCCGCGGAAACGCCGCATGAGCCTTGCTCATGCCACGGAACCGCGGTAGAATAGAGGAATTGGGCCCACGAATTTCACAGTAACTCTTAGATATTCCTGCTGAATTTTTTAGCAATTTTTAATTTAGGAAAATCCCAGAATTTGGAAAAAGTCCAGAGAGCTATTTTGGGAATGGGTTTTCGGTTCGTCCGGCTTTCAAACTCCGTTTAAACTTCGCCTAAGGCTCTAGCTAGGCTCTGATACCAGTGAAAGGTTCCTAGGCACCCTATAGAGGTCTCACAAGGCATCGAACATGCCAATATAAAATTTTACGGGTGCCGAGAGACCCGACTACGGATCGTCGGCTAGATATTTAGGCGATAAATGAACTAGTTAACAATTAACTAAGGGAATACGGAAATACAACCTTTGTAGATCCGGTTCTCCACCTCCATAGCTCCGCAACGAAGTCTCCTCGCTGTCCATAACAAGTTCCGGGCTCTAGCGTCGGCTTCATCGGAGAATAAACGGGCTAGGTCATCGATGTCCATGCCGAAGATGATCTACGTCGAGGCATCGCTAAATCAAGCTCCGACTTCACCAAGTCAAGAATCTTCTGAAGTAAACACACTCTACTACTTGGCAAGAGGTAGAGGATGAAGAAATAGGAAGTGGGTAGACTTTAGAATTGGATTTCTCACTCTAATTCATCACTTGCCATTGATGGAGGCAAGCTTTCTTCACTTGAAGAAATGAAGAAGAAGAAGAATAATGATATGATAAGTTAATTCCAAAAAGAAAAATAAAAGAATACTTATCATAACTAAACCATGGTCAAGTGTAGAGAATAAATCATGGTTAGTGGGATGGTTAGGGTTAAGCATGAGACAAAATGGTCACTTGGTCAAAGTCTTCATGAAGCTTCAAGAAAGAACAAAGAAAGCAACCATTTTTCTCTTTTGCTTTTCTATTTCCAAAAGAATAAATAAATGAATAAATGAATAAGGAAATAGTAAACCCTAATCATTTCATTAACCAAGTTTTAATTCTTTACACTTAACCAAAAGGCATGTATCATCAAACATGATACAAGCAAGTGCACAAAATCATATCGCATATGCAATGCGCACTACCGAGTGAGAAAATCCATCTTAAGTAAACCGATACTAGTTGATGCAAAGTAATATATCAAATATATAAATATGCATTAAATCATTAAATCAACACTTGATTCAATGATCCGGTCATGTCGCACACAACCGACTAGTATACAATGTATCGGCTTATCGAATCAACGCTTGAATCGATAACTAGGTTATATCTCATACAACCATTCGATACATTCATCGTGAGAATGAAATACGGTATCACATACACGCATTATTCTCGGTCCCGCACATATCTCATATGCGCTCCTATTTCGTTTCGCTTGAGCCAGGAAACCTCTGTGTAGGACTCTAAAGACTCGTCAATACGCCGGCAGCAGAAGATGATCATATCAAACACCCACAAGCCGCAAGCGGTCTGCTAAACGTAACGGCCACCCGGGTATTGAGTGATCAGAAGATCGACGAGCAAGCCCGCTCACACTCCTGTAAATCCAACCAGTAACACTACCGTACAGTCCGGTCTCGTCGTCTGATATGTCGCATATCTTGCCTAGGGGTGGTAAACGTCAGACCCCAATAGCTCGATAAGTCGTGTCGATATGAGGTCTATAACAATTCGAGAAACTACTAGTAACACTTACCAGTAAATCTCAGCAACCCTGGCCAGGGATTTCCTGTTATAGCCAATCGAACACAGCGCAACATCAACTCCCTATACCGGGAGAGACGAATCCCCTCCTATCGCTCATTGCCTCCATGTGACTCGGGACTGTACCCAAAAACCACCGTTTTGCACGCCCTCTTGGACGTGGTAAGATGGAAATCAAAGCACAGTGGGAACCACACAAGACTCTATGATGATCTCGGGTCAACAGACTACTCTGTACCAGTGTCACCTGAGAACTGCCATCTGACGTGAGGTATAATACCATCTGGGAGTTCTCGGCGAGTCCGTCCAGTGTACCCAGTCTCTACTGAGCACCCGTATATCATCTCTGATGTCAAACACCAATGGATATGGGATCATCCATCGCCCATCTGTATGGGTCGAGAAGGTATGCGCTAGTCTACTCTGGTATATCAATGCCCCGTCTCGATATACCCACGACTAGGGACTTTGAAGGATGTACTTATAGACTACCATGTCCCCACTAGTATGATCCGCATCACAGTCCAGGTAGTCAAGTACACATCCTAAGGGCTTTACCAACATGTAACAGAGAGACAATCAGTGTACACGTTAAGGTAAATAGTAACCAGATAGCATACTATCATGTCGAGCAAGAAAGTCCTCCCCATATATGTCCCAGCATCCACTACAATATACATCCAATGTACAGTAATGGCCTCTAGGGCATACATATAACTAACAGTCTCCTAACCCTAGAATTGGTAGGGTCGCTTGCCGCTCTCGTAGGGGTCTAGGGGTGTGTGATTAGCTATTCAACACGACCGTGGAATCCGTGTTTTATACTGGCTCGTATTGAAAACACGGACGTCCTAGTATATCCAATATTTCGTATGATATTTTCTGCTGCGTTATCTGTGATGTGTTCATGTGATTTGTTCAGATAGATAGTATATAGTATATATGATATATTATATAGACGTTGCTTATGTTTTACACCCGCGCTAGCCCTGCCTCGCTCTGCCGTTAGTTACCTAACCTAACGGTGCAGACGGGACATCGAGGCGAATGCGGATGGCATAAGCGTACGTTATATTTATCTGTGATGATTAGGTGGACTTAAATGATGGGATATTCATTAATGAGATTAATGAAAGAAAATAAACCTAATTGATGTTGTGGAATCGAATTTCAAAATAAAAACAGGTAGCTACAGTTTTTGCTTTGCATCGCGGTGTTCCTTGAAGAACATCCTGCACCTTATTCGATGAGGAAAGGACCGAGATCCCTTCACCGGGAGTGACTCCTTTAGCAATAACTGGCAGATGCTACAACCCACGGTTTGTCTTTTGATTGCTTCTACAGTTTCTGCTTTGCACAGTGATATATATGATATATCCCGCACCTTATTTGATGAGGAAAGGGCCGACGATCCCTTTGTAAGTGCACGGCGGCGCCCCGGCCGTCAACCCGACGGCCAAACGCGGAAACGGTGAATAACTTAAATTTTGCGGACTTTGCAAACCGGCACCACCGCGCACTAAACTCCGGATCGTAACCATTAACAAGTCTAAGCTAACTAGAATACGGGTTAGAGATGTATACCGACGATCCAAGTCCTCCGGTCTTCATCTCCACTCCGATCTCCTCGCTGGATCTCCGGTCATCGTCTCCTCGCCGGAAGGGCACCACGTCGCCTGCATCTTTTACGGGCTCCCGCCTCAATGCCAAGGCAACTCGGGCACGAAGCCGGCTACTCGACGTGCCCAAGATATGCTGTAGGAAGTGTAGTGTAGAGTATGTCTCTTTGGGGTTGGTTGCCTTTGGATGGAGGAAACATGAATGGACTTTGGAATGAAGTGAAGAATTTTGCAAGCATTGAAATGATATGTGAATTAATCTCTCATCCAAAAATGAACTCCTCTCTCTCACCCTCCAAGATGAGGCCGGCCACACTAAAAGGAGATGAGAATCATGGTGTAAAAAAGGAAATGAACCATACTAAAAACAATCAAGGAGAGTGAGTGTAGGAAAAGGAGGAGAGTGACCATATCCAAAACATACACCATGCTTACACACTATTCAACCCATACTCATATCAAATCTCATAAATGCAAGCATGGAGGAAAGATAAGAAAGCTATCATAATCAATCATTATGCAATAAAACCCTCCACAAAGTGTTATTTGCACAATTGCAAATAACCCCCTCCATCGGAAAAGTCCGGCCGGTAAAGAACAAAGGAAAACCGGCCGGAACGGAAAGCAAACTGGCAACTCCAGAAAACTGGTCCCGTAATAAATTACAGGAAAACCCCGATACTGTGCATACACACCCGCATCTGTATTCCGTCCGGATACAAATGCAAAGAGACAAAATCTACACTGTACTATACTAGGACCGGCTTAAGCCAAAGCCGGCTAGTAAAATCCGTTCGATCCTGATCCGTGCAATACCGCACGTATCTGATCGAACGCTGCCATATATCTATACGGTTACTAGTACAAACCGTCCGATCCTGATCCGTGCAATACCGCACGTATCTGATCGGACCCTGCCATATCTCCATACGGCCTCTACAGCGTTTCGCCCGAAAGCTTGAGTAACAGAAAGTGTGGTGGACTCTAAAGACTCGTCAATACTATGGCTGTGGATTTAACCACTAGCACGTCAGAGGTATAAGCCAATACGTGACGGGCCACCAGCTATTGACTAAAAGGGACGTCGATGAGGAAGCTCACCCCGACACCCAACTGAGCCTGTCAGTGACAATATCCGTGCAGTCCGGTCCGTTCGTCTATGAGTATCGCATAGCGGGCCTAGGGGGTTGGTAAAAGTCAGACCCCCAAAAGCGGTACAAGTCGTGTCGGAGTGTAGCCCAGAACACCCTGAGATACTACTGGAATACCTACCAGTAAATCTCCTTGCCTTGGCCAAGGACTTTGTGTAATGGCTCTCCTAGACACAGTACGACCTCACCCCCAATACCGGGAGAGACGAACCCCTGAAGATACGCTCACTGCCTCCATGTGGCTCGGGACTGTACCCAACTAAAACCTGTTTGCACGACTCCTTTGAGCCGTGGTAGGGTAGTAATCAAAGTACAGTGGGAACTCACACGAGACAAATGACGATCCCCAGGTCGATGAACTAACCTGCACACATGTCACCAGGGAACTGCCATCTGACGTCTGGTATATGACCAACTAGCATGTTCCCGGCGAGTCCTGTCCGGTGTACTCATAACCCAATGAGCACCTGTATACATCTTAGGTGAACCAACTGACACCAGTGGCTTGTGAGACCGGCCACCGCCCCTCGTCGGGGTCTCGACTGTATACACTAGTCTACTCTGGAGTATCGATGCCCTGTCTCGAAACTCCTACGACTAGGGACCTTTTAAGGATGTGCTTATAGACTACCAGCTCCCACGTATATGATCGCCCTCATACTGCCGGTAGTCAAGCAAGAATCCTAGGGGCTCTATCAACGTGCAATAGTGATCTGTCATGTCACCTAAAGCAGTACACGATGATAAAGGTAAACCAGATAGCATACTATCATCTTGAGTAAGACTGTCCTACCGGGATAGGTCCTCCCTCAATCATTGCAATCACGTGCCTGTGATCCAATAATTGACTCTGAGGGCACTATCTCCAACAATCTCCCACTTGCACTCAAGGCTAATTATTGCGATGTCGCATACTCACAGCCCGTGTGATACCGAACATCCAACTCCTCTACTTGTCAGTCTCACAAAATCCGTTTGCGAAACTATTGCGTTCGAGGAATAGCCTCAGTGAGTGGATCCGCCTAGAAGTTTCTTTCTATGTCTCTCTATATCTCAAGTTCGCGGAGAAAGCCATCTCCCGAAATGAGCAATACCTGTCTTAGAGTGTCTGGATGTCTGATGGGACTTAGCTCATAAATGAACTCCAAATCCAAACTTCTTAGACTGTATCTTCAACTGAACTTAATCAGTATCCTGCGCCATGCCACCCTCAGTATTGCCTTGGACCACCCGTCCAAAATACTGCCCCTCGTCAGAGGGAAAAACTATAACTCTGACAACCTCCTTGTCGTCCAGGTCACCTTGGAAGCCTGGAATGATAACCGTCTCCTAAAAGAGGCAGCCGTTATCATATCCCTAGAACAGCCACTTATGTTCTAAAACTGCTTCCGACTGTTTCTCCAGAATTGGATCAATATCAAATTATTGTATCTAGTGCAAGAACAACATCTGGTATGGTACTTGACATCTCATGATTGACTCAATTGCCTAAGCAAGTGATCTGCCAATCATGCACATCCCTCTCTACTTTAGTCTAAAAGACACCTTTAGAGAGGGCGACTCCATTACTTGCAGGTACACTACCGTGCCAGGAGTCGTCCATTCTAAATACTCATAGAATGCTGTCAAGGTACCCAGATTAGGAAACCACCCAAATCTAGATCTAAAACCATAGATCTAGTAACCAGTATGTCTGATATAATGTCCAAGTCCTTTGTGGAGAAACCACTGTGTGACGACCAAAGTATAACCGATCGTAGTAAAGGAATATCACTTCCTACTATCTTCTCAACAGATCCATCCCCTATTCTGATGACGTCAAACCTATGACTGTCATATCAGAAATAGATGATCTATCTCCGCTACATCTGCTTTAGTCTATAAATAGACATAAGCCTGATGTCCACCAATGCTTCCGCTGCTCCCACTGACTACGACAACCCTCTGGCAGAGTCATATACACGTACACTTCTGAAGCTAGTTCAGAACGACGCTATACTCATCCTCCCACCGGGTCTCGCGGCCTGGAACAACAACAATGGCAAGTGTGGGTAAACAAGAACTTCCCTGTCACCGTCCTTGAGGCTACCGAAGTACCTCTCGGGTGCCTGAAGTTACCTACCAAAACTGCGGAGTGGCCAATGGAATGTCTAATCAGATTGAATCTTCAGGTTCCTTATCAAATCTTCAGTAATCGTTTGCGGTTCTGGAATCACTTCCAGTTCTACCATACTCCCACTACTGTTTTTGAAAAAATCCATTTTTAATAAAACTGTGGCGAGTGTTGAACAATATTTCTATTGATCTGCCAGATGGTAGAAAGTCAACCCTCGTCATAGCCTGGGTCAACCCACAAACAGCCATTACAGAAACGTGCCTTGAGTTATCCAGAGTCTGGTTTTAATCATAAGCCGGACAACTCCCCGTACCTTAACAATGTTAAGATATGAACTGTTCTATATCCAATATAGAACCAGAGGCACTGATTTAATTGAACCAGATTCAAATCATGCAGCTATCTCCAGTGCATGTCATCTAAATGGAAGGAGGCCGATCAGCGTTACTCAACTTAGGAATGCTTCCAATTATGAGTAACCCGAAAAAGAAGTAAGTTCTCTTAATCATTACTATCAACTGAATACCATACACAAGTATCTACATCTTCGATCACTTTGAAGAATCCCGATACTTGCAACACCTGGTTCTCTACTTTATTCTTATACCTATAACTTCTCAAAACTTCGACCCTGTGTTTCTACGAAACACCTGTCTAAGAACTAGAGAAGTCATAAGTAAGCAGAATACAGTACGAGGACCAACCCCTCTGTCCTGATGGACCCTGGACAACATACAATACTCTGTATAAGTCCCCTGAGTCTTGCGACTCAATCACTGTGTGTCGTAGGTTGAAAACTGTACTTTTGGTTAAGAAGAATTACACCGCTGTTCAATGCTCCTTACCTAACCATCCACTGATATAGGTAAATGTCATCGACATAATATCAAAAGGTATATCTCACTCTATGAAAATAGACGTACAGATATATCAATTTGAAATTGGTGCACAACAGCGGATATTCAAAACCAAATATTTGCCGACCGGCAAACAACCCAGGTGGCATCCTCAAATATCACCAATTACAACGAATCCCGATATAATGAGGATGATCACCCAATTCCCAGTAACTTACTCCCACTCATCATCTGTAAAACCATACAGATGTGAGAATCAAACTTGGTAAATACATACCCTGGAGCAAGTGTCCAATCGGGAAATCAGTTTCGTTTTAACAGTACACAGTTGAACTGAAACATTAAAATGTTTCGATGGGGTATCCTGGTATTCCTAGTAATGCCTCTACCATTATCCAGATTCACAACTATAACCGTATAATTCTTTGCCACCTCTCCAAATCCCTTCATATGTCTATAGTCATTACCTTCTGTACACCCTTTTAAGCCAAATGGTTTTCTTCCTTCCCTACCGTTCGGCACCAGCCTATGGTTTGGAAGAAGACTATCCAAAAAGCATAAAGGGTGTACTGTCCTAATCCTAGGAGCACTCGCAACGCGAGAGAAGGTGAAGATAAAAGACACCTGAATGTACTTTATTCCTATTTCTCCTGAACCAGGATCCATCCCCGAACTGGAACAAGTTCCTTTCGAGTTCGTATATAACCATACGATGGATTATCCAATAAAATGGGATCTTCGTAGTGATACGGAGTGTCCTGGAGAAATACAAAGGTGATTTAGGATTGGCGAATAAATACTTGGTTTGGTCGTGAATAGCAGTCGCAATTTACTTTGCCCTCTTACTAATCCCTTGCTTTGTCTTAATCTTAATACCTTCTGTACACCGTTTAGGCTAATTGGCTTTCTTCATTCCCTACCGGTCGGCTCCAGCCTATGGTTTGGAAGAAGACTATCCAATTTGCATAATAGGTGTACTACTCCTAAACCAAGGAGTACTCGCAACCTGAGAGAGGGTGAAAAGAAAAGACAACTGAATAATCCTATCCGTTTTCTCCAGAACCGGAAACCATCCTCGAAGTCCTTCGAGTTCGTATCTAACCATACGATGGTTTTGTCCAATGGAAGTGGACGTTCGTAGTAATACGGGGTATCCTGGAGAAAAGGGTAAAAGTAGGAGTGGCAATGAGGTCTGCAACTCTGACAATCCAAAAGCCAGTGTTAAGAAGGTTCGGTCAACTTGGTCACTGAGTCATAGTCTTAGGGTCGGGTCAATGGTCGCTGCCAAAGAGAGAGAGAAAAGAAACACTCAGCGTGCACTCTAACCTAGATCAGAATGGTTACCAATTTATCCAATCTGGAAACCTCCCACTGTACCTCAAATTCTCCTCCAAACCTGAAAGAAGAATTAGTCGGGAACACCCGAGGAGTAAACCAACTCATCAGTGGGAATCGGGATCCAACTCTCATCGCACGATAACGTGACGGAATCCGCTCACGGTATCACACTCCAGAAGGTATGCGCATATCTGGCAAGTTTCAGTTCTTTTGAAACTCCCGATGTGATTTCTGCCCCATGCTCTTATGACCTTGGCGAAGGTCAACAAATCATAAGTCACATGTCAAGTTCTACCCGTCATTATCCAGGTTAATTTGAATCCACCCGTACAAGCCCTTGACGAAGGTCAACAAGGCTATACGACTGTCCCAAACCAACGCATCTATCTATGCAGCAGAAAAACAACAAGCAGCTACCATACACTATGCCTTGACGAAGGTCAACAAACATAGCATGAATACTACTTGCTACCCGTCTGAAATGACGGAGGGCTACGAATGGTTTCTGGCGAAAACCTTTAACGTAAAGAACTTGATATCGTCGAAGGAACGGATAGCTTTTTAAAATATAGTGACGAAAACCGTTGCTAAAGAGGTCACTCCCGGTGAAGGGATCTCGGCTCTTTCCCCGTAGAATGGGGTGCAGGATATTCCAACTGAATACCACGGTGCAAAGCAAAAGTAATCGGCTATAGTGAAGTTAATGCCCTGACGCAAACTTCTGTCCAAGGGGTCACTCCCGGTGAAGGGATCTCGGCCCTTGCCTCGTCGACTGAGGAGCAGGATATTCCAATGAATATCACGATGCAAAACAAAAGAGAACGCCCTTGCAATAACAGCTTTTTGAAAAGTGTTCCAACAACATCAGATTAGGTTTGTTTAACTTGCATTGATCCGAATCAATGCAGTCCCATCATTGATCACACCACAAAGAACGAAAATATACTGACGTACGTATATGCCATCCGCATTCGCCACTGGGTCCCGTCATCACCCGTTAGGTTAGCTAACTAACGGCAGAGCGGGGACTGGACTAGCGCGGATGAAAAACATATACAACATCTACTAATATATATACCAATATATTATATTTCGCTCAAGGCGTGAAAAGAAATGCAACATCACAGAAATGTACAGCATCACAGAACAATACAGATATCTGGGATCCCCGGGTTTCACAGAGCCACTACTGAAACCCGACGTTCCCCTGTTCGTGTGGATAGCCTGTGCAATGAAATCCTAGACCCCTACGGGCGCGGCAAGTCACCCGCCAAAACCTGAAGCGAGGCAGCCCCCTTCAGCTCCGTGAATGGACCACCCAGCACTCCACGGAATCCGGCAACTTGGGCACCCCTCCTGGGTCAACCTGTACCCCCTACGAGTGCGGCGAATAGCCCGCCAATCCCAGAGTGAAGCCCCCTCTGTCCCAATGCCATGAGATGCGGGCTTGTTGCCCTCCAGAACTCGGCTATCCGTGCACCCCTCCGCGGGGTAATCCTAGTACAGAAAGTAAAATATACATACACCGGGTACATCGACCGCAACCAGGTCGTGCCCCAAAAGAATAATACAAACAGGCGGTGACGGCAGTCCACATGTCGGACGCTCGCCCCGCAATATCAAATGTACATAATACCACAACACTGTACTAGCATTGCATCCAGGCTATCCCCCACGACCGATCCGCAACATCACAGCAAATACATAGAACATCAACGTGAAAGTCACGTTCGCAAATCCGTCTAACCGGGCTATAGCAGTTAGACCGGATTTACCGATCGAGTGACATTCACGGTCGCAGATATAATGTAAATACTGTGAAAAATGTGTTTAAAATTTTCCGATTGATCAAACAATTAACAAGTGGGCCCCCAAACAAAAACTGTAGCACTCACAGAAATAATTGGCCCAATTTTAATATTCCAGAAACCACATTTTCAACTCAGGAACACACTGGAAAAATTTGGGGGGGTGAACAGTAAATTCCGCGGCGGAAGAGCCGCACGAGGTGGGGTTTCGCGGCGCTTGCGCGGCGGAATAGTGAGATCATTTTGCCAAATTTTTTCAGTATGCTTCTATTTCCCTGCACATCACTCTGAGACAACCAGAAAAATTTTTGGACTCAAAAAAAATTCGACAGAAACTGATGTGCATGAAATACGTGTTTTCGGGATTTTGTTCGATCGGAAACGTAAAACACATCTAACGAAAGCTAGACGATGTTAATGGCGAGGCTCTGATACCACTGTAAGTGCACGGCGGCGCCCCGGCCGTCAACCCGACGGCCAAACGCGGAAACGGTGAATAACTTAAATTTTGCGGACTTTGCAAACCGGCACCACCGCGCACTAAACTCCGGATCGTAACCATTAACAAGTCTAAGCTAACTAGAATACGGGTTAGAGATGTATACCGACGATCCAAGTCCTCCGGTCTTCATCTCCACTCCGATCTCCTCGCTGGATCTCCGGTCATCGTCTCCTCGCCGGAAGGGCACCACGTCGCCTGCATCTTTTACGGGCTCCCGCCTCAATGCCAAGGCAACTCGGGCACGAAGCCGGCTACTCGACGTGCCCAAGATATGCTGTAGGAAGTGTAGTGTAGAGTATGTCTCTTTGGGGTTGGTTGCCTTTGGATGGAGGAAACATGAATGGACTTTGGAATGAAGTGAAGAATTTTGCAAGCATTGAAATGATATGTGAATTAATCTCTCATCCAAAAATGAACTCCTCTCTCTCACCCTCCAAGATGAGGCCGGCCACACTAAAAGGAGATGAGAATCATGGTGTAAAAAAGGAAATGAACCATACTAAAAACAATCAAGGAGAGTGAGTGTAGGAAAAGGAGGAGAGTGACCATATCCAAAACATACACCATGCTTACACACTATTCAACCCATACTCATATCAAATCTCATAAATGCAAGCATGGAGGAAAGATAAGAAAGCTATCATAATCAATCATTATGCAATAAAACCCTCCACAAAGTGTTATTTGCACAATTGCAAATAACCCCCTCCATCGGAAAAGTCCGGCCGGTAAAGAACAAAGGAAAACCGGCCGGAACGGAAAGCAAACTGGCAACTCCAGAAAACTGGTCCCGTAATAAATTACAGGAAAACCCCGATACTGTGCATACACACCCGCATCTGTATTCCGTCCGGATACAAATGCAAAGAGACAAAATCTACACTGTACTATACTAGGACCGGCTTAAGCCAAAGCCGGCTAGTAAAATCCGTTCGATCCTGATCCGTGCAATACCGCACGTATCTGATCGAACGCTGCCATATATCTATACGGTTACTAGTACAAACCGTCCGATCCTGATCCGTGCAATACCGCACGTATCTGATCGGACCCTGCCATATCTCCATACGGCCTCTACAGCGTTTCGCCCGAAAGCTTGAGTAACAGAAAGTGTGGTGGACTCTAAAGACTCGTCAATACTATGGCTGTGGATTTAACCACTAGCACGTCAGAGGTATAAGCCAATACGTGACGGGCCACCAGCTATTGACTAAAAGGGACGTCGATGAGGAAGCTCACCCCGACACCCAACTGAGCCTGTCAGTGACAATATCCGTGCAGTCCGGTCCGTTCGTCTATGAGTATCGCATGGCGGGCCTAGGGGGTTGGTAAAAGTCAGACCCCCAAAAGCGGTACAAGTCGTGTCGGAGTGTAGCCCAGAACACCCTGAGATACTACTGGAATACCTACCAGTAAATCTCCTTGCCTTGGCCAAGGACTTTGTGTAATGGCTCTCCTAGACACAGTACGACCTCACCCCCAATACCGGGAGAGACGAACCCCTGAAGATACGCTCACTGCCTCCATGTGGCTCGGGACTGTACCCAACTAAAACCTGTTTGCACGACTCCTTTGAGCCGTGGTAGGGTAGTAATCAAAGTACAGTGGGAACTCACACGAGACAAATGACGATCCCCAGGTCGATGAACTAACCTGCACACATGTCACCAGGGAACTGCCATCTGACGTCTGGTATATGACCAACTAGCATGTTCCCGGCGAGTCCTGTCCGGTGTACTCATAACCCAATGAGCACCTGTATACATCTTAGGTGAACCAACTGACACCAGTGGCTTGTGAGACCGGCCACCGCCCCTCGTCGGGGTCTCGACTGTATACACTAGTCTACTCTGGAGTATCGATGCCCTGTCTCGAAACTCCTACGACTAGGGACCTTTTAAGGATGTGCTTATAGACTACCAGCTCCCACGTATATGATCGCCCTCATACTGCCGGTAGTCAAGCAAGAATCCTAGGGGCTCTATCAACGTGCAATAGTGATCTGTCATGTCACCTAAAGCAGTACACGATGATAAAGGTAAACCAGATAGCATACTATCATCTTGAGTAAGACTGTCCTACCGGGATAGGTCCTCCCTCAATCATTGCAATCACGTGCCTGTGATCCAATAATTGACTCTGAGGGCACTATCTCCAACACCCTTCACCGGGAGTGACCCCTTTAGCAAAACTAGAAAAGCTTCAAAAACATTCCATTTAAAAACCATTTGATTTCGCAACGAGATCAAGTTCAAAGCGTTAAAGGTTTTCATAAAAAACCAGCCGCAACCCTCCGTCATTTTAGGAAGTAGAGTACTTAGTATTCGTGCTGTGTTTGTTGACCATAGTCAAGGCACAGTGTACGGTAGCTAAGTGATGTCTTCCTACACCGCATATGATGCGATTAGTTAGGACAGTCGCGTGACTTTGTTGACCTTAATTAAGGGTCATGTGGGTGGGTCTAATTAATCACGAAATGACGGGTAGAATTTGACTAGTACTTATGATTTGTTGACCATAGTTAAGGTCATAGGTGCTAGGGGTAAAAACCATTATCGGGAGTTTTAAGTGTTGAAATTTGCAATGAGATTGCATACCTTCTATATGATAGTTGGATCCCGATACCCACTGCGAGTAATTGTTACTCCTGGGAGAGTTTTGCACTTTGCAATTAGCCGATCAAGTAGGTGTCTAGAAAGGTGTCAACGAGGTTACGCCTCTGGGAAAATGAGGTTTACTGTAATTAGGTCCGTGCGAAAGCACGGGGAACCTCCCTCAAAGTACCGACACTGGCCTGGCTGAAAGATTGGCGAACTTGTAAAGTGTAATTAATCCCGGCTAGTCTTTCCTTTTAGGGTTTGAAGGAAGATTTGATAAAAACAGTGGGAGCCATCCTGATTAGATAAAATAAATAACCAATCTAATCTTGCAAGAGCGCACGCAGAGTGTTTTCTTTTCTCTCTCTCCAGGTAGCGACCATATCACGCCTTAATCAAGATAATAATATGGATGTATTGACCGAACCCGCTTGTTATACTGAGCTGGGGAACGTTGGTCCCGCTCCAACTTATAATTGTTATAAGACAGAGCAGGAAATAGGGGAATACCAGAATTCCTATGCCGCCCAAACGAAGAAAGTTCATATGATGCATCTCCTTCGGGTATGTTCATTACAAAGAACTGTTTCTCAGTATCCTCCACATCCTGGGTATTTGATACCAGATCAGGATCCCAGATATGTAATCTGTTACATAGGGCTACAAAAAGGTAGAAAAACTGAGAACGGGTGATAAGTTTCATGAGACAGAAAATGGGGCAAGTGTTGCAGCCAAGTCTGTTGGTCACTGTCACCCTGTATTACCAATACATTGATTCTGAACAAATGCTATTAGATACCGAACCTAATATACAAAATCATATCAATCTCTTTATTTATTAAAGAAATGATAAAATTTTGTATTGATGGATAATGTTTTGAACATTTCCTATATCAAAAGTTGATCGGTTCAGGCACGTTATCTAAAAGCATTGACGTTCTAAATCAAACTACAGTTCCTAGTATACAGAACACACACAAGAAGAGGAGTTCAGAAATGAACGAATCCTTCTTGAGGCATTGTAGACTAGGTCACATCAATGCGACCCGACTGGCTGAAGTTACATTTTAGATGCATACTTAAATCAGTTTGAATTTACATCTTGTGAAACTTGCCAGTCATGTCACAAAGATTAGATGACCATAGCTCCGTTTACAGGAAACAGAGAAAGAGTTAATGAACTCTTGGGACTGATACATGATGATGTATGTAAGGTCTCCTGTCTACACATGCCAGGACTGGTTCTTTATACTTCATTACGTTCTCTGATGATCTCTCAAGATTCAGTCATATGTTCCTGTTGAAACATGAGTCCGAACCTTTTGAGATATTCACAGAATATAAGCGAGAAGTAGAGAACAAAAATACGGGTATAAGTATTATGTCCTATGATAAGATCAGGGAGGAGAATGCTTGTGCATGGCATTCCTGGACCATTCTAAAGGAGAATGAGATTCTCTCTCCGTATTACTCCTCTGAATACACCACAGCGCAACGGTGTATCGGGGTGGAGCAATCGCACAATATTAGATATGGTGTGCTCTATGATGAGTACTACTGAGTTTCCTATTTCCTTTTGGGAGTTATGCGCTTGAGAAGCTGCATACCTATTGAATTAGGCTCGAATCAGATCACTGCCTACCATTCCATATAAGATATGGTATGGGAAGAGCCTATCTCTTAAGTAAGTTAAGATTTGGGATTGTCCGGCCTATGTCTAAAGCAAAATCCGGACAAGATCGAGGCAAGGTAAGTTCTGTAGAACTGGAAAGGTTCCAGCTATAAAAAACTGCAGTTGATGATTTGACAGAACCAAAGGATTCTATAGTCCCCGACGAACCTCAGCCTCTCCGCCGATCTGGTAGGGTTCCTCACCTGCCTGAGAGATACCTCGATTTCTCGATGACAGTAGGAGCGAGGAATGCATCATGAGATGATGACCCAACTAGTTTCGAGCAGGCCATCAAGAGTATGGACTCTGTAAGAATGACTGGATGCTTAGCGATCTGAGATGGAATCCATGTATACCAACAAAGTATGGACTTTGGATGCTATATCTGAAGGGTTAAATCCCCATCAGGAGCAAGTATATCTTGAGAAGATTACTTGGTGTAGATGGAAAAGTTGAGACTTTCAAAGCTAGACTTGTTAAAGGTTTTCTTCATCAACCAAGCATGGATAATGATGAAACCTTTTTCCAGGGACTATGCTTAAGTCCATCCAGATCCTACTTACCATTGCTGCATACCATGACTACGATATCTGGTGGTTGGGTACCATGACTACTTTTCTAAATAGTGATTTAGAAGAGAACGTCTATAAGAACACAGCCAGAGGGCTTCGTAAACAGTGGGAGCAGCGGAAACGTGTGCAAGTTGCTTTACAGAATAAAGCAGGCATCGCGGAGTTGGAATGTCTGTTTTGATGTGGTAGTCAAAAAGTTTGACTTCATCAAAATGGTAGATGAACCTTGTATATACAAAACGGGAGTTGAGAGTAAGGTAGTCATCCTCGTATTGTACGTGGACAACATACTCTTGATAGGAAAAGAGTTTCTTATACTACGATCGGTCGATCTCCTCTTATCACAAGGATTCTCCAATAGGATCAAAGTAATACCTCCTAAATCCAAATGGATGTTAGGATTCTCACTAGCTATAGTAAGATAGTATCAATCGATCCTGAGGAGAATCACTGGAAAGGTTCCAGGGTAATAAGGATGACTGAATGTCAGTCGCAGTCATTGTCTTTACCCTCAGTAAAGGGACGGTATGTTGGAAGAGTTCCAAGCTAGATACCGTGGCAAACTAGACGATAAAGGCTGGTAACATCGCTATTAAAGATACTACCAAAGAGGCAGTTTGGGTGTATATTGGTTCATGAGATGAACTAGGTTCCTATCATTGTATGACAATGGAAGTGTGGCTTTGGCCCAGGAACCCCGGTCCCATCAGTGACCCAGACATATTCTGAGGCAGCATCACCTGATCATGAAGATAGTTGATCTCCAGGTTGATCGAGGTTAGGAGAGTAGACTCAGAGAACAATACGGCGGATCCACTCACGAAGGCCATTTCCCAAAGAGAGACTTTTTGGGGATGGTTGAGTATTAGATACTACAGCTACTGCTACAGATGGCCCTAGTTCAAGTGGGAGATTGTTAGTTATATGTATGCCGTAGAGGCCATTACTGTACATTGGATGTATATTGTAGTGGATGCTGGGACATATATAGGTAGGACTTTCTTGCTCGACATGATAGTACGCTATCTGGTTGCTCTTTATCTTAACATGTATACTTTCTGTCTCTCTGATTACATGTTGATAAAGCCCTTAGGATGTGTACTCAACTTCCAGGACTATGATGCTGATCATACTAGTGGGGCCTGGGTAGTCCATGAGTACATCCTTCAATGTTCCTAGTCGTGGGAAAATCGAGACGGGGCATCGATATTCCAGAGTAGACTAGCGTATATCTTCTCGACCCATGTGATGGGCGATGGATGATCCCATATCCATTGGTGTTTGACATCAGAGATGGTATGCGGGTGCTCAGTGGAGACTGGGTACACTGAACGGACTCGCCGAGAACTCCCAGATGGTATTATACCTCACGTCAGATGGCAGTTCTCTGGTGACACTGGTACAGCTTAGTCTGTTGACCCGAGATCGTCATAGAGTCTTGTGTGTCTCCCACTGTGCTTTGATTTCCACCCTACCACGGCTCTACTGAGTCGTGCAAACAGGTGGTTTTTGGGTACAGTCCCGATTCACATGGAGGCAATGAGCGATAGGAGGGGATTCGTCTCTCCCGGTATTGGGGGTTGATGTTGCGCTATGCTCGACTGGCCATAACAGGAAATCCGTGGCCAGGGTTGCAGTGATATACTGGTAAGAGTTATCAGTAGTTTCACGATTGTTATGGACCTCACGTCGGCATGACTTATCAAGCTACTGGGGTCTGACGTTTACCACTCCTAGGCGAGATATGCGACTTATCAGACGAACAGACCGGACTGTACGGTAAGTGTTACTGGTTGGATTCACAGGAGTGTGAGCGGGCTTGCTCGTCGATCTTCTGATCGCTCAATACCCGGGTGGCCGTTACGTTTAGCAGACCGCTTGCGGCTTGTGGGTGTTTGATATGATCATCATCTGCTGCCGGCGTATTGACGAGTCTTTAGAGTCTTACACAGAGGTTTCCTGGCTCAAGCGAAACGAAATAGGAGCGCATATGAGATATGTGCGGGACCGATAATAATGCGTGTATGTGATACCGTATTCCATTCTCGCGATGAATCTATCGATTGGTTGTATGCGATATAACCTAGTTATCGAATCAAGGATTGATTCGATAAGCCGATACATTGGATATTAGTCGGTTATATGCGATATGACCGGATCGATAAATCAAGTGTTGATTTAATGATTTAATGCATAATTATATATTTGATATATTACTTTGCATTAACTAGTATCGGTTCACTTTAAATGGATTTTCTCATTTGAAATGCACATTGTATATGTGATATATTTTTGTGCACTTGTTTGTATCATGTTTGATGATACAAGCTCACTTGGGTTAGTGTAAAGAATTAAACCATGGTTATATGAATGGTTAGGGTTTTGTTTATTTACTTACTTATTTATTTATTTATTTATTTTGGAAAAGATAAAGAGAAAATGGTGGCTTTCTTTGTTTGTTGTTGAAGCTTCATGAAGCTTTGACTAAGTGACCATTTTGTCTTCATGCTTAACCCTAACCAATCAAACTAACCATAGTCTATTCTCTACACCTAACCATGGTTGGTATATGATAAGTATTCATATTATTTTCCTTTTTGAAAAATAATTATCATATTCTTTCTTCTTCTTCTTCATCTTCAACAATGAAGAAAGCTTGCCTCCATCAATGGCAACTTGTGAAAATGAGTGAGAAATCCAATTCCAAAGTGAACCCACTTCCTATTTCTTCATCCTCTACCTCTTGCCAGGTAGTATAGGGTGTTTTCTTCACAAGTTTCATGGCTTGGTGAAGTTGGAGCTTGATCTTGTGTTGCCTCGACGTAGATCATCTTCGCCATCGAAGCCGACGACCTAGCCCGCCCATTTCTCCGATGAAGCCGATGCTAGAGTCCGGGATCCGATATGGACAGCGAGGGGACTTCATCACGGAGCCATGGAGGTGGAGGACCGGATCTACAAAGGTTGTAGCCCCTTCCCTTTAGCTATAAATTCGTTTATTTGCATTGCATCGCCTATACATCTAGTTAACGATCCGTATTAGGGTTTCTCGGCACTTGTAAAATTTTAATTGGCCATGTTTGATCACTTGTGAGACCTCATTAGTGTGCCTAGGAACCCTAAATTGATGCGATCAAAAGTCCGTCGCAATCACGTAGCGTACGCGGATACTCACCGGGTAAACTTAATAGACAGCTACACCTCATAGCCCCGACCAAGTGATTGTAGGAGAACCCTGTGTAGGGTTAGCCTAGCACCTCGTCAAGGGTTTGGTAGCATCACATATTCCATAATCAAAATTTTAGAGGTGCTAAGTTAACTCGACAAGAATCGAAACTAGAAGTTTTAGGGATTCATACAAATAAGCATCACATGCAAATGTAAAACTATCACTAAGAGTAGAGATTACAACCTTTGTAGATCTCCCTCGGTGACTCCTTGGCACTATGAGAGTTTGGAACGGATCGATGGAAGCCTTCCTTGTCCACGATGATCCACCCGAAGTCCCTTTGCCCAAAGCTCCTTACCTTACTTGTTTCGCAAACGAAGTAGAGCAAACACCCTTCACAAATCGGCTAGATATGTGTAGTATGATGATGTGGTTTGTATTGAACAATTGAAATCCTTTCTTTTATCAACTTCACTCTAGAAAAATCAAGAGAGGAAGAAGAAGATTATGGTGGCTAAGCTTGAGCTCTCTATCATATCACATATGATAAGTTGTTTTCATCACACCCTTGCACTAATTGTACACCTTGTTTCATATCACATATGAAGCTATTTATAGTGATGAGAAGGAATAATCATCATTATTCCATTTCCACTATAATTATGGGTGGAAATTCTTTTCATAAAGAATTAAGCATGGGTGGAAATTCTTTTCATTAAGTTAAATAAAGCTTACCCACTAAAGAATAAAGGAGCATGAGTGGGTTTTCTTTACATTAACTTAAAATGATAAATATAAATAAAAGCTTCAATATAAGTCTTGCATTGCCACCATTCTTGTATCATCAACCATGATACTATGTATGCATGTATGTGTCCATGCACATCATCATGTGCATACATGCATGCATACAAAAGGATTTAATTAAAGAATTAATCTAAATGTAATTTGTTAAATCAACACATTTGATTTAGCAAACCGGTCATATCACATATGATCCGACAAGTAGAAAATGCCTGATTAATATACGTTATCACATAACCGTATTTAATCGGGTCCCGCGCATATCTCATATGCACACCACATCTTTTTGCCTGAGCCAGGAAACTTCATTGTGGGACTCTAAGACTCGTCAATACGCCGGCAGTAGATGATGATCATATCAAACACCTACAAGCCGCAAGAGGTCAGCTAAACATAACGGCCACCCGGGTATTGAAACGATCAGAAGAAAACCAGCGAAGCTGTAAAAACTCCCGTCGAGCCAACTGACAACACTTACCGTACAGTCCGGTCTCTTCGTCAGATATGCTACATATCGAGTCCAGGGATGGAATCGTCGACCCCAGTAACTCAATACGTCATGCTGGTGTATGGCTCATAACAGATCGAGAAACTACTGATAACTCTTATCAGTAAATCTCAGCAGCCCTGGCCAGGGACTTCATGTTATAGCCAATCGAGCATAGCACAACATCAACTCCCAATACCGGGAGAGACGAAACCCCTCCTATCGCTCATTGCCTCCATGTGCCTCGAGACTGTACCCAAAGACCACCTGTTTGCACGACTCAGTAGAGCCGTGGTAGGGTGGAGATCAAAGTATAGTAGGAGGACACACAAGACTCTATGACAATCTCGGGTCTACAGACTAACCTGTACCAGTGTCACCTGAGAACTGCTATCCGACGATAGATATAATACCACATAGGAGTTCTCGGCGAGTCCATTCAGTGTACCCAGTCTCTACTGAGCACCCGCATACGATCTTTGGTGTCTCCTCACCAGATGGATATGGGATCATCCATCGCCCATCATATAGGACAAGAATGGTATACGCTAGTCTACTCTAGAATATCGATGCCCTGTCTCGATACACCCTCGACTAGGAACAGTTCGAGGATATGCTTATAGACTATACGTGCCCCACTAGTATGATCCGCATCATAATCACAGTAGTCAAGCAAATATCCTTTGGGCTTTATCAACATGTGTAAATGATTAAATCTACATGTTCAGATAAAGTAAACCAGATAGCATACTGTCATGTTGAGCAAGAAAGTCATCTATCTCCATATATATATGTCCAAATTTCCACTATCCATATAATGGAATTTAGGGCATACATATTACTAACAATCTCCCACTTGCACTAAGGCCAGTTATTGGCGTATCTCATACCCAATATTTCAAACAGTCGCTCATGTTGAGGCTGTGAAAGTGCCTTGGTGAATGGATCTGCTGTGTTATCCTTTGTATCTACTCTCCGAATCTCGATCTCCTGGCGATCTACTATCTCCCGGATCAGATGATATCGCCTTAGGATGTGTCTGGATTTCTGATGGGACCTTGGTTCTTTGGCTAATGCTATAGCTCCATTATTATCATAATACAGTGGTATTGGATCAACAATGGTTGGAACTACTCCTAGTTTCGCAATGAACTTCTTCATCCAGACGGCTTCCTTAGCAGCATCACTTGCAGCAATATACTTAGCTTCCATCGTGGAGTCTGCAACGGTGTCATGTTTTGAACTCTTCCAACTAACCGCTCCTCCATTTAGGGTAAATACAAACCCTGAGATAGATTTACTGTCATCCTTGTCACTTTGGAAGCTGGAATCGGTAAAGGCCTCCAACTGGAGATCCCCATTACCATACACCAAGAACAATTCTTTAGTCCCTCGCAAGTACTTAAGAATGTTCTTCACTGCTATCCAATGTTTCTCCCCTGGGTTGGATTGATACCTGCTTACTACAGCCAGTGCATAAGCTACATCAGGGCGAGTACACAACATCGCATACATTATAGATCCTACGGCTGAAGCGTAGGGTATAACGCTCATGCAAGCTCTCTCTTCATCAGTCTTCGGACAGAAGTCCTTGGAGAGAGTAATTCCATGACTAGCAGGCAAGGCACCACGCTTGGAATCTTCTATACTAAACCTCTTTAGAATGGTGTCTATGTACTTTGATTGGGACAGTCCCAATAACCTCTTGGATCTATCTCTATAGATCCTAATGCCCAAAATGCGCGAGGCATCACCCAGGTCCTTCATGGAGAACCTTTGTGATAAGAATAGTTTGACCGATTGTAGCATAGGAACATCATTTCCTATCAGGAGAATGTCATCAACGTACAATACGAGGAATGTGACAGTACTCCCTACAATCTTCTTATAAATACATGGTTCATCTTCATTTCTGATAAAATCAAACTCTTTGATTGTATCATCAAAGCAGATGTTCCAGCTCCTTGAGGCCTGCTTTAATCCATAAATGGATTTAAGCAATCTACATGCTTTCCCGCTGCTCCCACTTTCAATGAAGCCCTCTGGCTGATCCATAAAAACGCATTCTTCTAAATCACCATTTAGAAATGCTGTTTTCACGTCCATCTGCCAGATTTCATAATCATAGTGAACAGCAATAGCAAGTAGGATCCTAATGGATTTAAGCATTGCTACTGGAGAGAAAGTTTCATCATAGTCCAAGCCTGGTCTTTGACGAAAACCTTTCGCTACAAGCCTTGCTTTATAGGTCTCCACCTGTCCATCTACACCAATCTTTCTCTTAAAGATCCATTTGCACCCAACGGGTTTTATCCCAGGAGGCGCAACGTCCAAAGTCCATACTTTGTTGGTGTACATTGACTCCATTTCGGATCTCATTGCTTCCATCCATTTCACTGAGTCACCACTCGTGATAGCTTGCTGAAAACTGGTAGGGTCATCATCATCCATGATGCAATCTTCTCTATCACCATCTATGAGAAACCCATAGTATCTCTCTGGTATGCGAGAAGTTCTACTAGACCTCCTGAGCGGTTGAGGTTCTTGAAGTTCTACTGCAACATCAGTTTCAACCAATTCCTCCTGAGTAATTTGTGTCTCTAGAACCTCTTCTAGTTCTACCACATTGCCATTAGTACTTTCCGTAAAGATCTCATTTTCCAAAAATGTGACATGCTGAGCAACAAACACCTTATGTTCCTCTTTGTGGTAGAATAGATATCCATACGAATGTTTTGGATACCCCACAAATTTACACATAACTGATCGTGTCTCGAGTTTGTCTGGATTCTGCTTTTTAACAAAAGCCGGAAAACCCCAAATCCTAAACCTTTTAAGAGATGGTCTCTTTCCATTCCACATCTCATATGTAGTGGTAGACACGGTCTTGGTTGGAACCCTGTTCAATAGATACATTGCTGTCTCCAATGCATGTCCCCAAAAGGAAAGCGGTAACTTAGCATCACACATCATGGATCGTACCATATCCAATAAGGTACGATTCCTCCGTTCTGACACACCATTGTGCTGTGGTGTGTAAGGAGGAGTGAGCTGAGAGAGAATCCCATTCTCTTTTAAGAAGTCTAGAAACTCTGTACTTAAATATTCTCCACCTCGATCAGATCGAAGTTTTTTGATGCTCAAGCCTGTTTGCTTCTCTACTTCAAGTTTATACTCCTTGAATTTCTCAAAGGCTTCGGATTTGTGCTTTATCAAAAACACGTGTCCGAATCTTGAGAAATCATCAGTAAAAGTAATGAAGTATGAAAAACCACCTCTTGCATGTGTAGACATTGGTCCGCATACATCACTATGTATGAGGCTTAAGAGTTCACCAGCTCTCTCTCCGTGTCCACTAAACGGAGTTTTGGTCATTTTACCTTTGATACAAGACTGGCAAGTGGCATAAGATTTATATTCAAACGGATTTAAATATCCATCTTTATGTAGCTTGTTTAGTCTTGTTTCATTAATATGACCAAGTCTACAATGCCAAAGAAAAGCTTCATTTATATCTGAAAACTTTCTTTTACTAGTATGTTGTATATTAAAAACCGTGTGTTGGTTCAGGACGTAAATACCGTTATTTAGTGTACCATACCCAATCAACTCTTGATTCAGGTTAATGTTCATAACATTATTTTGCAATATAAAATGATATCCTTCATTGTCCAACAAAGAAACAGATATTATATTACATAGCATACTTGGTACCAAATAACACGGGTTCAAAACCAAAATACTTCCTGAAGGCAACCCTAGATGATACTCTCCCACGGATACAGCATGTATATTGGAACCATTTCCAACCCGCAGAGTATGATCTCCAATCTTTAAAACTCTACTATTTCCCAATCCCTCCATACAATTGCAGATGTGAGAACCAGAACCGGTATCCAATACCCAGGATGCAGAGTTTAAAGAAAAACAGTTTTCAGTTACAAACACACCCGATGTGGAAGCATCAGCATGCTTCTTCTTCTTGAGATCAGCAAGATATTCAGCACAGTTGCGTTTCCAATGTCCTGACTTTTTACAGTAAAAACATTCTCCTTTCCTGCTTCCCACAGCCCCGGCTTTGTCTTTCCCCTTCTCCTTTCTAACTCCACCTTTCTGTTCGATGGGCTTCTTCTTTTTCTTTCCCTTGGCCTTAGTTTTTGGGAATGAAGAGGAAGATGGCCCAGCAAGCAGAGCGGGAGTCCTTGCCGTTTTCAACGTGTTCTCTGCACTTCTCAACATATTGAGAAGTTCAGGCAAAGATTTCTCCAAATCATTCATATTGAAATTCACTATGAACGGAGCAAAGGCAGGAGGGAGAGACTGTAGAACAATATCCGTATATTGCTCATTATCCATAGTCCATCCCAGTTCCTCAAGTTCTTCAATAAGACCAATCATTTTCAAAACATGGTCTCCAACTGATGCACCAGGGGCCATTCGCATCTGAAACAGCTTTCTAGATACCTCGTATCTCAAAGTACGAGATTGCTCTCCATACAACTCCTTTGTGTGAAGAAAGATAGATTGCACATCCATATTCTCGTGTTGCTTCTGATGGACATTGTCCATAGAAGCGAGCGCGAGGCACTTGGCCGTGTTGCAGTCATTTTCCCAAGTTTTTCGGATCTCCCTATCCGAGACAGATGATTCAGGTCCTGGGACGGGTGGGGCTTCGGTATTGAGGACATATGATACCTTATCATATGAAAGTGCAATGTTTAAGTTCCTCAACCATTCTTTATAATTTGGTCCTGTCAGTTTATTTTTCTCAAGTAGTAGCTTAAGTCCTGACATCTGTAACTGCCATTCGGAGAGAGAAAAGGATACACTTAGCGAAATGCTCTTGCAAAGAATTAGATTGGTTATTATTTTATCTAATCGATATCTCCCACTGCTTTTATCAAATTTTCTTTCAAAACCTGAAAAGAAAACTAGCCAGGAATAATTACATTCTACAGTTTTGCTAACCGGTCAGTCTATCTAGACACCCACTGGATTAGCTAATTGTAAAGTACAAAACTCTCCTGGAAGCAACACTTACTCACAGTGAGATCGAGATCCAACTATCATATAGATGGTATGCAATCTCATTGCAAATTTCAACTCTTGAAATTCCCGATATGGTTTTTACCCCTAGTCACTTATGACCTTGGCTATGGTCAACATATCATAAGTAATAGTCAAATTCTACCCGTCATTTCGTGATTAACTAGACCCACCCATATGACCCTTGACTATGATCAACATAATCACATGAATGTCCTAACTAATCGCATCATATGCTTTGTAGGAAGACATCACTTAGCTACCGTACACTACGCCTTGAGTATAATCAACATACGCAGCACGAATACTAAGTACTCTGCTTCCTAAAATGACGGAGGGTTGCGGATGGTTTTTAAGAAAACCTTTAACGCTTTGAACTTGATCTCGTTGTAGAATCAAAATAGTTAAGAAAAGGAGTGGCTTAAGCTCCGCATCTTTTTGAAACTTGCATTTTTCATAAAAAGCCGAGTTGGATTCAAATCTGATTCTACAACATCATTAGGTTTCTTTTCTTTACATTAATCTCATTAATGTGATCCCATCATTTAAGTTCCTAAGCCATCACAGAATAGAACGTATACTTATACCATCCGCATTCGTCACAGTGTCCCGTTATGCACCGTTAGGTTACTTAACTAACGGCATAGCGGGGCGGGCTAGCGCGGGTGTAAAATATAAGCAACTATTATTATATATCATATATATAATAATAATCCATTCGTCTCAGATACTAAGTAATCACATTACAGAATATCAGCAGCAGAAGCATATAAAAGGATATCTAGGATGTCCGTATTTTGTATCGAGCCAACAATAGAAAATACGGATTCCACGGTCGTGATGAATAGCCAAGCCCACACCCCTAGACCCCTACGGGAGCGGCAAGTGATCCCGCCAATTCTAGAAGTTAAGAGACCCGGTCTCGACTCCTCGAGATGGCCTCCTACTGAACCCTAGAACCCGGTCACTTGTGCTCCCCTCCTTGGGTCTATCCTAATGCGGAAAAGTAAATAATATACAATTGATTTATACATGAATGAAAATAAAACTCTCATCTCAAATAAAAACCCCCGGCTATTCATTCGCGACAATCCTACTCATCATATCTCAGCAACACATAATATCTCATATCATCAACGTAAGTAAGTATGCGTATCCCGATTGTCGTTGACGTATAGCAACGAAAACAGCGATACACCACATACTACACTTACGGTCACAGAAAATAAAATGAAAAACTACAACATTTGGAATCCACAATCACCTTAGACATCATAAATTCGAAATATCACATACTTCGTATTTCATGCCTAACTATATGAATTCCACATATTGTATCATATTTCAGATAAATAGACAATGTTAAACTTTTCGATCGAATAAACAAACACCCTAGATTTCCCAAACTGCACAACACTTGAGCCGAGTTCAAAAATTTCTAGAACATGTCACAGCCCCTTATGGACCAACCGTAGAAGGGCCAAACCAACGCCTCACATGTGGCAACGCTAAACTACCACAAACCCTAAGGTTCAGTGATAGTTTTGACGGTCACATAATTGAGTTAAGGTTATGTTCTTCTAGAGTGTCCACAGATACGCTTGCATGTTTTTCGAAAGTTTCGAACTCGGGAAAAATCCAACACTTGGAATTTTTCCAATACGGGAAAAAATGTGTTTCTAATATTCGTTCAAACATTTTAACACGTTCTAAATAATCTGAAAATCTGAATGAAATTAAACTTTCCGATCGAATCACCAAAAACAATTTATCTCCAGAAAACTCAATACTTGAGTAAATTTAAAATATCTCAGAGGCATGCACTATTACATACGGGTCTACTGTAGAAAACACTATTCCTAATTCCACAAAACGGCCGCGTAACCGCCGCAAAAAGCATGGTTAGGCCGCGGTTCCGCGGCGTTTTAGTGAGATCATTAAAAACTTTTTATACAGTAACTCATAGAAAAACCTGCTGAATTTTTTAAGAACTTTTAATTTGAGAAAATCCAATTTTGAAAAAATTTCCAGAGAGCGGTCCAAATTGGTGTTTCGTGGTTCGATCAGACTTTTAACATCGCCTACGCATCGCCTAAAGCTCTAGCCTGGCTCTGATACCACTGTAGGGTTAGCCTAGCACCTCGTCAAGGGTTTGGTAGCATCACATATGACATAATCAAAATTTTAGAGGTGCTAAGTTAACTCGACAAGAATCGAAACTAGAAGTTTTAGGGATTCATACAAATAAGCATCACATGCAAATGTAAAACTATCACTAAGAGTAGAGATTACAACCTTTGTAGATCTCCCTCGGTGACTCCTTGGCACTATGAGAGTTTGGAACGGATCGATGGAAGCCTTCCTTGTCCACGATGATCCACCCGAAGTCCCTTTGCCCAAAGCTCCTTGCCTTACTTGTTTCGCAAACGAAGTAGAGCAAACACCCTTCACAAATCGGCTAGATATGTGTAGTATGATGATGTGGTTTGTATTCAACAATTGAAATCCTTTCTTTTATCAACTTCACTCTAGAAAAATCAAGAGAGCAAGAAGAAGATTATGGTGGCTAAGCTTGAGCTTTCTATCATATCCCATATGATAAGTTGTTTTCATCACACCCTTGCACTAATTGTACACCTTGTTTCATATCACATATGAAGCTATTTATAGTGATGAGAAGGAATAATCATCATTATTCCATTTCCACTATAATTATGGGTGGAAATTCTTTTCATAAAGAATTAAGCATGGGTGGAAATTCTTTTCATTAAGTTAAATAAAGCTTACCCACTAAAGAATAAAGGAGCATGAGTGGGTTTTCTTTACATTAACTTAAAATGATAAATATAAATAAAAGCTTCAATATAAGTCTTGCATTGCCACCATTCTTGTATCATCAACCATGATACTATGTATGCATGTATGTGTCCATGCACATCATCATGTGCATACATGCATGCATACAAAAGGATTTAATTAAAGAATTAATCTAAATGTAATTTGTTAAATCAACACATTTGATTTAGCAAACCGGTCATATCACATATGATCCGACAAGTAGAAAATGCCTGATTAATATACGTTATCACATAACCGTATTTAATCGGGTCCCGCGCATATCTCATATGCACACCACATCTTTTTGCCTGAGCCAGGAAACTTCATTGTGGGACTCTAAGACTCGTCAATACGCCGGCAGTAGATGATGATCATATCAAACACCTACAAGCCGCAAGAGGTCATCTAAACATAACGGCCACCCGGGTATTGAAACGATCAGAATAAAACCAGCGAAGCTGTAAAAACTCCCGTCGAGCCAACTGGCAACACTTATCGTACAGTCCGGTCTCTTCGTCAGATATGCTGCATATCGAGTCCAGGGATGGAATCGTCGACCCCAGTAACTCAATAAGTCATGCTGGTGTATGGCTCATAACAGATCGAGAAACTACTGATAACTCTTATCAGTAAATCTCAGCAGCCCTGGCCAGGGACTTCATGTTATAGCCAATCGAGCATAGCAAAACATCAACTCCCAATACCGGGAGAGACGAAACCCCTCCTATCGCTCATTGCCTCCATGTGCCTCAAGACTGTACCCAAAGACCACCTGTTTGCACGACTCAGTAGAGCCGTGGTAGGGTGGAGATCAAAGTATAGTAGGAGGACACACAAGACTCTATGACGATCTCGGGTCTACAGACTAACCTGTACCAGTGTCACCTGAGAACTGCTATCCGACGATAGATATAATACCACATAGGAGTTCTCGGCGAGTCCGTTCAGTATACCCAGTCTCCACTGAGCACCCGCATACGATCTTTGGTGTCTCCTCACCAGATGGATATGGGATCATCCATCGCCCATCATATAGGACAAGAATGGTATACGCTAGTCTACTCTAGAATATCGATGACCTGTCTCGATACACCCTCGACTAGGAACAGTTCAAGGATATGCTTATAGACTATACGTGCCCCACTAGTATGATCCGCATCATAATCACAGTAGTCAAGCAAATATCCTTTGGGCTTTATCAACATGTGTAAATGATTAAATCTACATGTTCAGATAAAGTAAACCAGATAGCATACTATCATGTTGAGCAAGAAAGTCATCTATCTCCATATATATATGTCCAAATTTCCACTATCCATATAATGGCCTTTAGGGCATACATATTACTAACACCCCGTCGCCGAAAGCATCCGTTCGGGTGCTCGCGGCAGCGGTGTTTCGCCTTGGTGCACTTCTTCGACGGCGTCGGGGGTGCGGCCGCCTACTAAAGTTTGCGACGAGCATTCGATCAGGATTATCGGGAATCTTGTTGAATTGCCCGACTTGATATTGAAAAGTGTTTTCGATAATGAGACTAAAATGCGGGGTTTATAATCGTTAGGCATGTGATGTCTAAGGAATTCATTGGTTTAGGCATGCGATGTCTAAGGAGGTTGCGGATTCCAACTGTTGTAGTTTTACACTTTCTTTTCTGTGACCGTAAGTGTAATATATGATATCGCCGGTTTCGTTGCTATATGTCAACGACAATTGGGACACGCATGTTTACTTACGTTGATGACATGTGATGTTATGTGTTGCTGGATATGTTATATTGGATCGTCGTGTTTGAATAGCCGGGGGTTTTTATGTGAGATGAGTGTTTTTCATTTTCATTCATGTAAAAACTTGTATGTAATATTCTTTTATTGGGGCACTTCCAGGTTGCGGAAGATGTCACCTTTTGTATATTATTAACTTTTCCGCACTAGGATAGACCCAAGGAGGAGAGCACAAGTAACCGGGTTTTGGAGTCCAGAGGGAGACCAACTCGAGGAGTCGAGTCTGGGTCTCCTAACTCTAGAATTGGTAGGGTTGCTTGCCGCCCTCGTAGGGGTCTAGGGGTGTGGGTTTGGCTATTCATCGCGACCGTGGAATCCGTGTTTTATACTGGCTCGTATTGAAAACACGGACATCTTAATATATCCAATATTTCATATATGTTTCTTCTGCTGCGATATCTGTGATGTGATCATGTGATGTTGTGATAGATGCTGTATATAGTATATACGATATATTATATAGACGTTACTTTTGTTTTACACCCGCGCTAGCCCTGCCCCGCTCTGCCGTTAGTTACCTAACCTAACGGTGCACGAGGGGACATCGAGGCGAATGCGGATGGCATAAGTGTACGTCGTATTTATCTGTGATGTTTAAGTAACTTAAATGATGGGACTTTATTAATATGATTAATGAAAGAAAAGAAACCTAAAAGATGTTGTGGAATCGAATTTTCAGAACCAGGTATCTACAGTTCTTGCTTTGAATCGCGGCGTTCCTTGTAGAACATCCTGCACCTTATTCGATAGGGAAAGGACCGAGATCCCTTCACCGGGAGTGACTCCTTTAGCAATAACTGGCAGATGCTACAACCCTCGGTTTGTCTTTTGATTGCTTCTATAGTTTTTGCTTTGCACAGCGGTATATATGATATATCCTGCACCTTATTCGATGAGGAACGGGCCGACGATCCCTTCACTGGGAGTGACCCCTTTAGCAAAACTAGAAATGCCTAAAAAACACTCCATTTTAAAATTATTTGATTCTACAACGATATCAATTTCATTACGCAATAGGTTTTTAGAAAAACCTGTCGTAGCCCTCCGTCATTTCAGATAAGTAGTAGTTAGTATTCATGCTGCGTTTGTTGGCCTTTGTCAAGGCGTAGTGTGCGATAGCTAACTGGTGCTTATCTGCTTATGCATATGATGCAGATTGGGTTAGGGTAGTCGTGCGACCTTGTTGGCCTTTGTCAAGGGTCGTGCGGGTGGGTTTAATTCAATCAGGAAATGACGGGTTGAACTTGACTAGCATCCTATGGTTTGTTGGCTTTTGTCAAGGTCATAGGAGGTTAGGGGCAAAATTATCGGGAATTTCAAGTGTTGAAATTTGCAATGAGATTGCATACCTTCTATGAGATAGTTGGATCCCGATACCCACTGCGAGTAATTGTTACTCCTGGGAAAGTTTTACACATTACAATTAGCCGATCAAGTAGGTGTCTAGAAAGGTGTCAACGGGGTTATGCCTCTGGGAAAACGAGGTTTACTGTAATTAGGTCCGTGCGAAAGCACGGGGAACCTCCCTCAAAGTACCGACACTGGCCTGGCTGAAAGATTGGCGAACTTGTAGCGTGTAATTAATCCCGGCTAGTCTTTCCTTTTAGGGTTTGAAGGAAGATTTGATAAAAACCAGTGGGAGCCATCCTGATTAGATAAAATAATAACCAATCTGATCTTGCAAGAGCATACACTGAGTGTTTTCTTCTCTCTCTCTCCAGGTAGCGACCATATCACGCCTTAATCAAGATAATAAAACGGATATATTGACCGAACCAGCTTGTTATACTGAGCTGGGGAACGTTGGTCCCACTCCAACTTATAATTGTTATAAGACAGAGCAGGAAATAGAGGAATACCTGAATTCCTATGCCGCCCAAACGAAGAAAGTGCATATGATGCATCTCCTTCGGGTATGTTCATTACAAAGAACTGTTTCTCAGTATCCTCTGCGTCCTGGGTATTTGATACCGGATCAGGATCCCAGATATGTAATCTGTTACATAGGGCTACAGAAAGGTGGAGAACTGAGAACGGGTGATAAGTTTCATGAGGCAGAAAACAGTGCAAGTGTTGCAGCCAGGTCTGTTGGTCACTGTCACCCTGTATTACCTGAATACATTGATTCTGAACAAATGTTATTAGATACCGAACCTGATATACAAAATCATATCTGTCTCTTTATTAGTAAAGAAACGATAAAATTTTGTATTGCTGGATAATGTTTTGAACATTTCCTATATCAAAAGTTGATCGGTTCAGGCACGTTATCTAAAAGCATTGATGTTCTAAACCAAACTACGGTTCTTAGTATATAAAACACACACAAGAGGAAGAGTTCAGAAATGAACGAATCCTTCTTGAGGTATTGCAGACTAGGTCATATCAATGCGACCCGACTAGCTAAGTTGCACATAGATGCATATTTAAATCTATCTGAATTTACATCTTGTGAAATTTGCCAGTCATGTCACAGAGATAAGATGACCATAACTCTGTTTACTGGAAACAGAGAAAGAGTTAGTGAACTCTTGGGATGATACATGTTGATGTATGTAGGTCCCCTGTCTACACATGCCAAGACCGGTTCTTTGTACTTCATTACATTCTCTGATGATCTCTTTAGATTCAGACATATGTTCCTGTTGAAACACAAGTCCGAATCTTTTGAGATATTCACAGAATATAAGTTGGAAGTAGAGAACCAACAATGGTTATAAGTATTATGTCCTTTGATGTGATCAGGGAGGAGAACACTTGAGCACGGGATTCCCGGACTATTATAAGAATAAGATTCTCTCTCAGCATTACTCCTCCGTATACACCATAGCACGATGCTATATCGGGGCGGAGCAAACACACACTATATGATAAGGTGTGCTCTATGATGAGTACTACTGAGTTACCTATCTCCTTTTGGGAGTTATGCACTTGAGAAGCTGCATACCTATTGAATATGGTTCAAATCAAATCAGTTGCCTACCACTTCATATGTGATATGGAAAGGGAAGAGACCATATCTTAAGTTTGTTAAGATTTGGGGTTGTCCGGCCTATGTCTAAAAAGAAAAATCCGGATAAGCTCGAGGCAAGGTCTGTTGTGTAGAACTGGAAATGTTCCAGCTATACAAACTGCAGCTGATGATTTGATAGAACCAAAGGATTCAGTAGATTCCAACGAACCTCAGCCTCTCCGCCGATATAGTAGGGTTCCTCACCCACCTAAGAGTTACTTCGGTTTCTCTATGACAGTGGGAGCGAGGATTGCATCATGAGATGATGACCCAACTAGTTTCGAGCAGGCCATCAGGAGTGAGACTCTGTAAGAATGGCTGGATGTTTATCGATCTGAGATGGAATCCTTATACACCAACAAAGTATGGACTTTGGTTGCTATATCTGAAGGGTTAAATCCCCGTCAGGAGAAAGTATATCTTGAGAAGATTACTTGGTGTAGATGGAAAAGTTGAGACTTTCAAAGCTAGACTTGTTAAAGGTTTTTCGTCATCGACCAGGCGTGGATAATGATGAAACCTTTTTCCAGTTGCTATGCTTAAGTCCATCCAGATCCTACTTGCCACGGCTACATACCATGACTACGACATCTGGCGGTTGGGTGCCATGACTGCTTTTCTAAATGATGTTTTAGAAGAGTACGTCTATAAGTACACAGTCAGAGGGCTTCGTAGACAGTGGGAGCAGCGGAAACGTGTGCAAGATGTTTTATGTGATAATGCAGGCATCGCGGAGTTGGAACATCTGTTTTGATGAGTTAATCAAAGAGTTTGACATCGTCAAAATGGTAGATGAACCTTGTATATACAAAATGGTAGTAAGGAGTATGGAGGTGATCCTCGTAGAGTACATGGATGACATACTCTTGATAGGGAAGAAGTTTCCTATGCTACGCTCGGTCAATCTCCGCTTATCACAAGGATTCTCCATATAGGATCAAAGTGATACCTCCTAAATCCTGAGTTTTGATCTATGAGATACAAGTAATTGGATGTTAGGATTCTCACTAGTTGTAGTGAGATGGTATCAATCGATCCTGGGGAGAATCACTGGAAAGGTTACAGGGTGATAAGGACGACTGAATGTCAGTCACAGGCATTGTCTTTACCCTCAGTAAAGGGACGGTATGTTGGAAGAGTTCCAAGCTAGATACCGTGGCATACTAGACGATAAAGGCTGGATACATCGCTACTTAATATGCTACCAAAGAGGCAGTCTGGATATATATTTGTTCATGAGATGAACTTAGTTCCTCCCATTGTGTGACAATGGAGTTGTGGCTTATGCCAAGGAACGTCCATCCCATCAGTGATCCAGACATATTATAAGGCAGTATCACCTAATCATGGAGATGGTTGATCTCCAGGGGATCTAGGTTAGGAGAGAAGACTCAGAGGACAACACGGCGGATCCACTCACAAAGGCCTTTTCCCAAAGAGGGACTTTTATGGGATGGTTGAGTATGAGATACTACAACCACTGCTATCAGATGGCCCTAGTGCAAGTGGGAGATTGTTAGTTATATGTATGCCCTAGAGGCCATTACTATACATAGGATGTATATTGTAGTGGATGCTTGGACATATATAGGGAGGACTTTCTTGCTCGACATGATAGTATGCTATCTGGTTACTCTTTACCTTAACGTGTACACTGATTGTCTCTCTGTTACATGTTGGTAAAGGCCTTAGGATGTGTACTTGACTACCTGGACTATGATGCGGATCATACTAGTGGGGACATGGTAGTCCATAAGTACATCCTTCAAGGTCCCTAGTCGTAGGTGTATCGAGACAGGGCATCGATATACCAGAGTAGACTAGCGTATACCTTCTCGACCCATACAGATGGGCGATGGATGATCCCATATCCTTTGGTGTTTGACATCAGAGATGATATACGGGTGCTCAGTGGAGACTGGGTACACTGGACGGACTCGCCGAGAAATCCCAGATGGTATTATACCTCACGTCAGATGGCAGTTCTCTGGTGACACTGGTACAGAGTAGTCTGTTGACCCGAGATCGTCATAGAGTCTTGTGTGATTCCCACTGTGCTTTGATTTCCACCTTACCACGTCTAAGAGGGCGTGCAAAACGGTGGTTTTTGGGTACAGTCCCGAATCACATGGAGGCAATAAGCGATAGGAAGGGATTCGTCTCTCCCGGTATAGGGAGTTGATGTTGCGCTGTGTTCGATTGGCTATAACCGGAAATCCCTGGCCAGGGTTGCTGAGATTTACTGGTAAGTGTTACCAGTAGTTTCTCGAACTGTTATAGACCTCATATCGACACGACTTATCGAGCTACTGGGGTCTGACGATTACCACCCGTAGGCGAGATATGCGACATATCAGACGAACAGACCGGACTGTACGGTAAGTGTTACTGGTTGGATTCACAGGAGTGTGAGCGGGCTTGCTCGTTGATCTTCTGATCGCTCAATACCCGGATGGCCGTTACGTTTAGCAGACCGCTTGCGGCTTGTGGGTGTTTGATATGATCATCACCTGCTGCCGGCGTATTGACGAGTCTTTAGAGTCCTACACATAGGTTTCCTGGCTCAAGCATAACGAAATAGGAGCGCATATGAGATATGTGCAGGACCGAGAATAATATCAGTATGTGATACTGTATTCTATTCTCGCGATTTGTATCATTGGACGGTTATATATGATATAGCCGGGTTACCGAATCAAGTGTTGATTCGATACATTGATACACTAGATATTAGTCGGTTATATGCTATATGACCGGATCATTAAATCAAGTGTTGATTTAATGATTTAATGTATAATTATATATTTGATATATTACTTTACATTAACTAGTAATTGTTCACTTAAGATGGATTTTCTCTCTTGATGTGCACATTGTATATATGATATAGTTTTGTGCACTAGTTTGTATCATGTTTGATGATACATGCAAACTTGGGTATGTGTATGCTTTGAACCAAGTTTAGGTAAATGGTTAGGGTTTTAATTCATTTATTCATTTATTTATTTTATGAATATATAATGAAATGGTGGCTTTCTTTTCTTTCTTTTCTTAAAGCTTCTTGAAGCTTCAAAGCATCTTTGAAAAAGTCTTCCATTTTGTTTTATCCTTAACCCTAACCATTTAACTAAACCCTGGTTTATTCTCTACATTGGTTACACTAACCCATGGTTGCTATATGATAAGTATTCACTTGAATTTTATTTTCAAGGATATATAATTTCATTTTCCTTCTTCTTCTTCATCTTCTTCAAGTGAAGAAAAGAAAAGCTTTCTTGAAATTTCCAAGTAATAAATCCAAGTGAGAAATCCAAATCTAAAGTCAACCCACTTCCTATTTCTTCATCCTCTATCACTTGCCATGTAGCAGAGGGTGTTTTCTTCACAAGTTCCTTGACCTAGTGAAGATGGAGCTTGAGTTTGAGTCGCCTCGACGTAGATCATCTTCGGCCTCGAAGTCAATGACCTAGCCCGATCATTTCTCCGACGAAACCATCGCTAGTGTCCGGGATCCCGATGATTGCAGCGGAGGGACGTCAACACGGAGCTAAAGAAATGGTGGAGCGGATCTACAAAGGTTTTATTTCCATTCACTTATTAGTAAAGCAGTTTACTAGCTTGTAGTTTCGCCTAATTTCTAGTTAACGATCGCATTATGGTTTCTCGGCACCGGAAATTTTTGAATTTGACATGGTTGATGCCTTGTGAGACCTCATTAGTGTGCCCCGGAACCCTACACCCCGGGAAAAGAAGATCGTATAGAAAGGCGTTGAGCCCGGCCAGGGAGCACTACCAACCGGTGATTGTATGGAAACTCGACGGATATCCGGAGGATACCGTTCGGAGTTACGAGAGATATGGATATGGGCCGATCATGATCATGCAGAGCCCATGGGCCGATCCTGACTATGCGGAGCTTGAGATTTGAGTATTATGTGTCGCTGTTGGATACAGACTTCATGATGTTTTGAGTGTCGATGCTGGGCACTGTCACGACCCAAAGTTTGGCCCGTGACCGGCACTTAACCACGTAACGCCTACAGGCGTAACGCGACTAAGTAAGCCGAAAACCCAGAAATCTAAAACCCTTTTTAAGAATAAGTAAAGAACTACATGTTTAAAAATCAATGTTTTTAAATAACTAAGCCGAATATGCAATTTAAAACAGTACAGTCTTTTCTAAAAATTTCGGCAGAGTTTCCTTTGTAAAACTGGCCCCGAATGGGGTACAACAAGAATGACAATATATATGCAATGATAAAGGCATCCCCAAGCGGGAGCTAGCTCTTCGTCAAAAGACGGTCACAACCACACATGCAACAATAATATACAACGCCAAGTGGCGAGGATTAAACCCAAAAGAAAGCTCAAGCAACAAGAAACCGCAATACTACTAAGCGCGACTCTAAGGTCGAATAATACATCACTAAAGTCTAGGTCTGAAAGAATATACAAGTTTTGGTTGATGGAAATTCTAGATACAATGAGTAAAATGAATACAATGGTGGTTCTTGATGCGAAAGAATCCACCTACCAAAAGCAAGCCACCCGCAAGAAAGTAGTGTGCCAGAAATGCCGCAATGAAACCTGTACGGCAGAACCTGCAAGAACTGTGGCACAACGGGGGTGAGTTGCCAACTCGTGAATAGAAACATCTACAAACAGAAACCGAATGCAAGACATAAACCTAAGTCAACGATCAGTAATAATCCACAAGAGTACATCTGAGTGTGATAAGGTAGCAAGGTAACATCTAAATATGTATGTGGTGCCAAGTACTCAGGTAATAACATGTCATCAGTATAAGGTATGTCTGCAAGAAGTAAATATGATGCAGTATCAATGATATCAATACACATATATTAGCGTCCCATACCACTAATATTGGTGTAAGGGTATATATAACAGCGCCCTCATACCCTGTTATATATACAAATGAAGTATGATAAGTGTAAATCCAGTCTGTATATATATGATCCATGTCTGTATATGATCCATATCGGTATATGATCTATGTCTGTATATGATCCATATCTGTATATGATCTATGTCTGTAAATGCGTGGAACCCGTCCACCCGTCACCCAATGACAATAAACATCATGTATGCAATATGAGGATATAAACAACGTCATGGTAAAACATCATGAAACCCGTGCCAAGCATCGACACGTAAATCCTCATCCATATGGGGTTCCGTCTGCGGTATCGGCCCTCGGCCCCGGCAGTACGAGTCAACCCATGTCCATCTCTGGGCTCCGTCTGCGGTATCGGCCCTCGGCCCCGGCAGTACGGGTCAACCCATGTCCATCTCTGGGCTCCGGTCGGAATCCTCCAGATATCCGCCGAGCTCAAGTACAATCACCGGTAGGTAGTAGTCCCTCTGCCGGGCTCACCGTCTATCACACAGCGAAACCGTTCTCGCCCCGGGGTACCATACCGGGTCCACCATGTACCCGTAATCGGCCTCAACCGCCTCCTCGATTCGGGTTTTTATATATCACTCTAGCACCGAGAAAACACATGGTGGACGCACCGAAATATCATATCAAGGGAACCGGGTTTTTAAATGATTACATATTTGAAATAGCCACGGTTCCCAAATCCAGAAATCACATATAATCCAACCCAAAATGTAAGTCACTAATCTGATATGATATGTGCGTCAAACATAAATATCATGTCAAGTCACATATAGATGAGCTACAATGTAATGATCAGGTGTGATATAAGCATCAATGTGAGTATCAAGTCATGTCACATATAAATGAGCTACAATATGATGATCAGATGTGATATAAGCATCAATGTGAGTATCAAGTCATGTCACATATAAATGAGCTACACTATGATGATCAGATGTGATATAAGCATCAATGTGAGTATCAAGTCATGTCACATATAAATGAGCTACACTATGATGATCAGATGTGATATAAGCATCAATGTGAGTATCAAGTCATGTCACATATAAATGAACTATAATATAATGATCAGGTGTGACATATGTATCAGGTATGAATATCAAGTCATGTCACATATATTTGTGTACAGGTCTATGTGTACAATATGCTATGCAGGAATCATACCATGAATGCAGCAGTACTACAGTGTAGTGGCATAGCAATTATCGATGATGAAGTGTGTGAGCCGGCAATCAGTGTACGTGGAACATACGCATCATCGATAATGGTGCTGGTGTCCTAACAGCATGATGGCAATATAACAATAAGCACAAGTAATGCCATGCAAATAGTATGAACAGGTGCAATCGAATAATCAACGCAATAGTGAAGAATCTAACTCAAAAGCTATATCATGCAACCTTGCCTTTTGAAATAAGACGAATCGGGGTCTTTGGTAAAACAAGGGCTACGGTGTTTAGAAAATAGACTCTACACATTTGAAAATATCCGTAGAATCCCCTTTTTCCTATCTTGCAATACTCCCGATTCGTTAGTTTGAAATAGGTATGACTCTGGTCTAATCTAACATCTACTATGTATACTACTGATCTAAGTATCATGCAAGTCTGGAGGGGTATGGAAACCGCCTAAATCCGAGTCGATACATATATAAAGGTATATAGTCGGTGATCTCGCCTCAATGTCATATCATAAGATATCCTCGAGTTATGAGTGCGGATCTATCATCAATATCGGCTCGTACGGTAATCATCGTACGGCATCCCAATAGCTGGGTACGGGTCAACATCTCACTATCTCATCACATAACAGGTATCACTATCATCAGATCACATAGCCTGGGGTACTACTCTATGTCTAGCACCAAACGATACCATCAGTGAAGTATGCAAGCGGGGTAAACACATATCCCAAGCCCGCAAGAGGTCACAAGTCATATCCCCCATAATGAATCGTATCCAATCACCGATCCCACGTCATCAAGCCCACATTATCGACTCATCCCCAAAGTCATCAAACATCATCCATCAAGGGTAGGTATAAGAGATATACAAGTGTAGGCGTGTAAGTGCAATTCTATCCTAGGGCTCGCAACTAGGAACTACTCTAATCACTTCTACCCTACACTATCCACAATACTTCTAACACAAAGCTACAACACACTAAAACTATCACACATCTACTATATATAGTATACTAACTACGGACTGCGGGGGTGCTATACGCCATCCACCCGACTTCCCTCTGTAGATATAATCTACTCACCAGAAACATCATTTGCGGACATCACCACGCAATTGCTTGTCGTCCCGAAGTCTTCATGGGTACCTACACATCAAATATCGTATATGCGTATTAAAACCAAATCCAAGCTAAAACGGCGCATGAAATCCAAAACGATACGATAAGGGGGCCTATAGGTGAGAACCTATGGCACGCCTTCAAAACCATCAATAAATCCTCTATATCGTCGTATAAACGCCAAATAGTCGAGGCAAAACACAAACCACCATTTCAGAAATGAAAATACGGAATACGGAAACACGAATCCAAAATAACAACTTAGGATATATGTCCCAGATTTCACCCTAGATAGAATCTGTCAAAACTAGAAGTACCCTGGGCCAACACTAGAGGAACTGGGGCTGTGCACAGAAAACGAGGCGATTCCTCACTGGTCTGGCCGCAAATTGCGGCCAGAAAGGAGGTTTTGGCGGCCGGGAAATGGAGTGGGGAGCTAGGGTTTGGGGTGTTGGTTCTATGGTGCCTGCACGTCTCAATTTCCACTCAATATTATTTTAGGGTCCTCGGGGTGATAGCAGATTCAAGTTAACCTGCACAGATTACACAATTTCCCCGATATCGGTTTCTAAAATCCGTATTTCTGGTTCTAGCTTCAGGTTTTGGGTTCCAATTCATGCACTAGGGTGTTTACAAGTCCTCTACTGAGCTCAATTTCACATTACAACTCAAGTTTCTCTCAAACTCTAACTAGGTTTTCATCAAGTCCATAATATCACATAATATCGATATAATCTTAACATGGGGTTATAGGAAATGCTACAATTAAGCTAATGGTTCAGAAATTACCTCAATTGGCAACTCAAGAATTTTCTTGAGTTGCCCCTAGTGGCCAAAATCCATGCTTTCTTAGTCCATCTTGTAGATCTCGAGCTTGTGCACATTTTTAATGAAACCGATATATGGTTTTGGGGTTGATTTTGAGATGCTTTTGGGCTTTGAAGAGGGGAGGGAGATGAGGAAGGGGGCAGCAGCAGCAAGAGCTCAAGATGAGGGAGAGGAATGAGGAGGAAAACCAAGGGAATGGCTAAGTCAATATGCACCCATACCTCTCTCACCAACCCCATTCTCATTTCTTTTCTTTTTCTTTTCCTTTTCTCTTTTAATCCTTAATCCAAACCTTCTCACCTCAATAGTAAACCCAAATGAGAAAATCATGAGAGAAAATGCATAAGTGTGAGAAAATGTGATATGTGCAGGTTTTGCACAAAATTGCTAAAAAACCCGATTAGCGATTTTAATCGCGATTAGCACTAAATTAGTGTCAAATTAATCACAAAAACTTAAAAATGTCATAATTCACTAATTTACCCTATTTTTAGAATTTTCCATAATTTTTCATAATTTTTCTAACATTTTTCCTATTTATTTGCATTTAATATTAAAATAATCAATAAAATAATATTAAATAATAAAAATTCCCAAAATTAATATTTTATATTTTTGAAAATGTTACAGGCACTCGGGTTTTATCATGATTTGTGTGTCGTTGTTGGACACACGTTGGATGGTGCATTATTACATGTCACGCATCGATATTATTATTATTCTTGGCACAGACACGAGTACTTTGATATCACACTTGATATACTGTTGCCCTTGTAGTAGCATTGTGTATTTATTTGTATGACCTAGGAGAGAGTCATACATGCGATTTCTTCTCGGTGATGTTTTCTACTCACGAGTTGGCAACTCACCCCCGTTGTGCCATAGTTTCTTGCAAGTTTTTCCGTACAGGTTTCGTTAGGGCTTGCTGGCACACTGCTTCCTTCCGGGTGATTGCTTTGGTAGGTGGGTTCACTTGCATCGTGACCACCATTGTACTTTATTTATATTCTGTTGTATCTAGCAAACTCCATCAACCAGTCTTGTATTATTTGGACGGGCTTAGAAAACCAGTTGTTATTCTTTCGACCTTAGAGTCGTGAGCTTGTATTATTATAGTTTTCTGGCTTCGTTGAGGATGTTGAGTTCTTTACTTTTCTGAGTTTTGATCCTCGCCCTTCGGCGTTGTATATTATATTGCTTTTGTGGTTTTTCCGCCAATTGGCGAAGAGCTAGCTCCCGCTTGGGGATGCCTTTATGCATTACTCATATATATTCATGTTTGTACCCGTTTGGGGCCAGTATTTACAAAGGAAACTCTGCCGAAATTTTTGGAAAAGACTTGATGTTTTAAAATTGCTTACTACGACTTTCAAAGTGATTTTATATGTCAACTTTCAAAAAGTATTCATTCACTCTCTTTTTAAATGGTTTAGATTTCTGGGCTTTTGGCTTACTTGAATTAGGTGGGCTCCTATAGACTTCACATGATTCAAGCGCCAGTCACGTGCCATTTAGGGTCGTGACAAAGTTGGTTTCAGAGCGCTAGGTTTAACCTTGGTTCGAGTCTAAGTTTGACTATGCGGAGTCTAGGGCGTATATATATACTTACTCGGAACCTAGGCTTGACCTTACGGAACTTAGACTTGGTCGAGGGGGTATTAGACCCGAACTTTCGTCGCATAGGTTGACCTTGGTTGATGGAGTAGGTGACTTAAGTTGAGTGACGTACTGTGTGTATGTTCCGCGGCATACTTACGATACGCTACTCCGCTTAAGAAATCTTAGGATGTATATTTCTTTGCACCGTATTCTATTCGTTCATTCGATCTATCCTCATCGATATCGATTTGTGGTTTTTGTTACCACGGTTGCACGGGCAGAGAGAGCTGCGGCTAGAGTTGCGGCCAGCATGAGCTCGTCTTGGACAAGGACTGACCATGGCGAAATTCCGGTGACACACGATTGCATAGATATGACGTTTTATTATGTTTTTCGCGGCATAAGCGTTTTGATGGATTGTTTTTACTAAGATTTCTCGAACGTTCAGATCAGCACCGGAGGATTGGGCCACTGCTAGAGGCCGGCTAGAATGTGATGACCGTTAATGTATGGTCTATTCTTGAGAATTGAGGCATTGTTTAGCGTGCGGACGAATGAGCTAGTTGTTGCTGCGACTGACAAGATATCGCCCCAGATGTTTGAAGCTATTGCAGCACGAGTTTGTACTTAGGGATATGATAGAAGATCGCTAGTCACCCAAGGATGAATGACTAAGACATGTGGTTCGTTTGCATACCCCGATGCGAGGTCATCAGATTTATTGATTTCAGCCAGAAAAGACTTCACACAGGCACGTTGAGAATCGATAGAAATGGATGAATGATGAGTATTCCTTCGACGATTTGGAAGAGTTTCCGAGGGCGTAGTTGGCCAGATACCTACCACCAGATATTGAGCTGTCGAGTTCGTAGTTCGGAAGGGAGACTCTAGATATGAGTATAGCCGTATGTAGCACAGTCAATGCGGCTACGAAGAGACGAGTCCGAATCAGTCCACATTAGAGAAAAGTGGAGTAAGAGGTTCGTATGAGATTTTGACAAGATGTCGTTCCACTCCGTTGACATCAAAAATGTGACACGCATGCAGAGACGTTGAATAAATATATCTTTTAGAAGAAGTCGTGATGAGTATGCAGCTATTCCGGAACAAGAAATGGATTTAGTAAAGGGTGATAACTTCCGGGCAGTTCGACAGAAACGAGACTTGGGAGAGACCCCGACAGAATCTTTCTGGAATACTACACGAGCAGAATTGGACCCAAGATCGGTCGTATTACGCACACCCAGTAGGCCAGAGTTCGGTATCATCGACGAGACATGTTATGAGTGACCATGATAGTTGGCCAGAGATTTTTAGAGGATGTGCCAGAGCAAAACTGTTTCCGTCATCATTTCCATATTGTGCCGTTGAGCCGAGGAGCTATGTAACTGGCCATTCGCAGTGAGAGACTAGTAGATATCTTGCTCTGCTAGCTTTGGATGCACCGACACCTTCTCGACTTTGAAGGAAGGACATATCGACGACAGTGTTTACGATTTGCGATTTGGTGATTCGAAAATCACGTGTCCGTCATTTTGGATTTCGATATTTGGGCGATTTATTTGCATGATTGAGTTTTCGTGCACCGCAGTTGCACTCGATTTCAATTTGATGTCGTTCGAGATGTTTGATTTTGATTTCATGCCTATGGTATATATGTGATTTGACTTGTGCCTTCGGTGTAGTTTTCATGCACTTTTAGTACTTGGATTCGATTTTGTGCATGCTGAAGCACGTAGCTGTGAGATTATATACACGGTATACCTGATTTGGATTAAGGTTTGTTGTATACCGTTGATTTCGATTGTGATATTCGATATTTATTTTCGTGCACCTTGGGTATATGATTTGGATTCTTGCGCATACTTGGCGCACTAGATGCGATTTTGGTGCACACCAGATGCACTAAATCGGGATGCTTCGTGCATATCAGATGCACCTGATATTGTTGTCAGGCACACCGTTGCCCTTGACAGGTGTTTTCGTGCACACCCATTGCACTTAGATTTTGTTCTGTGCACTTGTATGGTACATTCATTGATTTCGATTTCTGTGCGCACCAGACGCACGTGGCATTCTCATTCGCATTTTGGGATTGGTTTCTTTTAGAGCAGTACGTTTTTATGAAATTTACTATTTGGTTAGTAACCGAGTAGGACTGTTCTGAGAACAGTACCTAGGTGTTTTTGCATGCATCGATAGTTATCGAAAGGATTTCCAAAAAGGAGGTACAGTCTCAATATTTTTCCTATGTGTCCGAGATGACACGAAACATTTTACAAAGGAAACCCTTCTAAGTTATTTTCAAAACGGCGGGACGTGTATGTGAAACAAAGGATATATATATATATATATATAGTTATTTTTCTTATAATAAACGTCCGCTACTTGTGCCGTGATACGCGCATCGCACGGCGACTTGAAAAGGGTTTGGCATGCATTTCTTTAAGATGTCTTGACAAGTTTACAACGATGCGTACTATGTGCATGTTATAGTTTTGATGTATATCATGTTGGTTTTCGTATTGGACTTTGACATTGGTGTCTTCACCGTAACTCCGATGATTGCGTGATGCTTGACGGAGTTTTGATTTTGAGTTATATGCTCGTTTTTCACGCGCATGCATTGCGCTACGATATGTTTTATGTTTTTATGATTTCGGAGCCCCGACGACTTGATCATTTTACTGAAATGTTTTAGTATTTGAGGGATTTAAATTTAAATTCGGGGACCGAATTTATTTAAGGCGGGAAGACTGTAACATTTCAGAAAAATAAAATATTATTTTTGGGAATTTATATAATTGAATAATAAATATTATGAATATTTTAATGTGCAAGGATCGGGTTTAATAATATGGTTAATTATATACCGATAAATTGGGAAATATTTGGAAATTTATATTAATTATTGATTTTAAAAGAATTTATGAAGATTGGGAATTTTACAATGTAGTATACAATTAATTGTATATAAGTTAGTATTACTAAACTCGATTAGTACTTAATCATGCATTGATTGCGTTTTGTGCATGTGACATGCACATGTCATATTGCTAACACTTGTTACATTTTTGAAAACTTGGCTTAAATCCTAATTTGTGCATGGCTTCATTTGGTTTTACATTGTTTTATAAAAAATAAAAGGAAAAGAATAAGAATAAAGAATGAGGTATGGGCAAGAGAGAGAAGAGAGAGATAGGGTGAGGGGTTCTTTGACTTGGCTTCATTTCTTCATCATCTTCATCATTCTCTCTCCTCTCCCCACAGCATTGCTGCCCTCTTCCCTCCACCTCATCTAACTCCTCACAACAACCCCAAAACCACATCAAAAACCTTAAATCCCTTCACAAAACATGTGCACAAGCTCACTACAAGCATGGTGGATCAAGAAAGTTTAGATTTTGAGTACTTGAGGCAACTCAAGAAAATTCTTGAGTTTCCAAATGAGGTAATTCTTTCACATTAAGCGTAGTATTTGATTTCCTTTAGCTTCCATTTTAGTTTAGAATCGATTTAGTAAGGTTTAGTGATATTGGAAAGTTCCAAGATGAAGTTTAAGGAATTCTTGAGTTGTGATGGTGCACTTGAGAGTAATTGGCGACTACAAACTCCTTTAGTGTCAAAAACTTAGACCAAAACAGAAACAAAACCAAACTCGGGTTAGATATTTCATAATGTCGGTTTTGTGAATGAATTGTGCCTACAGGGAATCTGGAGTGACCTGAGACTGTTACAAGAAAAACTAGCAACCCCAGAGACCTAGATGGACCACTAGGAGACCACCCTGCAAGTACGAACCCAAACCATGCATCCCTGGACGAGTAGGCCGGTTTTCAGGGAAGTGTGGCCGGCCAAAGTGTGGGTAATGTTGTATAGGTTGGTTCTGTAGCTCAAGTACCCTCTATACTACACCCCTGTATTGCTAGTTTTGCCTAATTTTACCTGACAAAAAATCTGGGACCATTTTCTTGAGTTGCTGTTTAGTTGTGTGACTTTTAATGACTTGAAGTTTTGATATATGTGTTTTGTATCGGTCACTTGACGTTTGTACGTAGATATAGGGTGTTGTTTGGTTCTTTCGCATGCGTAGACCGTAGGTTTTAACCTATGTGTGATTCGTGTGCCGTTTTGGTTTTCGTGCTCGATTTCTATTTACGATGCGATGCGTATGTATGCAGGTACCCTCATGTAGACTTTGAGCAACAAGGATGAGCGTGGCGTTATCGACTTCGACAAGAAAGGATCAAGGTGAGTAGATGTATATCTACGGGGAAAGTCGGGTGGATGGCGTATAGCACCCCCGCAGTTTCATAGTATAGCAAGGATATGTTATATATATATGTGTGTGTGTATCGTGAGACGTGTATAATTTTAAAGAACGGCTTTAGGAGATCATGGGTTAGTTTAGCATATTTTGGATGATAGTGTTAGTTTAGTTTCTTAGTTGCGAAATCCTAGAGTTAAGGTTGTCACGCACACACATGCACACACGTGATATGTTTGGGGTGTATATGGTTATATGTATATATGTGTGTGTGTGTGTGTGTGTGTGTGTGTATGCGTGGATGCGTTGGTACATATATATACATATACGTATACACGGATGATGAGGATAGTATATGATACTTGGAGGTGAGTCGATATGATCGGGCATGATGCCGTGAGATCGGTTATGTGATTTGGCTCGTGTTATGATATACGACATGATATTATAGTGGATCGATGGGCGTTGTGTTTTATTCACACGCGGTTATATGTTTGATTATATTGGTATGTTCCAGATTTAGAACGGTACCTCTAATTCAGGAGATATGATGATAATGATACCAAATAAATAATGAGGTATATGTGATATTTGACCCATACCCCGATTTGGGATGCCGTACGATGGATTTTTACCGTATGTGTAGGGTTCCTAGGCTCCCTAATGAGGTCTCACAAGGCATCAACCATGCCAATTTCAAATTTTAGGGGTGCCGAGAAACCCTAATACGGATCGTTGGCTAGAATTTTAGGCGAAAATGCAACTAGTTAACAATTTAACTAAGTGAACGGAAATACAACCTTTGTAGATCCGGTCCTCCTCCTCCATAGCTCCGCAATGAAGTCTCCTCGCTGTCCAAATGGAATCCCGGGCTCTAGCGTCGGCTTCATCGGAGAAATGGGCGGGCTAGGTCGTCGACGTCGATGCCGAAGATGATCAACGTCGAGGCGTCACAAGATCAAGCTCCTACTTCACCAAGTCATGAAACTTGTGAAGAAAACACACTCTACTACTTGGCAAGAGGCAGAGGATGAAGAAATAGGAAGTGGGTTCACTTTAGAATTGGATTTCTCACTCATTTTCACTAGTTGCCATTGATGGTAGCTAGGTTTTCTTTCTTGCTCAAGATGAAGAAGAAGAAGATTATTATGATAAGTTAATTAAATACAAAAGAAAATGAATACTTATCATAATATCAACCATGGTTAGGTGTAGAGAATTGACTAAGGTTAGATGAATGGTTAGGGTTAAGCATGAAGACAAAATGGTCACTTTGGTCAAACCTTCATGAAGCTTCAACAAGTTTCATCTTTGAAAGCAACCATTTTCCCTTTTTCTTTTGTCAAAACAAAATAAATAAATGCATAAATAAAAAATAACCCTAACCATTTACTTAACCAAGGTTTAATTCTTTACACTTAACCAAATGAGCAAGTATCATCAAACATGATACAAACATGTGCACAAAAGTATATCACATATACAACTTGCACATCAAGTGAGAAAATCCATTTAAAGTGAACCAATACTAGTTAATGCAAAGCAATATATCAAATATATAATTATACATTAAATCATTAAATCAACACTTGATTTCACGATCCGGTCATATCGCATATAACCGACTAGTATCCTATGTATCGGCTTATCGAATCAATCCTGGATTCGATATCTAGGTTATATCGCATATAACCAATCGATACATTCATCGCGAGAATGGAATACGGTATCACATACACGCATTATTCTCGGTCCTGCACATATCTCATATGCGCTCCTATTTCGTTTCGCTTGAGCCAGGAAACCTCTGTGTAGGACTCTAAAGACTCGTCAATACGCCGGCAGCAGATGATGATCATATCAAACACCCACAAGCCGCAAGCGGTTTGCTAAACGTAACGGCCACCCGGGTATTGAGCGATCAGAAGATCGACAAGCAAGCCCGCTCACACTCCTGTGAATCCAACCAGTAACACTTACCGTACAGTCCGGTCTGTTCGTCTGATATGTCGCATATCTCGCCTAGGGGTGGTAAACGTCAGACCCCAATAGCTCGATAAGTCGTGTCGATATGAGGCTTTTAACGGGTTGAGAAACTACTGGTAACACTTACCAGCAAATCTCTGATCAGCCCTGGCCAGGGACTTCCTGTTATAGCCAATCGAACACTGTGCAACATCAACTCCCTATACCGGGAGAGACGAATCCCCTCCTATCGCTCATTGCCTCCATGTGATTCGGGACTGTACCCAAAAGCCACCGTTTTGCACGCCCTCTTGGACGTGGTAAGGTGGAAATCAAAGCACGGTGGGAATCACACAAGACTCTATGACGATCTCGGGTCTACAGACTAACCTGCACCAGTGTCACCAGAGAACTGCCATCTGACATAAGGTATAATACCATCTGGGAGTTCTCGGCGAGTCCGTCCAGTGTACCCAATCTCTACTGAGCACCCGTATATCATCTCCGATGTCAAACACCAATGGATATGGGATCATCCATCGCCCATCTGTATGGGTCGAGAAGGTATACGCTAGTCTACTCTGGTATATCGATGCCCCATCTCGATACACCCACGACTAGGGACCTTGAAGGATGTACTTATAGACTACCATGTCCCCACTAGTATGATCCGCATCATAGTCCAGGTAGTCAAGTACACATCCTAAGGGCTTTACCAACATGTAACAGAGAGACAATCAGTATATACGTTAAGGTAAAGAGTAACCAGATAGCATACTATCATGTCGAGCAAGAAAGTCCTCCCTATATATGTCCCAGCATCCACTAAAATATACATCCTATGTACAGTAATGGCCTCTAGGGCATACATATAACTAACAATCTCCCACTTGCACTAGGGCCATCTGTAGCAGTGGTTGAAGTATCTCATACTCAACCATCCCATAAAAGTCTCTCTTTGGGAATAGGCCTTCGTGAGTGGATCCGCCGTGTTGTCCTCTGAGTCTACTGTCCTAACCTCGATCACCTTGGAGATCAGCCATCTCCATGATCAGGTGATACTGCCTTAGAATATGTCTGGATCACTGATGGGACGTGCGTTTCTTGGCATAAGCCACAACTCCATTGTCACACAATGGGAGGAACTAAGTTCATCTCATGAACCAATATACACCCAGACTTCCTCTTTGGTAGCATCATAAGTTGCGATGTATCCAGCCTTTATCATCTAGTGTGTCACATTATCTAGCTTGGAACTCTTCCAACATACCGTCCCTTCACTGAGGGTAAAGACAATGCCTGTGACTGACATTCAGTCGTCTTTATCACCCTGGAACCCTTCCAGTGATTCTCCTCAGGATCAAATGATGCCATCTCACTACAACTAGTGAGTATCCTAATATCCAATTAGATCTATCTCATAGATCCAAAACCCAGGATTTAGTAGGTATCACTTTGATCCTTTATGGAGAATCATTGTGATAAGCGGAGATTGACCGAGCGTAGCATAGGAAACTCTTTTCTTATCAAGAGTATGTCATCCATGTACTCCACGAGGATCTCCACCATACTCCCTACTACCTTTTTGTATATACAAGGATCATCTACCATTTTGATGATGTCAAACTCTTTGACTAACTCATCAAAAAAGACGTTCCAACTCCGCGATGCCTGCTTTATCACATAAAACATCTTGCTCGCGTTTCCGCTGCTCCCACTGTCTACGAAGCCCTCTGGCTGTGTACTTATAGACGCTTTCTTCCAAATCACCATTTAGAAAAGCAGTCAAGACACACAATCGTGAGATATCGTAGTTGTGGTATGTAGCCGTAGCAAGTAGGATCTGGATGGACTTAAGCATAGGCACTGGAAAAAGGTTTCATCATTATCCACGCCTGGTCGATGACGAAAACCTTTAATAAGTCTAGCTTTGAAAGTCTCAACTTTTCCATCTACACCAAGTAATATTCTCAAGATATACTTGCTCCTGATGGGGATTTAACCCTTCAGATATTGCAACCAAAGTCCATACTTTGCTGGTGTATAAGGATTCCATCTCAGATCGCTAAGCATCCAGCCATTCCTACAGAGTCCCACTCTTGATGGCCAGCTCGAAACTAGTTAGGTCATCATCTCATGATGCAATCCTCGCTCCCACTGTCATAGAGAAACTGGAGTAACTCTCAGGTGGGTGAGGAACCCTACTAGATCGGCGGAGAGGGTGAGGTTCATTGGAATCTACTGAATCCTTTGGTTCTATCAAATCATCTGATGTAATTTGTATAGCTGGAATATTTCCAGTTCTACATAACAGACCTTGCCTCGAGCTTGTCCGGATTTTGCTTTTAGACATAGGCCGGACAACCCCAAATCTTAACTAACTTAAGATATGGGCTCTTCCCTTTCCATATCACATATGAAGTGGTAGGCAACTGATTTGATTGGAACCCTATTCAATAGGTATGCAACTTCTCAAGTGCATAACCCCCTAAAAGGAAATAGGTAACTCAGTAATACTCATCATAGAGCGCACCTTATCATATAGGGTGTGATTGCTCCGTCCCGATATACCATCGTGCTATGGTGTATACGGAGGAGTAATGCTGAGAGAGAATCTCATTCTCCTTTAGAATAGTCCAGGATTTCCGTGCTCAAGTATTCTCCTCCTCGATCACATCAAAGGACATAATACTTATACCCGTATTTTGGTTCTCTACTTCTAACTTATATTCTGTGAATATCTCAAAAGGTTCGGACTCATGTTTCAACAGGAACATATGACTGAATCTTGAGAGATCATCAGAGAATGTAATGAAGTATAAAGAACCGGTCTTGGCATGTGTAGACAGGAGACCTACATACATCAACATGTATCATCCCAAGAGTTCACTAACTCTTTCTCTGTTTCCAGTAAACAGAGCTATGGTCATCTTATCTTTGTGACATGACCGACATGTTTTCACAAGATGTAAATTCAAACTAATTTAAATAAACATCTAAATGTAACTTCAGCCAGTCAGGTCGCATTGATATGACCTAGTCTACAATACCTCAAGAAGGATCCGTTCATTTCTGAACTCTTCCTCTTGTGTGTGTTCCATATACTAAGAACTGTAGTTTGATTTAGAACATCAATGCTTTTAGATAACGTGCCTGAACCGATCAACTTTTGATATAGGAAATGTTCAAAACATTATCCAACAATACAAAATTTTATCATTTCTTTACTAATAAAGAGACCGATATGATTTTGTATATCAGGTTCGGTATCTAATAACATTCGTTCAGAATCAATGTATTTGTAATACAGGGTGATAGTGACCAACAGACTTGGCTGCAACACTTGCCCCGTTTTCTACCTCATGAAACTTATCACCCGTTCTCAGTTCTCTACCTTTCTGTAGCCCATGTAACATATTACATATGCGGGATCCTGATCCGGTATCAAATACCCAGGACGTAAAGGACATTAAGAAACAGTTCTGTATAATGAACACACCCGAAGATGATGCATCAGCATGCACTCTCTTCGTTTGGGCGGCACGGGAAATCTGGTGTTCCCCAATTTCCTGCTCTGTCTTATAACAATTATAAGTTGGAGCGGGACCAACGTTTCCCAGCTCAGTATAACAAGCGGGTTCGGTCAATAATCCGTTTTATTATCTTGATTAAGGAGTGAAATGGTCGCTACCAGGAGAGAGAGAGAAGAAAAACACTCAGCGTGCGCTCTTGCAAGATCAGATTGGTTATTATTTTATCTAATCAGGATGGCTCCCACTGCTTTATATCAAATCTTCCTTCAAACCCTAAAAGGAAGGACTAGCCGGGATTAATTACACACTACAAGTTTGCCAATCTTTCAGCCAGGCCAGTGTCGGTACTTTGAGGGAGGTCCCCCGTGCTTTCGCACGAACCTAATTAATGTAAACCTCGTTTTCCCAGAGGCGTAACCCCATTGACACCTTTCTAGACACCTACTTGATCGGCTAATTGTAATGTGTAAAACTCTCCCAGGAGTAACTCTTACTCGCAGCGGGTATCGGGATCCAACTATCTCATAGAAGGTATGCAATCTCATTGCAAATTTCAACACTTGAAATTCCCTATAATTTTGCCCCTAGCAGCTATATGACCTTAACATAGTCAACAAATCATAAGTGCTAGTCAAGTTCAACCCGTCATTTCCCGATTGAATTGAACCCACCCGCACGACCCTTAACATAGTCAACAAAGTCGCACGACTACCCTAATCCAATCGCATCATATGCTTATACAGATAAGCACTAATTAGCTACCGCACACTACGCCTTAACATAGTCAACAAACGTAGCACGAATACTAACTAGTACTTATCTGAAATGACGGAGGGCTACGACGGGTTTTTTTCTGAAAACCTATTGCGTAATGAACTTGATATCGTTGTAGGATCGAATGAATTTTGAAATGGAGTGTTTTTGAGGCTTTTCTAGTTTTGCTAAAGGAGTCACTCCCGGTTAAGGGATCGTCGGTCCTTTCCTCGTCGAATGAGGTGCGGGATATATCATATATATCACTGTGCAAAGCAGAAACTATAGAAGCAATCAAAAGACAAACCGAGAGTTGTAGCATCTGCCAGTTATTGCTAAAGGAGTCACTCCCGGTGAAGGGATCTCGGTCCTTTCCTTATCGAATAAGGTGCAGGATGTTCTACAAGGAACACCGCGATGCAAAGCAAGAACTGTAGCTACTTGTTTTTGAAAATTCGATTCCACAACATCTTAGGTTTCTTTTTCTTTCATTAATCACATTAATAAAGTCCCATCATTTAAGTACCTAATCATCACAGATAAATACGACGTACACTTATGCCATCCGCATTCGCCTCGATGTCCCCTCATACACCGTTAGGTTAGGTAACTAACGGCAGAGCAGGGCAGGGCTAGCGCGGGTGTAAAACATCAGTAACGCCTATATAATATATCATATATACTATATACTGTATCTATCACAGAACATCACATGATCACATCACAGATATCGCAGCAGAAGAAACATATGAAACATTGGATATACTAGGACGTCCGTGTTTTCAATACGAGCCAGTATAAAACACGGATTCCACGGTCGCGATGAATAGCCAAACCCACACCCCTAGACCCCTACGAGAGCGGCATGCAATCCTACCAATTCTAGAGTTAGGAGACCCGGACTCAACTCCTCGAGTTGGTCTCCCACTGGACTCCAGAACCCGGTTACTTGTGCTCCCCTCCTTGGGTCTATCCTAATGCGGAAAAGTAAATAATATACATCAACGGTGTCATCTTCCGCAACCTGGAAGTGCCCCAATAAAAGAATATTACATACAAGTTTTTACATGAATGAAAATGAAAAAACACTCATCTCACATAAAAACCCCCGGCTATTCAACCACGACGATCCAATATAACATATCCAGCAACACATAACATCACATGTCATCAACGTAAGTAAATATGCGCATCCCAATTGTCGTTGACATATAGCAACGAAACCGGCGATATCACATATTACACTTACGGTCACAGAAAAGAAAGTGTAAAACTACAACAGTTGGAATCCGCAACCTCCATAGACATCGCATGCCTAATCAAATGAATTCCTTAGACATCGCATGCCTAATAATTATAAACCCCGCATTTTAGTCTCAAAATCGAAAACACTTTTCAATATCAAGTCGGGCAATTCAACAGGATTCCCGACATTCTGATCGAATGCTCGTCGCAAACTTTAGTAGACGGCCACACCCCCGATACCGTCGACGAAGTGCACTAAGGTGGAACACCGCTACCGCGAGCACCCGAACGGATGCTTTCGGCGACGGGGTTCTCCTACAGTCACTTGGTCGGGGCTATGGAGTGAGGCTGTCTATTAAGTTTACCCGGCGAGTATCCGCGTACACTACGTGATTGCGACAGACTTTTGATCTCATCAAAATTCCGTGGCAACCGATCAAGTGAGACTAAATTGCTATGTTTATAACATTCATTCAGTTATCCCATAACTACTTGTGGATTCCAAGTATTGTATCACATTCCAGATAAACAGAAAATGTTAAACTTTCCGATCGAACAGTCAAACACCCAAGTTTTCCCGAAACAGATCAACGCATGAAATAAGTTTAACAGCATTCAGTTCGTGCCTCAGTACCAACGGTCAAGCCGTAGAAGGGTCAAGCCAACGCCTCACATGTGGCACGCCGTACTGCCCCAAACCCGAAGGTTCAAAGGGCAGTTCAAGACGGTCACATAATCGAGTTAAGGTTTGTTGTCTTCTAGAGGGTCCATCGCGTTACTTGCACTACTTAGAACGTCTTTAAACCACGGAAAAATCCAACAAATTGGAAATTTCCCGGCAGGGGAAAAGTGGGTATTTATATCCGGTCGAACTTTTTAACATATTCAAAATTATCCGGAAAAACACAGACGAAGTTAAACTTCCCGATCGAAACCCCGAGTCCCCAATACAACCCAGAAAACTCAACTCTTGAGTGCAGATTAAAGGTTCCCAGAGAACAGAGGCAACAGATACGGGCATTACTGTATCAAAACGAATCCCTAACCAGTACAAACGGTCGCGGAACCGCCGAAATAGGAGGCTACTGCCGCGGTTCCACGGCGCAACAGTGGAATTAGGGTTTCGTTTTCTGCAGTAACCCTTATAATTTCCTGCTCTATTTTCTGCGAATTTTTAATTCCAAAAAATCCCTGTTTTTGAAAAAAGTCCAGAGAGCATTGAAAATTGGGGTTTCGGGTTCGATCGGGTTTCTAACATCGTCTACGCATTGCCTAAGGCTCTAGCTAGGCTCTGATACCACTGTAGGGTTCCTAGGCTCCCTAATGAGGTCTAACAAGGCATCAACCATGCCAATTTAAAATTTTAGGGATGCCGAGAAACCCTAATACGGATCGTTGGCTAGAATTTTAGGCGAAAAATGCAACTAGTTAACAATTTAACTAAGTGAACGGAAATACAACCTTTGTAGATCCGGTCCTCCTCCTCCATAGCTCCGCAATGAAGTCTCCTCGCTGTCCAAATGGAATCCTGGGCTCTAGCGTCGGCTTCATCGGAGAAATGGGCGGGCTAGGTCGTCGACGTCGATGACGAAGATGATCTACGTCGAGGCATCACAAGATCAAGCTCCTACTTCACCAAGTCATGAAACTTGTGAAGAAAACACACTCTACTACTTGGCAAGAGGTAGAGGATGAAGAAATAGGAAGTGGGTTCACTTTAGAATTGGATTTCTCACTCATTTTCACTAGTTGCCATTGATGGTAGCTAGGTTTTCTTTCTTGCTCAAGATGAAGAAGAAGAAGATTATTATGATAAGTTAATTAAATACAAAAGAAAATGAATACTTATCATAATATCAACCATGGTTAGGTGTAGAGAATTGACTAAGGTTAGATGAATGGTTAGGGTTAAGCATGAAGACAAAATGGTCACTTTGGTCAAACCTTCATGAAGCTTCAACAAGTTTCATCTTTGAAAGCAACCATTTTCCCTTTTTCTTTTGTCAAAACAAAATAAATAAATGCATAAATAAAAAATAACCCTAACCATTTACTTAACCAAGGTTTAATTCTTTACACTTAACCAAATGAGCAAGTATCATCAAACATGATACAAACATGTGCACAAAAGTATATCATATATACAACTTGTAAATCAAGTGAGAAAATCCATTTAAAGTGAACCAATACTAGTTAATGCAAAGCAATATATCAAATATATAATTATACATTAAATCATTAAATCAACACTTGATTTCACGATCCGGTCATATCGCATATAACCGACTAGTATCCTATGTATCGGCTTATCGAATCAATCCTGGATTCGATATCTAGGTTATATCGCATATAACCAATCGATACATTCATCGCGAGAATGGAATACGGTATCACATACACGCATTATTCTCGGTCCTGCACATATCTCATATGCGCTCCTATTTCGTTTCGCTTGAGCCAGGAAACCTCTGTGTAGGACTCTAAAGACTCGTCAATACGCCGGCAGCAGATGATGATCATATCAAACACCTACAAGCCGCAAGCGGTCTGCTAAACGTAACGGCCACCCGGGTATTGAGCGATCAGAAGATCGACAAGCAAGCCCGCTCACACTCCTGTGAATCCAACCAGTAACACTTACCGTACAGTCCGGTCTGTTCGTCTGATATGTCGCATATCTCGCCTAGGGGTGGTAAACGTCAGACCCCAATAGCTCGATAAGTCGTGTCGATATGAGGCTTTTAACGGGTTGAGAAACTACTGGTAACACTTACCAGCAAATCTCTGATCAGCCCTGGCCAGGGACTTCCTGTTATAGCCAATCGAACACTGTATAACATCAACTCCCTATACCGGGAGAGACGAATCCCCTCCTATCGCTCATTGCCTCCATGTGATTCGGGATTGTACCCAAAAGCCACCGTTTTGCACGCCCTCTTGGACGTGGTAAGGTGGAAATCAAAGCACAGTGGGAATCACACAAGACTCTATGACGATCTCGGGTCTACAGACTAACCTGCACCAGTGTCACCAGAGAACTGCCATCTGACGTAAGGTATAATACCATCTGGGAGTTCTCGTCGAGTCCGTCCAATGTACCCAGTCTCTACTGAGCACCCGTATATCATCTCCGATGTCAAACACCAATGGATATGGGATCATCCATCGCCCATCTGTATGGGTCGAGAAGGTATACGCTAGTCTACTCTGGTATATCGATGCCCCATCTCGATACACCCACGACTAGGGACCTTGAAGGATGTACTTATAGACTACCATGTCCCCACTAGTATGATCCGCATCATAGTCCAGGTAGTCAAGTACACATCCTAAGGGCTTTACCAATATGTAACAGAGAGACAATCAGTATACACGTTAAGGTAAAGAGTAACCAGATAGCATACTATCATGTCGAGCAAGAAAGTCCTCCCTATATATGTCCCAGCATCCACTACAATATACATCCTATGTACAGTAATGGCCTCTAGGGCATACATATAACTAACAATATGATGTATAAATATGATGATTGATCCACACTCTTGACTAGAGGATGTCGTATTATATATTTTGTCGTACGTGACGCTATTGAGGCGGGAGCACCGACTACTAGATATATCGACTCGGACTTGGGTGGATTTCCTTACCCTTTCGATTAATCTCTTAGCTTCGTCCTGTAGTTTACTTGGTAGATGTTAGACTGGGCTCGGGTCATACTTATTTTCAAAACTAACGAATCGTGAGTATTTTCAAAAGACAATCCGAGGGATATTACAGATTTTTCAAAGGACGTACATTTTCTTAAAAACACCGTAGCCCCTGTTTTCTAAAAACCACGATTCGTGCTATTCTAAATGCCAAAACCGTATGACTCGTAAATATAAATGTATACTCTTAAATGTTGCGTTTACTATTCATTCTCCGTTAAATTCATGTTGTTCTTATCGAATTGCATGCTTTTACATGTGTTTTCCTTAATTATTATGAACCCATGTTGTCAGGACACCAACGCCATTACTGATGATACGTATGTCTACGAACACTTGCTTGCCGGCTCACACACACATCATCGGTAATTTCCATGTCACGTACACATTAGAAAACATTACTTCGTTAGTATAAATTGCTAGCTGGTAGTTGCAACATAGTACTAGTACGCTTGCTTTCATGTGCTAGTTTAGATATTGTATTACTTAGATATTTCATGCATTTATACATTCATTCTGATACGTAATATTATGGGCTTTATGCCGGTGATTCACTGTTTATTACTCTTGATTGTGGGATTCGAATTTTCCATGAGATTTCTGGATTTAGATAAACCGCAAGGATTTATAAACTCATTATCATTTCTAAAAATGGAAATTTGCGGTTTTCTCGTGATATGATATTGTGATGTCCACCATGGGTTTTCTCGGTTCTTGAGCAGTATCATACACCCGATTCGAGGTAGGGGGAGGGACCGTCTGCGGGTGCATGGTGGACCCGGTGCGGTACCCCTGGGCAAGAAGATCGTATAGAAAGGCGTTGAGCCCGGCAGGGGGGCACTACCGACCAGTGATTTTATGGAAACTCGACGGATATCCGCAGGATACCGTTCGGAGTTACGACAGTGATGGATATGGGCCGATCCTGATCATGTGGAGCCCATAGGCCGATCCTGACTAAGCGGAGCCCGAGATTGGAGTATTATGTGTCGCTGTTGGATACAGACTTCATGATGTTTTGAGTGTCGATGCTGGGCACTCGGGTTTTATCATGATTTGTGTGTCGTTGCTGGACACACGTTGGATGGTGCATTATTACATGTTACACATCGATATTATTATTATTCTTGGCACAGAGACGAGTACTTTGATATCACATTTTATATACTGTTACCGTTGTATTAGTATTGTGTATTTATTTGTATGACCTAGGAGAGAGTCATACATGAGATTTCTTCTCGGTGATGTTTTCTACTTACGAGTTGGCAACTCACCCCCGTTGTGCCACAGTTTCTTGCAGGTTTTTCCGTACAGGTTTCGTTGCAGCTTGCTGGCACACTGCTTCCTTCCGGGTGATTGCTTTGGTAGGTGGGTTCACTTGCATCGTGACCACCATTGTACTTTATTTATATTCTGTTGTATCTAGCAAACTCCATCAACCCGACTTGTATTATTTGGAGGGACTTAGAAAACCAGTTGTTATTCTTTCGACCTTAGAGTCACGCGCTTGTATTATTATGGTTTTCTGGCTTCCTTGACGATGTTGAGTTCTTTACTTTTCTAAGTTTTGATCCTCGCCCTTCGGCGTTGTATATTATATTGCTTGTGTGGTTGTTCCGCCAATTGGCGAAGAGCTAGCTCCCGCTTGGTGATGCCTTTATGCATTACTCATATATATTCATGTTTGTACCCGTTTGGGGTCAGTATTTACAAAGGTGACTCTGCCAAATTTTTTGGAAAAGTCTTGATGTTTTAAAAATGCTTACTACGACTTTCAAAGTGATTTTATATGTTAACTTTCAAAAAGTATTCGTTCACTCTCTTTTTAAATGGTTTAGATTTCTGGGCTTTTGGCTTACTTGAATTAGATGGAGTCCTATAGACTTCACATGATTCAAGTGCCAGTCACGTGCCATTTAGGGTCATGACGGGAATGTAATACCCTAGGTGGAGTTGGGCTGAATACCACCTATCCCGTGAGAAGTGAGATGTTATCCGATATCGAGGTGGGGATGTAACCGATACGGATGCACACGGGGACCCACAAGAACAATGGGGAGTATCGAATTCCATTCCGAAAGAGGGCACGATCTGAACTATAAATGGAATGATACCACTTTTATAACACAGAGGCTCCTTTTGGGTGAATCGGAACTCCGGAGTTTGAAAAACTCCGTAGTTAAGCGTGCTTGAGCCAGAGAAAAATTCTGGGATGGGTGACCTACTGGGAAGTACCCCCGGGTTCATTCAAAGAGAAAAAACCGTGCGGCTTCGGCCAGAGCGGACAATACCATCTGTGTTTGGGGATGGGTCGTGACAAATATGGTATCAGAGCCGGTCCCTCAAAAGTAGGTCTGTGGTTCGTGGACGAACCATTGTTCTAAGTGGGGGGGAATGTAATACCGCAGGTGGAGTTGGGGTTGAATACCACCTACCCCGTGAGAAATGAGATGTTATCCGGTATCGAGTTGGGATTGCACATGGGGACCCACCAGAATAATGGGGAGTATCGAATTCCATTCCGAAAGAGAGCACGATCTGAACTATAAATGGAATGATATCACTCTTATAACAAAGAGGCGCCTTTTGGATGAATCGGAACTCCGAGTTTGAAAAACTCTGTAGTTAAGCGTGCTTGAACCAGAGAAATTCTGGGACGGGTGACCTACTAGGGATGTAACCGATACGGATGCACACAGGGACCCACTAAAATAATGGGAAGTATCGAATTCCATTCCGAAAGAGGGCAGGATCTGAACTATAAATGGAATGATACCACTCTTATAACAAAGAGGCGCCTTTTGGATGGGAACTCCAGAGTTTGAAAAACTCCGTAGTTAAGCATGCTTGAGCCAGAGAAATTCTAGGATGGGTGACCTTCTGGGAAGTAGCCCCGGGTTCATTCAAAGGGACAAAACCGTGCGGCTTCGGCCAGAGCGGAAAATACCATCTGTGTTTCGGGGTGGGTCATGATACCTAATAGTGCAATAAGTCATGCCGGGGTAGAGCCCAATACACCCTGAGAAACTACTGGAGTACCTACTAGTAAATCATGCTTGCCCTGGCCAGGGACTTTGTGTAATGGATTTCCGAACACAGCGCGATATCAATCCCCAATACCGGGAGAGACGAATCCTATCTAACCGCTACTGCCTCCAAGTGCTTCGGGACTGCACCTAACTTGTACATGTTTGCATGACTCTTTTGAGCCTTGGTAGGGTAGTAATCTATGTACAGTGGGAACACACTCGAGGCGAATAATGATGTTAAGTTAACGGACTAACCTGTATTCATGCTACCCGGGAACTGCTACCTGATGATAGGTATAATACCAACCAGCAGTTCCCAACGAGTCCGTCCAGTATAACTTATAACCCAATGAGCACTTGTATACTATCTTCGGTACGACATACCAATAGCTGTAGGACAGACCATCTCCCCTACTGGGATGAGAAGCGTATACACTAGTCTACTCTGGAGTATCGATGCCCCGTCTCGATAATCCTACGACTAGGGACCTGTATAAGGATGTGCTTATAGACTACCCAGCCCCAACTAGTGTGACTGCCATCACAACACTGGTAGTCAAGCAAAGATCTTAAGGGCTCCACCAATATGTATAAGCGATATGCTAAAAGAAACATATGCACATATTGAGATAGAAACTAACCAAGTAGCATACTATCATTTTGAGCAAGACTGTTATTATATCTATGAATATCCCAAGCTTCCAAAATGTAATATACAATCCAGTACGATACAATAATGGCCTGTAGGGCATATATCACTAACAGGAAAAATAAGCCTAGTGTTCACTCAACTCACGCTATCCCATCTTCGGGGTAGGGGGACTCCGTCCTATACACACTTGAGAAATAAAAATGAAGCAAAATTTTTGGAAGAAGACACATTAAAGACGAGCAAAAATACTTCATTAAATTCCAAATTATATATAAGGAATTATAAGCTGCTCAGCTGTACAAAATTGCTACAAAATGCCCATAGGCTTACCGAAAAAGGGGGAGAGAGAGCAGGGAGAGCGGAGACTTCAAGTTATCTTCTTGGTCAAGGTCTCCTTGCCGCCAGCCTGCTCGGCGCCTCCGCCAACCTACTCGGCGCCTCCTCCAGCCTTATCGCTTCCGCCCGACTGCTCGGCGCCTCCGCCCTTAGGCTCCTCCTCAAGGAAGGGGTACCTCGCGCGGAGCTCCTGATCGTCAAACCGGGGCATCTTCTCCTTGACGGCGTCAAGAGCGTTATGCCACCCAATGGCTGCAGAATCAGCGAGGTCGACATAGAACTAGTAGAACATCTTGCAGTCCTCCACGGCCTTCTTCACCCTCTCTTTGGCCCGTTTAGCCGCCTCATTGTCCGCCCGAGCATCGCCCTTGAACGAGTCTCTTTGCTTCCTCATGGCATCAAAGAGCCCATTGAATTCACCGACCTGGACCTGGAGGGCACGGTTGGACTCGGTCAGGGCCCGGTGGCACTCCTTCAGCCTTGTGGCTTTCACGCCCTCCGAGACCATCTTCGACTCAAGGGAGACGGCATTGTCCTCGGCCTCCTTCAGTTTGGCAAGGAGCTCTTCCTCATACGAAGAAGTCTTCTCGGCCTTTTTTTTATCCCCGGGGCAACTTCCTCGACCTCCATAGCGGCTAAGAGGGTGCAGTGTTGAAGGGCATGTAGAAAAAAACAAACAACATTCGTCAGGGACTGAACAGGGGAAAAATTACTTGGAAATTGGCGGAAAAATCACCAACCTGGACGGCCTCCTAAGCTATCGCCGCAACCTGGTCCTTCATGGTGCCCCGAGGTTTTATGGCCCCCACAGCTTTCTCCATATCCGCCAGCAAGCTATTGGTCACGGAAAGCCCCGACGACACTTCGATACAGAAGTCACCCTCCTGCACGTGTATCCCGGCCGGAGGCGGCTGGGAAACCACCGTCTCGAGCTTCTTAGGAGACTCGGCGGAGTAAGGCGTCTCCGGCCTCATCCGGGGAATTTGTTCTCGGGCTTATTTCTGCCCTCCGCTCTCGCGCTCCTCGAGGGCAGGCAGAGCGGCGAAGACCTTTGCTGAAGGACCCTGGCGGAGCGCCGGGCTCGGCGTAGGTTTGGATGAGCCGCTGCCGCCGCCCATCCTTCCCTATATCTTGGCGGCCAAGGTAGCTATTATCTTCGGCTGGTCCATGAGCTCTGTGGAAAGGAATAAAAAGGGTAAGCGACATAAGTGGAAAAATATACCAAGTCTAAATTGATCGATTAAGACCTAACCTATTTATGAAGCTCGTGAGACTGAGTCCCGCCTAGCTCAAGGCCTGCTAGGAAAGTAAGGCGTCGGCACGCTAGATCGGCTCCCACCGGGACACGACCCTCGCCTCTTGAACGTTTGACTGCTTGGCCTTCGGGCAATCTGACCTATGCCACTTGGTGGGCATTGGACACTCCTTTCCCTTCGGAGGATTGACGAACACGAACTTCTCCTTCCACTCAAGGATGGAAGAAGGGACAACCACTACCCCCGGCCTCGTCCTACCCTTATGTTTTTTAAAGGAGAAGTAAACCCAGCTTAGCTCATCCTTGAGAGTACCCAGGTGATTCTTATAGTAGTGGAAGGAAAATAGAAGACATAGGCTAAAGGGGATTCGATCAATTTTAAGCCGGACCGGAAATTCGAGGAGAATCCTCCACGAATTCGGTGCTAGCTGGACCGGGGCGAGTTGGAAACAATAAAGGACATCACAAATCTCGGGTGAAAATGACAGACGCATCCCTACTCGGAACGCTTCCAAGTACAGGACAATCTCATTACCATGTACCCGGTCTGCCCTTTCACCCTCCCTGGCTAGACGAAGCGTTTAGCCAGAGGGAATATGGAAGCGGGACCGGATATCGGAAAGCTCATCCGACCTGTTCAACATCGAGGCAACATCACGAGTATTCTCGATACGCACTTTGGGGGCCTTTTTGGCCCCCCGACGATGAGGAATAAGGGAATTTCCACCCCTTAGTGGCGAACCCGACACGGAGGAAGAAGAACTTCATCGGCTATCAGAAGATGAGGACGACTCACTAGAACCGGCTTAAGAGGTCAAAGCCTCATTGCCTGACTCTACCCTAACTACATCTACTAAAGGATTAGAGGAAGGCATCTGACCTAATTTAAAAGAAGGGGAGCTGAAGAAGGATTTGGATTAGGGATCCGACCTAAGAACGGGAGTGCCGAGCTATTTACAAAAGTCAAAAAGCTGGCGAAGCAAAGGTGTTTCATAGGGATAGGTCTCCCTTATTTATACACTCAGCAAAGGCTATCCGGCGGCCCAGATATGCTCACGCCAAAACAAAGCGTCGTGCCCAACGATCCTGATGGCGCCATGTGGTAGCCAACCATTGGGCGCTTCCCCCTCATGCGGATCCAATCGGTGTAAGCGACGTCTTACAATCCGCTATCCGATTACGCCCACATGGCACGAAATCAACGACCCAAATAGGCGAAGAGACGTTTCGATTATGGTGCTGCCCTCTCAGTGGTCCGCTGACGTCATGGGGATACATGCGAAAATTAAGGCGCATGGTAAAATGCCACGTTGACTTGGAGATCGAAGAGATACAACCGCCAAACACCATGTCGTTCCTGGACAATCCACCATGAAGAATCCTCGGCACCAAGCTAAAAAGAGAAAACCGAGCAGACCACTCTCGACCCGACCCATAAATAGGTCAGAACAAGGGTGGGGGCTAATGACGATACTCATAAGTGGGAATTACCCAGACGACGACATGTAGCAGTATGATGCATTGGGTACATTTATCGGTGCCTCGCCTCCGAGGTTACACCCGACCATTTGGAGACCTCCCAGGAGTACGTTCCCTCTTCGGCTAACCGCCAGCCAGCTGAGATTCCTCAGTGTCCCTGTTTGGCCGGGAACACGAAGCATGAGCGCCCCCGTAACGGCTTTGTGTATCTCGCCATGATGAGATCTCCGCCGCTCCATGTCCCGTATCTCCCTGCTAGTGTATCTCACCATTAATGGGCGTATCCCGCCATCAATGCGAACGTGACGCAGGGATGAAACGGACGGCGAGAATCTTGCATCGGCTCGCTCCAATGCGACCACTATATAAATCCCTCCTCCAGACGATTCAGGTAACTAGAATTGAATCCAATATGCCACTACTCTGCCCAATTATTACACGGTACTTACCTGATCGTCGGAGGGTCCTACGGTGGTTTCCCACTCTGGGACTTCCTTTACAGGTAGCTCGGCGTCAACAATCAACGAGCAAACCCATTAAGATCTGAAAGGGTTCCTTAGCACCCTCACTACATTTTCTAGGGTATCAAGCATGTAATTTTAAAAAACCTAGAGTGCTAAGCAACCCATAACCTAGGATCTAACTAGAGGATTAGGGTTTATAAAACATGTAAACTACTTTACACTAAGCGAACAAGGAATACAACCTTTGTAGACCGGTCCTTCACTTCAAAAGCTCCGTGTAGTGGTCCCTTTGCTCCAAGTAGTAGTGTCCCGGACTCTCGCTAGGCTCCACTAGTCGAAAGGAACAAGCTTGCTCAAGGATCTTCGAGGCCGAAGATGATCTACGTCAAAGAATCTCTAACTTAAGTTACCTCTTCACTAATTGATAAACTAGTGAAGAAACAACCTATACTAAATGGATAGTTTGGTGAAGTAAGAATTTTGCTCACTTTAGAATAATTTCTCTCTTTATTTTCTTTTCTCACTCAAGGCTAGAGAGCAATATTGAGGAGATGAAGAAAATGAACTCAAGAATCAACTAATGAACCATGGGTGAGAAAATATCATATATAACTCATGTAGAGACTAAACCATGGCTAAAGATAATGGTTAGGTTAATAAATATCTGAAGTAAAACAGAATTAGTGGACTACATCAATGGTTTCTACAAGCTTCTCCAAGCTTTAAGCCATGACTAATTACCATCTAATTTTGATTTTCCGTTAATAATTAAAACCCCACATTATCTTCAGTATGGTATGAGTCTCATACACCAAAGTCCAATGTATCATCAAGCATGACACAAAGAAAAATACATTAATATATATCACATATATATTAAATGTATAAAGAGAAAACTTCTTTTTAAGTGAGCTAATATTGGTTAATGTATATTAATATATCAAATATATAATTGCACATTAAATTATTAAATCAACACTTGATTTAATAACCCGGTTGTATCGCATACAACCGACTAATATCATTTATATGCATATTACATATACATATAACATATCATTGAATCAATACTTGATTCAACAATCCGGTTATATCACATATAATACTGTATCACATACACGTATTAATCTCGGTCCCGCACATATCACATATGTGCCCTACTTCGTTTCGCATGAGCTAGAAAACCTCTGTGTAGGACTCTAATGACTCATCATTACGCCGGCAGTAGGTGATGATCATATCAGCCACCCACAAGCCGTCAGCAGTACTAGCTGGACGTAATGGCTACCCGGGTATTGAGCGATCAGAAGATCAACAAGCAAGCTTGTTCATACTCCCGTGGATCCAATAAGTAACACTACCGTACAGTCCGGTCTCTTCGTCTGATATGCCGCATATCGAGTCTAGGGGTGGTAAACGTCAGACCCCAGTAACTTGATAAGTCATGCCGATGTGAGGCTCATAACGGGTTAAGAAACTACTGATAACACTTACCAGTAAATCTCCGTATCAGCCTTGGCCAGGGACTTCCTGTTATGGCTAATCAAGCACAGCGCAACATCAACCCCCAATACTGGGAGAGACGAAACCCCTCCTATCGCTCATTGCCTCCATGTGACTCTGGACTGTACCCAAAAACCATCGTTTTGCACGCTCTCTTGAACATGGTAAGGTGGATATCAAAGCACAGTGGGAATCACACAAGACTCTATGACGATCTCGGGTCTACAGACTAACGTGTACCAGTGTCACCAGAGAACTGCTATCTGACGTTAGGTATAATACCATCTAGGAGTTCTCGGCGAGTCCTGTTCAGTGTACCCAGTCTCCACTGAGCACCCGTATACCATCTTTGATGTCAAACACCAATGGATATGGGATCATCCATCGCCCATCAAATGGGTCAAGAAGCGTATACGCTAGTCTACTCCGGAATATCGATGCCCCGTCTAGATACACCTTCGATTAGGAACAATTAAAGGATGAACTTGTGGACCACCCTAGCCTTACTAGTATGATCTGCATCATAATCCTGGTAGTCAAGTATACATCCTAAGGGCTTTACCAACGTGTGAGAGCAAGACAACATCATAATACCAGTCTACATGTTAAGATAAAGAACAACCAGATAGCATACTATCATGTCGAGTAAGAAAGTCCTCTCTATATATGTCCAAGCATCCATTATAATATACAATCATGTACAACAATGGCCTCTAGGGCATACATACAACTAACAATCTCCTACTTGCACTAAGGCCAGTTGTTGTAGTATCTCATACCCAACATCCCGAAGAGTCTCTCAAATTGTATTTGGGGAATGGCCTTTGTGAGTGGATCCGCCGTGTTATTCAACATGTCAACTCTCCTGACCTCGATCTCCCGGCGATCAACTATCTCCCGGATCAGGTGATATCGCCTCAGAATATGCCTGGATCGCTGATGGAACCTGGGTTCCTTGGCCAAAGCCACAGCTCCATTGTTATCATAATACAAAGGTATTAGATGCTCGATGGATGGAACCACTCCAAGTTCAGTTATGAACTACTTCATCCAGACAGCTTCTTTGGCGGCATCGTTGGCAGTGATCTATTCAGTCTCCATCGTCGAGTCTGCTACGGTTTCTTTCTTTGAACTCTTCCAACAAACCGCCCCTCCATTGAGGGTGAAGAAAAAACCCGAGACCGACTTAGAGTCGTCCTTATCACTCTGGAAGTTTGAATCGATAAAGGACTCCATTTGGAGTTCACCGTTACCATACACCAAGAACATTTCTTTAGTCCTTCTCAAGTACTTAAGAATGTTCTTCACAGACATCCAGTGATTCTCTCCAAGATCTGCTTGATACCTACTCATTACACCTAGTGAGTATGCTACATCGGGTCTGGTACACAACATCGTGTATATGATAGAGTCTACTGCCGAAGCATAGGGTATCCCTTGCATGCGAGCTCTCTCTAAATCAGTCTTGGGAGACATCTCTTTGGAGAAAGTGATTCCTGAGATCGTGGGTAAATTCCTACGCTTGGAATCTTCCATACTAAACCTCTTTAGTATGGTGTCAATGTACCTGGATTGGGACAATCCCAACATCCGTTTAGATCTATCTCTATAGATCTTGATTCCTAAGATGTAGGAGGCATCACCTAGATCTTTTATTGAGAATCATTGTGATAAAAAGATCTTGACCGAGTGAAGCATAGGAACATCATTTCCTATCAAGAGTATGGCATCCACGTATAATACGAGGAAGACGACCTTACTCTCTGCCACCTTCTTCTATAAACAAGGTTTATCTACGTTTTTGACGAAGTCAAACTCTTTGACTGCCACATCAAAACTGATGTTCCAACTCCGCGATGCCTGCTTTAACACGTAGATTGATTTAAGCAGATTGCACACCTTTCCGCTGCTCCCACTATCTACGAAGCCCTCTGGCTGAGTCATGTAAACGCTCTCTTCTAAATCAACATTTAGAAAAGCGGTCTTGACGTCCATCTGCCAGATTTCGTAGTCATGGTATGCAGCGATGGAAAGTAGGATCCGGATGGACTTAAGCATAGCCACTGGAGAAAAGGTTTCATCATAATCCACACCTGGTCGTTGACGAAAACCTTTTGCTACAATTCTAGCTTTGAAAGTCTCAACTTTTCCATCTACACCAAGTTTTTTCTTGAAGATCCACTTGCTCCCAATGGGTTTTACCCCTTCAGAAGCATCTTCCAAAGTCCATAATTTGTTGGTGTACATGGATTCCATCTCAGATCGTATTTCATCCAGCCATTTCATAGAGTCCCCACTCGTGATGGCCTGCTCGAAGCTAGTTGGGTCATCATCTTCCATGATGCAATACTCGCTCCCACCATCAATGAGAAAACCCTAGTATCTCTCAGGTGGATGAGGAACCCTACTAGATCGGCGGAGAGGCTGAGGTTCGTTGCGGACTACTGAATCCTCTGGTTCCATTAAATCAGCAGTTGTAGTTTGTGCGGTTGGAACTTCTTCCAGCTCTACCTCTTTACCACTAATTTCTTTTACAAGAAATTCCTTTTCTAAAAAGGTGGAATGTTGAGAAACAAATACTTTTTGTTCCTCACTATGGTCGAATAGATATCCATATGAATTCTTTGGATATCCCACAAACTTGCAAAGAACTGATCGTGCCTCGAGTTTGTCCGGATTTTGCCTTTTGACATATGCCGGACAACCCCATATCTTAACTAGTTTAAGATATGGTCTCTTTCCACTCCATATCTCATATGGTGTTTTAGGCACTGATTTAGATGGAAATTAATTCAATAGGTATGCAGTTGTCTCAAGCGCATAACCCCAAAAGGAAACATGCAACTCAGCAGTACTCATCATAGAGCGCACCATATCTAATAGGGTTCGATTTCTCGGCTCTGATACACCGTTGTGCTGTAGTGTATACGGAGGAGTAAGCAGAGATATAATCCCATTCTCTTTTAGATAATCCAGGAACTCTGTGCTCAAGTATTCTCCTCCCCGATCAGATCGTAGGATTTTAATACTTTTACCCGTCTGGTTCTCAACTTCATGCTTATATTCTTTGAATTTCTCAAAAGCTTCAGACTTGTGTTTCAACATGAACAAATGTCTGAATCTTGAGAGATCGTCAGTAAATGTAATGAAGTACGAGGAACCATCCCAGGCATGTGTAGACATGGGACAACATATATCACTATGTATCAGTCCCAAGAGTTACGTAACTCTTTCTCCGTGTCCAGTAAACGGAGTTTGGTCATCTTGCTTTTGAGACATGACTGGAAAGTTTCATAAGATGTAAATTCAATCGGGTTTAAATATCCATCATTATGTAACTTATCTAGTCGTGTCGCATTGATATGACCTATGCCACAAAAAGGACTCGTTCATTTCTGAAATTTTCCTCTTGTGTGTGTTCTGTACGTTAAGAACTGTGGTTTTATTTAGAACATATATGTCATTACTTAACGTGCCTGATCCAATCAACTTTTGATTCAGGAAGATTTTCATAACATTATCCTGCAGTACAAAATTATATCAGGTTCAGTTTGTAATAACATTCGTTCAGAATCAATGTATTACTATTTGGTAATACAAGGTGATATTCACCAACTGCTTTGGCTGCAACATTTGCACCATTCCCTATTCTTACAGAATGATCACCTATTCGCAGTTCTCTACCTTTTTTTAGCCCATGTAACATATTACATATGTGGGATCCCGATCCGGTAGCTAATACCCAGGACGTAGAGTGTACTGAGAAACAGTTCTCGGTAACAAACACACCCGAAGAAAATGCATCAATATGTTCTTTCTTCGATCGGGTGGCATGGGATCCTGGCATTCCCCTATTTCCTGCTCAGACTTATAACAATTATAAGATAGAGCGGAACCAACGTTCCCCAGCCCAGTATAACAAGCGGGTTCGGTCAATACATCCATATTATTATCTTGATTAAGGCCTAACATGGTCGCAACATGGAGAGAGAGAGAGAAGAAAACACTTAGCGTTTGCTCTTGCAAGATTAGATTGGTTATTATCTTATCTAATCAGGATGGCTTCCACTGTTTTTATCAAATCTTCCTTCAAATCCTAAAAGGTAAGACAAGCCGGGATTAATTACACCCTACAAGTTCGCTCACCGGTCAGCCAGGCCAGTGTCGGTACTTTGAGGGAGGTTCCCCGTGCTTTCGCATGGACCTAATTAAAATAAACCTCGTTTTCCCAAAGGCATAACCCTATTGACACCTTTCTAGATACCTAATGGGTTAGCTAATTGTAAAGTGCAAAACTTGTTGGATATCAGAATGCCCTAGAGGCCATTATTTGATAGTGGATGTATCGGTATATGTGTGTGTGTATGTGTGTGTGTGTGTGTATTCAGAGGACATTCTTGCTCGACATAATAGCATGCTATCGGGTTGCTCTTTATCTCCATGTTCACTTGATCATGCATATTACTCATTTGGTACATGTTGATAAAGCCCTTAGGATAATTGCTTGACTACTCGGATTATGATGCAGATCATACTAGTGGGATATGTGTAGTTTATAAGTATATCCTTAAAATGTTCCTAGTCATAGGTGTATCGAGACGAGACATCGATATTCCAGAGTAAACTAGCGTATACGTTTCTTAACCCACATGATGGGCGATGAATGATCCCATATCCATTGGTGTGGTGACACCAAAGATTCTATACGGGTGCTTAGTGGAGACTGGGTACACTGAACGGACTCGCCGAGAACTCTTATATGGTATTATATCTATCGTCGGATAGCAGTTCTCAGGTGACACTGGTACAGGTTAGTCTGTAAACCCGAGATCTTCATAGAGTCTTGTGTGTGCTCCCACTGTACTTTGATCTCCACCCTACCATGGCTCTACCGAGTCATGCAAACAGGTGGATTTTGGGTACAGTCCCGATGCACATGGAGGTAATGAGCGATAGGAGGGGTTTCGTCTCTCCCGGTATTGGGGGTTGATTTTGCGCTATGCTCGATTGGCTATAACAGGAAGTCTCTGGCCAGGGCTGATGAGATTTACTGATAAGTGTTATCAGTAGTTTCTCGATTTGTTATAGGCCTTATAACGGCATGACTTATTGAGTTATTGGGGTCGACGCTACAATCCCTAGACTCGATATGCAGCATGTTTGACGAAGAGACCGGACTGTACGGTAAGTGTTGCCAGTTGGCTTGACGGGAGTTTTGACAGGTTCGACGGTTTGTGGGTATGTGATATGATCACTACCTACTGCTAGCGTATTGACGAGTCTTAGAGTCCCACAAAGGGGTCTCCTAGCTCAGGCGAAACGATGTGGGGGTGCATATGGGGATATGCGCGGGAGCTTGATTAAATGCGAGTATATGATACCACATTTTAATTTAGCGTTTTCTATTGGTCGGGTCGTATGTGATATGACCGGATTATTAAATCAAGTGTTGATTTAATATTAATGACCATTAGCTCATTTATTAAAACATGTTTCTTTATGATGTATGCATGAGTGTATGTATGTATATATTGATATGAATGCACACATGCATGCATACATGTGTCATGGTTGATGATACATTGGAGATGGCAATGCAAGACTCACATGGTGAAATATTTATATATTTTGATTATTGAGAAAAAGAAAATGGAAATAAAATCATGGTTGGATTTCTACACTCTTCTTTTGTGTTGACCAAAGGCAAAACCATGGTTTAATCATCCATGGTTTTAGTTAACTCAATATCAAAATATCTAGATATTTTGTAACCATGGTTTATAGTGAAATGACCTTCTCTCTCTCTATTGATTATGATCATTATTCTCATTTTTGAGTTGAGCTTAGCTATCTCCTTCTTCCTCCTCCTCCTTCATGCTCTCTAGGTTTTAGAAAGTGAGTGAAGAAAAGAAAAAGAAAAGCTTTTTAAGTAAGATCACAACCCACATCACCAATCTATGTTAGTCTAGCCCACTAGTGTAGATTGTTTGCTTCACTTCCATCTTGATCAAGTGAAGCTAGGAGCTTGTGCAAAGGGACTCCATGGTGGATCGTCGTGGACTTCGAAGGACTCAAGCGAACCGGTTCAAACACCAAGTTGATCCAAGGAGTCACAAAGAGGAGGTCTATAAAGGTTGTATTTCTTTCCTCTTAGTGTTAAACTTATACTAGTATGTGATTCTTTCCTTTGTTACCCTAAATTTCTAGTTCGATTCCTAGGTTGGTTTGATTAGAACCTCAAAATTTTTAAAGTAGCATGCTAGATGCTTGCCAAAACCTAGCTAAGGTGCTATGCAAACCCATACAGTGGTATCAGAGACAGGCTAGAAACTTTGACGATGTTAGATAAATTACGAAACCGAAACAACTCCGAAACCTCGAAACTAAACCCCAGTCTCTGTCGAATTTTTCAGAGCCTATAATTTTTTTAAATAGCTGCAGAATGTTACATATGATGTAATATGAACACTAAACAAAAACGAGGCCATTCCACCGGATTTTACCCGGCGAAATGCCCATTAAAACCGGCCTGGCCGGTTTTTGTGTGTGGAAATTGCCTCGTTTTTGTTTGGTGCTCTGGTCTCTGGGGTTTGGTGTTTCAGGTATTGTTTGTTTTTGCTAAAGATTGCACGAGATGTTATCTTTCTGTAGTGTATATTCTGAGTGTTTCGTAGTCGTAATTTTAACATCTTTTCGGATAACATAAACGACGTTAAAAAGTTTGAACGAACATCAAACACCACTTCATGACCCTCTCTGGAAATTTTCCAAAAGATGGAATTTTCCAAGTTAAAAATATTCGAAAAATCATGCATGTAATTCTATGGACCCTCTAGAAGAGAGAAACCCTAACTCGATTCTATGACTGCGAAACCGCGGCCAAACCCTAGGGTTTGTCGCCGTTCCGTGGCGCCATAGGTGAGGCAAGGGTTGGCCCTTATACGGTTGGTTTGTAGGTACTGTGGCATATTTTGAGTATATTTTAACTCTGCTCAAGTGTTGAGCTCTCTGGGAAATGTGGGTGTTTGTTGAATCGATTGAAACATTTAACATCGTCTGGATATTTGTGAATGCGATACAATAATTGCAATCTACACTAATTAGTTTTGTGAAAAGTAATTAGTTGCGTGTAAATTTAACATTTCGATCTCGGTGGAATCGGGAATCTTGTTGAATTACCCGACATTCTTTGTAAAGGTATTTTCATAGATTAGACCCAAATGTAAGATTTGCATTGTTAGGCATGAAATCTAGAATATGCGATATTCCGGGTTTATGATGTCTAAAGGCAGTGATGATTCCAATTGGTGTAGTTTTTCATTTTCTTTTCTGCGATCGTAAGTGTAGTATGTGGTGTATTGCCGGTTTCGTTGCTATACGTCAACGACAATTGGGGTACACATACTTACTTACGTTGATGACATGTGATGTTATGTGTTGCTGAGATATGATGTAAACGATCGTCGTGATTGAATAGACGGGTTTTTTTTAATGTTAGATGAGAGTTTTTCTTTTCATTCATGTAAAATTCACTGTATGTAATATTCTTTTATTGGGGCACTTCCGGGTTGAGGATGATATCACCATTGTTGTATATTATTTACTTTTCCGCATTAGGATAGACCCAAGGTGGGGAGCACAAGTGACCGGGTTCTAGGGTCCAGTGGGAGGCCATCTTGAGGAGTCGAGACCGAGTCTCCTAACTCTAGAATTGGTAGGGTCACTTGCCACTCTCGTAGGGGTCTAGGGATGTGGGATCGACTATTCATCACGACAGTGGAATCCGTATTTTCTATTGTAGGCTAAATACAAAATACGGACCTCCTAGTATATCCTATATTTTCATATATGTGCTTCTGCTGTTGATAATATGTGATGTGATCACTCGATATGCTGAGATGAATGGTGTATTATATATATGATATGTAATAAATGTTGCTTATGTTTTGCATCCGCGCTAGTCCCGCCCCGCTATGCCGTTATTTAAGTAACCTAATGGTGCATAATGGGACACTGTGGCGAATGCGGATGGCATAAGTGTACGTTCTATTTTCGTTTCTTTTCTGTGATGGCTTAAGGACTTAAATGACGGGACTGTATTAATGAGATTAATGTAAAGAAAAAGAAACCTAAAAGATATTTTAGAATCGGATTTGAAACTCACTCGGCCTTTTTATGAAAAAGCAAGTTTCAAAAATGCGGAGCTTAAGCCACTCCTTTTGAAAACCATTTGATTCTAAAACGATATCAAGTTCAAAGCGTTAAAGGTTTTCTTAAAAACCATCCGCAGCCTTCTGTCATTTTAGGAAGTAGAGTACTTAGTATTCGTGCTGCGTATTTTGACTATAGTTAAGGCACAGTGTACGGTAGCTAAGTGATGTCTTCCTACACAGCATATGATGCGATTAGTTATGACATTCATATGATTATGTTGACTATAGTTAAGGGTCATATGAGTGGGTCTAATTAATCACGAAATGACGGGTAGAACTTGACTAGTACTTATGATATGTTGACTATAGTTAAGGTCATGAGTGCTAGGGGTAAAAACAGTATCGGGAGTTTCAAGAGTTGAAATTTGCAATGAGATTGCATACCTTCTATGTGATAGTTGGATCCCGATCCCACTGTGAGTAAGAGTTACTCCCAGGAGAGTTTTGCACTTTAAAATTACCTAACTTATTAGGTGTCTAGAAAGGTGTCAACGGGATTATGCCTCTGGGAAAACGAGGTTTATTTTAATTAGGTCTGTGCGAATGCACGGGGAACCTCCCTCAAAGTATCGACACTGGCCTGGCTGAACGGTTAGCGAAGTTGTAGAATGTAATTAATCCTGGCTAATTTTCTTTTTAAGGTTTGAAGGAAAATTTGATAAAATCAGTGGGAGACATCGATTAGATAAGATAATAAACCAATCTAATCTTTGCAAGAGCTTTCGCTGAGTGTATTCTTTTCTCACTCCTAATGGCAGATACCCATGACTGGACTTAAGCTTTTATTAGAGAAAATAAGCTTAACGAACCAAACTATAAAGACTGGCTGATGAACATAAACATTGCTCTCACATATGATAAGGTATCATATGTACTCACTGCTCCAGCCCCGCCCATCCCAGGCCCTGAATCTTCTGTAGCGGATAGGGAGATCCGCAAGACTTGGAATATTAACTGTGCCACGGCCAAATTCCTCACGCTTGCATCGATGGATAACACACATCAAAAGCAGCATGAGTAGATGGATGTTCAATCCATCTTTCTCCATACAAAGGAGTTGTATGGGGAGCAATCTCGTACCCTACGATACGAGGCGTCTCGAAAGTTTTTTTAGATGCGGATGGCTCCAGGCACACCAGTAGGTGACCATGCCTTGAAGATGATAGCTCTTATTGAAGAGCTGGAGGGCCTCGGATGGACAATGGAGATCGAACAATATGTTGATATTGTTCTACAGTCTCTTCCCCCTGCCTTTGATCCATTCATAGTGAACTTCAACATGCACAACATGGAGAAGTCACTACCCGAACATCTCAATATGTTGAGAAGTGCGGAGAGCACACTCAAGGCAAAGACTCCCTCTCTGATCGTTGGGCAATCTTCCTCTTCCGTCCCAAAAGCCAATGCTAAGGGAAGGAACAAGAAGAAACCTACCAAACCGAGAAATGGAATAAAAAAGGCATAAGAAAGAGACAAATCCAAGGATGAGAAGTCAGGAAAAGAAGAATGTTTCTACTGCAAGAAGTCGGGGCACTGGAAGCGAAACTGCACTGAGTACCTTGATCTCAAGAAAAAGAAGCATGGTAATGCTTTCGCTTCAAGTGTGTTTGTGACTGAAAACTGTTTTTCTATAAACTCTGCTTCCTGGGTATTGGATACCGGTTCGGGTTCTCATATCTGTAATTCTGTGCAGGGCTTGAGAAATAGCAGAGTTTTGAAGACCGGTGATCACACTCTCCGAGTTTGAAATGGTTCCAATGTACATGCAGTTTCAGTGGGAGAGTATCACCTAGTGTTGCCGTCGGGTTGTATATTGGTTTTGAACCCATGTTATTATGTACCTAGTATGCTTTGTAATATAATATCTGTTTCTTTGTTAGAAAATGAAGGATATCATTTTGTATTGCAGAATAATGTTATGAACATTAACCTCAATCGAGAGTTGATTGGGTATTGTACACTTAATAACGGGATATACGTCCTAAATCAACACACAGTTTTCAATATACAACACACAAATAAAAGAAAGTTTTCAGATATAAATGAAGCTTTTCTTTGGCATTGTAGACTTGGTCATATTAATGAAACAAGACTAAATAAGCTTCATAAAGATGGATATTTAAACGCTTTTGAATATAAATCTTATGCGACTTGTCAGTCTTGTATCAAAGGTAAGATGACCAAAACTCCGTTTACTGGACACAGAGAAAGAGCTACAGAACTCTTGGGCCTCATACATAGTGATGTATGCGGACCAATGTCTACACCTGCGAGAGGCGGTTTTTCTTACTTCATAACTTTTATTGATGATTTCTCAAGATTCGGTCATGTGTTTTTATTAAAGCATAAGTCTGTAGCTTACGAGAAATTCAAGGAGTACAAACTTGAAGTAGAAAAACAAACTGGAATGAGTATCAAGATACTTCGATCGGATCGAGGTGGAGAGTATCTCAGTACAGAGTTTTCGGACTTCCTAAAAGAGAATGTGATTCTCTCTCAGCTCACTCCCCCTTACACACTACAGCACAACGGTGTGCAGAACGGAGGAATCGCACCCTATTAGATATGGTGCGTTCCATAATGAGTGATGCTGACTTACCTCTCTCCTTTTGGAGGCATGCATTAGAGAGTCCAGCATATCTGTTGAACAGGGTTCCAATCAAGACCGTGTCTACCACTCCATATGAGATATGGAATGGGAAGAGACCATCTCTTAAACGGGTAAAGATTTGGGGTTGTCCGGCTTTTGTCAAAAAGAAGAATCCAGGCAAACTCGAGACACGATCGGTTAAGTGTATATTTGTGGGATATCCAAAACATTCGTTTGGATATCTTTTCTACCACAAGGAGGAACAAAAAGTGTTTGTTTCTCAGTATGCCACATTTTTAGAAAATGAAATTTTTACAAATATTGATGGCAATGTGGTAGAACTAGAAGAGGTTCTAGAAAAACAAGTTACATATGACGACTTGATTGAACCTGATATTGCAACAGAATCTTATGAACCTCAGCCACTCCGTAGATCTGATAGGACTTCTCACCCACCAGAGAGATACTACGGTTTTCTCATTGACGGTGATAGAGAAGATTGCATCATGGATGATGATGATCCTACCAGTTTTCAGCAAGCTATCACGAGTGGTGACTCAGTGAAGTTGTTGGATGCCATGAGATCCGAAATGGAGTCTATGTACACCAACAAAGTATGGACTTTGGAAGTTGTACCATTTGGGCTAAAACCCGTAGGGTGCAAATAGATCTTTAAAAGAAAGATCGGTGTAGATGGGCAGGTGGAGACCTATAAGGCAAGACTTGTAGCGAAGGGTTTTCGTCAAAGACCAGGATTGGACTATGACAAAAATTTCTCTCCGGTAGCCATGCTTAAATCCATTCAGATCCTACTTGCTATTGCTGCTCACTAGGACTATGAAATCTGGCAGATGGACGTTAAAACTGCATTTCTAAATGGTGATTTAGAAGAACGCGTTTATATGGATCAGCCAGAGGGCTTCATTGATAGTGGGAGCAGCGGGAAAGCATGTAGGTTGCTTAAATCCATTTATGGATTAAAGCAGGCATCACAGAGTTGGAACATCTGTTTTGATGATGTTATCAAAGAGTTTGATTTCGTCAAAAATCCAGATAAACCTTGTGTTTATAAGAAGATTGTAGGGAGTACTGTCGCATTCCTCGTATTGTACGTGGATGACATTCTTCTGATAGGAAACGGTGTTCCTATGCTACAATCGGTCAAACTGTTCTTATCACAAAGGTTATCCATGAAGGACCTGGGTGATGCCTCGTACATATTGGGCATTAAGATCTATAAGGATAGATCTAAGAGGTTGTTGGGATTTTCCCAAACCAGGTACATCAACACCATCCTAAAGAGGTTTAGTATGAAAGACTTCAAGCGGGGTGCCTTACCCGCTTGCCATGGAGTCACTCTCCCCAAGGATTTTTGCCCAAAGTCCGATGAAGAGAGAGCTCGCATGAGCATTATTCCCTACGCTTCAGCCGTAGGATCTATAATGTATGCGATGTTGTGTACACTCCCTGATGTAGCTTATGCACTGGGTGTAGTAAGCAAGTATCAGTCTAACCCAGGGGAGAAACACTGGATAGCTATGAAGAACATTCTTAAGTACTTGGGAAGGACTAAAGAATTGTTCTTGGTGTATAGTAACGGAGATCTCCAAATGGAGGCCTTTACCGATTCGAGCTTCCAGAGTGATAAGGATGACAACAAATCAATCTCAGGCTTTGTATTTACCCTCAATGGAGGGGCGGTGTGTTGGAAGAGTTCCAAACAGGATACCGTTGCAGACTCAACGATGGAAGATGAGTATATTGCTGCAAATGATGTTGCCAAGGAAGCCGTATGGATGAGGAAGTTCATCTCGGAGCTAGGAGTAGTTCCAACCATTATTGATCCAATACCATTGTATTATGATAATAATGGGGCTATGGAATTGGCCAAAGAGCCCAGGTCCCATCAGCGGTCTAGACACATCCTGAGGCGATATCATTTGATCCGGGAGATAGTTGATCGCCGCGAGATCGAGATTCGAAGAGTAGATACAAAGAATAACACCGCGGATCCACTCACCAAGGCCCTCCCTCATCCGCAGCATGAGTGACTTTTTGAGATGTTGGGTATAAGATACGCCAATAATTGGCCTTAGTGCAAGTGGGAGATTGTTGGATATCTGTATGCCCTAGAGGCCATTATTTGATAGTGGATGTATCGGTATGTGTATATATATATTCAGAGGACATTCTTGCTCGACATGATAGTATGCTATCTGGTTTCTCTTTATCTCCATGTTCACTTGATCATGCATATTACTCATTTGGTACATGTTGATAAAAACCTTAGGATAATTGCTTGACTACTGGGATTATGTTGCAGATCATACTAGTGGGACATGTGTAGTTTATAAGCATATCCTTAGAATATTCCTAGTCGTGGGTGTATCGAGATGGGGCATCGATATTCCAGAGTAGACTAGCGTATACGTTTCTTGACCCATATGATGGGCAATGGATGATCCCATATCCATTGGTGTTGTGACACCAAAGATTGTATACGGGTGCTTAGTGGAGACTGGGTACACTGAACGGACTCGCCGAGAACTCCTATATGGTATTATATCTATCGTCGGATAGCAGTTCTCAGGTGACACTCGTACAGGTTAGTCTATAGACCCGAGATCGTCATAGAGTCTTGTGTGTGCTCCCACTGTACTTTGATCTCCACCCTACCACGGCACTACTGAGTCGTGCAAACAGGTGGATTTTGGGTACAGTCCCGAGGCACATGGAGGCAATGAGCGATAGGAGGGGTTTCGTCTCTCCCGGTATTGGGGGTTGATGTTGCGCTATACTCGATTGGCTATAACAGAAAGTCCCTGGCAAGGGCTGATGAGATTTACTGATAAGTGTTATCAGTAGTTTCTCGATCTGTTATAGGCCTTATACCGGCATGACTTATTGAGTTATTGGGGTCGAAGATACCATCCTTAGACTCGATATGCAGCATATCTGACGAAGAGACCGGACTGTACGGTAAGTGTTGCCAGTTGGCTCGACGGGAATTTTGACAGGTTCGCTTGTTTTTCTTCTGATCGCTCAATACCCGAGAGCCGTTATGTACAGCTAGTGCCGCTGACGGTTTGTGGGTATGTGATATGATCATTGCCTACTGCTAGCATATTGACGAGTCTTAGAGTCCCACAAAGGGGTCTCCTAGCTCAGGAGAAACGATGTGGGGTGCATATGGGGATATGCGCGGGAGCTTGATTAAATGCGAATATATGATACCGCATTTTAATCTAGCATTTTCTATTGGTCGGGTCGTATATGAGATGATCGGATTATTAAATCAAGTGTTGATTTAATATTAATGACCTTTAGCTCATTTATTAAAACATGTTTCTTTATGATGTATGCATGAGTGTATGTATGTATATATTGATATGAATGCACACATGCATGCATACATGTGTCATGGTTGATGATACATTGGAGATGGTAATGCAAGACTCACATGGTGAAATATTTATATATTTTGATTATTGAGAAAAAGAAAATGGAAATAAAATCATGGTTGGATTTCTACACTCTTCTTTTGTGTTGACCAAAGTCAAAACCATGGTTTTATCTCCCATGGTTTTAGTTAACTTAATATCAAAATATCTAGATATTTTGGAACCATGGTTTATAGTGAGATGACCTTCTCTCTCTCTATTGATTATGATCATTATTCTCATTTTTGAGTTGAGCTTAGCTATCTCCTTCTTCTTCTTCCTCCTTTATGCTCTCTAGGTTTTAGAAAGTGGGTGAAGAAAAGAAAATGTTTTAAAGTGAGATCACAACCCACATCACCAATCTATGTTAGTCTAGCCCACTAGTGAAGATTGTTTGCTTCATTTCCATCTTGATCAAGTGAAGCAAGGAGCTTGTGCAAAGGGACTCCGTGGTGGATCGTCGTGGACTTCGAAGGACTCAAGCGAACCGGTTCAAACACCAAGTTGATCCAAGGAGTCACAAAGAGGAGGTCTACAAATGTTGTATTTCTCTCCTCTTAGTGTTAGACTCATACTAGTATGTGATTCTTTCCTTTGTTACCCTAAATTTCTAGTTTGATTCCTAGGTTGGTTTGATTATCACCTCAAAAGTTTTAAAGTAGCATGTTATATGCTTGCCAAAACCTAACTAAGGTGCTAAGCAAACCCCTACAGTGGTATCAGAGCCAGGCTAGAAACTTTGACGATATTAGATAAATTACGAAACCGAAACAACTCCGAAACCTCGAAACTAAACCCCAGTCTCTGTCGAATTTTTCAGAGCCTATAATTTTTTTAAATAGCTGCAGAATGTTACATATGATGTAATATGAACAACAAACGAAAACGAGGCCATTCCACCGGATTTGACCAGGCGAAATGCCCATTAAAACCGGTCTGGCCGGTTTTTATTTGAGGAAATCGCCTCGTTTTTGTTTGGTGCTCTGGTCTCTAGGGTTTGGTGTTTCAGGCATTGTTTGTTTTTGTTAAAGATTGCATGTGATGTTATCTTTCTATAGTGTATATTCGAAGTGTTTCGTAGTCGTAATTTTAACATCGTTTCGGCTAACTTTTACGACATTATAAAGTTCGAACGAACATCAAACACCACCTCATGACCCTCTCTGGAAATTTTCCAAAAGTTGGAATTTTCCAAGTTAAAAATATTCGAAAAATCATGCAGGTAATTTTATGGACCTTCTAGAAGAACGAAACCCTAACTCGATTCTATGACCGCGAACCGCGGCCAAACCCTAGGGTTTGCCGCAGTTCCGCCGCGCCATAAGTGAGGGAAGGGTTGGCCCTTCTACGGTTGGTCCGTAGGTACTGTGGCATGTTTTGGGTATTTTTTAACTCTGCTCAAGTGTTGAGCTCTCTAGGAAATGTGGGTGTTTTTTGATTCGATCGAAACGTTTAACATCGTCTGGATATTTGTGAATGTGATACAATAATTGGAATCTACACTAAATAGTTTTGTGAAAAGTAATTAGTTGCGTGTAAATTTAACATTTCGGTCTCGGGTGGAATCAGGAATCTTGTTGAATTACCCGACTTCTTTTGAAAAGGAGTTTTCATAGATGGGACCCAAATGTAAGATTTGCATTGTTAGGAATGAAATCCAGAATATGTGATATTCCGGGTTTATGATGTCTAAAGGCAGTGATGATTCCAATTGCTGTAGTTTTTCATTTTCTTTTCTGCGACCGTAAGTGTAGTATGTGGTGTATCGCCGGTTTCGTTGCTATACGTCAACGACAATTGGGGTACGCATACTTACTTACATTGATGACATATGATGTTATGTGTTGCTGAGGTATGATGTATATGATCGTCGTGATTGAATGGCCGCGGGTTTTATGTTAGACGAGAGTTTTTCTTTTTATTCATGTAAAATTCATTGTATGTAATATTCTTTTATTGGGGCACTTCCGGGTTGAGGATGATGTCACCATTGTTGTATATTATTTACTTTTCCGCATTAGGATAGACCCAAGGTATGGAGCACAAGTGACCGGGTTCTAGGGTCCAGTGGGAGGTCATCTCGAGGAGTCGAGACCGGGTCTCCTAGCTCTAGAATTGGTAGGGTCACTTGCCGCTATCGTAGGGGTCTAGTGATGTGGGATCGACTATTCATCACGACAGTGGAATTCGTATTTTCTATTATAGGCTAAATACAAAATACGGACCTCCTAGTATATCCTATATTTTCATATATGTGCTTCTGCTGTTGATATTCTGTGATGTGATCACTTTATAAGCTGAGAAAAATGGTGTATTATATATATGATATATAATAAACGTTGCTTATGTTTTGCATCCGCGCTAGTTCCGCCCCGCTATGCCGTTAGTTTAAGTAACCTAACGGTGCATAACGGGACACTATGGCGAATGCGGATGACATAAGTGTACGTTCTATTTTCGTTTCTTTTCTGTGATGGATTAAGAACTTAAATGATGGGACTACATTAATGAGATTATTGTAAAGAAAAAGAAACATAAAAGATATTTTAGAATCGGATTTGAAACTCATTCGGCCTTTTTATGAAAAAGCAAGTTTCAAAAATGCGGAGTTTAAGCCACTCTTTTTGAAAACCATTTGATTCTACAACGATATCAAGTTCAAAGCGTTAAAGGTTTTCTAAAAAACCATCCACAGCCCTCCGTCATTTTAGGAAGTAGAGTACTTAGTATTCGTGCTGCGTATTTTGACTATAGTTAAGGCGCGGTATACGGTAGCTAAGTGATGTCTTCCTACACAGCATATAATGCGATTAGTTAGGACATTCATATGATTATGTTGACTATAGTTAAGGGTCATATGAGTGGGTCTAATTAATCACGAAATGATGGGTAGAACTTGACTAGTACTTATGATATGTTGACTATAGTTAAGTTCATGAGTGCTAGGGGTAAAAACAATATCGGGAGTTTCAAGAGTTGAAATTTGCAATGAGATTGCATACCTTCTATGTGATAGTTGGATCCCGATCCCACTGTGATTAAGAGTTACTCCCAGGAGAGTTTTGCACTTTATAATTACCTAACTTATTAGGTGTCTAGAAAGGTGTCAACGAGGTTATGCCTCTGGGAAAAGGAGGTTTATTTTAATTAGGTCCGTACGAAAGCACGGGGAACCTCCCTCAAAGTACCGACACTGGCCTGGCTGAACAGTTAGTGAAGTTGTAGAATGTAATTAATCTTGGCTAATTTTCTTTTTAAGGTTTGAAGGAAAATTTGATAAAATCAGTGGGAGACATCGATTAGATAAGATAATAAACCAATCTAATCTTTGCAAGAGTTTTCGCTGATTGTATTCTTTTCTCTCTCCTAATGGCAGATACCCATGACTGGACTTAAGCTTTTATTGGAGAAAAATAAGCTAACTGGACCGAACTATAAAGACTGGCTGAGGAACATTAACATTGCTCTAACATATGATAAGGTATCATATGTACTCACTGCTCCAACCCCGCCCATCCCAGGCCCTGAATCTTCTGTAGCGGATAGGGAGATCCGCAAGACTTGGGATATTGACTGTGCCACGGCTAAATGCCTCATGCTTGCATCGATGGATAACACACATCAAAAGCAGCATGAGAAGATGGATGTTCAATCCATCTTTCTCCATACAAAGGAGTTGTATGGGGAGCAATCTCCTACCCTACGATACGAGGCGTCTCAAAAGTTGTTTCAGATGCGGATGGCTCCAGGCACACCGGTAGGTGACCATGTCTTGAAGATGATAGCTCTTATTGAAGAGCTGGAGGGCCTCGGATGGACAATGGAGAACGAATAGTATGTTGATATTATTCTACAGTCTCTTCCCCCTGCCTTTTCTCCATTCATAGCGAACTTCAACATGCACGACATGGAGAAGTCGCTACCTGAACATCTCAATATGTTGAGAAGTGCGGAGAGCACGCTCAAGGCAAAGACTCCCTCTCTGATCGTTGGGCAATCTTCCTCTTCCGTCCCAAAAGCCAAGGCTAAGGGAAGGAACAAGAAGAAACCCACCAAACTGAGAGGTGGAATCAAAAAGGCACAAAGAAGAGACGAGTCCAAGGCTAAGAAGTCAGGAAAAGGAGAATGTTTATACTGCAAGAAGTCGGGGCACTGGAAGTGAAACTGCACTGAGTACGCTTATGCCATCCGCATTCGCCACGGGGTCCCGTCATGCACCGTTAGGTTAGATAACTAACGGCAGAGCGGGGGCAGGACTAGCACGGATACAAAACATAAGCAACATTTATTATATATCTTATATATAATATAAAGCCTTCGTCTCAGCATATAAAATGATCACATCACAGAACATTATAGCATAAGTCAACGTATGAAATATTGGATATACCAGGAGGTCCGTGTTTTATATTAAGCAAGTAAAAAACACGGATTCCACAGTCGCGATGAATAGCCAAACCCATATCCGTAGACCCCTACGAGAGCGGAAAGCAACCCTACCAATTCTAGAGTTAGGAGACCCGGTCTCGACTCCTCGAGATGGTCTCCCACTGGACTCTAGAACCCGGTTACTTGTGCTTCCCTCCTTGGGTCTATCCTAATGCGGAAAAGTAAATAATATACTTCAATGGTGACATCATCCTCAACCCGGAAGTGCCCCAATAAAAGAATATTGCATACAAGTTTTTACATGAATGAAAATGAAAAACTCTTATCTCACGCAAAAACCTCGGCTATTCAAACAAGACGATCCAATATAACATATCACAGCAACACATGACATCACATGTCATCAACGTAAGTAAATAGGTGTATCCCAATTGTCGTTGACATATAGCAACGAAACCGGCGATACACCACATATTACACTTACGGTCGCAGAAAAGAAAGTGAAAAATACAACAATTGGAATCCGCAACCACCTTAGACATTATAAACCCGAAATATCACATACTTCGGATTTCATACCTAACCAAATGAATTCCTTAGACATCATAAATCCGGAATATCTCATATTCCGAATTTCATGCCTAACCTTATAAACCCCGCATTTTAGTCTCAATATTGAAAACACTTTTCAATAACCAGTCGGGTAATTCAATAAGATTCCCGACAACCTGATCGAATGCTCGTCGGAAACATTAGTAGACGGTCGCACCCCCCGATGCCGTCGACGAAGTGCACTTAGGCGGAACATCGCGGCCGCGAGCACCCGGGAGGATGCTTTTGGCAACGTGGTTCTCCTACAGTCACTTGGTCGGGGCCTTGGGGCGTGGCTATCTAGTAATGTTACCTGGCGAGTATCCGCATACACTACGTGATTGCGACAGAGTTTTGATCCATATCAAAACCCCGTGGCAACCGATCAAATGAGACTAAATTGCTATGTTTACAAAATTCAAACTAGTTTTCACAAAACTAATTATTGTGGATTCCAAATATTGTATCACAGATATGAACCCGAAACGATGTTAAATTACAAATACGAAACACTTCGAATGGCCATTACAGAAAGATAACATCACATGCAATATTTAGCAAAATCAAACAGTACCTGAAAAACCAAACCACAAAGACTGGAACACCAAAGAAAAACGATGCCAAAACAACAATAAAAACCGGTGAGGCCGGTTTTTTTCTTCTTTTCGCCGGTCAAAATCCGGCGGTTTGGTCTCGTTTTCCTCTGGTGTTCTTATTACACAATTAAGAGCACTCTGCAACTATTTAAAAAAAATTTAGAGGCTCTAAAAAATTCGACAGAAACTAGGGTTTTGTTTCGACTGTTTCGGAGTTGTTTCGGTTTCGTAGTTCAACTAACATCGTCTAAATCTCTAGCTTGGCTCTGATACCATTGAAAGGGTTCCTTAGCACCCTCACTACGTTTTCTAGGGCATCAAGCATGCAATTTTAAAAAACCTAGAGTACTAAGCAACCTATAACCAATGATCTAACTAGAGGATTAGGGTTTATAAAACATGTAAACTAATTTACACTAAGTGAACAAGGAATACAACCTTTGTAGACCGGTCCTTCACTTCAAAAGCTACGTGTAGTTATTTCCCCCAATCAGAGCAAAGCTCTGTTTGAATTTCAAAAATTCAAAAATTGAAGCAACACTTCAAATCCCGTGCGCTGCGCGCAACGCGCCATGTGTCAGAAGTTGATACGTCAGCGCAGCTCCCAAGGCAGCGCGCCCAATCAGAGCAAGGCTATATTTAAAACAAAAATTAAAAGAAGCAACGCTTCAGTTGCGCAAGTGCTGCGTTGCGCGACACGTGTCAGCGCAGTTGCGCAAGCGAAATTGCGTAAGCGTTGCGTTGCGTGACACGTGTCAGCGCAGTTGCGTCAGCGCAGTTGCGCAAGTGCTGCGCTGCGTGACATGTATCAGCTCAGTTGCGCAAGCGCAGTTGCGCTGCGCTGTGCGCTGCGCGACATGTGTCGCGCTGCGCGACACGTGTCAGCGCAGTTGCGCTGCGCTGTGCGCTGAATGACACGTGTCAGCGCAGTTGCGCTGCGCTGTGCGCTGTGTGACACGTGTCAAGCGCTGGTGCATCTGCGCCAAACAGAATTAAAATTCCAGTAAGATCTTTTTGTTCTTGTTAAAACAAGAAGACTGTCTTCTGTAAAACAGAAGACCTTGGATCAAAGATCCAACGGTGGGGAAAATTCCCCAAATCACTCAGAGAATGATCTCTTTAACAAATTTAACAAATTAATGGGCACTATATAAAGGCCCCTAGACCCTAATTCAAAAAAGAGGGACACAGAGAGAAAAACAGAGAATTCCTCTAAAGAATTCTGAGAAGAGCTCAAAGAAAGAAAAGGTAAAAACCTCTGAATAAAGAAGAATTTCTTCTAAAAAGATCATTGATCTAAGAACAAGTTCAAAGATCTTCAATAAAAAAAATATAATAATAATAAAGGCATTGCCTTTTGATGAACCATTAGTTCTGGAATCTTTAAAGATTCTTTTCTTGAATCCAAAATTGGATATTAAAACAGTGCATTGCACTTGAAAATCTGCACTGTTGTGCTCTTGGGTTGGCGCAAGCCACCAGAAAGCGCCACGTGTCAGCTCCAGAACAACTTGCGCTATGCGCTTTTAAAATAGAGCATTGCTCTCTGAAATTGGTGCAACTCACCAGAGCGCGCCACGTGTCAGCAGCGCAGCAGCACAGCGCACTGCGCTAGCTGCGCTTGCGCTCACCCGAGCGTGACACGTGTCACCTCCACATGCGCTTGCGCTCACCAGAGCGTGACACGTGTCACCTCCACATGCGCTTGCGCTCATTAATTGGCGCAAAGCGCCTGACAGGCCACATGGCCACTGTCAGCTAATTAATGCACTACATTACTGAAAAGAAGGGCTGAGCCCAATTGAAAAAGGCCTAACAGGCCTAATAAAATGCAATGCATTGTTTTTAAAAGGGCAGAGCCCAAGCAAAGGTCTGTCAGACCAAAACAGATGCTCTGCATCATAAAAATAAAGGGACAGAGCCCAAATCAAATAGGCCTTACAGGCCAAAATAAAATGCAGTGCATTATTAAACAGGGGCAAAGCCCTAGCATAGACCTAATAGGCCGAAGACAAATAAAAACGTTGATTATCTTCAACTGGACTTAACCTAATTCTGGCCGTAAGTCCTAAAATTAAATTGACTGAGCACGGATGCTGTCCTAAATCAATTTACACCCGGTTCGAGGGTACATCTCCGAACTCCTCTGATACCTATCGTTGTAATCCTTCAACGATGTCAGAGAGGCGATGAGTCCCGACAACCCCACATCGATACGGACTGTGGGGTCCTTAAACCCACGGACTTATGCGTCCTTAAACCAAGATACGGACTGTGGGGTCCTTAAACCCATGGACTTATGCGTCCTTAAACTAATGGACTTATGCGTCCTTAAACACATCCATATGGACTATGGGGTCCTTAAACCCATGGACTAATGCATCCTTAAACTAATATCTATCCCCAACACTGGCAATGGACCACTATGTCCCTAAGCTGGAACAATAGAGCCCAAATGCTCTTTTGTCGGATCTAAACGATCCCGTTAAGTTGATCTTAGTCTCAAACTGGACTAACGTATCCTTAAAAAACGTTTGAGTCGATCTTAGCCTCAAATATGGAAAACGTATCCTAAAACCAAAACACCAAACCCAAATCTAAGAAAATACGGATTTGGACTAATCCACATTCTACGGGCGACGACATAAATTAGTCTCCTTATACAATCCACGGGCAACCACAAACAAAACAAACACCCACGACATGAAGTGAAATTCTGGAGAAGGAGAAAGTTGTTACCGCGATTCGGTAACGTAATTAACTGCAGGGGCTTGCCCCTGCAGGGAAGAGTGTCCCCTCAATCAAAAACCCCTCAAGCGAGGGGGAATCTGACGAAGTCTGCTACATCGGCCGCATCCGTCTAAACCTCCGATACACGGTGCCATAAATCAACTTGGTATCTTCGAAGAGGTGGACGGATAAAACCTAATAGCATCTGCCCCCAGATTCAGGCAAGACTTCAGTCTTTCCCGGTTTCCGGCGGTAAACAGATTCTGGCATGCCCGGTGGGACCTTTTCCTCTTTCCACTCCACACTTCGTGTGTCGTGTTCGCGAACGAATCGCGGTTTGCTGTGGTTGCCTGTGGATTCGAGGTACTATGATTTGGTGTCTTGCTCCGTGCAGAAAACAGAAGATCAATGGCTTCAAACTGCACTGCTTGCAACTGCAACTCTCGCTCGGTCTCTGCTGGAGGAGTGACTTACGGGCCCCAAGCGGCCTCTCTTTTCAAGATGCCAGTGGAGCAGGTAACTCAAGCCACCACTAGACTATTCTTCGGGACCATGCTCTCACCAATGAGCTTTAATGCCCCAATAACGTTGTAAGAAGCCCCAAAGAAGTCAGTCTTTGATCGACTTACCACTGCCGCGGTCCCTCTCAACGGGTCGCCCAACTCCACTGCCTCAGTTTTTAACAGGCTAGGTCAGAGCACCAACGGGCCCATGAAAAAGCCAGCAATGCCAGAAGATGTTATCCCGAAGCGGATAGCTATCCCTACTCCAGTTTCAGGAGAGATCACCAAGGTTGCTTCCCCTGCTCGGAAGTCTGCTTTTGACAGGTTGGCCGTCCCCATTCAACGGACGTCGGTCTTTAAAAGGCTGATACCAGCAGATTCTGACCAACACAGGGGGCATGAGGAGGTCACCCCTGCGGCTCAATCAATTCCAGCCGCACGACGCGCTCGACGTCGCCATTGGCATCGCGTAAGGAAGGCTGGGGGCAACTCCCCCTCTGGATTTACGCCACCAGCTCCGATGGTGGGGATCGAGGCTGCTGTTCCAACCGGGAACAGCTTTGAATTGCTGAACACGGTGCGCAGAAACTCTCCTACTGCGGTGTTGAAACGAACTCCTTTATCTGTGAAGAATACTCCGGAGAAGAAGCTAGAGTAGCCCCCTCAACGGATGCCCTCTAAAATTTACAAAGTCTGGCGGCAGGTCCAGGAGTCGGTGATTGATGAAAACTATCTCCGCCGACAGAAAAAGATGAAGGTGCGGCAGGAGAAGAATTACACCGTCAAGCCACAGAAAGCAACAGGTACTTGGGTGCCCACTGCAACGGCCCCTTCATCTCCAACCCCTCAAAGGAAAAGGAGGCCGCAAAGATCCACTGTGAACATGGCGAAGCGTAAAAGCGCTGAACACAAACGCCCCAGGTCTGGGGGCATGGTGGTGCACACTGTTTATATGGCTTCCGGAAAGGAGGAAAGCCGCGCTTTGACGGGTCACCGACCGCTCACCCGATCCGTGACAAAATCCCAGGAGCAGCAACAGAAGCTTCAGGAAATGATGACTGCGATGGCTGCACTTACCGAACCAAAAGAAAGTTCGGAAGTATCATCAGAGCAGCGTCACGAACAAGAAACCGATGCTGACTTCTTACGTAGAGTCCTTGAAAAGAAGGACAAAGAGGCAGCGGAAAAAGCTGCCAACATAAAAAAAATGGCGCTTCTCTTCCAAGATATGATAGGGATGATGTTACAGCCGGACCCTCCAGCTGAAGACCCTCCGATCATTGTTGGAGACGACAGAGGGGAGACATCTGATCCTCATCCGGCTCTTTCAGCAGCCAAGGAAGAAACCATTTCCAAGGCCGTACTGGATGACTATATAGGTCAGCAAATACGAGCTCATCAGGCGAGTGAAGCGGCTGGGCAAATTGTTAGAACTGGACGACCCTATCCGGGCTGGTATGACCAAATCAGTTACCCGCCGGGATATACGATCCCTAAGTTCCACGTATATAAAGGGACAGGGAATCCGCATCAGCATGCCGCTCAATTCAGGGCCTTATGCGGCAATACTGGAGGCGATGACAAATTGTTGCTTCGCCAATTCGTCGGCAGCTTAGCAGAAACAGCCTTTGAATGGTATTCGGAGCTACCTAACGACTCTGTCAAAACATTTGCGGAGATGGAGCTACTGTTTACACAAAGATTCGCGAGTGCTAGTGAACGCACCCCGATAACAGCACTGATAAATGCTAGGATAAGGCCAGGCGAAATGTGGATCCAATATGCAACACGATGGCGGAACCAATGGTCGAAATGCGAACAACGCCTAGAAGAGGCACCTGCGGTAGGCATGTTCGTAGGCACTCTCGATCCGCAAGAGACCATCTCGCAATTCATAATGTTCTTCAGGCCGACCACCTTCCAGGCTTAATTGACAAATTATCCCAAATGGACCAAATGGGCCATGGACCGTCTCCTCCAAAACCAGACTCTCGAAATGAGAAAGGAAAATGGAAAATGATCATCGTCGCCAATGCTCAGCAGCAGCCGAGCAACTCAAAGCCGGTCGTTCACCAAAACGACGTGCGTCCACGCCCATCACTCGAGGAGAGACTAGGATGTTCTTACTCGTTTCCTCAAAATAAAACGAGAAGACTGTTTGAGATGGCAGTGCGCAACAGACTCATCAATCTGCCGAATCCAAAACGCCCGTCGCAGCCAGGTGATCTCAATAATCCCGATTATTGCCCTTACCACCAAACGGTAAGTCACCCGATCGTGGATTGTTTCGTCTTTAAGGGATGGATCGAGGATCAGTACCTACAAGGCAAGTTGGCGCTGTCTGAAAACTGGAAAGTAAACCCACCACAGCCGCACACTCCAAAGAAGACGGACACGATGGGGGCAGCTTGTTCTTTTGTTGAGGACGAAAATGATGGAGAAGACTCATCAGATGAATCCGAAGACTACATAGCGAGTTGTCATGTGATCTCTCACTCATTAGGGGATAATAAAGAGGCTCCTTGCGCCAAGAAACCGAGGGCGGACCCTGAACCAGAAATTCCGCGGCCTTCAGACGAGTTGATCGATGCCTTCCTGAATGAGATTCTTCTAAAAGTTAAAGCCAATCAAGAGCGTGAGATGGCCATACTAGAAGGAGCCAAACACCGATGACTGGACCAAAGAGTCGAGGCACTCCCGTCAAATCAAAAGCCATCCGCTGCGGATAAAAACAAATTCAAGACGAGGAAAAGGTTTGCTAAATCCCTGTCAGCGGGAATGAAGCTACCACCCTCTGAAGAAAATACTCTCGGTGGAGTGGAGATACATCCTAACTTCTGCTTGTATCATCAGAAGATCATACATCCTACCGAAGACTGTGACTCCTTTAAGTGTTGGTGGCAAGGGTATGTCGCTCAAAAGCAACACTTCAACAGGACAAAGCGTGGAGCTCATAGACATCAGAAAAATGCGATAGATGAGCGCAAAAGAGCCGCTGACGACTATCACATAGCCGACTCCAAGGGATCGCAAATTATCACTTTCGGAAGCGACTCTGACGAAGAAGCCGCCCTCAACCCTTTCCTCAAGGAATCCATTTCAAAAATGAAAGAATTGAGGAGTCGCGAGAACGTTCAGCCGTGCAATCGCACGCTACTGGAAAAAAATCTCGGCCTCGCGAACAAAGGATCGAGCAAAAAGGATAAAGAGAAGGGGAAAACAGCCCTCGTAGCCAATACTCAACAACAATCGAGTGGCCCTAGACCGGTTGTTTGCCGAAACAACAAGCGGCAACCCCTCCAGGAAAAGTTGAAACATCCTTACTCATTTCCTCAAGATAAAACAAAGAGACTGTTCGAGCTGGCAGTGCGCGACAGACTCATCAATCTGTCGAGTCCAAAACGTTCGAACGATCTCGATTATTGCCCTTACCACCAAACGGTAGGTCACCTGATCGAGGATTGCTACGTCTTCGAAAACTGGGTTGAAGATCAATACCAACAAGGCAAGTTCGTCATATCCGAAAACTGGAAGGTGAGCCCGCCACAACCGCACGCGAAGGGAAAGATGGAGACGCCGGGGTCATCATGCTCATTCATAGAGAAAGCCCCATAGACCGAAAAGTCAGTAAACTACAGATTCGCCTCGAATACGGCGACAACGGACCGCAACGTCCTTAAACTAATGGCGGACCGAAATGTCCTTAAACTAATGACGGACCACTACGTCCTAAAACTAGTTATTGACCGAGATGTCGATAAACTACAGTAGATTGAAACATCACAAAGCCGATATAAAAAAGAGAGATAAAAAAAAAATAAATAAATAAATAAATTGTATGTCCATAAGCAAAATGGGCACGGATGAAAACCCGAAAGGGCTCCGTGAGTAAAAACAGCAGGGCTACCGGCGAGTGTTCGTGAAAACCTGAAAGGGTGCGACCTCGTTAAAAAAAAGAGAATAAAAAGAATTAAAAAAAACGGTACGTCCATAAGGAAAATAGGCATGGATGAAAACCCGAAAGGGCTCCGTGAGTAAAAACAGCAGGGCTACCGGCGAGTGTTTGTGAAAACCCGAAAGGGCACAACCTCGTTAAAGGACACTTACAGGGTCCTCTCGACCTTGTAAAGAGAAACCACCCGCGTGAGATCCTTACGACTCACAAAGGAGCAACACACTTAGGGATCCCCACGATTCCTAAGGAGAAAATACACTTACGAGGTCCTCACGACTCGTAAGGAGAACTCTCTTATGGGACCCTCACGGCTCATAAGGTTTGAAAGTCTTAAGTTACAGAGACCTAAACCTGTGCTTAAGCAACCCCCACAACCTTCGATATTGCCCTACAAGCGGCTCAATACTGACCCTTGTATACAATCCACGGGCTCGAATAAACATTTCCCTAGCCAAGTCCCATCCGTGACTAGGGATATGTCTGCACGGTGAACAACCCTTACGAGTTTTCTCGACTTATAAGGAGAAAACAGTCTTATAAGATCCTTACGACTTATAAAAGAACATACACTTAGGAATCCTCACGATTCCTGGGGAGAAAACACACCTACAAGATCCTCACGACTCGTAGGGAGAAATACCTTTATGAGACCCTTACGGCTCATGAAGTCAAAAGACTTAGTCGACAGGACCTTAACCCTGTTCGCTAAGCCACCTTTGTTCGATATCGACAGAGGCAAATGATGATTCGCTACTGGCAATATTCCAGTTGTAGCGGTGCTGATGCCGAAATCGGTGTCTAATCCCGAGCTTGCAGCGAAAAGCCAGCAAGCCGCACATGCATATGAAATAGCCGAAATGATGGGGCAACTTGCAAATAAAAATCAGCAAGTAAAAAAAAATGTGTATACATGCAAAATAGCCGAAATGATTGGGAAACTCGCAATAAAAAGCAGCGAGTGAAAGTAAAATAAATAGCCGAAATGATTGGGCACCGCGGGAAATAGCCGAAATGATTGGGCAATCGCGACCTTCGCGATATAAAAGCTGAAATGATAGAGTATCGAGGAAATAAAATAATAAAAAAAATGATGAATAAAATTTATGCCCTACAGGCGATAGCATAACAATCCCTGTATACAATCCAGGGGCGCAAACAAAGAAGGAGACACATCTTCCCTCCCCATGCTTCATCAAAAAACGGACCCAAGTCTTTACGGTAACTCATATAAAACCTGAAAGAAGATCAGAGATCATCTCGCACCAGCGCGGAGTGGTCACCACCTCGACGTCCGTCTCAATACAGCAGACGAGATGTCACCCCAGCGTTCTTCCTCCAGCAGGAATCAGACGCGACAATCAAACAAACGGAGCCATGGCAAAATCCCAGCTCCACCTCGGCGTTCGTCTCGATACAGAAGACGAGATGTCACCCCAGCGATCTTCTTCCAGCAGGGATCAGACGCGACAATCAAACAAACAGAGCTATGGAAAAATCCCAGTTCCACCTCGACGTTCGTCTCGATACAGCAGACGAGATGTCACCACAGCGTTCTTCCTCCAGCAGGAATCAGACGCGACAATCAAACAAACGGAGCCATGGCAAAATCCCAGCTCCACCTCGGCGTTCGTCTCGATACAGCAGACGAGATGTCACCCCAGCGTTCTTCCTCCAGCAGGGATCAGACGCGACAATCAAACAAATGGTGCCATGGCAAAATCCCAGTTCCACCTCGACGTTTGTCTCGATACAGCAGACGAGATGTCACCACAGCGTTCTTCCTCCAGCATGGTTCAAACGCGACAATCAAACAAACGGAGCCATGGCAAAATCCCAGTTCCACCTCGACGTTCGTCTCGATACAGCAGACGAGATGTCACCACAGCGTTCTTCCTCCAGCAGGGTTCAAACGCGACAATCAAACTAGCGGAGCCACAGAAAAATCCCTAGTTCCAAACGTCGACGGTTCACCAGCAACTTAGAGACAACCGTGACATTCTTCTCGATACAGCAGACGCAATGCCAGCGAAATGAAGCAAAGGCCAAATTCCTAGCTTCAGGGTCTTGATGGAAACTCACATAAAACCTGAAAGACTATCGGAGATCATCCCACACCAGCGTGGAGTGGTTATGACTCATCGGGGCTCTCCAAAATGAGCCTAACCTCAAGTAAAAAGCGGCATGGCAAAATTCCTAACGCTTGCTCTTCTGACGGTCAAACTGCCTATGAAGATTGCTTGAAGACATCTTGTCCAGCCCCCGAAGGGATCAGAGACACGGCAGTTGCAGGGCTACTCGAACAGCACGATTGCCTATCGAGGAATATATCAGCTGATGCGACGGTACGACGGCCAAAACCCTAAGTACCACAGACCCTAACGGACTTCTGTTGTAAAGAGCATAGGTTAACTGTGACGTTAGGATATTCTTGCGAGAAATGTTCGATTCGTCTCGACTTGTGAAGAAATTGATGTCTTTGCGAGAACTTCTCGATGCGGCTCGACTCATAAGATAAAGCCTTAGGCAGTAAGAATTAAAAATCCTGTTTCCTAAGCACTGGGACCCTACAAGTTGGCACAAAACAGTCTCTTGCATACTATCCACTGGTCTCACTCTCCAAACTCAAATCTCGACAAGGAGGGAAACAACCGCTTACGGGTCCTCTCGACTCGTAAGAAGGAAAATTCTCTTATAGGATTTTTACGACTCATAAGAGAAAACACACTTAGGAATCCTCACGATTTCTAAGGAGAAAATCCACCTACGAGATCCTCTCGATCCGTAGGGAGAAAAGTCTCTATGAGACCCTCACGGCTCATAGAGTTGAAAAGTCTTAGGCAGCAGATTTGAACCTGCGGCCTAAGCCATTGCTATCTCTTGAAGAAACCAAGATGCTTGCTCTATTATCTGTTAACCATGTTTACTAAGGTAGCATGCTGATAATAAAAGAAAGAAAAAGGCAGAGAAATGACACAAGACATTACAAAGAATGTATATCTTTTATTCATAAACTTGATTGAGTACAAGATACATTCTGTTAAAGAATACAAAAAATATACATTTTTATTTACATGTACAAATGATACAAAAAGTAGCTACTGAGAAGGAAGTGTCTTTAACAAATCCGCGAGCTGCTCTCGCACTTCCTTCAGCGCCTCCTCCTGAGTGGCTGCCGCGGCCACTTCCGCTTCCACCTGGGCCCGCTGCTGCAGGTAGGATGAAAGTTGCTCCTCAGCTGTGTAAGTCCACGTTGCCCACCCCGGTGCTTGCGGGGAGGCGGAAAACGGAATAAAAATCGGATTTTTATGAGCTTAGGCAACATGGACTATGCTTTGAAGGATCTTTGCTAAACAAAAAATTGCTAAAGCCAACTACAAACTAGCTAAGTGCTAGAAAGGTTATACCTTGGGCTTTAAGTCCTTCTCTCCTTGCTCCTTGGAGTGGTGGAAGGAGGTCACCTTGGTCGTCTTCTCACGCCGAAGAAAGATCCACCCGAAAGCCTCAACCTTTGGCTTCAACTCCAAGCTAGAAGTAACTAGGGTGCAAGAAGTGCTAATACTTGAACCCTAGATGAGAGTAGAGATGATCAAGAGAGGGTTTTTCTCAAGCTCAAGTGTTTCTCAACACATGAGAAGGGAGAGCTTGAGGGAGAGCTTGAGGGAGAGAGAGAAAAGAAATGATAGAATGATAATGGAATAAACCATTCTCACTAATATATGTGTATTATTTTAATTAGATAATTAGTAAGATAATTGTCATGGCTTAATCAAGACATGACCATTATCATTTCATTTTAAATGCAAATTGCAAGGATCAAAGAGCATCTTCCAAATGAAATGATGATGGTCAAAGTGTCAACCAAGGTCAACAAGTCAATAAGGTCAAATGGTCAACAACCATAACCATGCACAATTATTAAACTAATATCAATTAACAATAATACACACATAAACATTAGGGTTAATAAAAATGACAATAGCCATTAACCCTAATCAAGGTCCTCTCCCTCCGTCTCAAGCAACTGTGCATACGCACCCGCATTCGTGATCCGAGGAACATGAATACAATGAGAAAAACCAATCCCAAATCTTATACTAGTATCCGGCTTAAACCAAAGCCCGCTAGTATAAACTGTCCGGACAACAAACGTGCACAAGTGCGCGGATGTGAACGAACCCTGTCGCAAAACCATGCGACCTCTACTCATTTTGCCTAAAGACGAATAGCTCTCTGTGTGGGACTCTAAAGACTCGACACTACGCTGGCAGTAGGTTTAACACAGACCGCAAGCGGCACTAGCTGTACGTAACGGTCCCCAGGTAGATGTCGATAAGAAGACTGACGAGGTGAACCCCATCTGAACTCCTACTGAGCCTGTATATGACAATCTCCGTACAGTCCGGTCTGTTCGTCTGATACATCGCATGGCGGTCCTAGGGGGGCGGTGAATGTCAGTCCCCTAATAGCGGTACAAGTCGTGTCGGAGTGTAGCCCAGAACACCCTGAGATAACACTGGAAACCTACCAGTATATCTCGCTTGCCTTGGCCAGGGACTACTCGTGTAATGACTCTTCTGGACACAGCGCGATGTCAACCCCCAATACCGGGAGAGACGAATCCTGTCTAACCGTCACTGCCTCCAAGTGCTTCGGGACTGCACCCAAAAACTACCTGTTTGCACGACTCCTTTGAGCCGTGGTAGGGTAGTACTCAAAGTGCAGTGGGAACACACTCGAGGCGAAGTGACAGTGTCAAGTCAGCGGACTAAGCTGTACTCATGTCACCTGGGAACTGATAACTGACGATAGGTATAATACCAACCAACAGTTCCCGACGAGTCCTGTCCAGTGTACTCGTAATCTAACGAGCACCCGTATACTATCTCAAGTACGACGTACTGACGGCTGTGGGACAGACCGTCTCTTACACTGGGATGAGAAGCGCATACGCTAGTCTACTCCGGAGTATCGATGCCCTGTCTCGATAGTCCAACGACTAGGGACCTGTATAAGGATGTGCTTATAGATCACCCAGCTCCCACGAGTGTGAGCGCCATCACAACGCTGGTAATCAAGCAAAGATCCTAAGGGCTCTACTAATATGTATAACAGCAATATGCTAAAAGAAACACATGCACATATTAAAGCAGAGACAAACCAAGTAGCATACTACCATTTCGAGCAAGATTGTATATACAATTGTGAATATCCCAAGCTTCCATCAAGTAATATACAAACTAGTATGATACAGTAATGGCCTCTAGGGCATATACACTAACAAGCTGCCTGCTGGGCTGCCTCCTGATTAGGTGCATCCCGCTCGACGACGTCAAGCTGTTGCCTCAGTGTTAACCCGTCGGAGAGGCATCGCAGAAGGCCTTCAAAGATAACCTTCAGCCGCGCAGCGTTTGCCTCCACCCGAGCATGCAGTTGGGCAGATTTGCTCGAAGTCTCACCGCGCTCCTTACGCCTTGAAGTAACTTCTTATTCGAGATAGCGGAAGTAAGAAGCGCTTTGCTCTATCCATGCCGCCCGTTGAGTGCTCACGGTCAAGATCTCAGGGGCAAGACGCATCGACTCCAGCTGATGCAGGCGGCCCTCGATCTCCCTGCAGTGATTAACCCAAGACTCGACGACGCCTTCATTATGAAAATTTACAAGCGCCGCCAACATCAGGATAACCTCCGCTGCGAAATCTGCGGCAGACGGGGGAGCGTCTGCGTCAATCTCTTCGACGTATCCGCTCATCGTGCCCAAGCTCATCGCGGCACCCTTTGGAGATGGATGTCTCAAGAAAGGGCCCGCCGGCATCATGACCCGAGGCTCAAGGAGGGCCGGAACCGGAACGACAGCTGAAAAGACAAAACACAATCAAATGACGGTTTTTTTTATAAAAAAATTATGAGAAAGTTATCGATGGGAGAGTTTACTATACTAGCTGCAGCAGGCGGCAAAGCAGGGAGGACCGGTGGCGCAATCGATCCTTTATCTCCTTCTTCGATTTGTAACACTGCAATTAGGGCAGGGAAGAATCAGAAATAATTCCATTACCGAAAAAGGAAAGGTATTAATTGAAAATCATACTCACCAGCGCCGCTAGAAGAAGCAAGCTCTAATGGGAAGGAGAAGTGTGGGTGCAGCACCTGATAGAGATGATCAAAAAGCACTCCTGAAAAGACGCAATAGTACGACATTAAAACATAAATTATGCGGCTGAAAGATAAAACTAATGGGTTGCAAATCCATACCTTCCAACATCTTTGATGTTACAAGGGAAGGCTGAGAGGTGACCACCGCCAAGGCAGTAGTTGACGGTGCTCCCTCGAGCAATGGAGCATCGGCACTGGCCGCACCTGCGTTAAAAAACAAAGATAAACTTGTCAGAAATGATCGCAAGATATAAAAAAAGGGGGCAATAACTCGAAATTTACCCGATGAGCCGCCAGCCGAAACGGAGGCGTCTCCCTCCTCCATTGTAACGAGTCCACCTCCCGTGGCCTCATCACCGGACTCTACGGGGGCTGTCGTCGTGCTCGCGAGGCCAGGAGACAGTGGAGGATCGTAAGCGGGGAGAGCAATGATCGGAGCATTACCAGACTCTTGAGAAAGAGCGGCCGGCTCGTTCTCAGGAATCATGCGCGCCTCACCCGCTACTCCCTCGAGCTCAACGGTCGCCATTGTCTCATCCGCCGTCACCATGGGGTCGCCGGCCTCAGGCGCCTCGTCCACCGCTGCTTCAAGCCCAGTTATAGCGGTCGTCTCATTTGCTGCCACCTCAGGCTCGGCATCATCGACCTTCTCTGGTGCAGCTCCCTCAGCCCCCAGCTCAGGCTCAGCAACCCCGACGACGTTGCCCACCGTCAACTCGGGTTCGGCCGGTGCCTCTTCCTCTGTCCCCTTAGGTTCGACGGTCTCCGCCTCCCTTTCATTTGGACTTGGCCCTACAGGACAAGATATATAAGAACCGACAAGTTTACAATTCTTACGAAAAATCTTGAAAGATACATTACCTGAGGTAGACTTATCATTTGCCCCGCGAGCTGCACGTGCCACCTGTCTGTGAGCTATGGACAAGGCGACCGGGGGCTCTTCTGAGGGGGTATCAGCACGAGGGACGGTGCTTGGGCCAGCTCCCACGACCAAAGCATCCCTGCGTGCCTTCGCCTCACGCCTTAGCCGCTTTCTTTTCTCCTGAGCCGTTGAGACATACCTCTTCAAAGCCTCCTTCATTGAGACGTCCTCGTCTGTGAACATGGATGCCTCCAAATCCTTCAAGGCATCCCTCGTCGACTTGTCGAGTTGAGGCTCTCGCGGCAACCCCGAGGAGACTGGGACTTCAGTAGCGGGCCCGGGGAGAGTCCCTGCATCAGCTGGCGCAGCCCCTGCAAAGAAGAAAAAGGAAGAAGGTTAGGTTGACCATCAGAAAAGAGGATAAAAACTTAATAAGGCGAGACGTACCGATGCCCATTAGAGCACGCTTCTCTTCCTCCTCCTGGAAGGCTTTTAAAGAGGCAGCGACAGCTTCTTCGGTAGTGACACCTGTTAAAAAAGGGGGAAAGCATTAGTCGAAGATAATAATAAAAATGCTATAAAATGACGAAGAGTACAGCTAATGATTACCTACTTGAGGGAGTTTATCCAACCACGCTTCGAGTCTCGCTGATCGCGCAGAAGCCGCAATGGCGGCCACCAGGTCAGTGTCTGCGGGGTCTACCGAGAAGCCTTTATTGCTGCCATACTCGCTTATACCTTCGGTAAGAGGGGCCTGAGGATCTAAACTGAGGATCGCGTCAAGAGAGTGGAGCGACTTCTTCTTCCTCTTCTGCCCACCAGCCCTAGGTGCACCCGAGATCGACTTGCGCTTTGCAGGCACCTTAGGGCGGCGGGTCTCGATATCTGTGCTCACGCCGGACTCCGGCGAAACCACATCTACCGTCTCCACTGGAACACGGGGCGCTGGTGGTGCATCTATTGTACCACGGAGCGGCAGTCCGCGCGGAGGGCTCAACACGCGCGGTGGCACGGTTCCGGCATCTTTCAGCGGAGGAATGACCGGGGTCCTTGGCTTCAAGGGAGCCTTGCGATCTCCGCCGGGAGGCGCACCCTTGCGGTCAACCAGCATGCGCTTCTCCATAAGGATAACTGGACCTATTGCATACGCGTACCAAGCCACGGACACGTTGAGCACCTTGGGGACGCAGCTCGGCTCGCTGATGAAGAAATAAGAACCCGTGTTAAGCCGCATGAAATGGTGTATGGCATTCCTTATCCCTTCTCGGCTGGCCACGGGCTTTTCCAAGAAAGCTTCCATCGGGATCCCCTGGTGATAGCTCGATTGCTGAGCGAACCGGTGAGGGTTATACCTCATGAAGAGTGCCGTCTCATTCTGCCTAAACACCAGGTAGCCCGGCCGAATGGAGTAGAGGTGGAGGATCTCCCGAGCTTTGAATATGGAGGCCCCGTCCTTAAAATCATCGCGCAGCGGCACTACCGACTTGGTGGTCTCTGAGCCTATGGTTATGAATTTATCCGAAAAAGAAACCTTCGCTCCGACCAGGTGTGGACGAAGGAGCAGCCCCCTAGCCTCCCGCGGAGATGCAACCTCGATTGAAGCGCCGACCAACCGCATGACGCTTGGGAGTCTGCACTTCTCAAAAAATGGAGGGATCTTATGGGCGCCGAACACCCCGTGCACATGCATTTCCATCCAAGAGGTGAAGTAGTGGATCAGGAAGTTAGTAGGCTACACCCCAGGCTTATTAGCGTCCGCCGCTACGCAGAGTCCATTATAAAGGTGAGCCAGCCCGGCGATTCCTTCTGTTAACTGTAAACCAGCCACCATCCGATGCGCTGGGTAGAAAACAGATGGCCGCATGTGGCACGGGTGCATGGGGAGTGCAAAGCTGCACAGCCACAGTCCCAGGAACCCTACAAAATAGGTCTCCTCATCCATGCCCGGGACGGCGATTTCTGACAAGGGCATGACGGCGGCGCCGGAGAGATAAAAGTCCTTGTGATCATCCTCCGATGTGGGTCGGCGGTCCAAGCCGAAGCCAAAAGGATCATCAAGCTGGGAGAACTTCTCACTCCGCTCCGATAGGAACTCTGGTCGAATGAAGCGGGCGATAAAATCTGCGAAACTGACTCCCCGGACGCCCGATTCCAGATAGAGCCCTTCATAGATCTCCAGCACCTTCACCAAGCCCGGAAACTGTGCTGAATAGCGTTCTCTGGCGTCAGATCAAACACCAACGGCTTGGTGGCAAATACGTATTCGTCAAGAGGAAGCAGCTCCTCATAATGCTCCCCCCTCATCGGCAGACCCGAGATTTCAGCAAACTCCTCCAAGGAGATAGAAACTTCCCTGTCCGTCATCAGGAAGGTGTGGGTGGGGATATTCCATTGTTCAATTAAAGCCTTAACCCACCACGTTGGATGAGAGGGATACTCAAACAGCGAGACGTAGATGGCCGGATACAAACCAATCTTCATCAGATGAGTTCTCTTCGCTGATAAGATGTACCGGGCCCACTGCAAATATCCGGCGGGCGGGCGCGGGATCAGTCCAATGTTATAGGCCTGTCCCCAAGGGCGTGCTTCACCCTGACAGATTCGCCTCCCTAAAATATCTATTGCCGGCGGCGGCTGGACGGGAATAGCCCCAATTGCAGGCTAGAGGAGGTCATCCGAATTCCAATTTTTGACCTCCACGGCATACTTCACCGGGGGTTCATCCACATAGGGGATCGAAAATATTGGCTCGGACGGCGTAGCAAAACCGAAGCTTCGGCGACCCTGGATGATATCGTTATACCACCTACCCCACAAGTGAAGCTTCTTATGCTCGGGGTCATGATCCTTGATGAGGGTGAGCACCTCTCGGTCCACTGGTGCCTGGGGAAAACCTTCCTCCGAGCGAACGAACTGGAATGATTGGTCAGCAGGCATGTTTCCTGTGGAGGGACAAAAAGTATCCGTCAGTGTTGTAATTCCAACGCTTGGCATTTTAAAATTTATACTGCATTGCAATGCAGTGGATAGGGGAACAAATGGGGACCCACAAAATCTGGATGACAGTGCATCATTTAATAAGACAGCCCCATCATTGGATGAGACTGTCAATTAATGAAGAGAACCCCAAGAGAATATTCTCATTAATGGGAAATCCCTAGATACAAGGAGAAAATTTCCTCTTTCAGAGCAAAGCTCTGTCACAACGTGACATTTGTCAAACTCTGGTCTCAAGGGAATAAAATTTCCTAAAAGAGAGCCTAGCTCTGTAATAATGATGGAAAGATCCATCAAAAGAAAATTTTAACTCCTAAAGATTAAAAATTTGGGGTCTTAAAAAAATCCATGAAAACTTATAAAAAGTTCTACATTTGATCCATGAGCAAAGCTCTGTTCATGGGTTAAAACCCATGAACAAGATCTCTATAGATCTATGGACTTTTGAGAGCAAGACTCTGTTGATGAAACCCCAAAGGGATTTCCTTTAGATCAAAGATCTATAAGAGCAAGGCTCTGTTAATTTTATTTAATTTAAATTTTACCTAAGTTGTTCTAAAAATCTGAACTCTGGAGTTCTTGGAAAGAAACGAGAGCAAGGCTCTAAAATTCTTAAACAAGAGCAAGGCTCTGAAAATTCAAGTTCTTAAAAAAATGGTAAAACATTTTCTAAGGACCAAGGGTCCTATTTATAGGCGCCTGCGCCCCTTCAGCTCACCCGTTGATCCAACGGCCAAGATCTTGCCACCGCTGCACTCACGTGTGCGCCACGTGAGCGCAACGGTGGGGGGGCATTTGTTTCCCCCAATCAGAGCAAAGCTCTGTTTGAATTTCAAAAATTCAAAAATTGAAGCAACGCTTCAAATCCCGTGCGCTGCGCGCAACGCGCCATATGTCAGAAGTTGATACGTCAGCGCAGCGCCCAAGGCAGCGCGTCCAATCAGAGCAAGGCTCTATTTAAAACAAAAATTAAAAGAAGCAATGCTTCAGTTGCGCAAGCGCAATTGCGCAAGCGCTGCGTGATACGTGTCAGCGCAGTTGCGTCAGCATAGTTGCGCAAGCGCTGCGCTGCGCAACACGTGTCAGCGCAGTTGCGCTGCGCTGTGCGCTGAGCGACACGTGTCAGCGCAGTTGCCCTGCGATGTGCGCTGTGTGACACGTGTCAAGCGCTGGTGCATCTGCGCCAAACAGAATTAAAATTCCAGTAAGATCTTTCTGTTCTTGTTAAAATAAGAAGATTGTATTCTGTAAAACATAAGCCCTTGGATCAAAGATCCAACGGTGGGGAAAATTCCCCAAATCACTCTGAGAATGATCTCTTTAACAAATTTAACAAATTAATGGGCACTATATAAAGGCCCCTAGACCCCAATTCAAAAAAGAGGGACACAGAGAGAAAAACAGAGAATTCCTCTAAAGAATTCTGAGAAGAGCTCAAAGAAAGAAAAGGTAAAAACCTCTGAATAAAGAAGAATTTCTTCTAAAAAGATCATTGATCTAAGAACAAGATCAAAGATCTTCATTAAAAAAATATAATAATAATAAAGGCATTGCCTTTTGATGAACCATTGGTTCTGGAATCTTTAAAGATTCTTTTCTTGAATCCAAAATTGGATATTAAAACAGTGCCTTGCACTTGAAAATTTGCACTGCTATGCTCTTGGGTTGGCGCAAGCCACCAGAAAGCGCCATGTGTCAGCTCCAGAACAACTTGCGCTATGCGCTTTTAAAATAGAGCATTGCTCTCTGAAACTGGTGCAAATCACCAGAGCGCGCCACGTGTCAGCAGCGCAGCGCACTGGCGCAGCGCACTGTGCTAACTGCACTTGCGCTCACCAGAGCGTGACACGTGTCACCTCCACATGCGCTTGCGCTCATTAATTGGCGCAAAGCGCCTGACAGGCCACATGGCCACTGTCAGCTAATTAATGCACTACATTACTGAAAAGAAGGGCTGAGCCCAATTGAGAAAGCCCTAACAGGCCTAAAAAAATGCCATGCATTATTTTTAAAAGGGCAGAGCCCAAGCAAAGGTCTGTCAGACCAAAACAGATGCTCTGCATCATAAAAATAAAGGGACATAGCCCAAATCAAATAGGCCTTACTGGCCAAAATAAAATGCAGTGCATTATTAAACAGGGGCAAAGCCCTAGCATAGGCCTAATAGGCCGAAGACAAATAAAAACGTTGATCATCTTCAACTGGACTTAGCGCAATTCTGGCCGTAAGTCCTCAAATTAAATTGACTGAGCACGAATGCTCTCCTAAATCAATTTACACCCGGTTCGAAGGTACATCTCCGAACTCCTCTGATACCTATCGTTGTAATCCTTCAACGATGTCAGAGAGGCGACGGGTCCCGAAAACCACACATCGATACGGACTGTGGGGTCCTTAAACCCACAGACTTATGCGTCTTTAAACCAAGATACGGACTGTGGGGTCCTTAAACCCATGGACTTATGTGTCCTTAAACTAATGGACTAATGCTTCCTTAAACACATCCATATGGACTATGGGGTCCTTAAACCCATGGACTAATGCGTCCTTAAACTAATATCTATCCCCAACACTGGCAATGGACCACTATGTCCCTAAGCTGGAACAATAGAGCCCAAATGCTCTTTTGTCGGATCTAAACGATCCCGTTAAGTTGATCTTAGTCTCAAACTGGACTAACGTATCCATAAAAAACGTTTGAGTCGATCTTAGCCTCAAATATAGCTAACGTATCCTCAAACAAAAACACCAAAGCCAAATCTAAGAAAATACGGATTTGGACTAATCCACGTCCTACGGGAGACGACATAAATTAGTCTCCGTATGCAATCCACGGGCAACCAAAAACAAAACAAACACCCACGACATGAAGTGAAATTCTGGAGAAGGAGAAAGTTGTTACCGCGATTCAGTAACGTAATTAACTGTAAGGGCTTGCGCCTGCAGGGAAGAGCGTCCCCACAATAAAAAACCCCTCAAGCGAGGGGGAATCTGACGAAGTCTGCTACATCGGCCGCATCCGTCTAAACCTCCGATACACGGTGCCATAAATCAACTTGGTATCTTCGGAGAGGTGGACGGATAAAACCAAATAGCATCTGCCCCCAGATTCAGGCAAGACGTCAGTCTTTCCCGGTTTCCGGCGGTAAACAGCAGTGGTCGCTTTGCTCCAAGTAGTGGTGTCCCGGACTCTCGCTAGGCTCCACTAATCGAAAGGAACAAGCTTGCTCAAGGATCTTCGAGGCCGAAGATGATCTACGTCGAAAAATCTCTAACTTAAGCTACCTCTTCACTAATTGATAAACTAGTGAAGAAACAACTTATACTAAATGGCTAGTTTAGTATAGACTGATGAATTAGGAATTTTACTCACTTTAGAATAATTTCTCTCTCTTTATTTTCTTTTCTCACTCAAGGCTAGAGAGCAATATTGAGGAGATGAAGAAAATGAACTCAAGAATCAACTAATGAACCATGGGTGAGAAAATATCATATATAACTCATGTAGAGACTAAACCATGGCTAAAGATAATGGTTAGGTTAATAAATATCTAAAGCAAAACAAAATTAGTGGACTAAGTCAATGGTTTCTACAAGCTTCTCCAAGCTTCAAGCCATGACTAATTACCACATAATTTTGATTTTCCCTTAATAATTAAAACCCCACATTATCTTAAGTATGGTATGAGTCTCATACACCCAAGTCCAATGTATCATCAAGCATGACACAAAGAAAAATACTTTAATATATATCACATATATATTAAATATATAAAGAGAAAACTTCTTCTTAAGTGAGCTAATATTAGTTAATGTATATTAATATATTAAATATATAATTACACATTAAATTATTAAATCGACACTTAATTTAATAACCCGGTTGTATTGCATACAACCGACTAATATCATTTATATGCATATCACATATACATATAACATATCATTGAATCAACACTAGATTCAACAATCCGGTTATATCACATATAACCTATATCGCGAGATTAGAATACTGTATCTTATACACGTATTAATCATGGTCCCGCACATATCATATATGTGCCTTACTTCATTTCGCATGAGCTAGGAAACCTCTGTGTAGGACTCTAATGACTCTTCAATACGCCGGCAGTAGGTGATGATCATATCAGTCACCCACAAGCCGTCAGTGGTACTAGCTGGACGTAACGGCTACCCGGGTATTGAGCGATCAGAAGATCAACAAGCAAGCTTGTACATACTCCCGTGAATCCAATAAGTAACACTACCGTACAGTCTGGTCTCTTCGTCTGATATGTCGCATATCGAGTCTAGGGGTGGTAAATGTCAGAACCCAGTAACTTGATAAGTTATGCTGATGTGAGGCTCATAACGGGTCGAGAAACTACTGATAAAACTTACCAGTAAATCTCCGTATCATCCCTCACCAGGGACTTTCTGTTATGGCCAATCGAGCACAACGCAACATCAACCTGTTGGATATAGTTCCCTCAAATTCAATTATTGGATCACAGATACGTGATTGCAATGATTGAGGAGGACCTATACCGGTAGCACAGTCTTACTCGAGATGATAGTATGCTATCTGGTTTTCCTTTATCAGTCGTGTACAGGTTCAGGTGACTGATCACTATTACAAGTTGATAGAGCCCTTATGATCTTGCTTGACTACCAACAGTATGATGGCGATCATATACGTGAGAGTTGGGTATTCTATAAGCACATCCTTAATTGTGGTCCCTAGTCGTGGGAGTTTCGAGACAGGGCATCGATACTCCGGAGTAGACTAGTGTATACAGTCGAGACCCCGACGAGGGGCGGTGGCCGGTCTCACAAGCTACTGGTGTCAGTTGGATCACCTAAGATGTATACAGGTGCTCATTGGGTTATGAGTACACCGGACAGGACTCGCCGGGAACCTGCTAGTTGGTATTTATACCTAGCGTCAGATAGCAGTTCCCTCGTGACATGTGTACAGGTTAGTTCATCGACCTGAGGTCGTCATTTGTCTCGTGTGAGTTCCCACTGTGCTTTGATTCCTACCCTACCACGGCTCAAAGGAGTCGTGCAAACAGGTTCTTTTTGGGTACTGTCCCGAGCCACATGGAGGCAAGTGAGCGGATCGGCAGGGGACTCATCTCTCCCGGTATTGGGGGTGAGATCGCGCTGTGTCTAGGAGAGCCATTACACAAACCCTCGGCCGAGGTAGGAGATTTACTGGTAGGTACACCAGTAGTATCTCAGGGTGTTCTGGGCTACACTCCGACACGACTTATACCGCTATTGGGGGTCTGACGTTACCAGCCCCCTAGGCTCGATATGCGATACTCATAGACGAACGGACCGGACTGTATACATATTGTCACTGTTAGGCTCAGTAAGGTTCCAGGATGAGTTCACTCACCGGCTTCCCTTGAGGTCAGTACATGGGCAGCCGTTACGCACAGCTAGTGCCGCTGACGGCTTGTGGTTAAACCCACTGCCGGGTACTGATGAGTCATTAGAGTCCCCCACAGATAGTTTCCTAAGTTCGGGCTAAACGTTGTAGAGGTCGTATGGTTTTATGGCAGGGTTCAGAAAATGCGCGTGCGTTTACGCACGTGTCAAATTTCAGACAGATAATACTGGTGGGCTTTGGTTTAAGCCGGATCCATGTATTATATTGTGTAGATATAATATCTTTGTCTCAGTTGCATTTGTATTCGGTCGTAATACAAATGCGGGTATGTTTATACTGTTACGGGGTTATCCTGAAATTCGTTTCGGGATCGCTTTTGGAAGTTGCCAGTTTTCTATCACCCGTCTTAAACATTCGGTTTAATGCAGATTTATCTTTTTCTCGAGGTTGAGTCATGAGGATGAGTCATGAGTGGAAGCTTCTAGAAGAGGTGACTAGGTTAGTGACTCATTGTTTGCTTTAATGGTTTTGATGAGGTGTATTAGTGAGTCACCTTTAGCATTAATGTTTCTTGTAAAGCTTAAGGGTATTTCTTCTTGATCTTTTCCCTTGTGGTCACCCCCCTTGCTCCTACACTCACTCTCCTCCTCTCATATATTAGCTGGCCCCTTTGTTAAGATAAGATGATGGATTGATTAAAAAGAAAGGGTTGTTAAAAATGAGATGATAGATTTGGTTCATAAATATTTCATAGCTCATTTTTCATCAATGTTTCAAAAGGCAACTTCATTAACCGTTCATCCATGGTTTTGGATGAAGCGAGACAAAGTGTTCTACTCATTCTCAACATCAATCTTGGACATGTCGGCTAGCAAACTTCATATCCGAGTTGCCTCGGTTCAGAGGCGGGAGCCCCTTTAAAGATCCGTAGATGTGGTGCCACTTCGACGAGGAGCCAGGAGATCGGAGCAGCCGCAATGGAGCGTGGGATGATGGTTAAAGACCAAAGGACTCGGATCGTTCGGTATAGCCTTTCTACTCACTTTGTAGTTTGTTAGTTTAGCGTTAATGGCAGATCCAGGTTATAGTATGCGATAGCGCCAGTTAAAAAGTTTTTGTTCCGCATTTGGCGTCTGAAAGATGGCCGGGGCGCTACCGTAGACTTACATGGTATCAGAGCCACGTCATTAAGCTTTACTAACTTGTTCTAACGCGTTTAAAACATCGATCGAATGGAATTTCCGAAACCGCATTTTTTTATGTTAAAGTTTCTGTCGAATTTTTAAACAGGTCTAAAAATCATTTTGAGCATCTCAGAAAATCGTGCAGGCTTTTTTAAGAATTCTGGTGAAATTTGGTTCAGTGACTCCACAGTACGTCGGGTTTCATTAGCGGCTCTGTGAAACCCGGGGATCCCAGATTATCTGTATTGTTCTGTGATGCTTATTACGTTTCTGTAATGTTGCATTTATCACGCCTGGAGAGATTATTGTATATTGGTATATATACTAGTAGATGTTGTATATGTTTTACACCCGCGCTAGTCCAGTCCCTGCTCTGTTGTTAGTTAAGTAACCTAACGTGTGATGACGGGACCCAGTGACGAATGCGGATAGCATACGTACACTTTATTATCGTTCTTTTATGGTGTGATTAATTGAGGGGACTGCATTGATTCTGATCAATGCAAAGGAAAACAAACCTGTTTGGACGTTGTTGGAACAGTTTTAAAAAGTGTTATTATAAAGACGTTTCCTTTTGTTTTGCACAGTGGTATTCAGTTAGAATATCCTGCACCTCATTCGATGAGGCAAGGGCCGATATCCTTTCACCGGGAGTGACCCCTTGGGCAGAAATTTGCGTCAAGGTAATAACTTCACTATAGTCGATTACATGTTGCTTTGCATAGTGGTATTCAGTTGGAATACCGTACACCTCATTCCACGAGGAAAGAGCCGAGATCCCTTCACCGGGAGTGACCTCTTTAGCAAAGGTTTTTGCCACTATATTTTTATAAAAAGCTATCTGGTTCCTTCAGCGATATTGAGTTCGTTACGTTAAAGGCTTTTCGCCAAAACCAGCCGTAGCCCTTGATTGATCTCAAAAACTATCTATTACCGCAATCAAGAACGGCGTCGCTTGATAGCTAGCCAGTGAGTACGGGTTGGTCCACAGGGATTTGTGAATTTCTTATTCTCTCAAACGAGTTAATTCCGATGGGAGCCGGATTGATTATTGATTAAATCTAAAAACTGAATTAATCTAGATCTAAATCTTGCTAGGGTTAGGTCTAGGTTAAGTTTGGAAAGTCTATAAATCTCACCGCTTTCTATACCCATATGAAGATCTAATTAGGTGTTATGGTAAATATTAATAAAAGGGATTAGGATGATTGGGAAGATTGTTCTTTCTCTAGATCCTTGTCCTTCCTTTCTTAATCTTTACTCTAACCTCCATGGAAAACCTTAAAATCCGGGCCTTTAGACTACGGTATCACCGCTACCTCGTGGGTAAAGTGCCGTAGGGAGCGGAATAAGAAAGTATGCATGGAGTTCTATGAAAATATATGACGGGCAAGAAAGGGGATGAGAGACTTTCGTCTCTCAAACCTTTCCCAGATCTAACCCTAACAAGCGAGGAGACTACTCACTCATTAGGGAATTGAAATACATTTATCTAGGGCAGAGAATAAAAATTACCTAGGGCAAGAATTGAAATTTAAACTAGGGCAATTAAATAAATCTACTTACTTTACAGATGGCTCTCTCCAAACATTTACGCAAGGTTGTCAGATCTGAATAGATGATATGAAAAGAGACATCGATGCTCTCCAAAAGAATTCTAAATTTTATTCATAGAAAGAGGCATAAGGAGGCCTGAAAAGATTACAATGATTTGGGCTTCTATTTATAGGAGATAGAAACCCTAGGTTACAATTGATTCGCATGTCTACATTTACCAAAATATCCTTAGGAAGACCTAGTCAAAGTAGACTTCCAAACTTTGGTAAAATTTTATGTCTGGAAATTTTGGAACTGATTCTGGGCTTCTTGGGCTTTTTATTTCTTTGGATCTTTATTCAATTTGGCTTCTCTATTTCTTCCAGATCTCCAGTGAATAATTGCAGTGGACTTTTAACCGTTTGCTTTGTAATCTTGGACCTTGTGTTGCCTTGTACTGATCTTTTGTGTAGGCTTGATTAAGATCCTTCTATTTGATGGTCAAAGTCCCTTTTTTGTGTCGTCTTTTGTCTTTTTCACTGTTTCCTGTCCAAGAACCTGTAACCTGTAACATGTAGCAGACATGGGTCAAAAGCACCTGTTTATTTATAAAACGAATAAGAATGGGGAATATAATAATGCAATATTATGGTATGAACAAATACCCCCAAACATATCTTTTGCTCGTCCTCGAGCAAACTTATTTTTTTATTCTCGACAAAAAACCTAACCGCACTTTCGCAGGGAAACGCGATTGCACTGAGCACGTGCAACAAGCCGTTAAACCTCTAGGTGTCCCTAGTAGGAGGAGTGTTGTCTCCTGAGGGTTTTCAGCGGATACTACCCACAAAATCCTATCAATTTAGCCCATTAACTTTAATTCTCCAATTAGGTCTTCTAACAAGGAATTCTATTATCGTCGACTCGTAAATTATCCACCCATATTCTTCACACTTCCTTATTATTTAACTTAAGATTATATATGTTCTATAGACTTACTTAACTTTCGGCATTTCTTAAGTTTTCCTTCTAGGGTTTCCATCTCCACTTAGGAATTTTTATCAACTCTATTAAAGATACAAGTTCTATTCTTCACTCCTTTCTCTCATCTAAACTCCAATCACATATCCCCTACGTGTGTGTATAGATCACCCCTACACTTGGAAATTCAAATCAAGCAATCGTACTCTCGTCCGTTGTCCAAAGTACTAATTAGTTGGTGAATTAAATTGAATTTTGCTCACACATCCTTCATGCGACTGTTAATACTTCTTGAGGTACCAACAACCGATTACAAGATGCGTTTGCACTTTAAAGCGTACTTCCTAGTCTTGTAACACCCAAGGCTTTAGCAGTGACTCCCAAACCAGTTGGTCTAAGGCACTAGGTGATAAGGCACCCTTGCTAAATATTTTTCTATTTTTTACAGCCTTAAGTAATCACAAAAACCAGTGTCCATTTTTTTCTTTATTCACTTTTTTTTCTTTTATTTTCATTGTACTAAGGACTTTAGACAAGAGCATTTCAAGGTCTCTTCTACTATTCCAAGTTTCAAGGTGCGTGATTGTGCAAATTGTAGGGTATACATTTTCAAAATCTAGACTTAAGCTAGGAACTATTTTTCAAACTTATACTCTAATAAAAACATCAATACTCTTCCCTTATTTCGACTTAGCCCAAGAAGTGAACCCAAAATTTGTCTATTTCTAAATAAACTACAAAGGCATATACTTTCAACCGTTAAACTTTAAGGACGGTTATCTTTAGGGTTTTTAATTTACTAAGTTTAAAATCTAGTTGTTCCTAGTCAGTTGACCTATTTGTCAAACTCAAGTGAACTAGCCAAAATTGAATACAATAATTTTTATAATTTTTGAAAATTTTCAATTTTTATGGGTTTTCAAATAAGTATGCAAATGCAAAAATATGTACAAATGAATGCGAAGGAAGAACACGTACCGAGCATACCCCCAAACTTAAACTTGACAGTGTCCTCACTGTCATGCTAAACCACGAGGGTCAAAAAGGCCGGTACTCCCCTGTTTATTTATTTATAATAATTTTTTATTTTATTGATGTTTTGAATTTTTTATTTTTTATAGAAAAAGAAAACAAAAAATATATGTACATATATACAACAAGGTTCCCCTCAAACTTAAGCTTGGCCTTACACAAGCCAAAGGTTAGCACCAACCATTCAAAAATCTTATCGTGGTAATGGTATAGTTGGTGCAAGAATGTGGTGTAGAGGAAAGAAATGAGAAACACGCGAGACCGTGTGGAAAGAAGAATGGTAGAATATGGTCTCGGTGGGGGAAAAGAAAGGTGGAAAGGAGAAAAAAGGGTCGCGCGATCTTGAGGGTGTAAATCGAGTGAATAAATTAGCGCAATTTGTGATGACCGATGTGTTAAAAGCGATTGCGCTAACCTATCAACTCGTCGAGAAATGGGATCAAATCCTTCAAGATTCGCAAGGAAACATGGGTACGCCGAACTTGGTATAGAAGATGAAAGCGTAACGGTCACTTGTACGGTCGGAACAATAGGAATGACGAAAGGAAGTGAATTAGGGATAGTATCATTCTCACCGTAGTAAACTGTCTCGAACTTGAAAGATTCCATTAATGGTTCGAAACTACTGTAAGAAATCGAGTCTGATGGTTCAACTAACTCATCTGAAAATGTAAAAGACTCAACATCGTCCGAAAAAGTGAAACACTCGTAAGTGTTATTGTCTGTGAGAACTGTGTCAGACTCAAAGGAAAATTTTTCAAGCTCACAGTCGTCAAGCGTGAAATGAGGCGTGGCCGGAATGATGGAAAAGAGGGAGGGTGATTTAGGTAAAGGTTCAAGAGGATGAATTGGAAAATCCGACACATCAAAGAAAGATGGTTCAACCTCAATATGATCCTCACCACTCTCCTCAATATTATCCTCATAATTCTCCTCAATATTCAACTCATCCATGCCATTATCATCAAAATCAAGACGCATATGAGATTCGGGAGAAACATTTATTAACCCGGGATGATGATTTGAACATAAAATTTCAATTAAATCGACAGGTTCATCATCCGAAATATTCCCGGTGTCTATATCCTCAATCAAGTGAAAGTCAATTTCTTTAGACACCTCCTCAAAAGCATGGATGTTTATCAATGTAGGTTCTAGAGTGGAAGTGTAAAGGTCAAACGGATTAGGTGCTGTTTCACTCGAAGGGAGTTCCTCACAATTTGGCAAATCAAACACTACAAAGTCGCACAACTCGTTTTTATTTTGAACTTGTGAATCATTTAGGACATTCGATGGAAAACTGGAGTTGTGGGCTTCAATTGGGTAAGGGTAGGTTTGATTTAGAAATCCTCTCACATTCTCATTCTGTCCAACCGCCTCCTCATACATTGAAAAATTTGGGGCTAGCGGGAAACTAGCTACCGGTTCAGCAGGTTGCATAAGGGCGGCCACGGACGCTTCCACATTCCTAACCATTTTGTTTGTTGCTGTGATATATGCCTCCAACGCCTCTTCCAAACTAGACTTTGGTGGTAAAGGGGTTTCGGCAAAAGATTCGAAATTGTTTGGATATGTGAAACTCCCAAAAGGCTGTGTAGAAGCAGTGTCTAGTGAAGGTGGGAAGGTCGGGTAGGACTGGTAGGAAGTGGGTGATTGGACAAGGGTAGGGTCAACATGTGGATAAAAATGTGAATAATCGTGCGGATCCCTAGAACTAGATGAGTTGAGAGGGGTGAAAGATCGGCTGCGAGATTGAGCAATATGCTCAGCAATGGACATCGGCTTAGGAGTGACAGAAGGACTTGAAAAAGTGGTATCAACGTATAGAGGTGGTAAAGGTTGACTTGGTTGACACAAAGTGGGTTGAAAAGACAAACTGTTTCTCCTAGACGCTTCTATTTGATCTTTCAAAGATTTTTTAGGCAAGGAAGGATTGTCTTTAATTTGACCGAACAAATTGACGTACGACGCAAAATTAGGTTCGGGATACCAAAGTTCGGCAAGTGATTTATTATGTGGGGTACCCATGTTAGAAGAAAGGGGGAAAGAAAGAAAGTAGGTGGTGCAAGGAGTTCTCAGCGACAAAAGTTGCAAGTTTTTTTTTTAAAAAAAATTTCCTTTTTTCCTTTTTCTCTTTATTTGAGACTGTTTGCAGAAAAAAAAATTTCGATAAAGGGCTTAGACACAAATGTAATCAACCAGAAATGCACAATCAGACCTAGATCTAGGGTCACCTAGGTCAGCTAGACAGTTCCTAACTGTTCCAAAGGGCTAGAAATATGACCTCAAACCGCCTCTTCACCGCCAATTGCGGCCAGGTAAGTACCAGGTAAGTGGGAAGGAACCACACTGTGGGCCTAATTAAAAACCACTAGCCTTTGACACACTTGCCTAGTCACCGCAAAGACAAGTTAGGATAAACGACCGATGCCTATACTAGTCCTCTGTCCTATTGAGCGCAACGTCCTTAGGGCCGAGTCTAATATTTTTTTAATTAAGAGTGGTCAATGCAAATGCTTTATGTGATTTCTGGGGTCCTGGGTGTAAGTCCACGTTGCGACCCCCGGTTCTTACGGGGAGGCGGAAACGGTATAAAAATCAAATTTTAGTGCAAGAGGCAACATGGACTATGCAAGGTCGGGATCGTTGTCTAAACTAAAACTAGCAACCTAGCTAAAGAAGTTTAGCTACTCGGATGAAGATGGTTATACCTAGACTTGAACTCCTTCGTCTTCAAACTTTGTAGAGGTTGATGGTTCTCCTTTGTCGCCTACTTCCGTCGAAGATGGATCCACCTCGAAGGCTCGACCTTTGGGCTCTTTCTCGTACTTGGAGTGAACTAGAATCGCCGGCTTGCTAGACCCTTGATCCTAGAGTGAGTAGAGAGTGTTTAGGGTTTGCTTTTGTTTTTCAAGAGAAGGATTCTCAACTCATGAGAAGGTTTCTCTTGACTAGAGGAAGAAGAAGATGAGAATGAAGAGAGAGAGTGAGAATGATAGAATGAGCCTTTCTTTTTCCTTTTGCAACCATAACAAAATGAAAAAGGTTTAATCAAATAATAATAATAATCAAAATGAAAAAGGTTTGATGGATAGTTTAGAATGACTAATATCATTACAAGCATTAAATGAATAAAGCAAGAATGAAAAGGCATCTTGCATTTGTAATGATGGTAGTCAAATGTTCAACCATGGTCAACAAGTCAACCATGGTCAACAAGTCAACAAAAACTAACCATGACACAATTTCATTTTATTATATATTATTAAATGATATAATACAAATCCATTAGGGTTTGGAAAAAGACGACTGTCAACTGTGCATACGCACCCGTTCCGAAACCCTAATGGAAATCATCTTCCTCCTCCTCAAATAACTGTGCATACACACCTGCATTCTTGTTCCGAGGAACATGAATACTGAGAGATAAAAGCAACCCCAAATACTATACCAGTATCCGGCTCAAACCAGAGCCCGCTGGTAATATCTGTCCGGACTCCAAACGTGCACAAGTGCGCGGATGAGAACGAACCCTGTCGCAAAACCATGCGACCTCTACTCTGTTTTGCCCATAGGCGAATACCCTCTGTGTGGGACTCTAAAGACTCGACACTACGCTGGCAGTGGGTTTAACCACAGACCGCAAGCGGCACTAGCTGTGCGTAACGGTCCCCAGGTAGATGTCGACAAGAAGGCTGACGAGGTGAAACCCCATCGGTACTCCTACTGAGTCTGAATGTGACAGTCTCCGTACAGTCCGGTCTGTTCGTCTGATACATCGCATGGCGGGCCTAGGGGGCGGTAAACGTCAGTCCCCCAATAGCGGTACAAGTCGTGCCGGAGCGAAGCCCAAAACACCCTGAGATAACACTGGAAACCTACCAGTATATCTCGTTTGCCCTGGCCAGGGACTACTCGTGTAATGGCTCTCCTAGACACAGCGCGATGTCAACCCCCAATACCGGGAGAGACGAATCCTGTCTAACCGTCACTGCCTCCAAGTGCTTCGGGACTGCACCCAACCACCACCTGTTTGCACGACTCCTTTGAGCCGTGGTAGGGTAGTGATCAAAGTGCAATGGGAACACACTCGAGGCGAAGTGCCAGTGTCAAGTCAGCGGACTAAGCTGTACTCATGTCACCTGGGAACTGATGACTGACGATAGGTATAATACCAACCTGTCAGTTCCCGACGAGTCCTGTCCAGTGTACTCGTAACCCAACGAGCACCCGTATACTATCTCCAGTACGACGTACTGATGGCTGTGGGACAGACCATCTCCCACACTGGGATGAGAAGCGCATACGCTAGTCTACTCCGGAGTATCGATGCCCAGTCTCGATAGTCCTGCGACTAGGGACCTGTATAAGGATGTGCTTATAGATTACCCAGCCCCCACTAGTGTGACTGCCATCACAACGCTGGTAATCAAGCAAAGATCCTAAGGGCTCCACTAATGCGTATAAGTGATATAGTAAAATAAACACAAGTACACATTGAAGTAGAGACAAACCAAGTAGCATACTACTATTTTGAGCAAGATTGTATATACAAGGTGAATATCCCAAGCATCCATTAAGTAATATACAAACTAGTATGATACAGTAATGGCCTCTAGGGCATATACACTAACAATCTCCCACTTGCACTAAGGCCATGTACTGGCGTATCGAAGACCTATCATCTCGATCAGCCGCTCGAACTGAGTCTGGGGCAGGGCCTTGGTGAATGGATCTGCAGTGTTGTCTTCTGAAGCAACTCTCCGAACCTCGATCTCCTTGCGATCCACGATCTCCCTGATCAGGTGATACCGCCTCAAGATGTGCCTGGATCTCTGATGGGACCTGGGTTCCTTCGCTAAAGCTATAGCCCCATTGTTGTCGCAATACAGAGGTATTGGATCAACAATGGACGGAACCACCTGAAGTTCTTTCAAGAACTTCCTCATCCAGACAGCTTCTTTTGCGGCATCAGATGCAGCGATGTATTCCGCTTCCATCGTCGAGTCTGCAACGGTTTCCTGTTTGGAACTCTTCCAACACACCGCCCCTCCATTGAGGGTAAAGACAAAGCCCGACATGGACTTGGAATCATCCTTGTCACTCTAGAAGCTGGAGTCAGCAAAGGCCTCGATCTGGAGGTCTTTTCCGCCATACACCAAGAATATCTCCTTAGTCCTTCTCAGGTACTTGAGAATGTTCTTTACCGCTATCCAGTGTTTCTCCCCAGGGTTTGACTGATACCGGCTTACCACACTCAGTGCATAAGCTACATCCGGTCTGGTACACAACATCGCATACATTATAGAGCCCACCGCAGAAGCGTAGGGTATAATAGACATGCGATCCCTCTCCAAATCAGTCTTGGGAGACATCTCTTTAGAGAGGGTGATCCCGTGACAAGCCGGTAGGTTACCGCGCTTGGAATCTTCCATACTGAATCTCTTCAGTATGGTGTCGATGTACCTGGACTGTGAAAGTCCCAATATCCTCTTGGATCTATCACGATGGATCCGGATCCCCAGGATGTATGAGGCATCACCCAGGTCTTTCATGGAGAACCTTTGTGACAAGAACCCCTTGACAGATTGTAGCATAGGAATGTCATTTCCTATTAAGAGAATGTCATCCACGTATAAAACGAGGAATACTACAGTTCTCGCTACAAATCTACTGTAGATGCATGGTTCATCTGGATTTTTGATAAAGCCAAATTCTTTGACCGTCTCATCAAAGCAGATGTTCCAACTCCGCGATGCCTGCTTTAGTCCATAGATGGACTTAAGCAACTTGCACACCTTTCCGCTGCTCCCACTCTGAATGAAGCCCTCTGGCTGGTCCATATAGACACACTCCTCTAAATTTCCATTTAGAAAAGCTGTCTTTACGTCCATTTGCCAGATCTCATAATCGTGGAAGGCAGCGATGGCAAGAAGGATCCGAATGGATTTCAGCATGGCTACTGGAGAGAAGGTTTCGTCATAGTCCAAGCCAGGTCTTTGACGAAAACCCTTTGCTACCAGCCTAACTTTATAGGTCTCAACCTGTCCATCTACACCAATCTTCCTTTTGAAGATCCACTTGCATCCTACGGGTTTTACCCCGTCTGGAGCAATGTCCAACGTCCATACCTTGTTGGTGTACATGGACTCCATTTCGGTCCGCATTGCATCCAGCCATTTCACTGAGTCAACGCTCTGAACGGCCTGCTGGAAGCTAGTAGGCTCATCATAATCTATGATGCAATCCTCTCTATCTCCGTCTATGAGAAAACCGTAGTATCTCTCGGGCGGATGAGACTGCCTACTACTTCTGCGGAGCGGCGTAGGAATGTCCTGTTCTGTTGAACCCTCTGGTTCCACCAAACTTTCAGTAACAGTCTGTGGTTCTGGAACTTCTTCCAGTTCTACTGTGCTCCCACTTAGCTGGTTTTCCAAAAACTCAGTTTCCAAGAAGTAGGCATGACGAGAAACAAGAACTTTTTGTTCCTCTTCACAGTAGAAGAAATATCCTTTTGAGTTCTTTGGATATCCCACAAACTTGCACTGTACTGAGCGTGCCTCGAGCTTGTCCGGATGCTGCTTTTTGACAAAAGCCGGACATCCCCATGTCTTAATGTGCTTAAGATAGGGTTTCTTCCCACACCACATTTCATATGGTGTGGAAGGCACAGTCTTAGTCGGAACTCGGTTCAAAAGGTATGCGGCTGATTCTAGCGCATATCCCCAGAATGATCGCGGTAACTCAGCGTTACTCATCATGGACCGAACCATATCCAATAGGGTTCGGTTCCGTCTCTCCGATACACCGTTATGTTGCGGGGTGTATGGAGGAGTAAGCTGAGAGAGAATACCATTCTCTTTTAAGTAATCCAGGAACTCGGCACTTAAGTATTCTCCACCTCGATCCGATCTTAGAATCTTAATACTTTTGCCGGTCTGTTTCTCTACTTCATTCTTATACTCCTGGAATTTTCCAAAAGCCTCGGACTTATGTTTCATTAAGAAAACATAACCGTACCTTGAGAAGTCATCCGTAAAAGTAATGAAGTAAGAATGTCCGCTTCGGGCATGTGTAGACATTGGACCGCACACGTCACTGTGTACGAGTCCCAAGAGCTCGCTCGCTCTTTCTCCATGTCCAGTAAACGGAGTCTTTGTCATCTTTCCCTTGAGACAGGATTGACAAGTGGCATACGACTGATATTCGAATGCATTCAAATACCCTTCTGTATGTAACTTCGTCAACCTTCTCTCATTGATGTGACCCAATCTACAATGCCATAAGAAAGTCTGGTTTATTTCTGGAGACTTTCTTTTGTGTGTATTCTGGACATTGAAAATCTGTGGTTGGTTCAATACGTATATACCATTACTCAATGTACCTGACCCAATCAGAACTTGATTAAGGTGAATGTTTACAACATTACTTACAAACGAAAATTCATAACCTTCTTTAGAAACTAAAGATACAGAAATGATATTACAAGTTGCGTTGGGTACAAAAAAGCAATTACGCAAAACCAAAACATGTCCATCTGACATTCCCAGGTGATAGTCCCCCACGGCTTTAGCATCCATGCTAGCTCCGTTTGCAACTCTGAGGGTCATGTCACCTGCTTTCAAAACCCTACGGTTTCTCAACGCCTGCAAAGAATTACAGATATGAGATCCTGATCCGGTATCCAATACCCAGGAAGTAGAGTTTATTGAAAGACAGTTTTCAATAACATACACACCTGAAGCTGAAGCTGCAACCTGCTTCAATTCCTGTGTTCTGGCCTTCCAGGCCCTGCAATCATTCTTCCAGTGTCCTTTCTTATGACAAAAGAAGCATTCTTCCTTATCCACAAGCTTCCCCGCTATCTTTGTTGCTTTACCTTTTCCCTTCGTATCCACTTTACTAACACCGCCCCTTGGTTTGGCGGGGGCTTTCTTCTTCTTTCCCTTGGCTTTCGCCTTGGACCTAGAAGAAGATGATCCTCCTACAAACAAAGTGGATGTTTCCCTACCTTTCTGTAGGGTGCCCTCTGCGCTCCTCAGCAGGTTGAGGAGCTCTGAAAGTTCAACCTCCTTTTCTTGTAGGTTGAAGTTCATTATAAACTGGGCGTAAGTGGAAGGAAGGGACTGGAGAACTATATCCGTATATAGCTCACTCTCCAATGTGATCCCCAGGTCAGCGAGCTCCTCAATGTAGCCGATCATCTTTAGCACGTGCTCGGCTACTGATGATCCGACGGCCATTCTTGTCGAAAACAACTTTTTCGACGCTTCGTATCTTGCGATACGTGATTGCTCTCCATACAGTTCTTTTGTATGAAGCAATATGGACTCCATGTCCATATTCTCATGCCTCCTCTGATGTTCGTTGTCCATCGAGGCAAGCAGGAGGCACTTGGCCTTCGCGCTATCAATCTCCCAAGTCTTGCGGATTTCCTTATCCGCGACGCTGGAAGTTGGACCAGGGACAGGGGGAGCTTTGGTGGTAAGAAGATACCCCAGCTTGTCATAAGTGATTGCTATCTTGACATTCCTGAGCCAATCTTTGTAGTTTGGCCCTGTCAACTTGTTTTTATCTAGGAGTAACTTAAGTCCAGTCATGTTGATTGGTCGCTGCAATTAGGAGAGAGAAGAAGAAACACTGAGCATGATGCTCTTGCAAGTTTAGAGTGGTTTTTAGTTTGTCTAAACAGGATGGCTCCCACTGTTTCTCGAATCCCTCCTCAAACCATAAAGGAAGAATTAGTCAGGATCAATCCCACCGTACAATACTTGCTTAACCGTTCGGCCAGGCTGGTGTCGGTACTTCGAGGGAGGTTTTCCAACGCTTTCGCGAAGTTCCTTAATTAAAGAACCTCTTTTCCCTGGGGGCGTAGCCCCGCTAACACCTTTCTAGGCACCTACTAGGTTTATAGCATTGATCGTTAAGTGAGAAATTTCCCGAGGAGTAGCATATACTCACAGTAGGATCGGGATCCAAATATCATCGCGTGACGAAACTGAAGGAATCCTACCAGAATCACCACACTCCAAATGGTATGCAAATCTAGCAAGTTTCAGTACTTATGAAACTCCCGATGTGGATTTTTGCCCCATGCTCTTATGACCTTGACTTTGGCCAACAAATCATAAGTCACATGTCAAGTTCTACCCGTCGTTCTCCAGGTTAATTTGAATCCACCCATACCTACCCTTGACTTTGGCCAACAAGGCAGTACGACTGTTCCAAACTAACGCATCTATCTATGCTGCACATGAATACCCAATAGCTACCAATCACTATGCCTTGACTTTGGCCAACAAACACAGCTTGAATACTATTGACTATTCATGTGAAACGACGGAGGGCTACGAATGGTTTTGGCGAAACCGTGAACGTAGTGAACTTGATTTTGTCGATGGAACGAGATAGCTTTTAGAAGGAGTGGCTCAAACTCCGCATTTAAAAGTTGGTTTTGAAAAGAACCGAGTGGTTTTTCGAAATTGTTCCAACGACCTTAACTTGGTTTATTATCTTGCATTAGTTCTTTTAATGCGTGATATTCTTGCATTAGTACTTTTAATGCGTCCCATCATTTAATCCTACCATTGCAGAAAACAACCAAAATATGACGTACGCTTATGCCATTTGCATTCGCCACTGGGCCCCGTCATTACCCGTTAGGTTACTTAACTAACGACAGAGCGGGGGCTGGGCTAGCGCGTCTGTAAAACATAAGCAACGCCTAAATAGTTATAGATATAGCAATAGTAGACATTACAGATCACAGATGAATGCATTGGATATACTAGCAATCCGCAATCCTTTCGAGCCTGAAACGAAAAGCGGATAACACGGTCGCGGTGAATAGCCAAATACCCCACCCAAGACCCCTACGGGTGCGGCAAACTACCCACCAAGTACCCGAAGCGTAGCAACCTCCCTCATCTCCATGAGTAGGCCACTCGACACTTCGGCATACCCGGTAGTTCGTGCACCCCTCCATGGGTCTATCCTAGGAGCAAAAACAGTAAAAAGAATTATACAATGACGGCTACAACCCCGACCCGGTTGTGCGGCCAAACAAATAATATTATTACATCAATTTACATTTACAATGAATGAAAGAAAAACAAAAGCTCATCTCACATCCACCCCGGCTATTCACCCGCGACAGTCCAACACATTCATATACACATTCCAGCACATTACAGATCATGTATAACCCCGACTAATCGTCTTATAGCGATTAGTCGACGTTCAATACATGCAAACATTACAGATATAACCATCACAGTCAAAATGCAGTGAAGTTCGGAAAAATACGGAATTATAGGCCCCCAAAAGTAAATTTTAGTTCTGGAAAATCTGGGCATATAATATATATTCTAAAAATCCCAAAATCAACACAGAAAGACACTGCACGAAAAACGATGCAGAGAGGACATCAAACCGCGGCGCTTCCGCGGCACGAGCCTACCTCGTGCGGCGGAAGCGCGGCGGTTTGGATGAATCTCTGTGTCGTTTTTCATGGGTGTTTTTAAAAAACCCTGAGATGAATTTACAAATATAAATTTTTTCATTTTGAGCCCAAAAAATTTCAACAGAAACTCAGGTTTTGAAAAATACGGTTTTTGGGTTTTTTACGGTTCCGAACTTCGTTACACTTCACTACCAAGCTAGTTTAAGTTTAGTTAGGCTCTGATACCACTGTAAGTCCACGTTGCGACCCCCGGTTCTTACGGGGAGGCGGAAACGGTATAAAAATCAAATTTTAGTGCAAGAGGCAACATGGACTATGCAAGGTCGGGATCGTTGTCTAAACTAAAACTAGCAACCTAGCTAAAGAAGTTTAGCTACTCGGATGAAGATGGTTATACCTAGACTTGAACTCCTTCGTCTTCAAACTTTGTAGAGGTTGATGGTTCTCCTTTGTCGCCTTCTTCCGTCGAAGATGGATCCACCTCGAAGGCTCGACCTTTGGGCTCTTTTTCGTACTTGGAGTGAACTAGAATCGCCGGCTTGCTAGACCCTTGATCCTAGAGTGAGTAGAGAGTGTTTAGGGTTTGCTTTTGTTTTTCAAGAGAAGGATTCTCAACTCATGAGAAGGTTTCTCTTGACTAGAGGAAGAAGAAGATGAGAATGAAGAGAGAGAGTGAGAATGATAGAATGAGCCTTTCTTTTTCCTTTTGCAACCATAACAAAATGAAAAAGGTTTAATCAAATAATAATAATAATCAAAATGAAAAAGGTTTGATGGATAGTTTAGAATGACTAATATCATTACAAGCATTAAATGAATAAAGCAAGAATGAAAAGGCATCTTGCATTTGTAATGATGGTAGTCAAATGTTCAACCATGGTCAACAAGTCAACCATGGTCAACAAGTCAACAAAAACTAACCATGACACAATTTCATTTTATTATATATTATTAAATGATATAATACAAATCCATTAGGGTTTGGAAAAAGACGACTGTCAACTGTGCATACGCACCCGTTCCGAAACCCTAATGGAAATCATCTTCCTCCTCCTCAAATAACTGTGCATACACACCTGCATTCTTGTTCCGAGGAACATGAATACTGAGAGATAAAAGCAACCCCAAATACTATACCAGTATCCGGCTCAAACCAGAGCCCGCTGGTAATATCTGTCCGGACTCCAAACATGCACAAGTGCGCGGATGAGAACGAACCCTGTCGCAAAACCATGCGACCTCTACTCTGTTTTGCCCATAGGCGAATACCCTCTGTGTGGGACTCTAAAGACTCGACACTACGCTGGCAGTGGGTTTAACCACAGACCGCAAGCGGCACTATCTGTGCGTAACGGTCCCCAGGTAGATGTCGACAAGAAGGCTGACGAGGTGAAACCCTATCGGTACTCCTACTGAGTCTGAATGTGACAGTCTCCGTACAGTCCGGTCTGTTCGTCTGATACATCGCATGGCGGGCCTAGGGGGCGGTAAACGTCAGTCCCCCAATAGCGGTACAAGTCGTGCCGGAGCGAAGCCCAAAACACCCTGAGATAACACTGGAAACCTACCAGTATATCTCGTTTGCCCTGGCCAGGGACTAATCGTGTAATGGCTCTCCTAGACACAGCGCGATGTCAACCCCCAATACCGGGAGAGACGAATCCTGTCTAACCGTCACTGCCTCCAAGTGCTTCGGGACTGCACCCAACCACCACCTGTTTGCACGACTCCTTTGAGCCGTGGTAGGGTAGTGATCAAAGTGCAATGGGAACACACTCGAGGCGAAGTGCCAGTGTCAAGTCAGCGGACTAAGCTGTACTCATTTCACCTGGGAACTGATGACTGACGATAGGTATAATACCAACCTGTCAGTTCCCGACGAGTCCTGTCCAGTGTACTCGTAACCCAACGAGCACCCGTATACTATCTCCAGTACGACGTACTGATGGCTGTGGGACAGACCATCTCCTACACTGGGATGAGAAGCGCATACGCTAGTCTACTCCGGAGTATCGATGCCCTGTCTCGATAGTCCTGCGACTAGGGACCTGTATAAGGATGTGCTTATAGATTACCCAGCCCCCACTAGTGTGACTGCCATCACAACGCTGGTAATCAAGCAAAGATCCTAAGGGCTCCACTAATGCGTATAAGTGATATAGTAAAATAAACACAAGTACACATTGAAGTAGAGACAAACCAAGTAGCATACTACTATTTTGAGCAAGATTGTATATACAAGGTGAATATCCCAAGCATCCATTAAGTAATATACAAACTAGTATGATACAGTAATGGCCTCTAGGGTATATACACTAACACTGGGAAGGGTGATGAAATCCCCACCCAATTTGAATTGGTCAAAAGCCCCTTAAAATCAGTTTTAAAGATATGCAAAACAGAAAAATCACTTGCAATCAAATCTTTTTTTTTTTTTGAATTTCAAAGTTTGCAAATTTTCTAATTAAAACTTTCCTTTTTTCTCTTGCTCTTTATTTGGAAAGATATTTTTAGCAAAAAAAATTAAGGATATGCAAATCAGAAAAGATCACTTGCAATCAATTATTATTTTAAGCATAGCGCAACGAATCCTGCATAAAATTTATTATTTGGAAAGGAATATTTTTAAAGCGCAAAGAAATCCTGCAGGAGATTTTGCAGAAGATATATAAAAGATTTGCAGAGGAGGAGATTCGAAGACTTACAATTTTTTTTTAATTGCGCGTCTGCTGCTTTTTTTTTTGCTCGAGATGTCGACTAGGCCGCGGCGGTTCCGCGACCGGAAAGAGCCGCCGGCGTTTTTTTTTTTGTGCACCAGATCGCGCGGTTGACTTGTTGACTCGGTCCTCTAAATTTTTTTCTGTTCCTCTGTTGTTGCAATCTTCTGTTGATAGGATCGTTTATTTGCTGTTTCCCTTTCTGTAGATTTCCAGATCCGAATTTGTGCATAGATCCTGCAAAATTCACACAAAGATACCCTTTCCAAAAATAACAGATGATATATTTTTATATTTTTTTGGATTTTTTCGGATTTTTATGATTTTTTTAATTTTGATTAACCCGAAATTGCAAAAAGGAAAGTTCTACGCCATCCCCGGCAACGGCGCCATTTGATTGATCTCAAAAACTATCTATTACCGCAATCAAGAACGGCGTCGCTTGGTAGATAGCCGGTGAGTACGGGTCGGTCCACAGGGATGTTGTGAATTTCCTAATCGCGCTTACGAGTTAATTCTGAAGGATGTTCGGATTGATTATTGATTAAATCTAAAAACTGAATTAATCTAGATCTAAATCTTGCTAGGGTTAGGTCTAGGTTAAGTTTGGAAAGTCTATAAATCTCACCGCTTTCTATATCCATATGAAGATCTAATTAGGTGTTATGGTAAATATTAATAAAAGAGATTAGGATGATTGGGAAGATTGTTCTTCCTCTAGATCCTTGTCCTTCCTTTCTTAATCTTTAATCTAACCTCCATGGAAAACCTTAAAATCCGGGCCTTTAGACTACGGTATCACCGCTACCTCGTGGGTAGAGTGCCGTAGGGAGCGGAATAAGAAAGTATGCATGGAGTTCTATGAAAATATATGACGGGCAAGAAAGGGGATGCGAGATCTTTGTCTCTCAAACCTTCCCCAGATCTAACCCTAACAAGCGAGGAGACTACTCACTCATTAGGGAATTGAAATACATTTATCTAGGGCAGAGAATAAAAATTACCTAGGGCAAGAATTGAAATTTAAACTTGGGCAATTAAATAAATCTACTTACTTTACAGATGGCTCTCTCCAAACATTTACGCAGGGTTGTCAGATCTGAATAGATGATATGAAAAGAGACATCGATGCTCTCCAAAAGAATTCTAAATTTTATTCATAGAAAGAGGCATAAGGAGGCCTGAAAAGAATACAATGATTTGGGCTACTATTTATAGGAGATAGAAACCCTAGGTTACAATTGATTCGCATGTCTACATTTACCAAAATATCCTTAGGAAGACCTAGTCAAAGTAGACTTCCAAACATTGGTAAAATTTTATGTCTGGAAATTTTGGAACTGATTCTGGGCTTCTTGGGCTTTTTATTTCTTTGGATCTTTATTCAATTTGGCTTCTCTATTTCTTCCAGATCTCCAGTGAACAATTGCAGTGGACTTTTAACCGTTTGCTTTGTAATCTTGGACCTTGCGTTGCCTTGTACTGATCTTTTGTGTAGGCTTGATTAAGATCCTTCTATTTGATGGTCAAAGTCCCTTTTTTGTGTCGTCTTTTGTCTTTTTCACTGTTTCCTGTCCAAGAACCTGTAACCTGTAACATGTAGCAGACATGCGTCAAAAGCACCTGTTTATTTATAAAACGAATAAGAATGGGGAATATAATAATGCAATATTATGGTATGAACAGCCCTCTGTCATTTCGTTTGGGTATTCAGTAGTATTCAAGCTATGTATTTTGACCAACGCCAAGGCATAGTGTTTGGTAGCTGCTAGGTTTTCATTTGTTGCATAGATAGATGAGTTGGTTTGGGACAGTCGTTCTGCCATTTGGCCAACGTCAGGGGCATGTGCGTGTGGATTCAAATTGACAAGATAATGATGGGTAGAACATGGCACGTGACTTATGACATTTTGACCAACGCCAAGGTCATAAGAGCATGGGACAAAAATCACATCGGGGTTTTCTAAAGAAACCGAAACTTGCCATGTATGCGCATACCTTCTGGAGTGTGATAACATGAGTGGATACCTTCACGTTATCATGCGATGAGAGTTGGATCCCGATTCCCACTGATGAGTTAGTTAACTCTTCGGGTGATCCCGATTGATTCTTTTTTCAGGTTTGGAGGAGAATTTGACAGTATAGTGGGAGGTTTCCTGATTAGATAAAGTGATAACCATTCCGATCTAGGTTAGAGTGCACGCAGAGTGTTTCTTATCTCTCTCTCTTTGGCAGCGACCATTGACCGACCCTAGACTATGACTCAGTGACCAAGTTGACCGAACCTTCTTAAAATACTGACTTTTGGATTGTCTTAGTTGCATAAGTCATTGCCGCTCCTTCTTTTACCCTTTGCATTTCTCAGAACACCTCATATCACTACGAACATCCACTTCCATTGGATAGATCCATCGTATGGTTATATACGAACTCGAAGGGAACTTCTTCGAGGATGGATCCAGGTTCAGGAGAAATTGAATTGGTTTATTTAGTTGTCTTTTATCATCACCTTCTCTCAGGTTGCGAGGGCTCCTTGTTTTAGGAGAGTACACCTATTACGCTTATTGGATAGTCTTCTTCCAAACCATAGGCAGGTGCCGAAAGGTAGGGAATGAAGAAAACCAGTTAGCCTAAGTAGGGTGTACAGAAGGTAATAAGTAAAGACAAAATAAAGGGATTAGAAAGAGGGCAAAGTAAATTGCGACTGCTATCATTCACGACCAAACCGCGTATTTCATCGCCACTCCTATTTCACCTTTGCTTTTTTCCCCAGTTCGGGAGAAATAGAATAAGGTATTATTCAGTTGTCTTTTATCATCACCTTCTCTCAAGTTACGAATACTCCTTGGTTTAGGAGGGTACACCTATTATGCTTACTGGATAGTCTTCTTCCAAACCATAGGCTGGTGCTGAACGGTAGGGAAGGAAGAAAACCACTTAGCCTAAAGGGGTGTACAGAAGGTAACGAATAAAGAAAAATAAAGGGATTTGGAGAGAAGGAAAAGAAATATACGGTTATAGTCATGAATTGGATTATGGAAGATGCATTACTAGGAATACCAGGATACCCCTACGAAACATTTTCATGTTTCAGTGCATTGTTAAAGGAAAACCGATTTCCCAATTAGATACTTACTCCAGGGTATGTATTTACCAGGTTTCATTCTCATATCTGTATGGTTTTACAGATGATGAGTGGGAGTAAGTTATTGGGAATTAGGTGATCATCCTCATTATATCAGAATTCGTTGTAATTGGTGATATTTGAGGAAATCGCCCGGATACAGTTTTCAACCTACGATGCACAGGTTTTGAGTTATTCAACTCAGCGGACTTATACAGAGTATTGTATGTTGTCCAGTGTCCATCAGGACAAAGGGGTTGGTCCTCGTACTATGTTCTATTTACTTGTGTCTTCTCTAGTTTTTAGATAAGTGTTTCGTAGAAATACAAGGTCTAAGTTTTGAGAAGTTGTGGCTATAAGAATAAAGTAGAGAACCAGGTGTCGCAAGTATCGGGATTCTTCAAAGAGATCGAAGATGTAGATTTTTTTGATTGGTATTCAGATGATAGTAATGGTTTTGAGAAACTTGTTTCTCTTTCAGGTTACTCATAATTGGATGGATTCCTAAGTTGAGTAATGCTGATTAGCCTCTCTCCATTATGTTGATATGCACTGGAGACAGCTGCATGATTAGAATCTGGTACCAATTAAATAAGTGCCAAAGTTTCTATATTAAATATAGAATGGTTCATATCTTAACGAAGTTAAGGTACGGGGAGTTGTCAGGCTTATGATTAAAACCAGACTCTGGATAACTCAGGGCAGGTTTCTGTAATGGCAGTTTGTGGGTTGGCCAAGGCAATGACAAGGGTTGACTTTCTACCATCTGGAAGATCAATGGTAATATTGTTCTTGACTCGCCACAGTTTTAGTCAAATGGATTTTTTCAGAAAACAGTAGTGGGAGTATGGTAGAACTGGAAGTGATTCCAGAAACGCAAACGATTACGGAAAATTTAATAGGACCTAAAGATTCAATCAGGTTTGACATTCCATTAGCCACTCCACAGATATGGTGGGTAACCTCAGACACCCGAGAGGTACTTCGGTAGCCTCAAGGACGGTGACAGGGAGGTTCTTGTTTACCCAGACTTGACACTACTGTTGTTCCAGACTATGAGACCCGGAAGGAGGTTCAGTATAGCATCGTTCTAAACTAGTTTTAGAAGTGCACGTATATATTATTCTTCCAGAGGGTTGTTGTGGTCAGTGGGAGCAGCAGAAGCATAGTGGTCAAGAAGCTTATGTCTATTTATAGACTTGAGCAGATATAGCGGAGATAGATCATCTAATTTTGATGTGACAGTCATAGGTTTGACTTCATCAGAATAGGGGATGGATCTATTAAGAAGGTAGTATGGTGTGATGTCCTCGTATTTGGATGACATACACGGAGTAAGAAGTAAAATTCCTATACTACGATCGGTTGTACTGTGGTCGTCACACAGTTGTTTCTCCAGACAGGATATGGATATAATATCAGACATTCTGGTTTCTAGATCTATGGTTTTAGATCTAGATTTGGGTAGTTTCCCAATGTGGGTACTTTGACAGTATTCTAATAGATTTTAGAGTAGATGACTCCTGGCATGGTGGATTACCTGCAGGTGATGGAGTCACTCTCTCTAAAGGTGTCTTACAGACTAAAGGGGAGAGGGATGTGCATGATTGACAGATCACTTGCTTAGGCAATTGAGTCAATCATGAGATGTCACGTACCACACCAGATGTTGTTTTTGCACTAGATGCGATAAGTTTATATTAATCCAATCCTGAAGAAACGTAAGGAAGCAGTTTTAGAACATAAGTGAATGTTCTACGGAATTGATGACGGCAGCCGCCTTCGGGAGACGATTATCATTCCAGGCTTCAAAGGTGACATGGATGACATAGTGATTGTCAGAGTTATAGTTTTCCCTCTGAAGAGGGACAGTATTATGGACAGGTGGTCCAAGAGGATACCGTGGGAGGCATGGTGCTGGACACTGATTAGTTTCAGTTGTCAATATAGTCTAAGAAGTTTGGATTTGGAGTTCATTTATGAACTAGGTCCCATCAGATATCCAGACATATTCTAAGACAGGTATTACTCAATTCGGGAGATGGCTTTCTTCGCGAATTTGAGATTAAGAAAGACATAGAAAAGAACATCAGGGCGGATCCACTCACTGAGGCTATTTCTCGAACACAAGAGTTTTACAAACGGGCTTTGTGAAACTGATTAGTAGAGGAGTTGGGTGTTCGGTATCACACGGGCTGTGAGTATGCGACATCCTTAAGTGCAAGTGGGAGATTGTTGGATATAGTACTCTCAAAGTCAATTATTGGATCGCAGGTACGTGATTGCAATGATTGAGGAGGACCTATACCGGTAGCACAGTCTTACTCGAGATGATAGTATGCTATCTGGTTTGCCTTTATCAGTCGTGTACAGGTTCAGGTGACAGATCACTATTACACGTTGATAGAGCCCTTACGATCTTGCTTGACTACCAACAATATGATGGCGATCATATACGTGAGAGTTGGGTAGTTTATAAGCACATCCTTAATTGTGGTCCCTAGTCGTGGGAGTTTCGAGACAGGGCATCGATATTCCGGAGTAGACTAGTGTATACAGTCGAGACCCCGACGAAGGGCGGTGGCCGGTCTCACAAGCCACTGGTGTCAGTTGGATCACCTAAGATGTATACAGGTGCTCATTGGGTTATGAGTACATCGGACAGGACTCGCCGGGAACCTGCTAGTTGGTATTTATACCTAGCGTCAGATAGCAGTTCCCTGGTGATATGTGTACAGGTTAGTTCATCGACCTGAGGTCGTCATTTGTCTCGTGTGAGTTCCCACTGTGATTTGATTCCTACCCTACCACGGCTCAAAGGAGTCGTGCAAACAGGTTCTTTTTGGGTACAGTCCCGAGCAACATGGAGGCAAGTGAGCGGATCGACAAGGGATTCGTCTCTCCCAGTATTGGGGGTGAGATCGCGCTGTGTTTAGGAGAGCCATTACACAAACCCTCGGCCGAGGTAGAGATTTACTGGTAGGTACTCCAGTAGTATCTCAGGGTGTTCTGGGCTACACTTCGACACGACTTATACCGCTATTGGGGGTCTGACGTTACCAGCCCCCTAGGCCCGATATGCGATACTCATAGACGAACGGACCGGACTGTATGTATATTGTCACTGTTAGGCTCAGTAGGGTTCCAGGATGAGTTCACTCATCGGCTTCCCTTGAGGTCGGTACATGGGCAGCCGTTACGCACAGCTAGTGCCGCTGACGGCTTGTGGTTAAACCCACTGCCAGGGTACTGACGAGTCATTAGAGTCCCCTACAGATAGTTTCCTAAGTTCGGGCGAAACGTTGTAGAGGTCGTATGGTTTTATGGCAGGGTTTGGAAAATGCACGTGCGTTTACGCACGTGTCATATTTCGGACAGATAATATCGGTGGGCTTTGGTTTAAGCCGGATCCATGTATTATATTGTGTAGATATAATATCTTTGTCTCAGTTGCATTTGTGTTCGGTCGTAATACAAATGCGAGTATATTTATACTGTTACGGGGTTATCCTGAAATTCATTTCGGGATCGCTTTTGGAGGTTGCCAGTTTTCTATCACCCGTCTTAAACATTTGGTTTGATGCGGATTTATCTTTTTCTTGAGGGTGAGTCATGAGGATGAGTCATGAGCGGAAGCTTCTAGAAGAGGTGACTAGGTTAGTGACTCATTGTTTGCTTTAATGGTTTTGATAAGGTGTATTAGTGAGTCAACTTTAGCATTAATGTTTCTTGTAAAGCTTAAGGATATTTCTTCTTGATCTTTTCCCTTGTGGTTACCCCCCTTGCTCCTACACTCACTCTCCTCCTCTCATATATTGGCCGTCCCCTTTGTTGAGAATAGATGATGGATTGATTAAAAAGAAAGGGTTATTAAAAATGAGATGATAGATTTGGTTCATAAATATTTCATAGCTCATTTTTCATCAAAGTATCAAAAGGCAACTTCATTAACCGTTCATCCATGGTTTTGGATGAAGCGAGACAAAGTGTTCTACTCATTCTCTACATCAATCTTGGACATGTCGGCTAGCAAACTTCATGTCCGAGTTGCCTCGGTTCAGAGGCGGGAGCCCGTTTAAAGATCCGTAGATGTGGTGCCACCTCGACGAGGAGCCAAGAGATCGGAGCCGCCGCAACGGAGCGTGGGATGATGGTTAAAGACCGAAGGACTCGGATCGTTCGGTATAGCCTTTCTACCCACTTTGTAGTTTGTTAGTTTAGCGTTAATGGCAGATTCAGATTATAGTATGCGATAGCGCCAGTTAAAAAGTTTTTTTTCCGCATTTGGCGTCTGAAAAACGGCCGGGGCGCTACCGTAGACTTACACAACGCCCAATACCGGGAGAGACGAAACCCCTCCTATCGCTCATTTCCTCCATGTGACTCGGGATTGTACCCAAAAACCACCGTTTTGCACGCTCTCTTGAATGTGGTAATGTGGAAATCAAAGCACAGTAGGAATCACACAAGACTCTATGACGATCTCGGGTCTACAGACTAACCTATACCAGTGTAACCAGAAAAATGCTATCTGACGTTAGGTATAATACCATCTAGGAGTTCTCGGTGCGTCCTGTTCAGTGTACCCAGTCTCCACTGAGCACCCGTATACCATCTTTGATGTCAAACACTAATGGATGTGGGATCATTCATCGCCCATCAAATGTGTCAAGAAGCGTATACGCTAGTTTACTCCGGAATATCGATGCCTCGTCTCGATACACCCTCGACTAGGAACAATTAAAGGATGAACTTGTGGACTACCCTGACCCCACTAGTATGATCTGCATCATAATCTTAGTAGTCAAGTATACATCCTAAGGGATTTACCAACATGTGAGAGCAAGACAACATCACAATACTAGTCTACAAGTTAAGATAAAGAACAACCAGATAGCATACTATCATGTCGAGCAAGAAAGTTCTCTCTATATATGTCCAAGCATCCATTATAATATACAATCATGTACAACAATGGCCTCTAGGGCATACATAAAACTAAAAAGATCCACACGCTCAATCTTCCACCACAAATCTCACCCGTTCAGCCCCGCTGGTCACAAGATCGACGAAGGACGATATCTGAGGGAGATCCCGACATCCATCAGCTACCAACTTTCTTCCCTTCCATTCTTTGAAACCTCAATCTTTTCATGGATTTTTACATTATATTAATGAAATAGATGTTGGATATAGTGCCCTCAAATCAATTATTGTAATCGTAAGCAGGCGATTGTGATGATTGAGGAAGAACCTATACGGGTAGAATATTCTTACTCAAGTTGATTCTATACTATCTGGTTTGTCTTTATCATCGTGTACATGCATTATGTGGTATTACGGATCACTATTACATGTTGATAAAGCCCGTAGGATTATTGATTGACTACCAGCGTTATGATGGCGATCATACATGTGGGGACTGGGTAGTCCATAAGCACATCCTTAGATGTCCCTAGTCGAAGGAGTATCGAGACTGGGCATCGATATTCTGGAGTAGACTGGTGCAAACGTTTCTAGACCACGACGAGGGATGATGGTTGGTCCCACAACCATTGATCTTTCGCACCTAAGATCGTATATAGGTGCTCACTGGGGGCGAGTACTGATCGCACGCTTTTGGCGTGTCGAGTTTTAAAGTTCTAAAGTTAACCGCGAGCAAGGACGGTGTCGCTTTGCAGCTAGCCGGTTGAGCACGGGTCGTCCGCAGGGAGACGGAGCATTTTATGTTCTTGTTTTGATGAGTTAATGTGCGAGGCGGATTGTTCGAATCTATCCTATGTGTCATATGCAAAGTATAAAGCTTGTTAGGAAAAGATACAATAGTGTAAGCTAGTGAATTCGTACTCAAACCTTTAAGCCGAGTCTTGACCAATTGAAGCTAGAACAATCGGCAACAACATGGATTAGGGTATTTAAGCACGGTATTCGTGGAATCCGGCTTATTGACCCTTGTCCGTCCGTTCTAGTCTCTTGCTTTCGCCTCCATCGAAACCGAACGCAACCGGTCGCGGTTAGGGATCACCGATACCTTGGTAGGGTAGGGTGCCAAACGGAGCGCTCGCGTCAGGTTTGGGCAGAGTTCAATGGAAAATAATGGGAAAAGGAATGGGAAACGAAATCCTTAACTTACAATATCGTATTCTTTTACTAACAACACATATTTACAACCATTCACAAAACAACAAAGAGAGCAAAAGAAAAGAAACAAAGAAAAGAAAAGATAACAAGCAAGTAAGTAAATTGCAAGGAATGAAAATGAGCAAGTAAGTAAAGCATGGAATTAAAGTTGCAAGAAAGAAAAAGCAAGTAATAAAAGTGCAAGAAAGAAATACTAGGAACCATATAACAAGTTACAAACCTTGGGTTTAATAACCCAAACTTAAACTTGCAAGCTCAATTAAGAGGTTGCAAGATCAAGAGAGAGCTAAAAACCCAAGGCAAAATGATAGCACAAAAGAGAGCTTTATTCAACTTGAAGAATGATACAACCCGTGAAATCAATAACCAACCCTTAAACTTGCAAGCTCAATGAAGAGGTTGCAAGATCAAGAGAAGGTTAAGAACTCAAGGGGAAGCTATTTACAAGAACTAAAGAAACAAAAAGAGTTACACAATATATGAAATGTTTAACAAAACTTGGACCCTTGACCCCTTGCCCACTGCCTGCTTTTATAGGCAGAAAAGAAAAATAAACAAACAATAAAACTAGGGCTACGCGGCAGCAAGGGATCAACTGAAGAAATATGGGGCCCATCAGACAATGCAGGGCCGGCGAGCTCGGCTTAGAGTGGTAAGTGCTCGGACAAAATCCGAGCACTGGTGCTCGTGCCTGTAGTGTGGTCTTGTGTTGTCCCCAATATGACTTTAGTGCTGCTAGTTTTCTTAATTTAGACTTGGTCTGCACCCAGGTTTTGGAGGGAAACTTGTAGATATGAATCACATCAACACTTTAGGCATTGAATGCACAATAAATGCACATCACTCTCATGCCCACTTGCTCCTTGCCATCATGAGTGTGTGCCATGGCAGCCCCGTAGGTCCTAGTGCAACTTGTGTACACACTTGTATTGTGTTGGTCCATTTAGATAAAAAGTATATACACAAGCATGTTGCACAAAGAAACTAATGAAGTATCGGTCGGTTTGCGGTTCTGGTTGCAGTGTCAGCTCCTAACTGTAATATCCATAATTTTAAGTGTATTTTCAGTGTTTTGTCACGGATACCTGTAATCTGAAATACTGAGCAGACACTGGTTAATAGTATCGATATATACAAAAAATAGATAAAGAATGAGCGGTATTAAAATGCAATATTCTGGTATGAACAAATACCCCCAAACTTATCTTTTGCTCGTCCCGAGCAAAACAAAATCCCAGCCTAACTTTCGCAGGGAACGCGATTGCACTAAGCTCGTGCAACAAGCCGTTAAACCTTTAGGTGTCACTAGTAGGAGGAGTGTTGTCTCCTAGGGTTTTCATCGGATACTACCCACAAAATCCCGTCAAGCTAGTTTCATAAGTTAACATTGATTCTACTCCTACAGTTTAGTATCTAGGTTAGAAACTCTATCATCCTAGGTTAGAAATATCCAACCCTTATGTTTCATACCTCCTATCTATTTAACCTTAGATCCTATATGTTCCAAAAAAGTTTAGAAATATATTGGTATCTCCTGAGTTTTCCTTCTAAAGTGCGGTCTCAAATCAGGGATTTTTATCAACTTTACGGAAAACGTAAGTCTTATTCTTTATTTCTATCTTTCCTCCAAACATCGATTGTATACCCCTACGTGTGTGTAAAATTTCACCCCTACACTTAAGAATTCAATTCAAGCTATAGTACCCTTGCCCTAATACCTAATACTACTTTTTTTTTATTAAATGATGGACGGTGTTGCTCACACCTTTCATGCGACTATTAATGCATCTTGAGGCACTAACAACCGATTACTGAATTTGTGGTCTTAAAGCGTAATTAGAAGTTCCAGGTCTTGACTTTATTTATTTATTTTTTTCTTTTTCAAGACCGGATATATTTTTCAATATGTTTTTTTGGTGTTTAGCTTTAAATACCGTTTTTTCTTTCATACTAGGTTTTCAGGCAAGAGTATTTCTAGGTATCCTCTACTATCCCAAGTTTCAAGGTGTGTGTATGTGCAGTTGTAGGGTATATACTTTCTAAATTTGGATTCAAGAATAGAAACTATTTTTTAGACTTATCCTTCAGTAAAGCTTCAATACTTTCCCATCATCTTGACTTAACTTAAGAACTGAACTCAAGATTACCTACTTCTATAAAAAAACTGTAAGGACGTATAATTACCAAAGTTAAACAGAATGAGGGTTATTTTTAGGGTTTTCAATTCCTAGGCCTAGGATTTAGTTATTTATAATGTATCAACTAAACTTTCGGAATAAAAATCTCAGTTACCCTATTAGCTAACTTGACGAAAAAGTTTTTATATTTTTGTAGATTTTTTCGATTTTTATGGGTTTTTAAAATATGTATGCAAATGCAGAATATACATATGAATGCGAAGGAAGAAAGCTTACCGAGCACACCCCCAAACTTAAACTTGACAGTGCCCTCACTGTCAGGCTACACTAAGAGGGTCAAAATTGTCGGCGCTTCCTAAAAGAAATATATACAAATCAACAAGCAAAACAAAAATATATACACAAAAATGTTCCCCACAAACTTAAGTGAAACAATGTTTCCACTGTTTAAGCGTTGAAGTTCAGGATTAGGGGGAAAGAACAATATCAATCTATACAAGGACTTACACAGGCCAAAAGTGAGCACCAACTATTCAAAAATCTTATCGCTATTATGTGCAGGTTGGTGAAAGAATACTGTGAGGAAATAAATGGAGAATACGCGAGAACGTATGGGGATAGAAGCAAAATGCGGTCTCGGTAGAGGAGAAGAATGGAGAAAGGGAAAAAGAAATGGAGTACGAACTTGAGGGTGGAAATGTAGTGAATAGATTAGCACAATTTGTAATGACCGATGTGTAAAAAGCGTTTGTGCTAATCTATCAACCCGTCGAGAAATTTGGTCAAATCCCTCAAGATTCATGAGAAAACCTGGGTACGACGAACTTGGTAAACCAGACACACGAAATGAAAGTAATACGGTGTCTTGCAAGGTCGGAACGATGGAAAGTATAGAAGGGAGTGATTGAGAAAGGTTATCGGTTAAAGGTTCCGGAGGGTGTACACAGTCAATGAAAGGGATAGGATGAATTGGAAAATCCGACTCATCATTTAAAACTGGTTCATCCTCAAAGCTATCCTCCAAAGTCTCCTTAAATATTAGCTTATCCATGCATTTATCATCAAAATCCAGACGCATATGAAGTTCGGGAAAAATAATTAATGACTCGGAATGATGAATTGGAGAGAAAAACTCATCCAAAACTGCGGGTTCATCATCCAAAATATTCCCACTGTCAATATCCTCAATCAAGTGAAAGTCAAATTTCTCAGACACCTCATCAAAAGCATGGATATCAATCAATTCAGGTTCTAAGATGGGGGTGTAGAGGTCAAAAGGATGGGGATTGGTTTCACTTGACAGGGTATCTTCACAATCGGGTAAATCAAACACTACAAAGTCGCACAACTCATTAAACATTCTATCTTAAATTGATAATTCATTTGGGACACATGATAGACATTCAAAACCGGAGTTGTGGGATTAAATTTAGGATGGGTATGTTTGATTTGGAAGGGTGTACAGCTCACTCTCTCCACTCAAATTCTCAACCTGTCCTACCGCCTCATCATACATTGGAAAATGTGGAGCTAGTTGAAAACTAGCTACGGGGTCACTTGGTTGTATGAGGGCGGCCATGGACGCATTCAAATCCATCATCTGTTAGCATGACGCTACCCTAAAGTCTTCCAACGACTGTTCCAGACTAGACATGGTTGTGAAGGGGTTTCAGTAAAAGATTCAAACTCGTTTGGATACTGGAAACTCCCAAAAGGCTGTGGAGAAGCAATGTCTAGGGAAGGTGTAAAAGTCGGGTAGGATTGATAGGAATTAAATGGTTGGACATGAGTAGGATAAACATACGGATAAGAAGGTGAATGGAATTGTTGATCCAATGAATTCGCAGTGGTGAAAGGAGTGAAAGATCGGTTACGAGATTGTTCAATACGTTCAGCAAGAGACATAGGTCTTGGAGTTACAACCATACTCGAAAAAGGGGTATCAACGTAAGAAGGTGGTGTAGGTTGAAATGGTTGATACAAAGTGGATTGCGGAGTCCAGTTGTTCGTCCTAGACACGTCTATCCGATCTTTCAAAGAAAGTTTAAGCATGGAGGGATAATTCGAAGTTCGACCAAAACAAGAACCGTAAGAAGCGATGTCTGGTTGTGGGTACCAAAGTTCGGCAAGAGTTTTTCTAGGTAGGGTATCCATGATATGAAGAGAAGAAGAAGAAGAAGAGAAAAGGAGGGGAAAAGAATGTGAATTTTTTTAAATTTTTTTAAGGTTAGTTACTAACAAAAGAATAAAATATACACAGAAAAAGAATCTGGACAAAAACAACCACGACACAAAAATACCATACACCTAATCAGTCTAGGGTTCACCTAGGTCAACTAGACCTGCTCAAGAACTTGATTATCGAAGTAAAACTGTGTCGAGAAACGAGCTCATGATATACTGATCACGAGGCCAGGTAAGTGCAGAGATAAGGAGAGGTTTTCAACGCTTTCGCGAAGGTCCTTAATTAAATAACCCTTTCTCTTTTGGCGGTTTCGCTGTGAACACTTTTCTAGACACCCCGTAAATGATATACCGTTAAGCGGTGTTCTAAACACAGTTAACTTCTCCTAGTAAGCGCGAAGTACTTAAGGCTTAAAGTCTAGTTTCTTTTAAACTTTGTGTGGGTAAACGTTATGCTCAATTCGTGATTTGTGGGCCACGGAAAAGGGGATCAAATCCTTTACCGTATGTTGTGGGGTTCTCTTGCCTTTAAGTCCGTATTAATGTATGCAATGCACAATTCAATAAAAATTCTATAAAGAATCAAACAATCGTTTTTTTTATTTTAAGCACGGCACTACAACAAATACGGGTTAGTCAATTTTTGGCGTTTGAAGGCGAACTTGCAAAGAATCCTGCAAAGATATTATATTGGATGCGTCGAATTTGAGAAGAAGGTGTTTAGGAAATACGTACCGATAAGTTGTTAAATTAAGAAACCCCCATTGAATTAAATCCGGTAAGCTTGAAAAGTTCGCTTGCGCGGGTCAAACTACCCGGATCTTTGGCACTGTACTTCGCAATCACCTTAGCTTGTAATGTACACTTTTCTCCCCACGATCGCAGTTCGCAAATCCATAAAAATCTATAAATGTCGGAAAAACGGATATTAGTGCAAAAAAGAGATACGAATGCCCAAATACCTGCACACTAAAAATTAATAAAAATAAGCAATAAAAATGGGACAAAAACAGAACACTGGAGCACAGAGGAGAAATTGGAGGCAGAAGGAGGAGATACGGCCGGCGAGCTCGGTTTTTGAAAGGTAGTTGCCGGGTCAACTTGGGAGATTGGGCTCCAAATTTCTTCTGGTGTCCCACTGTTCTACTAGCGTCTCAATTTTCTTGCTTGTTTTTTCTGTTAAGGTCAAGAGTGCTAGCAGGTAAAGAATTCCAGAGAACAAAAAAGTTAGTTTAGTTAGTTTTTTTTGTTTTGGTTTTGGTTTTTTGAAATTTTTAGTTTGTTTTGAAAATAGGGTTAGTTGTATAAATGAGATGTACAATGATTAACCCGAAATAACAAGAATTAAAACGTTACCGTTTCCCCGGCAATGGCGCCATTTGATCGCACGCTTTTGGCGTGTCGAGTTTTAAGAGTTCTAAAGTTTAACCACGATCAGAACGGTGTCGCTTTGCAGCTAGCCGCGATGAGCACGGGTCGATCCACAAGGAGACGGAGCGTTTTATGTTCTTGTTTTGACGAGTTAATGTGCGAGGCGGATTATTCGTATCTATCCTATGTGTTATATGCAAAGTATAACGATTGTTAGGAAAAGATACAATAATGTAAGCTAGTGAATTCGTACTCAAACCTTTGAGCCAAGTCTTGACCAATTGAAGCTAGAGCAATCGGCAACAATGTGGATTAGGGTATTTAAGCACGGTATTCGTGGAATCCGGCTTATTGACCCTTGTCCCTCCGTTTTTGTCTCTTGCTTCCGCCTCCGGCGAAACCGAATGCAACCGGTCACGGTTAGGGATCACCGATACCTTGGTAGGATAGGATTCCTAACGGAGCGCTTGCGTAAGGTTTGGGCGGAGTTCAATGGAAAATAACGGGAAAAGGAATGGGAAACGAAATCCTTAACTTACAATATCGTATTCTTTTACTAACAACACATATTTACAACCATTCACAAAACAACAAAGAGGGCAAAAGAAAAGATACATAGAAAAGAAAAGATAACAAGCAAGTAAGTAAATTTCATGGAATGAAAATGAGAAAGTAAGTAAAGCATGGAATTAAATTTGCAAGAAAGAAAAAGCAAGTAATAAAAGTGCAAGAAAGAAATACTAGGAACCATAGAACAAGTTACAAACCATGGGTTTAATAACCCAAACTTAAACTTGCAAGCTCAATTAAGAGATTGCAAGATCAAGAGAGAGCTAAAAACCCAAGGCAAAATGATAGCACAAAAGAGAGCTTTATTCAACTTGAAGAATGATACAACCCGTGAAATCAATAACCAACCCTTAAACTTGCAAGCTCAATGAAGAGGTTGCAAGATCAAGAGAAGGCTAAGAACTCAAGGGGAAGCTATTTACAAGAACTAAAGAAACAAAAAGAGTTACACAATGCATGAAATGTTTAACAAAACTTAGACCCTTGACCCCTTGCCCACCGCCTGCTTTTATAGGCAGATAAGAAAAAAAACAAACAATAAAACTAGGGCTACATGGCAGCAATGGATAAACTGAAGAAATATGGGGCCCATCAGACACTGTAGGGCCGGCGAGCTCGGCTTGGAGTGGGAAGTGCTCAGCCAAAATCCGAGCACTGGTGCTCGTGCCTGTAGTGTGGTCTTGTGTTGTCCCCAGTATGACTTTGGTGCTGCTAGTTTTCTCAATTTAGACTTGGTCTGCACCCAGGTTTTGGAGGGAAACTTGTAGATATGAATCATATCAACACTCTATGCATGGAATGCGCAATAAATGCACATCACTCTCATGCCCACTTGCTCCTTTCCATCATGAGTATGTGCCATGGCAGCCCCCCAATGTCCTAGTGCAACTTGTGTACGCACTTGTATTGTGTTGGTCCATTTAGATAAAAAGTGTGTACACAAGCATGTTGTACAAAGAAACTAATGAAGTATCGGTCGGTTTGCGGTTCTGGTTGCAATGTCAGCTCACAACTGTAATATCCGTGATTTTAAGTGTTTTTCCAGTGTTTTGTCATGGATACCTGTAATCTGAAATACTGAGAAGACACTGGTTAATAGTACCGATATATACAAAAAATAGATAAAGAATGAGCAGTATTAAAATGCAATATTCTGGTACGAACAAGTACACTATACGGACTCGTCGAGAACATGCTAGTTGGTATCATACCTATTGTCAGATAGCAGTTCTCAAGTGACATGACTACAGGTTAGTCCTTCGACTTGAGATCGTCATTTGTCTCGTGTGAGTTCCCACTGTGCTTTGATTACTACCCTACCATGGCTCAAAGGAGTCATGCAAACATGTTTTAGTTGAGTACAGTCCCGAGCCATATGGAGGCAGTGAGCGGATCGTCGGGAATTCGTCTTTCCCGGTATTGGGGGTTGATGTTGCGTTGTGCATGGGTGGCCATCACTAGAAATCCTAGGCAAGGTAGACGAGAATTACTGATTTGGATCAGTAGTTTCTTAGTGGGTGATGGGCTTCACACCGATACAAAATATCGCGTTATTAGGGGTCTGACTTTATCCATCCTCTAGACCCAATATGCGATACTCTTAGACAAGGAGATCGAACTGTACGGAGATTGTCAGAGATAGGCTAAGTAGGGATTCAGATGAGTTTGCTCGTCGGCTTTCTTTTTCGATAGGTACCCGGGTAGCCGTTACGTACAGCTAGTGTCGCTGACATGCTTGTGGTTATGGATTTATCCAATAACTTATTGCCGGCGTACTGTCGAGTCTTTAGAGTCCTACACAGAGGGTTTCCATGGTTCAGGCGAAATGATGTAGTAGCTGTATTTTGATACGTGTGGGGTTCCGATCGAATGATTGTACTAGTTAACCGGACTTTCGTTCGGACGGTTGATAATACTAGCCGGCTTAGGATTGAGCCGGATTATTAAATCAAGTATTGATTTAATAATTTACGTATATATATTTCGATATGTATATTCTAGTATTATGTTCTTTGTGTTATTCTATCTCTTTGGGTATTCGTATTTTGATATGAATACGGGTCTTTATATACAGTTGAGCGTATTCTGTATTTATACGGGAATCATTCTAGAAGGTGGACACCTCATTTTAGTTTATTTATTCATTAATTTAAATGGAAAATGTGGTATAAAGGTAGTGAGGTGAGAATGGTGAGAACCATGCTTGAATAGTGTTGACAAATGAATTGTAAATTCATTTGTACAAACTATTCAAGTATGGTTGCTATATTTTTATTGGAAAATGGTTTTATACAAAACCATGCTTCATATTTTTCTCTCACTTGGTCGGCTGGATGAAATCATTCTCACCATTTTTGCTCATCTCTCCTCATTAGCCTTTCTTGAGCTCCTCCTCTTTCTTTATCTTCTACCCTACCATCTCATGTGTTGAGAATCAAGGGTGGAAGAGAGATAGATATACACTAAGAACAACTCACTACATCACTAGACACTCTAGATTAGCAACCTAGAGTCCTAAGTTGCTCCACTAGATTTTTAGTGTGGAGCTAGAGCCATGAACCACATCCCTCAGGTGGATCATCATCGACGGAGGAAGACTGGCGGTCAAGCTTGATCAAGGAGACCTCAAGGAGCTAAGAAAGAGGGTAGAAGACCGAAGGACATGAATCTTTTGGCAAAACAACTCTATTATGGTAGATAACCTCTTTGTAGCTTGCTAGTTTCATGTTTGGTTTCGATTCTAGGTAGTTGTTTCTAGCGCCAAGTTTTTTATACCCAAGATTTTTCGTTCCGCAACGGCCGCGGTCAACGGCCAGGGCGCTAGGAACCCATCATGGTATCAGAGCCACCGAAATATTAGAAACTAGTAGTAGACGATGCATTAGTTTCAAAACTGAAAAACTCCGATTTCAAAAACCACTCTTTGTCCACAAAATTTTTTGGTCTCTGAATTTTTTTAAAATAAGTGCAGAGACTTACTTTAGACATGTATGTGACACACGATGAAAATGAGGGCATTCCTTCAATATTTGGCCGGCCAAAATGCCCAAATTCCCGATATGGATGCTTTACTATTCACCTCTGTACCTCGTTTTCATCCAGTGTCTTTGGTTTTGTGAATTGGTATTTTTGGTCTCGTTTGATTTACCCCAGATTTCACTTAACGTTGTCTTTTCTTTAGGAGCAACTTGGAAAGTTTCAAAACTTGAAATTTTGCATCGTTGATATCTGTGATGCGGTGTATGTGTTTTTCAAACGTCGTCTATTAGCTATATGTCATTTAGATGGGGTTGCACATACTTGCTTATGTTGTTGTGATATTGATATCTGTGATGGCATGTTCGGATTGTCGTGTTGGATAGCCTCTAATGCAATGGTAATTGTACAATTTAGATTCATTTGTATATTCATTATTGCGGGGCGAGCGTCCGACTTGTAGACGGTCGTTTCTGCCAATTTGTATATTCTTTTATTGGGGCACGACCGAGTTGAGGTCGATATCACCTTTGTAAATATATTTTTCTTTTCTGTACTAGGATTACCCCACGGTGGAGTGCTCGAGTAGCCGGGTTCTAGAGGGTAACGGGTCCGCATCTCATGGCGTTGAGACGGAGGGGGGCTCACTCTAGAATTGGCGGGCTATTCGCCGCACCCTTGGGGGGTATAGGATGACCCACGGAGGGGTGCTCAAGTTATCGGATTTCGTGAAGTGCTGGGTGGCCCATTCACTTTGTTGATCGGGGTTGCCTCATTTCTGGGATTGGCGGGTAACTTGTCGCACTCATAGGGGTCTTGGTTCTTCATTGCACAGGCTATCCACACGACCGGGGAACGTCGAGTTTCATTTGCGGCTCAAATGAAACTCGGGGCTCCTAGATTATTTGCTATTCCATTTTGTTTATCACTTTTCTGTGATGTTGCTTATATCATGCCTGGGATGAATGTTATATATATATATATATACTAGTAGATGTTGTATATGTTTTGCATCCGCGCTAGTCCATCCCCCGCTCTGCCGTTAGTTAAGTAACCTAATGGTGCATAACGGGGCCCTGTGGCGAATGCGGGTGGCATATACGTACATTGTATTTTTGTTCTTTTCTGGTGTTATAGGAATTAGTTGATTGGACCACATTAATTTTGATTAATGCAAAGAAAATAAACCTAAAAGTTGCTGTCGGAACAAATTTTGAAAAACTATAGTTGTATTCTTTTGCTTTGCATAGTGGTGTTCGTTCAGGAATATACAACACTTCATTATAGGAGGCAAGAGCCTAGATCCCTTCACGGGATGTGACCTCTTCAGCAAAATTTTATGATACTGTAGATTACTCGGTTTTTTTCAAAACCACTAGTTTTCAAAAGTGGAGCCTAAACCACTCCTTTTCAAAACTACTCGGTTCCTTCAATGATATCAAGTTCATTACGTTAAAGTTTTTAGCCAAAAACCAGCCGTAGCCCTCCATCATTTCATACGAGTAGTACTTAGTATTCATGCTACGTTTTTTGACTCCGTCATGGCGTAGTGTACGGTAGCTAAGTGGTGCTTGTTTGTAGCATTAGATGCAATTGGTTAGGACAGTCGTGTAACCTTGTTGACTCCGTCAAGGGTTATGCAGGTGGGTTTAATGCAATCAAGATAATGACGGGTTGAACTTGACTAGGAATCTTTGATTTGTTGACTCCGTCAAGGTCACTAGGGTCTTAGGGGAAAAAATCACATCGGAAGTTTCAAATATATAGGAAACTTGCTAGCGTTGCACACCTTATGGAGTGTGGTGACTAGAGTGGCTTCCATCTAGTTTATCACGCAATGATAATTGGATCCTGATCCCATTGATGAGTAGGATTACTCGTGGAAGATATTTTTCACTTCACAATTAGCTGACCTATTAGGTGTCTAGAAAGGTGTTAACATGGCTATGCCTTTGAGGAAACGAGGTTTATTTTAATTAGGTATGTGCGAGAGTACGGGGAACCTCCCTCGGAGTACCAACACCGACCTGGCTGAACGGTTAGTGAACTTGTAAGGTGTTAATGATCCCGACTAGTTCACTTTTTAAGGTTTGAAGGAGAATTCGAGGAAATGGTGGGAGCCATCTGTTGGATATAGTGCCCTCAAAGTCAATTATTGGATCGCAGGTACGTGATTGCAATGATTGAGGCAGGACCTATAACGATATGACAGTCTTGCTCGAGATGATAGTATGCTATCTGGTTTGTCTTTATCATCATATACACGCTTTAGTTCGCTATTGCATGTTGATAGAGCCCATAGGATTCTTGCTTGACTACCAGCAGTATGATGGCGATCATATACATGGGAGCTGGGGTCTATAAGCACATCCTTAAAGTGTCCCTAGTCGTGGGGGTTTTCGAGACAGGGCATCGATACTCCAGAGTAGACTGGTGTATACAGTCGAGACCCCGACGAGGGGCGATGGCCGGTTTCACAAGACATTGGTGTCAGTTGGTTCACCTAAGATGTATACAGGTGCTCATTGGGTTAAGAGTACACCGGACAGGACTCGCCGGGAACATGCTAGTTGGTATTATACATATCGTCAGATAGCAGTTCCCTAGTGATATTTGTACAGGTTAGTTTGTCGACCTGAGATCGTCATTTGTCTCGTGTGAGTTCCCACTGTGCTTTGATTTCTACCCTACCACGCTCAAAGGATACGTGCAAACAGGTATTTTTTGGGTACAGTCCCGAGCCACATGGAGGCAGTGAGCTGATCGTCGGGGATTCGTCTCTCCCGGTATTGGGGGTTGATGTCGCATAGTGCACGGGTGGCCATCACTAGAAATCCTCGGCCGAGGTAGTGGAGAATTACTGATTTGGATCAGTAGTTTCTCAGATGGTGATGGGCTTCATGCCGACACGATTTATCGCGTTATTAGGGGTCTGACTTTATCCACCCCCCGTAGACTCGATATGCGATACTCTTTAGACGAACAGACCGGACTGTATGTATATTGTCACTGTTAGGCTCAGTAGGGTTTAGGGATGAGTTCGCTTGTCAGCTTCCCTTCCAATCAATACATAGGCAAATGTTACGTACAGCTCGTACCTCTGACGTGCTAGTGGTTATACCCAGTACCAGTGTGTTGATGAGTCATTAGAGTCCCCCACAGACTGTTTCCCAAGTTCGTGCGAAACGTTGTAGAGGCCGTTGGTTTTATGGCAGGGTTCGGAAAATGCACGTGCGTTTTCGCACGTGTCATTTTTCGGGCAGATAATACTGGTAGGATTTGGTTTAAGCCGGATCCCAGTATTATACTATGTAGATATAATATATTTGTCTCAGTTGCATTTGTATTCAGTCGTAATACAAATGCGGGTATGTTTTTACTATTACGGGATTATCCTGAAATTCGTTTCAGGATCACTTTTGGAAGTTGCCAGTTTCCAGTTTTCTATCAGCCGTATTTAACATTCGGTTAAATGCGGATTTATCTTTTCTTGATGAGTGTGGAAGCTTCTAGATGATGACTAGGATGATGTGGTGGCTAGTGAGTCATTAGTTCATTAATGGTTGCATTTAATGGAAGGATGACTAGGTTAATGCGTCTTCTTTTGCATTAATTGTTTGCATTAAGTTAGTGCAAGGTGTTATGATGAATCATTCTCTTCATTAAAGGTTGTGGTCACCCCCCCTTTCCTACACTCACCTCCCTTGCTCCATAAAAGTGGTCGGCCTCTCTCTTGTGAGGTATGGTTGTTCATTTGGAAGAAAAGATTACAGTTTTGGTGTATGGAAATTTCATTGCTCATTTCATTCCATCACAGTTTTCAAAAGGCAACTTCATTAACCGTTCGTCCACAGCTTTGGACGAAGCGAGACAAAGTGTTCTACTCATTCTCTACATCATCTTGGTCGTCTCTTCTAGCAAACTTGACGACCGAGTTGCCTCGGTTCTGAGGCGGGAGCCCGTTTAAAGATCCGTCGACGTGGTGCCACCTGGACGAGAAGACTGGAGATTCAGGAGATCGGAGCAGCCGCAACAAAGCGTGGGATGATGGTTGAAGACCGAAGGACTCGGATCGTTCGGTATAACATTTCTACCCACTTTGTAGTTTGTTAGTTTAGCTTTAATGGCAGATCCGGGTTATAGTACGCGATAGCGCCAGTTGTAAAAGTTTTTGTTCCGCATTTGGCGTCTTTTAGACGGCCGGGGTGCTACTGTGGAATTACAGTGGTATCAGAGCCTCAACATTAAGCTATACTAACTTGTGCTAACGCGTTTAAAATATCGATCGAACCGAATTTCAAAAACTGCAATTTCCATGTTCAATGTTTCTGTCGATTTTTAAAAGAGTCTAAAAATTATTTTGCATATCACAGAAAATTGAGCAGGATTTATTAAGAATTGTGGTGAAATTTAGGCACGTGTTACCACAGTACCGTCGCGGAACCGCGGCCAGTATGTGGGAACAGTGCATGAAATTTTTCCAGTAAGCTTTACATGGGAAATTGTGGTTTCTGGAATATTTCTTTTGGGCCCAGATTTCATTACTGTACAGCAGATGTTGTGGGGCCCACTTTGGGTTATTTGGTCGATCGAAATTTAAACGTGTTAGTATAAAGTACTTACTTTATATCTCAGACCGGGAATGTTATTTGAGCGGTAAATTGCGTCTAATTGCTATAGCTCTTTTAGACGGATTTGCGAACGTGACATTCGCGTTGATGTTCTGTGTTGTGCTGTAATGTTGCGGATATGTCGTGGTGGATAGCAATGTGCAATGGTAGTGCAGTTTGTATTTATTTGTACATTTGATATTGCGGGGCGAGCGTCCAACATGTGGACTGCCGTCACTACCTGTTTGTATAATATTCTTTTGGGGCACGACCGGGCTGAGGTCGATGTACCCGTTGTACATATTTTTATTTCTGTACTAGGTTTACCCCGCGAAAGAGTGCACGGATAGCCGAGTTCTGGAGGGCAACGGGTCCATATCTCATGGCTTTGAGAGGCAAAGGGGCCTTACTCTAGAATTGGCAGACTATTCGCCGCACTCGTAGGGGGTACAGGTTGACCCAATGAGGAGTGCTCAAGTTACCAGATTCCGTGAAGTGCCGGGTGGTCAATTCATTTTGCTGTAGGGGGCTGCCACGCTTCAGGTTTTGGCGGGTAACTTGCCGCACCCATAGGGGTCTAGATTTCATTGCACAGGCTATCCACACGACCAGGGGAATGTCGGGTTTCAGCAGCGGCTCTGTGAAACCCGGGGACCCCAGATTATATGTATTGTTCTGTGATGCTTATTACTTTTCTGTAATGTTGCATATTATCACGCCTGGAGCGATTATTGTATATTGGTATATATGCTATTAGATGTTGTATATGTTTTACACCCGCGCTAGTCCAGCCCCCGCTCTATCGTTAGTTAAGTAACCTAACGGATGATGACGGGACCTAGTGACGAATGCAGATGGCATATACGTACATTTTATTTTCGTTCTTTTCTGGTGTGATTAGTTGATGGGACTGCATTGATTCTTATCAATGCAAGGATAAAACAAACCTATATTTGATGTTGTTGGAACAAAATTTAAAAAGTGTTATTACAAAGATGTTTCCTTTTGTTTTGCATAGTGATATTCAGTTTAGAATATCCTGCACCTTATTCGACGAGGCAAGGGCCGAGATCCCTTCACCGGGAGTGACCCCTTGGGCAGAAGTTTGCGTCAGGGTAATAACTTTACTATAGTCGATTACAAGTTGCTTTGCATAGTGATATTCGGTTGGAATATCCTGCACCTCATTCCACGAGGAAAGAGCCGAGATCCCTTCACCGGGAGTGACCTCTTTAGCAAAGGTTTTCGTCATTATATTTTTATAAAAAAGCTATCAGGTTCCTTCAACAAGATCAAGTTCATTACGTTAAAGGTTTTTCGCCAAAAACCAACCGTAGCCCTCCGTCATTTCTTTTGGGTATTCAGTAATATTCAAGCTATGTATTTTGACCTAACGCCAGGGCATAGTGTTTGGTAGCTGCTGGGTATTCATTTGTTGCATAGATAGATGAGTTGGTTTGGGACAGTCATTCTGCCATTTTGACCTAACGCCAAGGGCATGTGCGGGTGGGTTCAAATTAACCTGGATAATGACGGCTAGAACTTGACATGTGACTTATGATATTTTGACCTAACGCCAAGGTCATAAGAGCATGGGGCAAAAATAACATCGGGAGTTTCAAACATACAGGTAACTTGCCAGGCATGCGCATACCTTCAGGAGTGTGATAACTTGAGTGGTTTCCATCAAGTTATCATGCGATGATAGTTGGATCCCGATTCTCACTGATGAGTTGGTTTACTCTTCGGGTGATCCTGACTAATTCTTCTTTCAGGTTTGGAGGAGAATTTGAGATTACAGTGGGAGGTTTCCTGATTAGATAAAGTGATAACCATTCTGATCTAGGTTAGAGTGCACGCAGAGTATTTCTTTTCTCTTTCTCTCTTTGGCAGCGACCTTTGACCGACCGTAGACTATGACTCAGTGACCAAGTTGACCGAACCTTCTTAATATACTGGCTTTTGGATTGTCCAAGTTGCATAAGTCATTGCCGCTCCTTCTTTTACCCTTTGCATTTCTCAGAACACCCCGTATTACTACAGACATCCACTTCCATTGCATAGATCCATCGTATGGTTATATACGAACTCGAAGGTACTACTTCGAGGATGGATCCAGGTTCAGCAGAGATAGAATATGGTTTTATTCAGTTGTCTTTTATAATCACCTTCTCTCAGGTTGCGAGAGCTCTTAGGATTAGGAGAGTACACCTATTACGCTTATTGGATAGTCTTATTCCAAACCATAGGCTGGTGCCGAAAGGTAGGGAATGAAGAAAACCAATTAGCCTAAGTAGGGTGTACAGAAGGTAATAACTAAAGACAAAATAAAGGCATTAGAAAGAGGGCAAAGTAAATTGCGACTGTTATCATTCACGACCAAACCGCGTACTTCATCGCCACTCCTATTTCACCTTTGCTTTTTCCCCAGTTCGGGAGAAATAGAATAAGGTATTATTCAGTTGTCTTTTATCATCACTTTCTCTTAAGTTGCGAGTACTCCTAGGTGTAAGTGCACGGCGGCGCCCCGGCCTCCATCCCGAGGCCAAATGCGGAAGCGATGGTTAACTTTAATTTTCTTGAACCGGCACCACCGCGCACTAAATACCCGGATCGTGCCATTAACTAGTCCTAGCTATCTACAAGATGGGGAAAAGAGATATACCGAGTGATCTGAGTTTTCCGGTCTTCTTGTCGTCGTCCCGATCTCCCGCGGAATCTCCGGTCTCCACCAAGTCGCCGGAAGGGCACCACGTCGCCTGCTTCTTTTACGGGCTCCCGCCTCTATACCGAGGCAACTCGGGCACGATGTTGGCGAGCCGACGTGCCCAAGGTTTGCTGTAGAATGTGTAGTGCTCATGTCTCATTTTGGGGTTGTAGGAATTGCCATATGGTGGAGGAAATGATATAAGCGTTTGGATATGGTGTTGTGGGATTTTTCCAAAGCCAAAAGAGAACAAAATTCCACATCTCAAATTTTGGACAGCCCCATGAGCTTTTGGCTGGCCATGCATATGGTAGTGGGGTGAGAAGAGAATGAGGGAGAGAGTGTATAAAGCAATGAGGGTCTCTCATAATCCAAGAGAGAGAAAAACAAGATGATGAGAAGAAATCATCACAAGGAATAACCAACACTCAACCAACCAATCATTCCAAAAGGTCAAGCCACCATCATCAAGCATGATGACTTCAAAAAGTCAAGCCATCATGAAAAAGTCAAGAAGTCAAGGTCATGGTTCAACCATCATGACACCGCAATGTGCAAAGACGACCCTCCAAAATGCTTATTTGTACAAATGCAAATAAGCCCTCCTCCACCAAACTTCGGCCATTGAAAGATACAAAGGAAATTGGCCGAAACGGAAAGCAAACTGGCAACTCCTAGAAAATTTGTCCCGTAATAAATTACAGGAAAACCCCGATACTGTGTATACACACCCGCATCTGTATTCCGACCGAAATACAAATGCAATGAGACAACATCTACACTGTACAATACTAGGATCCGGCTTAAACCAAAGCCGGCTAGTATTATCCGTTCGATTCTGATCCGTACAATACCGCACGCATCTGATCGAACCCTGCCATATATCCATACGGCCTCTTGTACATACCGTCCGATCCTGATCCATGCAATACCGCATGTATCTGATCAAACCGTGCCATATCTCCATACGACCTCTACAACGTTTCGCCCGAAAGCTGGAGTAACTGAATGTGGGGGACTCTAAAGACTCGTCAATACTATGGCTGTGGATTTAACCACTAGCACGTCAGAGGTATTAGCCATACATGACGGGCCACCAGCTATTGACCAAAAGGGACGTCGATGAGCGAACTCATCCTGACACCCTACTGAGCCTGTCAGTGACAATATCCGTACAGTCCGGTCCGTTCGTCTATGAGTATCGCATGGCGGGCCTAGGGTGTTGGTAAAAGTCAGACCCCCAAAAGCGGTACAAGTCGTGTCGGAGTGTAGCCCAGAACACCCTAAGATACTACTGGAATACCTACCAGTAAATCTCCTGCCTCGGCCGAGGGCTTCGTGTAATGGCTCTCCTAGACACAGCGCGACCTCACCCCCAATACCGGGAGAGACGAATCCCTGAAGATCTGCTCACTGCCTCCATGTGGCTCGGGACTGTACCCAACTAAAACCTGTTTGCACGTCTCCTTTGAGCGTGGTAGGGTAGTAATCAAAGTACAGTGGGAACTCACATGAGACAAATGACGATCCTCAGGTCGATGAACTAACCTGTACACATGTCACCAGGGAACTGCTATCTGACATCAGGTATAAGACCAACTAGCATGTTACCGGCGAGTCCTGTCCGGTGTACTCATAACCCAATGAGCACTTGTATACATCTTAGGTGAACCAACTGACACCAGTGGCTTGTGAGACCGGCCACCGCCCCTCGTCGGGGTCTCGACTGTATACACTAGTCTACTCTGGAGTATCGATGCCCTGTCTCGAAACTCCCACGACTAGGGACGTTTCAAGGATGTGCTTATAGACTGCCAGCTCTCACTTATATGATCGCCCTCATACTGCTGGTGGTCAAGCAAGAATCCTAGGGGCTCTATCAACGTGTAATAGCGACATGTCAGGTCACCTAAAGCAGTACACGATGATAAAGGTAAACCAGATAGCATACTATCATCTTGAGTAAGACTGTCCTACCGGGATAGGTCCTCGCTCAATCATTGCAATCACGCGCCTGTGATCCAATAATTGACTCTGAGGGCACTATCTCCAACACTAGGATTAGGAGAGTACACATATTATGCTTACTGGATAGTCTTCTTCCAAACCATAGGCTGGTGCCGAACGGTAGGGAAGAAAGAAAACCATTTAGCCTAACGAAGGTGTACAGAAGGTAACGACTAAAGACAAATAAAGGGATTTGGAGAGATGGCAAAGAAATATACGGTTAAAGTCATGAATTGAATTGTGGAAGAGGCATTACTAAGAATACCAGGATACCCCTACGAAATATTTTCATGTTTCAGTTTCACTGTGCATTGTTAAAGGAAAACTGATTTCCCGATTAGATACTTACTCTAGGGTATGTATTTACCAGGTATGATTCTCACATCTGTATGGTTTTACAGATGATGATTGGGAGTAGGTTATTGGGAATAAGGTGATCATCCTCATTATATCGGAATTCGTTGTAATTGGTGATATTTGAGGAAGTCTCCTGGGTTTTTGCCGGACGGCATGTATTTGGTTTTGAATATCCGTTATTGTGCACTAATTTGAAAATGATATATCTGTACGTTTATTTTTATAAAGTGAGATATAACTTTTTGAGATTCTGTCCGTGACATTTACCTATATCAGATACGATTGGGTAAGGAGCATTGAACAACGGAGTAGTTCTTAACCATAAGTACAGTTTTTCAACCTACGATGCACAGGTTTTGAGTTATTCAACTCAGCGGACTTATACATAGTATTGTATATTGTCCAGTGTCCGTCAGGACAAAGGGGTAGGTCCTCGTACTATGTTCTATTTACTTGTGACTTCTCTAAGTTTTTAGACAAGTGTTTCGTAGAAATACAATCTCTAAGTTTTGAGAAGTTGTGGGTATAAGAATAAAGTAGAGAACCAGATATCGCAAGTATCGGGATTCTTCAAACAGATCGAAGATGTAGATTCTTGTGATTGGTATTCAGTTGATAGTAATGGATTTTGAGAGACTTGTTTCTCTTTCAGGTTACTCATAATTGGATGAATTCCTAAGTTGAGTAATGTTGATTAGCCTCTCTCCATTAAGTTGATATGCACTGGAGACAGCTGCATGATTTGAATCTGGTTCCAATTAAATTAGTGCATCTATTTCTATATTGTATATAGAATGGTTCATATCTTAATGATGTTAAGATACGGGGAGTTGTCCAGCTTATGCTTAAAACTAGACACTGGATAAATCAAGGCACGCTTCTGTAATGTCTGTTTGTGGGTTGACCCTGGCTTTGACGAGGGTTGGCATTTCTACCATCTCGAAGATCCATAGTGATATTGTTCTTGACTCACCACAGTTTTATTAAAATGGATTTTTTCAGAAAACAGTAGTGGGAGTATGGTAGAACTGGAAGAGATTCCAGAACCGCAAACGATTACGGAAAATTTAATAGGACATATATATTCAATCAGGTTTGACATTCCAATAGCCACTCCGCAGATATGGTGGGTAACCTCAAACACCCGAGAAGTACTCCGATAGCCTCAAGGACGGTGACAGGGAGGTTCTTGTTTACCCAGACTTGACACTACTGTTGTTCCAGACTATGAGACCCGGCAGGAAGATATGTATAGCGTCGTTCTAAACTAGCTTTAGAAGTATACGTATATATTATTCTGCCTGAGGGTTGTCGTAGTTAGTGGGAGCAGTGAAAGCATAGTGGGCAAGTAGCTTATGTCTATTTATAGGCTTGAGCAAATATAGCGGAGATAAGATCATCTAATTTTGATGTAACAGTCATGGCTTTGACTTCATCAGAAAAGGGGATGGATCTGTTAAGAAGGTAGTAGGGTGTGATGTCCTGGTATTTGGATGACATACACAGAGTAGGAAGTAAAATTCCTATACTATGATCGGTTATATTGTGGTCGTCACACAGTTGTTTCTCCACAAATGATATGGATATAATATCAGACATTCTGGTTTCTAGATTTATGGTTTTAGATCTAGATTTGGGTAGTTTCCCAATTAGGCTACTTTGACAGTATTCTAAAGGTATATAGAATAGATGACTCCTGGCATGGTGGTGTACCTGCAGTTGATGGAGTCACCCTCTAAAGGTGTCTTATAGACTAAAGGAGAGAGGGATGTGCATGATTGGCAGATCACTTGCTTAGGCAATTGAGTCAATCATGAGATGTCAAGTACCACACCAGACGTTGTTTTTGCACTAGATGCAATAAGTTTATATTAATCCAATCCTGAAGAAACATAAGGAGGCAGTTTTAGAACATAAGTGGATGTTCTACGGATTTGATGACGACAGCCTCCTTCGGGAGACGGTTATCATTCCAGGCTTCAAAGGTGACATAGTTGACATAGTGATTGTCAGAGTTACAGTTTTCCCTATGATGAGGGACAGTATTATGGACAGGTGGTCCAAGAGGATACTGTGGGAGGCATGGTGCTGGATACTGATTAGGTTCAGTTATCGATACAGTCTAAGAAGTTTGAATTTGGAGTTCATTTATGAACTAGGTCCCATTAGATATTCAGACATATTTTAAGACAGGAATTACTCGATTCAGGAGATGGCTTTCTCCGCAAACTTGAGATTAAGAGAGACATAGAAAGAAACATCAGGGCGGATCCACTCACTGAAGCTTTGAGTATGAGATATCGTAATAATTAGCCTTAAGTGCAAGTGGGAGATTGTTGGATATAGTGCCCTCAAAGTCAATTATTGGATCGCAGGTACATGATTGCAATGATTGAGGCAGGACCTATACCGATATGACAGTCTTGCTCGAGATGATAGTATGCTATCTGGTTTGTCTTTATCATCAGATACATGCTTTAGTTCACTTTTGCATGTTGATAGAGCCCATAGGAATCTTGCTTGACTACCAGCAGTATGATGGCGATCATATACGTGGGAGCTGGGGTCTATAAGCACATCCTTAAAGTGTCCCTAGTCGTGGGATTTTTCGAGACAGGGCATCGATACTCCAGAGTAGACTAGTGTATACAGTCGAGACCCCGACGAGGGGTGATGGCCGGTTTCACAAGCCATTGGTGTCAGTTGGTTCACTTAAGATGTATACAGGTGCTAATTGGGCTATGAATACACCGGACAGGACTCGCCGAGAACATGCTAGTTGGTATTATACATATCGTCAGATAGCAGTTCCCTGGTGACATGTGTACAAGTTAGTTTGTCGACCTGAGATCGTCATTTGTCTCGTGTGAGTTCCCACTGTGCTTTGATTTCTACCGTACCACGCTCAAAGGAGACGTGCAAACAGGTATTTTTTGGGTACAGTCCCGAGCCACATGGAGGCAGTAAGCGGATCGTCGGGGATTCGTCTCTCCCGGTATTGGGGGTTGATATCGCACAGTGCACGGGTGTCCATCACTAGAAATCCTCGGCCGAGGTAGTGGAGAATTACTGATTTGGATCAGTAGTTTCTCAGATGGTGATGGGCTTCATGCCGACACGATTTATCTCGTTATTAGGGGTCTGACTTTATCCACCCCCTAGACTCGATATGCAATACTCTTTAGACGAACGGATTGGACTGTATGTATATTGTCACTGTTAGGCTCAGTAGGGTTTAGGGATGAGTTCGCTCGTCAGCTTCCTTTCCAATCAATACATAAGCAAACGTTACGTACAACTCGTACCTCTGACGTGCTAGTGGTTATACCCAGTTCCAGTGTGTTGATGAGTCATTAGAGTCCCCCACAGACTGTTTCCCAAGTTCGGGCGAAACGTTGTAGAGGCCGTATGGTTTTATGGCTGGGTTCGGAAAATGCACGTGCGTTTTCGCACGTGTCATTTTTCGGGAAGATAATACTGGCAGGCTTTGGTTTAAGCCGAATCCCAGTGTTGTACTATGTAGATATAATATCTTTGTCTCAGTTGCATTTGTATTCGGTCGTAATACAAATGCGGGTATGTTTATACTGTTACGGGGTTATCCTGAAATTCGTTTCAGGATCACTTTTGGAAGTTGCCAGTTTCCAGTTTTCTATCAGCCGTATTTAACATTCGGTTAAATGCGGATTTATCTTTTCTTGATGAGTGTGGAAGCTTCTAAATGATGACTAGGATGATGAGTTGGCTAGTGAGTCATTAGTTCATTAATGGTTGCATTTAATGAAAGGATGACTAGGTTAATGCATCTTCTTTTGCATTAAGTTAGTGCAAGGTGTTATGTTGAATCATTCTCTTCATTAAAGGCTGTGGTCACCCCCTCTCCTACACTCACCTCCCTTGCTCTATAAAAGTGGCCGGCCTCTCTCTTGTGAGGTATGGTTGTTCATTTGGAAGAAAAGATTATAGTTTTGGTGTATGGAAATTTCATAGCTCATTTCATTCCATCACAGTTTTCAAAAGGCAACTTCATTAACCGTTTGTCCACAGCTTTGGACGAAGCGAGACAAAGTGTTCTACTCATTCTTTACATCATCTTGGTCGTCTCTTCTAGCAAACTTGACGACTGAGTTGTCTCGGTTCAGAGGCGGGAGCCCGTTTAAAGATCCGTCGACGTGGTGCCACCTGGACGAGAAGACTGGAGATTCAGGAGATTGGAGTAGCCGCAACAAAGCATGGGATGATGGTTGAAGACCGAAGGACTCGGATCATTCGGTATAACATTTCTATCTACTTTGTAGTTTGTTAGTTTAGCTTTAATGGCAGGTCCGGGTTATAGTACGCGATAGCGCCAGTTGTAAAAGTTTTTGTTCCGCATTTGGCGTCTGTTAGACGGCCGGGGCGCTACCGTGGACTTACACCATCCTGATTAGATAAAGTGATTAACCAATCTAATCTAGGTAAGAGTGCACGCTGAGTGTTTCTTTTCTCTCTCTTTGGCAGCGACCATGACCTGACCTTAAACTAAAACTCATAAACCAAGTTAACCGAATCTGCTTAAACACTTTGGCTTTTGGATTGTCATGATTCACGACAAAGTCGCATATATCCCTGCCGCACCTACTTCCCCTTTTGCATTTCTCCAGAACACTCAGTATCACTATGAAGATCCATATTGCTTGGGTATGCCATCGTAGAGTTACATACGAACTCGAAGAAACTTATTTTAGTTCGAGGATGGTTTCCTGTTTTGTATAAATTGAATAAGATTATTCGGTTGTCTTTTCTTTTTACCTTCTCTCAGGTTGCAAGAGCTCCTATTATTAGGAGAGTACACCTATTACGCTTATTTGATAATCTTCTTCCAAGCCATAAGCAAGTGCCGAAAGGTAGAGAAGGAAGAAAACCAATTATTCTAAGTATGGTGTACAGAAGATAAGAAGTAAAGACATATAAAGGGATTAGATGAAGGTAAAGGAAATTGCGACTACTATCATTTACGACGAAGCCGCATATATCTCTGCCACTCCTACTTCCCCTTTACAGTTCTCCAGAATACTCTGTATCACTACGAAGATCCATATTGCTTGGGATGCCATCGTATAGTTACATACGAACTCGAAAAAACTTGTTTTTGTTCGAGGATAGATTCCGGTTCTAGAGAAATTGAATAAATTATTCGGTTGTCTTTTCTCTTTACCTTCTCCCAGGTTGCGAGAGCTCCTAGTATTAGGAGAGTACACTTATTATGCTTATTGAATAGTCTTCTTCCAAACCATAGGCAGGTGACGAAAGGTAGAGAAGGAAGAAAACCAATTTGCCTAAGTATGGTGTACAGAAGGTAAGAAGTAAAGACTTATAAAAGGATTGCAGTGAGAGCAAGGAAAATTGCGACCACTGTCATGAATCTGGATAGCGGAAGAGGCATTACTAGGAATACCCGGCCACCTCTCGAAACATTTTCAAGTTTCAGTCTTACTGTACGGTGTTAATTGAAAACTGTTTTCCCAATTAGATTCTGACTCCAGGGTATGTATTTACCAGACTTTATTCTCACATCTGTATGGCATTGTAGTTGCTAAGTGGGAGTAGAACTTTGGGAATTGGATGATTAGATCCTCAATATCAGAATTATTTATAATTGGTGATATTTGAGGAAATTGCATGCGTTTTGCCTAACGACAAATATTTGGTTTTGAATATCCATTGCTATGAACCAATTTCAAACTGAGATATCTGTACGTTTATTTTATAAAGTGAGATATAACTTTCTGAAATTATGTTTATGACATTTACCTATATCAGTTGATGGTTAGGTAAGGTGCATTCAACAACGGTGTAATTCTTCTTAACCATAACACAGTTTTCAACCTACGACGCACATGGTTTGAGTTATTAAACTTAGAGGATTTATACAAAGTATTGTATGTTGTCCAATTTTCATTAGGACAAAGGGATTGATACTCATACTGTATTCCGTTTACTTATGACTTCACTAGTTTTAGACAACTATTTCGTTGAAATACAAGGTCCAAATTTTGAGAAGTTATAGGTATAAGAATAAAGTAGAGAACCATACGTTGCAAGTATCAGGATTCTTTGTGGTGATCGAAGGTGTAAATACTTATACCAGGTATTCTGTCATAAGTAATATATTTGAGAACTTGCTTCTCTCTCATGTTACTCATCCGTGGGTACGCTCCTTGATGAGTAATACTGCTTGGCCTTCTTCCATTTAGTCGATATGTACTGGAAACAGCTGCATGTATTTTAAATCTGGTTCAAATTAAAATAGTGCCTTTGTTTCTTTATTGGATATAGAATGGATTCATATCTTAACGAAGTTATGGTATATGGAGTAGTCCAGCTTATGCTTAAAACCAGAAGCTGGATAAACTCAAGGCACGTTTCAGTAATGGCAATTTGTGGGTTATCCTGGGTTTTGACGAGGGTTAACATTCTACCATTTGGAGGATCAATAGTTATATTGTTCTTGACTCGCCACCTCTTTAGTAAAATGAGTTCTTTTCAGAAAACACAATTGGGAGTATGGTAGAACTGGAAGTGATTCCAGAACCATAAACGATTACTAAAAATTTAGTAGAACCTAAAGATTCAATTGGATTCGACAAGCCATTAGCCACTCCATAGATATAATGGGTAACCTCAATCACCCGAGAGGTACTTCGGTCTCCTCAAAGACGGTGACAGGGAGGATTTTGATGACCCAAGCTTACCACTACTGCTGTCCTAGACTATGAGATCTGGCGGGTGGATGAATATAATGTCGTTCTAAATTAGCTTTATAAGTGTACGAGTATATGACTTTGGCAGAAGGTTGTTGTAGTCAGTGGGAGCAGCGGAAGCGTGGTGGGCCAGTAGCTTATGTCTATTTATAGACTAAAGCAAGTATAGCGGAGATAAATCGTCTATTTTTTTTGGTGTAACAGTCATAGAGTTTGACTTCATCAGAACAATAGATGGATCTGGTAAGAAGATAGTAAGGAGTGATGTTCTGGTATTCAGATGACGTACTCCTGATAGGAAGTGATGTTCTTATACTTCGATCGGTTATACTGTGGTTGTCACAAAATGTTTCTCCACATAGGATCTGGATAAATTATCAGGGATTTTGGTCACTAGATCTATGGTTTTAGATCTAGATTTAGGAAGTGTCCCAATTTGGGTACTTTGACATTATTCTAAAGTGTTTTAGAATGGACGACTCCTGGCGTGGTGGTGTATCCGTAGGTGATGGAGTCACCCTCTCTAAAGAAATGTCTTCTAGACCGATGAGGAGAGTGATTTGCATGATTGACATATCACTTGCTTAGGCAATTGATTCAATCATTAGATATCATGTATCACACCAGATATTTCTTTTTGCACTAGATGCAATAAGTATAATATTAATCCAATCCTGGAGGAACATTAGGAAGCAGTTATGAACATAGGTGGATGTTCTTGGTATATGGTAACGACAGCCTCCTTCAGGAGGCAGTTATCATTTCAGGCTTCCAAGGTGACCTGGATGACAGGTGGTCCAAGAGGATACCTAGGAAGGCATGGCAATACTGATTAAATTCAGTGGAAGATATGTTCTAAGAAGTTTGTTGGATTTGGAGTTCATTTGTGAACTTGGTCCCATCAGATATCCAGACAAATTCTAAGACATGTATTGCTTATTTCGGGAGATGGTCTTTCTCCGTGAAGTTGAGATATAGAGAAATAAAGATAGAAACATTGGAGCGGATCCACTCACTGAGGATGTTTCTCGAATGCGATAGTTCACAAACGTGCTTTGTAAGACTGATTAGTAGAGAAGTTAGGTGTTCAGTATCACATGGGCTGTGAGTATGCGACACCGCAATAATTAGCCTTAAGTGCAAGTGGGAGATTGTTGGATATAGTGCCCTCAAGTCAATTATTGTAATCGCAGGCAGGCATTTGTGATGATTGAGGGAGGACCTATACGGGTAGAACAGTCTTACTCAAGATAATAGTATACTATCTGGTTTGTCTTATCATCATGTACATGCATTATGTGGTACAGATCACTATTACATGTTGATAAAGCCCGTAGGATTATTGCTTGACTACCAGCGTTATGATGGCGATCATACATATGGAGCTGGGTAGTCTATAAGCACATCCTTAAATGTTCCTAGGCGTGGAGTAGCGAGACTGAGCATCGATATTCCGGAGTAGACTGGTGTATACGTTTCTAGACCTCGACGAGGGGCGATGGTTGGTCCCACAGCTATTGGTCTTTTGCACCTAAGATCGTATACATGTGCTCACTTGGGGTGAGTACAGTGGACGGACTCGCCGAGAATATGCTAGTTGGTATTATATCTATTGTCAGATAGAAGTTCTCAGGTAACATGAGTACAGGTTAGTCCTTTGACCTGAGATCTTAATTTGTCTTGTGTGAGTTCCTACTGTGCTTTGATTACTACCCAAGTACGGCTCAAAGGAGTCGTGCAACAGGTTTTAGTTGGGTACAGTCCTGAGCCATATGGAGGCAGTGAGCGGATCTTCGGGGATTCGTCTCTCCCGATATTGGGGGTTGATGTCGCGCTGTGCACGGGTGGCTATCACCAGAAATCCTTGGCCAAGGTGGACGAGAATCACTGATTTGGATCAGTAGTTTCTCAAGGGGTGATAGGCTTCACACCGACACGAAATATCGCATTTTTAGTGGTCTGAATTTATCCACCCCTAGAACCGTTATGCGATACTCTTAGACAAAAAGAACGAACTGTACGGAGATTGTCACAGATTGTCTAAGTAAGGATTCGGATGAGTTTGCTCGTCGGCCTTCCTTTTGACAGGTACCCGGGTAGCCGTTACATACAGCTAGCGCCGTGTTAGTTATGTGTATGCCCTAGAGGCCATTATTGTACATATGATGTATATTATAATGGATGCTTGGACATATATAGAGAGGACTTTCTTGCTCGACATGATAGTATGCTATCTGGTTGCTCTTTGTCTTAACATGTAGACTTATATTGTGATACTGTCTTGCTCTCACATGTTGACGAAGCCCTTAGGATGTGTACTTGATTACCAGGACTATGTTAGTGTATATACCCTAGGGGCCATTATTGTATCATACTGGTTTGTATATTTTTTAATGGAAGCTTAGGATATTCACATGTATATAACAGTCTTGCTAAACATGGTAGTATGCTACTTGGTTTTTCTATCTTAATATGTGAGTATAAGTATTGATAGAGCTCTTAGGATCTTGCTTGACTACCAGCATTGTGATGGCAGTCACACTAGTGGGGGCTGGGTGGTCTACAAGCACATCCTTATTCAGGTCCCTAGTAGTAGGATTAACGAGACAGGGCATCGATACTCCGGAGTAGACTAGTGTGCACGCTTCTCATCCCAGTTGGGGAGATGGTCTGTCCCACATCCATCAGTACGTCGTACTGGAGATAGTATGCAGGTGCTCGTTAGGTTACGGGTACACCGGACATGACTCACGAGGAACTGTTGGTTGGTTTTATACCAGTCGTCAGTTAACAGTTCCCAGGTGACATGAGTACAGCATAGTCCGCAGACTTGATATTGCTACTTCGCCTCGAGTGTGTCCCACTGTTCTTAGATTGCTACCCTACCACGGCTCAAAGGAGTCATGCAAATAGGTAGCAGTTGGGTGCAGTCCCGAGCACTTGGAGGCAGTGGCGGTTAGACAAGATTCGTCTCTCCCGGTATTGGGAGTTGATATCGCGCTGTGTCAGACAGCCATTACGCAAAGTCCCTGTCCAGGGCAAGCGAGATTTGCTGGTAGGTTCCAGTAGTTTCTCAGGGTGTAATGGGCTTCACTCCGACACGACTTATACCGCTATTAGGGGACTGACGGTAGCCTCCCCCTAGGCCCGATATGCGATAGTCTTCGAACAGACCGGACTGTACGGAGATTGTCACATCAGACTCAGTAGGAGTTCAGATGGGTTTCCTCATCGGCCTTCTTATCGATATCTACCTGGGGACCATTACGTACAGCTAGTGCCGCTTGCGGTCTGTGGTTAAACCCACTGCCAGCGTAGTAGTCGAGTCTCTAGAGTCCCACACAGAGAGTTTCCCTACTCCAGGAGAAACGATATAGAGGTCGTATGGTTTTACGACAAGGGTTCGGACGCATACGTGTGTTTACGCACATACGACATCCGGACAGTTTTTACTAGTCGGCTTTGGTTTAAGCCAGTTTCTAGTATCCGGTTATTAGATTTATACAGTCTAAACTTTTTCCGTGTTTTCACGGATAGGAGGGGCATTCTCGTAATTTCGCGAGAAGCTTCTAGAAGATGGTGACTTGAGGGTTAAGGTGACATATGCATTAAATGAGATTAGTGGGTCATTTGAGTGATTCATCCATGTCATTAATGCATCATAAATGCTTAATGACTCATGGAGATGAATCACCCTTTTGTATTTATGAAGCATGGTTACTAATCCTTTATTTTCTTTTATTGGATAAATAATAATTCTTGATATATATTATGATAGATCATTATCTCATCTCACTCTCTTGCTCACTTTCTCTCTCCTCAAGCTCTCTCTCTTCAAACCCTAATCCTCCCCTCTCATGTGTTGAGACCAAGGATTAGAATAGACTACTTAATCCTTAACCATTCTCTATATCACCTAGGTTACTTAGATTAGCGATTTAAGAAACCTAGTTACCTCAAGTTAGAGGTGAAGCTTGTAGTAAAGCTCTCGGGTGGATCATCTACTACATAGAGAAGGCCGGAGAGGACGAGGAGAACGGAAAGACGAAGGACACGGTTCATTAGGTATAATCACTTATCATAGTAGTTAACACTTCTATGGTTTCTTGTTAGTTATTGTTTTAGCAAAGATTCTCGGTTAGTCGATGTTTACGCTTTAAACAAGATCGTTTTTCATTATTCCGCCTCCCCGCAAGTCGTGGGGTGTTGTACATCGACTTACACTGGTATCAGAGCCTCGCTAAACAATAATTAACTCATTAGCAAAGTCGTATGAATTTCGAACGCAAAACGAACCAGAAAACGACATCGATATCACAAGTTTCTGTCAAATTTAAAACAGGCTCTAAAAATTTTTCAGGTTGCTGCAGTATAACTTACAGAGAATTGTAACAACACTGGTGAAAAATGGGTTCCTGAATCGGCCATGCAGCCGCGGAACCGCGGTCGATCCCACCGATCCGCCGCGGATCCGCGGCCGAGTTGGGGCCGATTCAACCCAGTTTCCACCAGTAACTCTTCTGTGATATTTTTGTATTTTCTGGAATGTTTATTTTCTGCTCAAGTCTCAGGTGTACAGATAAGTTTTGGGAGTAGAATCTGATATGTTTGCTCGATCGAAATTATACGAAGTTTGCTAATTTGATTATATCTGTATTTGTATAATGTGTTCGTAAACCTCCCCTAACTGCTAGTATGTCGGTTGGCAGGGGGTTGCACATTTCTGTAATGGTTTTTTCTGTTTGTGGTTGTGAACTGTATTGGACTGTTGTGATGATTAGCCGGGGTTTGAGATCGGTTATTAAATTCATTCATTCGATGTAATTGTAATATGTTGTAATATTATTTTGCGGGGCACATCCAGGTTGCGGTTGTAGCCACCGTTGTATTATTTCATTTTACTGTTTTTGCTCCTAGGATAGACCCAAACTACCGGGTACTTTGAAGTGTTTAGTGGCCTACTCACTTTGTTGAGGGAGACCGCTTCACTTCGGGTACTTGGCGGGTAGTTTGCCGTACCCGTAGGGGTCTAGGGTGGGGTAATGGCTATTCATCACAACTGTGTAATCCGTCTTTTGTTGCAGGCTGTAAACAAACACGGATTGCTTGCAAATCCAATAAAGTTCATATCAGATCTGGAATGCCTATTATTGTGTCAGACGAATATACAATATCTATATATGATAGCTATTTAGACGTCACTTATGTTTTACACCCGCGCTAGCCCAGCCCCCGCTCTGCCGTTAGTTAAGTAACCTAACGGGTAATGGCAGGACCTAGTGGCGAATGCGGATGGCATAAGAGGACGTTGTATGTTCGTTGTTTTCTGCAATGATATGTTAATGATGGGACACATTATTTATAATGCAAAGAAAATAAACCAAAAGATGAATCGTTGGAACAGTTTAAAAGAAACCACTGGGTTATTTTAAAACAGATGATATTTTTTAAATTGCGGAGCTTTAACCACTTCTTTTAAAAGCTATCAGCTTCCTTCGGTCATATCAAGTTGACTACGTTCACGGTTTCGCCAAAACCATTCGTAGCCCTCCGTCATTTCATTTGGGTATTCAGTAGTATTCAAGCTATGTATTTCGACCTAACGCCAAGGCATAGTGTTTGGTAGCTGTTGGGAATTCATTTGTCGCATAGATAGATGAGTTAGTTTGGGACAGTCGTATTATCATTTTGGCCGAACGTCAAGGATATGTACGGATGAGTTCAAATTAACAAGATAATGATGAGTAGAACTTGACATGTGACTTATGACATTTTGACCTAACGCCAAGGTCATAAGAGCATGTGGCAAAAATGTATATCGGGAATTTCTAAAGAAACTGAAATTTGTAAAGAGATGCATACCATTTGGAGTTTGATGAATGTTGGTAGGATTCCTTCAACATTATCATACGATGATATTTGGATCCCGATCCTACTGTGAGTATATGCTACTCATCAGGATATTCGTCATTTAACGATCAATGCTATAAACCAAGTAGGTGTCAAGAAAGGTGTCAGTGGGGTTACGCCCCCAGAGAAAAGAGCTTATTTAATTAAGGAACTTCACGAAAGCGTTGGAAAACCTCCCTCGAAGTACCGACACCAGCCTGGCTGAACGGTTAAGCAAGTATTGTATAATGAGAATATTCCTGGCTAATTCTTCTTTTATGGTTTGATGAAGGATTCGAGAAACAGAGGGAGCCATCCAGTTTAGATAAATTAAAAACCACTCTAAACTTGCAAGAGCATCATGGTAAAGAGTTTTCTTCTCTCTCTTCTAATTGCAGCGACCCTGAAAATGACTGGACTTAAGTTACTTTTAGAGAAAAATATACTGACAGGGCCAAACTATAAAGATTGGCTGCGGAATGTCAAAATGTCTTTGACCTATGACAAATTGGGGTACGTCCTCACCGCTAAGGCACCTGCTATCCCTGGTGTGGGGTTCCTAGGCACTCTAGTGAGGTCTCACAAGGCATCAACCATGCCAATTTCAAAAATTCTAGGTGCCGAGAGACCCGACTACGGATCGTCGGCTAGATTTCTAGGCGAATAATGAAACTAGTTAACAACTTAACTATAAAGAATACGGAAATACAACCTTTGTAGATCCGGTGCTCCACCTCCATAGCTCGGCAACGAAGTTCCCTCGCTGTCCAAATGAGTTCCCGGGCTCTAGTGTCGGCTTCGTCGGAGAATGGGCAAGCTAGGTCGTCGATGTCCATGCCGAAGATGATCTACGTCGAGGCATCGCAAGATCAAGCTCCAAACTTCACCAAGTCAAGAAAACTTGTGAAGGAAACACACTCTACTACTTGGCAAGAGGTAGAGGATGAAGAAATAGGAAGTGGGTTCAATTTAGAATTGGATTTCTCACTCTTTATCATCAATCACCATTGATGACCTAAGCTTTCTTCATGATAGATATGAAGAAGAAGAAGAAGAAAGTTATGATAAGTTATTCTAAAAATGAAAAGAATAATGAATTCTTATCATAATAGAACCATGGTTTAGTGTAGAGAATTGACCAAGGTTAAAGTAATGGTTAGGGTTAAGGATGAGATAAGAATGGTGGACTAGGTCAAAGCTTCATGAAGCTTCAACTAAACAACAAATAAAGCCACCATTCTTTTCTCTTTTCCATTTATTTTCCAAAATGTATAAACAAATAAATAAAGGAATAAATAAGTAATGGAAAATAAAACCCTAATTATATGTTTAACCATGGTTTAATTCTTTACACTTAACCAAGTAAACATGTATCATCAAACATGATACAATCATGTGTACAAAAGTATATCGAATATACAATGTGCACATCCGAGCGAGAAAATCCATTTTAAGTTAACTGATACTAGTTGATGCAAACTAATATATCAAATATATAATTATGCATTAAATCATTAAATCAACACTTGATTTAACGATCCGGTCATATCGCATATAACCGACTAGTATCCTATGTATCGGCTTATCGAATCAATACTTGATTCGATAACTAGGTTATATCGCATACAACCAATCGATACATTCATCGCGAGAATAGAATACGGTATCACATACACGCATTATTCTTGGTCCCGCACATATCTCATATGCACTCCTATTTCGTTTCGCTTGAGCCAGGAAACCTCTGTGTAGGACTCTAAAGACTCGTCAATACGCCGGCAGTAGGTGATGATCATATCAAACACCCACAAGCCGCAAGCGGTCTGCTAAACGTAACGGCCACCCGGGTATTGAGCGATCTGAAGATCGACGAGCAATCCCGCTCACACTCCAGTGAATCCAACCAGTAACACTACCGTACAGTCCGGTCTCGTCGTCTAATATGTTGCATATCTCGCCTAGGGGTGGTAAACGTCAGACCCCAATAGCTCGATAAGTCATGTCGATATGAGGTCTATAACAATTCGAGAAACTACTGGTAACACTTACCAATAAATCTCAGCAACCTTGACCAGGGATTTCCTGTTATAGCCAATCGAACACAGCGCAACATCAACCCCCTATACCGGGAGAGACGAATCCCCTCCTATAGCTCATTGCCTCCATGTGACTCGGGACTGTACCCAAAAACCACCGTTTTTCATGCCCTCTTGGACGTGGTAATATGGAAATCAAAGCACAGTGGGAACCACACAAGACTCTATGACGATCTCGGGTCAACAGACTACTCTGTACCAGTGTCACCTGAGAACTGCCATCTGACGTGAGGTATAATACTATCTGGGAGTTCTCGGCGAGTCCGTCCAGTGTACCCAGCCTCTACTGAGCACCCGTATATCATCTCCGATGTCAAACACCAATGGATATGGGATCATCCATCGCCCATCTGTATGGGTCGAGAAGGTACACGCTAGTCTACTCTGGTATATCGATGCCCCGTCTCGATTCACCCACGACTAGGGACTTTGAAGGATGTACTTATGGACTACCATGTCCCCACTAGTATGATCCGCATCATAGTCCAGGTAGTCAAGTACACATCCTAAGGGCTTTACCAACATGTAACAGAGAGACAATCAGTATACACGTTAAGGTAAAGAGTAACCAGATAGCATACTATCATGTCGAGCAAGAAAGTCCTCCCTATATATACCCCAGCATCCACTACAATATACATCCTATGTACAGTAATGGCCTCTAGGGCATACATATAACTAACAATCTCCCACTTGCACTAGGGCCATCTGTAGCAGTGGTTGTAATATCTCATACTCAACCATCCCATAAAAGTCTCTCTCTGGGAATAGGCCTTCGTGAGTGGACCCGCTGCGTTATCCTCTAAGTCTGCTCTCCTTGCCTCGATCAACCTGGAGATCAACCATCTCCATGATCAGGTGATACTGCCTTAGAATAAGTCTGGATCACTGATGGGACCGGCGTTCCTTGGCATAAGCCACAACTCCATTGTCTCACAATGGTAGGAACGTACTTCATCTCATGAACCATTATACATCCAAACAGCCTCTTTTGTAGCATCTTAAGTAGCGATGTATCCATCCTTTATCTTCTAGTATGTCACGGTATCTAGGTTGGAACTCTTCCAACATACCGTCCCTTTACTGAGGGTAAAGACAATGACTGCGACTGACATTCAGTCGTCTTTATCACTCTGGAACACTTCCAGTGATTCTCCCCAGGATCAATTGATACCATCTCAGTACAACTAGTGAGAATCCTAACATCCAATTAAATCTATCTCATAGATCCAAAATCCAGGATTTAGTAGGTATCACTTCGATCCTATGTGGAGAATCATTATGATAAGCGGAGATTGATCGAGCGTAGCATAGGAAACTTCTTCCCTATCAAGAGTATGTCATCCACGTACTCTACGAGGATCGTCACCATACTCCCTACTACCTTTTTGTTTATACAAGGTTCATCTACCATTTTGATGATGCCAACTTCCTTGACTAATCCATCAAAACAGATGTTCCAACTCCACGATGCCTGCTTTATCCTATAAAGCATCTTGCACACGTTTCCGCTGCTCCCACAGTCTATGAGGCCCTCTGGCTGTATACTTATAGACGCACTCTTCTAAATCAGTATTTAGAAAAGCAGTCATGACACCCAACCGCCAGATATCGTAGTCATGGTATGTAGCCGTGGCAAGTAGTATCTGGATGGACTTAAGCATAGGTACTGGAAAAGGTTTCATCATTATCCACGCCTGGTCAATGACGAAAACCTTTAACAAGTCTAGCTTTGAAAGTCTCAACTTTTCCATCTACACCAAGTAATCTTCTCAAGATATACTTGCTCCTGATGGGGATTTAAGCCTTCAGATATAGCAACCAAAGTCCATACTTTGTTGGTGTATAAGGATTCCATCTCAGATCGCTATGCATCCAGCCATTCTTATAGAGTCTTACTCCTGATGGCCAGCTCGAAACTAGTTGGGTCATCATCTCATGATGCAATCCTCGCTCCCACTGTCATAGAGAAACCGAAGTATCTCTCAGGTGGGTGAGGAACCCTACTAGATCGGCAGAGAGGCTGAGGTTCGTTGGTATTTACTGAATCCTTTGGTTGTACCAAATCATCTGCTGTATTTTGTATAGCTGGAACCTTTCCAGTTCTACATTACAGACCTTGCCTCGAGCTTGTCCGGATTTTGCTTTTAGACATAGGCCGGACAACCCCAAATCTTAACTAACTTAAGATATGGGCTCTTCCCTTTCCATATCATATATGAAGTGGTAGGCAACTGATTTGATTCGAACCCTAATTCAATAGGTATGCAGCTTCATAAGTGCATAACTCCCAAAAGGAAATAGGTAACTCAGTAGTACTCATCATAGAGCACACCATATCGAATAGGGTGTGATCGCTCTGCCCCGATATACCATCGTGCTATGGTGTATACGGAGGAATAATACTGAGAGAGAATCTCATTCTCCTTTAGAATAGTCCAGAAATTCTATGCACAAGTATTTTCCTCCCTGATCTCATCATAGGACATAATACTTATACCCGTATCGGTTCTCTACTTCTAACTTATATTCTGTGAACATCTCAAAAGGTTCGGACTTGTGTTTCAACAGGAACATATGACTGGATCTTGAGAGATTATCAGAGAATACAATGAAGTATAAAGAATCAGTCCTGGCATGTGTAGACTGGGGACCTTCATACATCAACATGTATCATCCTAAAAGTTCAACTAACTCATTCTCTGTTTCCAATAAACAGAGCTAAGGTCATCTTATCTTTGTGACATGACTGGCGAGTTTCACAAGATGTAAATTCAAACTGATTTAAATATGCATCTATATGTAACTCTAGCTAGTCGGGTAACATTGATCTGACCTAGTCTACAATACCTCAAGAAGAATTTGTTCATTTCTGAACTCTTCCTCTTGTGTGTGTTCCATATACTAAGAACTGTAGTTTGATTTAGAACAATAATGCTTTTAGATAACGTGCCTGAACCGATCAACTTTTGATATAGGAAATGTTCAAAACATTATCCAACAATACAAAATTTTATCATTTCTTTACTAATAAAGAGACTGATATGATTTTGTATATCAGGTTCGGTATCTAATAACATTCGTTCAGAATCAATATATTGGTAATACAGGGTGACAGTGACCGACAGACTTGGCTGCAACTCTTGCCCCGTTTTCTGCCTCATGAAACTTATCACCCGTTCTCAGTTTTTCTACCCTTTTGTAGCCCTATGTAACATCTTACATATATGGGATCCTGATCCGGTATCATATACCGTGGATGTGGAGGACACTGAGAAACAGTTCTGTATAATGAACACACCCGAAGATGATGCATCATATGCACTCTCTTCGTTTGGGTGGCACGGGAAATCTGGTATTCCCCAATTTCCTGCTCTGTCTAATAACAATTATAAGTTGGAGCGGGACCAACGTTCCCCAGCTCAGTATAACAAGCGGGTTCGGTCAATATTCCATTTTATTATCTTGATTAAGGCGTGATATGGTCGCTACCAGGAGAGAGAGAGAAGAAAACACTCAGCGTGCGCTCTTGCAAGAATAGATTGGTTATTATTTTATCTAATCAGGATGGCTCCCACTGCTTTTTATCAAATCTTCCTTCAAACCCTAAAAGGAAAGACTAGCCGGGATTAATTACACACTACAAGTTCGCCAATCTTTCAGCCAGGCCAGTGTCGGTACTTTGAGGGAGGTCCCCCGTGCTTTCGCACGAACCTAATTAATGTAAATCTCGTTTTCCTAGAGGCGTAACCTCGTTAACACCTTTCTAGACACCTACTTGATCGGCTAATTGTAATGTATAAGACTCTCCCAGGAGTAACAATTACTCGCAGCGGGTATCGGGATCCAACTATCTCATAGAAGGTATGCAATCTCATTGCAAATTTCAACACTTGAAATTCCCGATAATCTTTTGCCCCTAGCTCGCTATGACCTTGACGCATGCCAAACAACCCATAGTCTGCTAGTCAAGTTCAACCCGTCATTTCCTGATTGAATTAAACCCACCCGCACGACCCTTGACGCATGCCAAACAACGCCGTACGAATACCCTAATCCAATCGCATCGTATGCTAGTAGATAAGCACTAGTTAGCTACCGTACACTACGCCTTGACGGATGCCAAACAACCGCAGCACGAATACTAACTAGTACTTGTCTGAAATGACGGAGGGCTACGACAGGTTTTTCTGAAAACCTATTGCGTAATGAACTTGATATCGTTGTAGAATCAAATGATTTTGAAATGGAGTGTCTTTGAGGCTTTTCTAGTTTTGCTAAAGGAGTCACTCCCGGTGAAGGGATCGTCGGTCCTTTCCTCGTCGAATGAGGTGCGGGATATATCATATATATCACTGTGCGAAGCAAAAACTCTTAAAAGCAATCAAAATCAGACCGAGTGTGTAGCAACTGCCAGTTACTGCTAAAGGAGTCACTCCCGGTGAAGGGATCTCGGTCCTTTCCTCATCGAATAAGGTGCAGGATATATCACATATACCACTGTGCAAAGCAAGAACTGTAGCTACCTGTTTTATTTTGAAATTCGATTCTACAACATCTTAGGTTTCTTTTATTTCATTAATCATATTAATGAAGTCCCATCATTTAAGTACCTAAACATCACAGATAAATACGACGTACACTTATGACATCCGCATTCGCCTCGATGTCCCCTCGTGCACCGTTAGGTTAGGTAACTAACGGCAGAGCGGGGCAGGGCTAGCGCGGGTGTAAAACATAAGTAATGCCTATATAATATATCATATATACTATATACTGTATCTATCACAGAACATCACATGATCACATCACAGATATCGCAGCAGAAGAATCATATGAAATATTGGATATACTAGGACGTCCGTGTTTTCAATACGAGCCAGTATAAAACACGGATTCCACGGTCGTGATGAATAGCCAAACCCACACCCCTAGACTCCTACGAGAGCGGCAAGCAACCCTACCAATTCTGGAGTTAGGAGACCCGGACTCGACTCCTCGAGTTGGTCTCCCACTGGACTCCAGAACCCTGTTACTTGTGCCCTCCTCCTTGGGTCTATCTTAGTGCGGAAAAGTAAATAATATACAAAAGGTGACAACTTCCGCAATCTGGAAGTGCCCCATTAAAAGAATATACATACAAGTTTTTACATGAATGAAAATGAAAAACACTCATCTCACATAAAAAACCCCGGCTATTCAAACACGACGATCCAATATAACATATCCAGCAACACATAACATCACATGTCATCAACGTAAGAAAATATGCGCATCCCAATTGTCGTTGACATATAGCAACGAAACCGGCGATATCACATATTACACTTACGGTCACAGAAAAGAAAGTGTAAAACTACAACAGTTGGAATCCGCAATCTGCATAGACATCGCATGCCTAATCAAATGAATTACTTAGACATCACATGCCTAACAGTTATAAACTCCGCATTTTAGTCTCATTATCGAAAACACTTTTCAATATCAAGTAGGGGAATTCAACAAGATTCCCGACATCCTGATCGAATGCTCGTCGCAAACTTTAGTAGGTGGCCGCACCCCCGATACCGTTGACAAAGTGCACCAAGGCGGAACATCGCTGCCGCGAGCACCCGAACGGATGCTTTCGGCGACGGGGTTCTCCTACAGTCACTTGGTCGAGGCTATGGAGTGAAGCTGTCTATTAAGTTTACCCGGCGAGTATCCGCGTACGCTACGTGATTGCGACGGACTTTTGATCACATCAAAATTCTGTGGCAACCGATCAAGTGAGACTAAAGGGCTATGTTTATAACATTCATTCAGTTATCACATAACTTTTGTGAAGTCCAATTGTTGTATCACATTCCGGATAAATAGAAAATGTTAAACTTTCCGATCGAACAATCGAACACCCAAGTTTTCCCGAAACAACTCAACACATGAAATAAGTCTAACAACATTCAGTTCGTGCCTCAATACCAACGGTCCAGCCGTAGAAGGGTCAAGACAACGCCTCACATGTGGCACGCCGTACTGCCCCAAACCCGAAGGTTCAAAGGGCAGTTCAAGACGGTCACATAATCGAGTTAAGGTTTGTTGTCTTCTAGAGGGACCATCGCGTTACTTGCACTACTTAGAACGTCGTTAAACTACGGAAAAATCCAACACTTGGAAATTTCCCGACAGGGGAAAAATTGGGTATTTATATCCGGTCGAACTTTTTAACATATTCAAAAAATACCCGGAAAGCCAAACAGACAAAATTTGATACTCCGATCGAAACACCGAATCCCCAAAAAAACTCCAGAAAATTCAACTCTTGAATAAATTTTAAAAATACCCAGAGAACTCAGAACCAGAAACTATGAATTACTGTGTAACATGTTAGGGCTGACGTCATACATCCGCCGCGGAACCGCCGCATAAGCTAGGCTTATGCCGCGGTTCCGCCGCTAAAATCACTGTTCATGAAAAAAAATTTCCGCCGTAATTCTTAGAATTCCCTGCTGAGTTTTCTGCATATTTTTAATTTGGAAAAATCCCAGAATTTGGAAAAAATCCAGAGAGCTATTTTGGGTTCGGATTTTTGGTTCGATCGGACTTCAAAGTCCGTCTAGACTTCGCCTAAGGCTCTAGCTAGGCTCTGATACCACTGTGGGGTTCCTAGACACTCTAGTGAGGTCTCACAAGGCATCAACCATGCCAATTTCAAAAATTCTAGGTGCCGAGAGACCCGACTACGGATCGTCGGCTAGATTTCTAGGCGAATAATGAAACTAGTTAACAACTTAACTATAAAGAATACGGAAATACAACCTTTGTAGATCCGGTGCTCCACCTCCATAGCTCAGCAACGAAGTCCCCTCGCTGTCCAAATGAGTTCCTGGGCTCTAGTGTCGGCTTCGTCGGAGAATGGGCAAGCTAGGTCGTCGATGTCCATGCCGAAGATGATCTACGTCGAGGCATCGCAAGATCAAGCTCCAAACTTCACCAAGTCATGAAAACTTGTGAAGGAAACACACTCTACTACTTGGCAAGAGGTAGAGGATGAAGAAATAGGAAGTGGGTTCAATTTAGAATTGGATTTCTCACTCTTTATCATCAATCACCATTGATGACCTAAGCTTTCTTCATGATAGATATGAAGAAGAAGAAGAAGAAAGTTATGATAAGTTATTCTAAAAATGAAAAGAATAATGAATTATTATCATAATAGAACCATGGTTTAGTGTAGAGAATTGACCAAGGTTAAAGTAATGGTTAGGGTTAAGGATGAGATAATAATGGTGGACTAGGTCAAAGCTTCATGAAGCTTCAACTAAACAACAAATAAAGCCACCATTCTTTTCTCTTTTCCATTTATTTTCCAAAATGTATAAACAAATAAACAAAGGAATAAATAAGTAATGGAAAATAAAACCCTAATTATATGTTTAACCATGGTTTAATTCTTTACACTTAACCAAGTAAACATGTATCATCAAACATGATACAATCATGTGTACAAAAGTATATCGAATATACAATGTGCACATCCGAGCGAGAAAATCCATCTTAAGTAAACTGATACTAGTTGATGCAAACTAATATATCAAATATATAATTATGCATTAAATCAACACTTGATTTAACGATCCGGTCATATCGCATATAACCGACTAGTATCCTATGTATCGGCTTATCGAATCAATACTTGATTTGATAACTAGGTTATATCGCATACAACCAATCGATACATTCATCGCGAGAATAGAATACGGTATCACATACACGCATTATTCTCGGTCCCGCACATATCTCATATGCACTCCTATTTCGTTTCGCTTGAGCCAGGAAACCTCTGTGTAGGACTCTAAAGACTCGTCAATACGCCGGCAGCAGGTGATGATCATATCAAACACCCACAAGCCGCAAGCGGTCTGCTAAACGTAACGGCCACCCGGGTATTGAGCGATCTGAAGATCGACGAGCAAGCCCGCTCACACTCCAGTGAATCCAACCAGTAACACTACCGTACAGTCCGGTCTCGTCGTCTGATATGTTGCATATCTCGCCTAGGGGTGGTAAACGTCAGACCCCAATAGCTCGATAAGTCGTGTCGATATGAGGTCTATAACAATTCGAGAAACTACTGGTGACACTTACCAGTAAATCTCAGCAACCCTGGCCAGGGATTTCCTGTTATAGCCAATCGAACACAGCGCAACATCAACCCCCTATACCGGGAGAGACGAATCCCCTCCTATCGCTCATTGCCTCCATGTGACTCGGGACTGTACCCAAAAACCACCGTTTTGCATGCCCTCTTGGACGTGGTAAGATGGAAATCAAAGCACAGTGGGAACCACACAAGACTCTATGACGATCTCGGGTCAACAGACTACTCTGTACCAGTGTCACCTGAGAACTGCCATCTGACGTGAGGTATAATACCATCTGGGAGTTCTCGGCGAGTTCGTCCAGTGTACCCAGTCTCTACTGAGCACCCGTATATCATCTCCGATGTCAAACACCAATGGATATGGGATCATCCATCGTCCATCTGTATGGGTCGAGAAGGTACACGCTAGTCTACTCTAGTATATCGATGCCCCGTCTCGATACACCCACGACTAGGGACTTTGAAGGATGTACTTATGGACTACCATGTCCCCACTAGTATGATCCGCATCATAGTCCAGGTAGTCAAGTACACATCCTAAGGGCTTTACCAACATGTAACAGAGAGACAATCAGTATACACGTTAAGGTAAAGAGTAACCAGATAGCATACTATCATGTCGAGCAAGAAAGTCCTCCCAATATATGCCCCAGCATCCACTACAATATATATCCTATGTACAGTAATGGCCTCTAGGGCATACATATAACTAACAATTGGTCCCAAATCTCGTAATGCGGATAAGGAAATCCGCAAAACCTGGGATTTCGATTGCGCGAAAGCAAAGTGCATCGTGCTTTCCTCGATGAACAATGAACATCAGAGGAGGCACGAGGATATGGAACTAGATGCCATATTTCTCCATACAAAGGAACTTTATGGAGAGCAATCTCGTATAGCAAGATACGAGACCTCTAAGAACTTGTTTCGAGCGAGGTTGGCTGTCGGATCGTCGGTAGGAGAACATGTCATAAAGATGATTGGCTACATAGAAGAGCTCGCAGACCATGGGACGACTTTGGATAATGAGCTCTATACAGACCTTATTCTCCAGTCCCTTCCTTCCACCTACGCCCAGTTTATTCTGAACTTCAACATTCAAAGAAAAGAAGTTGAACTTCCGGAACTCCTTAACATGTTGAGGAGTGCATAGGGCACCTTGCAGAAGGCAAGGGAAACACCCTCTATGTTTGTTAGCGGTGCTTCTTCTTCCGGGTCCAAGCCTAGGGCCAAAGGAAGGAAAAAGAAGGCCACCACCAAACCTAGAGGAGGTGTAAGTAAGGTGGGAGGGAAGGGAAAGAAAAAGTTTGCGGTACCGGTAGTGGCCCAGGATGAGTGCTTCCATTGTCACATGAAAGGGCACTGGAAAAAGGATTGCAAGGCGTGGAACACCAAGAACCAGGAACCAAAGCAAGCTGTGGCTTCGACTTCAGGTGTGTTTGTAATTGAGAATTGTCTGTCAATCAACTCTACTTCCTGGGTATTGGATACCGGATCAGGATCTCATATTTGCAATTCATTGCAGGCACTGACAAACCGTAGAGTGCTGAAGGATGGTGATATGACCCTGATGGTTGCTAACGGAGCTAGCGTAGTAGCTGTGTTCGTAGGGGATTATCACCTATGATTGACGAGTGGACACATTTTGGTTTTACATAACTGTTTTTGTGTACCCAGCTTAACGTGTAATATCATATCTGTTTCCTTGTTATCAAATAAAGGTTATGATTTCACGTTTGTAAGTGATGTTGTTAACATCCACCTTAATCATAGTTTGATTGGGTCCGGTACACTGGATAACGGTATATATGTGTTAAACCAACTCCAAATTTTCAATGTCCAGAACACACTAAAAAGAAAGTCTCCAGATTTAAATAAAGCTTTCTTATGGCATTGTAGACTGGGTCACATCAACGATAGAAGGTTGACTAAGTTACATAGAGAAGGATATTTGGACTCGTTCGAATATCAAACTTATGCCACTTGTCAATCTTGTCTCAAAGGAAAGATGACAAAGACTCTATTTACTGGACATGGAGTAAGAGCGAGCGAGCTCTTAGGACTCATACACAACGATTTATGTGGTCTAATGTTTACACATGCAAGAGGTGGTTTTTCCGATTTCATTACTTTTACGGATGATTACTCAAGGTACGGATTCATTTATCTGATGAAACATAAATCCGAGGCTTTTGAGAAATTCCAAGAGTACAAGAATGAAGTAGAAAACCAAACCGGCAAAAGTATCAAGATACTAAGATCTGATCGAGGTGGTGAATACTTAAGTGCCGAGTTCCTAGGTTACCTAAAAGATAAAGAAATTCTCTCTCAGCTTACTCCTCCATACACTCCACAGTATAACGGTGTATCGGAGAGACGGAATCGAACCCTATTAGATATGGTACGTTCCATGATGAGTAATGCTGAGTTACCGCGATCTTTTTGGGGTTATGCGCTAGAATCAACGGCATATCTTTTGAACATGGTACCTACCAAGACTGTGCCTAGCACCCCATATCAGATGTGGAGTGGGAAGAAACCTCATCTTCAGTATATAAAGATTTGGGGATGTCCAGCTTTTGTTAAAAAGCAGCATGTGGACAAGCTCGAGGCACGATCAGTAAAGTGTAAGTTTGTGGGATATCCAAAGAACTCCAGGGGATATTACACAGAGGAACAAAAGGTATTTGTTTCTCGTAATGCCCATTTTCTAGAACATCAGTTTTTAGAAAAGGAATCAAATGGGAGAGAAATAGAACTGGAAGAAATTCCAGAACCACAATTTAATACTGAAAGTTTGGTAGAACCGGTAGTTCAAGAAGAACAGGACATTCCCGCACCCCTCCGTAGGAGTAGTAGGCCGTCTCATCCGCCTGAGAGATACTACGGTTTTCTCATTGATGGGGATAGAGAAGATTGCATCATAGATGATGATGAACCTACTGGCTTCCAGCAGGCCATCCAGAGCGGTGACTCGGTACGATGGCTAGATGCAATGCGGACCGAAATGGAGTCCATGTACACCAACAAAGTATGGACTTTGGACTTTGCTCCAGATGGGGTAAAACCCATAGGATGCAAATGGATCTTCAAGAAAAAGATTGGTGTAGATGGACAGGTGGAAACTTATAAGGCTAGACTTGTTGCAAAGGGTTTTCGTCAAAGTCCTGGTTTGGACTATGACGAAACTTTTTCTCCTGTGGCTATGCTCAAATCCATTCGGGTCCTTCTTGCTATTGTTGCCTTCCATGATTATCAAAACTGGCAGATGGACGTAAAGACGGCTTTTCTAAATGGAAATTTAGAAGAGTGCGTCTATATGGATCAGCCAGAGGGTTTCAATCAGAGTGGGAGCAGCGGGAAAGTATGCAAGTTGCTTAAGTCCATTTATGGACTAAAGCAGGCATCGCGGAGTTGGAACATCTATTTTGATGAAACAGTCAAAGAATATGACTTTATCAAAAATCCAAATGAACCATGTATATATAGTAAAGTTGTAGCAAGAACTTTCGTATTCCTCGTCTTGTACGTGGATGACATTCTATTGATAGGAAATGACATTCCTATGCTACAATCTGTCAAAAGGATTCTTGTCACATAGGTTCTACATGAAAGACCTAGGTGATGCCTCTTACATTTTGGGGATCCTGATCTATCGTGATAGATCCAAGAGGATGTTGGGACTTTCGCAGTCCAGGTATATCGACACTGTACTGAAAAGATTCGGTATGGAAGATTCTAAGTGCGGTAATCTACCGGCTTATCACGGAATCACCCTATCCAAAGAGATGTCTCCCAAGACTGATTTGGAAAGGGAACGCATGTCTATTATACCCTACGCTTTTGCAGTAGGCTCTATAATGTATGCGATGTTGTGCACCAGACCAGATGTAGCTTACGCACTGAGCGTGGTAAGCCGGTATTGTAGGGTTCCTAGGCACGCTAATGAGGTCTCACAAGGCATCAACCATGCCGATTTCAAATTTTACGGTGCCGAGATACCCTAGACTAGATCGTTAACTAGAATGTTAGGTGATCACTACAACTAGTAAACTACTTTACTAAGAAGTGAACGGAAATACAACCTTTGTAGATCTGGTCCTTCACCTCCATAGCTCCGCGATGAAGTCTTCTCGCTGCGATCATCGGATCCCGGGCTCTAGCATCGGCTTCATCGGAAAAATGGGCGGGCTAGGTCGTCGGCTTCGATGACGAAGATGATCTACGTCGAGGCAACAAAAGATCAAGCTCCAACTTCACCAAGCCATGAAACTTGTGAAGAAGACACCATATACTACTTGGCAAGTGGTAGAGGATGAAGAAATAGGAAGTGGTTTCACTTTAGAATTGGATTTCTCACTCTTTTTCTCAAGATGCCATTAATGGTTGCAAGCTTCTTCTTTGTTGAAGAAGAAGAAGAAGAAGAAGAAGAAGAGAATATGATAAGTATATTTTTTCTAAATAGAAAATAAATGAATACTTATCATATAGTAACCATAGTTAGGTGTAGAGAATAAACCATGGTTAGTTTGAATGGTTAGGGTTAAGCATGAAGACAAAATGGTGACTTAGTCAAAGCTTCATGAAGCTTCAACAACAAACAAAGAAAGCCACCATTTTCTCTTTATCATTTCAAAAATGAATAAATAAATAAATAAATGAATAAGCAAATAAAATCAAAACCCTAACCATTACATAACCATGGTTTAATCTTAACATACACCCAAACTATCATGTATCATCAAACATGATACAATCAAATGTACAAAAGTATATCACATATACAATGTGCACATCAAGTGAGAAAATCCATTTAAAGTGAACAAATACAAGTTAATGCAAAGTAATATATCAAATATATAATTATACATTAAATCATTAAATCAACACTTGATTCAATCATCCGGTCATATCGCATATGACCGACTAATATCCAATGTATCGACGTATCGAATCAATCCTTGATTCGATAACTAGGTTATATCGCATACAACCAATCGATACATTCATCGCGAGAATAGAATACGGTATCACATACACGCATTATTCTCGGTCCTGCACATATCTCATATGCGCTCCTATTTCGTTTCGCTTGAGCCAGGAAACCTCTGTGTAGGACTCTAAAGACTCGTCAATACGCCGGCAGCAGGTGATGATCATATCAAACACCCACAAGCCGCAAGCTGTCTGCTAAACGTAACGGCCACCCGGGTATTGAGCGATCAGAAGATCGACAAGCAAGCCCCCTCACACTCCTGTGAATCCAACCAGTAACACTTATCGTACAGTCCGGTCTGTTCGTCTGATATGTCGCATATCTCGCCTAGGGGTGGTAAACGTCAGACCCAATAGCTCGATAAGTCGTGTCGATATGAGGTCTATAACAGTTCGAGAAACTACTGGTAACACTTACCAGTAAATCTCAGCAACCCTGGCCAGGGATTTCCGGTTATAGCCAATCGAACACAGTGCAACATCAACTCCCTATACCGGGAGAGACGAATCCCCTCCTATCGCTCATTGCCTCCATGTGATTCGGGACTGTACCCAAAAGCCACCGTTTTGCAGGCCCTCTTGGACGTGGTAAGGTGGAAATCAAAGCACAGTGGGAATCACACAAGACTCTATGACGATCTCGGGTCTACAGACTAACCTGTACCAGTGTCACCAGAGAACTGCCATCTGACGTGAGGTATAATACCATCTGGGAGTTCTCGGCGAGTCCGTCCAGTGTACCCAGTCTCTACTGAGCACCCATATATCATCTCTGATGTCAAACACCAATGGATATGGGATCATCCATCGCCCATCTGTATGGGTCGAGAAGGTATATGCTAGTCTACTCTGGTATATCGATGCCCCGTCTCGATACACCCACGACTAGGGACCTTGAAGGATGTACTTATGGACTACCATGTCCCCACTAGTATGATCCGCATCATAGTCTAGGTAGTCAAGTACACATCCTAAGGGCTTTACCAACATGTAACAGAGAGACAATCAGTGTACACGTTAAGGTAAAGAGTAACCAGATAGCATACTATCATGTCGAGCAAGAAAGTCCTCCCTATATATGTCCCAGCATCCACTACAATATACATCCTATGTACAGTAATGGCCTCTAGGGCATACATATAACTAACAATCTCCTACTTGCACTAGGGCCATCTGTAGCAGTGGTTGCAGTATCTCATACTCAACCATCCCATAAAAGTCTCTCTCTGGGAATATGCCTTCGTGAGTGGATCCGCCGTGTTGTCCTCTGAGTCTGCTCTCCTAACCTCGATCACCCTGGAGATCTACTATCTCCATGATCAGGTGATACTGCCTTAGAATATGTCTGGATCACTGATGGGACGGACGTTCCTTGGCAAAAGCCACAACTCCATTGTCACACAATGGGGGGAACTAAGTTCATCTCATGAACTAATATACACCCAGACTTCCTCTTTGGTAGCATCTTAAGTAGCGATGTATCCAGCCTTTATCGTCTAGTAAGTCACGGTATCTAGCTTGGAACTCTTCCAACATACCGTCCCTCTACTGAGGGTAAAGACAATGCCTGTGACTGACATTCAGTCGTCCTTATCATCCTGGAACCTTTCCAGTGATTCTCCCCAGGATCAATTGATACCATCTCACTACAGCTAGTGAGTATTCTAACACCCAAATAACATCTATCTCATAGATGAAAACTCAGGATTTAAGAGGTATCACTTTGATCCTATATGGAGAATTATTGTGATAAGCGGAGATTGACCGAGCGTAGCATAGGAAACTTCTTCCCTATCAAGAGTATGTCATCCACGTACTCTACGAGGATCACCACCATACTCCCTACTATCTTTTTGTATATACAAGGTTCATCTACCATTTTGATGAAGTCAAACTCTTTGACTACTACATCAAAACAGACGTTCCAACTCCGCGATGCCTGCTTTATCACATAAAACATCTTGCATGCGTTTCCGCTGCTCCCACTGTTTACGAAGCCCTCTGGCTGTGTTCTTATAGACGTTCTCTTCTAAATCATGATTTAGAAAAGCAGTCATGGCACCCAACCACCAGATATCGTAGTCATGGTATGCTGCCGTGGCAAGTAGGATCTGGATAGACTTAAGCATAGATACTGGAAAAAGGTTTCATCATTATCCACGCCTGGTCGATGACGAAAAACTTTTAACAAGTCTAGCTTTAAAAGTCTCAATTTTTCCATCTACACCAAATAATCTTCTCAAGATATACTTGCTCCTGATGGAGATTTAACCCTTCAGATATAGCAGCCAAAGTCCATACTTTGTTGGTGTATAAGGATTCCATCTCAGATCGCTAAGCATCCAGCCATTCTTACAGAGTTTCACTCCTGATGGCCAGCTCGAAACTAGTTGGATCATCATCTCATGATGCATTCCTCGCTCCCACTGTCATAGAGAAACCGAAGTAACTCTCAGGTGGGTGAGGAACCCTACTAGATCGGCGGAGAGGCTGAGGTTCGTTGGAATCTACTGAATCCTTTGGTTCTATCAAATCATCAGTTGCAGTTTGTATAGCTGGAACATTTCCAGTTCTACATAACAGACCTTGCCTCGAGCTTGTCCGGATTTTGCCTTTTAGACATAGGCCGGACAACCCCAAATCTTAACAAACTTAAGATATGGGATCTTCCCTTTCCATATCTAATATGAAGTGGTAGGCAACTGGTTTGATTTGAACCCTATTCAATAGGTATGCAACTTCATAAGTGCATAACTCCCAAAGGAAATAGGTAACTCAGTAGTACTCATCATAGAGCACACCATATCATATAGGGTGTTATCGCTCCGCCCTGATACACCGTTGTGCTGTGGTGTATTCAGAGGAGTAATACTGAGAGATAATCTCATTCTTCTTAAAATTGTCCAGGAGTTCCGTGCTCAAGTATTCTCCTCCTTGATCACATCAAAGGACATAATACTTATACCCGTATTTGGTAAAATTGTCCAGGAGTTCCGTGCTCAAGTATTCTCCTCCTTGATCACATCAAAGGACATAATACTTATACCCGTATTTGGTTCTCTATTTCTAACTTATATTCTGTGAATATCTCAAAAGGTTCGGACTCATGTTTCAACAAGAACATATGACTGAATCTTGAGAGATCATCAGAAAATGTAATGAAGTATAAAGAACCGGTCTTGGCATGTGTAGACAGGGGACCTACATACATCGTCATGTATCATCCCAAGAGTTCACTAACTCTTTCTTTGTTTCCATTAAACAGAGCTGTGGTCATCGTATCTTTGTGACATGACTGGCAAGTTTCACAAGATGTAAATTCAAAATAATTTAAATATGTATCTAAATGTAACTTTAGCCAGTCGGGTCGCATTGATATGACCTGGTCTACAATGCCTCAAGAAGAATTCGTTCATTTCTGAACTCTTCCCCTTGTGTGTGTTCTGTATACAAGGAACTGTAGTTTTATTTAGAACGTCAATGCTTTTAGATAACGTGCCTGAACCGATCAACTTTTGATATAGGAAATGTTCAAAACATTATCCAACAATACAAAATTTTATCATTTCTTTACTAATAAAGAGAGTGATATGATTTTGTATATCAGGTTCGGTATCAAATAACATTCGTTCAAAACCAATGTATTGGTAATACAGGGTGACAATGACCAACAGACTTGGCTGCAACACTTGCCCCGTTTTTTGTCTCATGAAACTTATCACCCGTTCTCAGTTCTTTACCTTTCTGTAGCCCTATGTAACAGATTACATATCTGGGGTCCTGATCTGATATCATATACCCAGGACGTAAAGGACACTGAGAAACAGTTCTATATAACGAACACACCCGAAGAAGATGCATCATATGCACTTTCTTCGTTTGGGCGGCATGGGAATCTTGGTATTCAACTATTTCCTGCTCTGTCTTATAACTATTATAAGTTGGAGCGGGACCAACGTTCCCCAGCTCAGTAAAACAAGCGGGTTCGGTCAATATTCCGTATTATTATCTTGATTAAGGCGTGACATGGTCGCTACCAGGAGAGAGAGAGAAGAAAACACTCAGCGTGCGCTCTTGCAAGATCAGATTGGTTATGATTATATCTAATCAGGATGGCTCCCACTGTTTTTATCAAATCTTCCTTCAAACCCTAAATGGAAAGACTAGCCGGGATTAATTACACGCTACAAGTTCGCCAATCTTTCAGCCAGGCCAGTGTCGGTACTTTGAGGGAGGTGCCCCGTGCTTTTGCACGGACCTAATTAATGTAAACCTCGTTTTCCCAGAGGTGTAACCCCGTTGACACCTTTCTAGACACTTACTTGATCGGCTAATTGTAATGTGTAAAACTCTCCCAGGAGTAACTCTTACTCGCAGCGGATATCGGGATCCAACTATCTCATAGAAGGTATGCAATCTCATTGCAAATTTCAACACTTGAAATTCCCGATAATATTTTCCCCCGAACGATCTATGACCTTGACAAGGTCAACAAACCATAGACCGCAAGTCAAGTTCAACCCGTCATTTCTTGATTGAATCAAACCCACCCGCACGACCCTTGACATGGTCAACAAGGCCGCACGACTACCCTAACCCAATCTGCATCATATGCATAAGCAGATAAATACTGGTTAGCTACCGCACACTGCGCCTTCACAAGGTCAACAAACGCAGCACGAATACTAAGCAGGACTTATCTGAAATAACGGAGGGCTACGACAGGTTTTTCTGAAAACCTATTGCGTAATGAACATGATATCGTTGTAGTATCGAATGAATTTTGAAATGGAGTGTTTTTTTAGGCTTTTCTAGTTTTGCTAAAGGAGTCACTCCTGGTGAAGGGATCGTCGGTCCTTTCCTCGTCGAATGAGGTGCGGGATATATCATATATATCACTGTGCAAAGCAAGAACTATAGAAGCAATCAAAAGACAAACCGAGTGTGTAGCATCTGCCAGTTATTGCTAAAGGAGTCACTCCCGGTGAAGGGATCTCGGTCCTTTCCTCATCGAATAAGGTGCAGGATATATCACATATACCGCTGTGCAAAGCAAGAACTGTAGCTACCTGTTTTATTTTGAAATTCGATTCTACAACATCTTTAGGTTGCTTTTTCTTTCATTAATCACATTAATGAAGTCCCATCGTTTAAGCACTTAAACATCACAGATAAATACGACGTACACTTATGCCATCCGCATTCGCCTCGATGTCCCCTCGTGCACCGTTAGGTTAGGTAACTAACGGCAGAGCAGGGCAGGGCTAGCGCGGGTGAAAAACATAAGTAACATCTATATAATATATCATATATATTATATACTGTATCTATCACAGAACATCAAATGATCACATCACAGATATCGCAGCAGAAGAAACATATGAAATATTGGATATACTAGGACGTCCGTGTTTTCAATACGAGCCAGTATAAAACACGGATTCCACGGTCGTGATGAATAGCCAAACCCACACCCCTAGACCCCTACGAGAGCGGCAAGTAACCCTACCAATTCTAGAGTTAGGAGACCCGGACTCGACTCCTCGAGTTGGTCTCCCACTGGACTCCAGAACCCGGTTACTTGTGCCCTCCTCCTTGGGTCTATCCTAGTGTGGAAAAGTAAATAATATACAACAACGGTGACAACTTCCGCAACTTGGAAGTGCCCCAATAAAAGAATATTACATACAAGTTTTTACATGAATGAAAATGAAAAAACACTCATCTCACATAAAAAACCCCGGTTATTCAACCACGACGATCCAATATAACATATCCAGTAACACATAACATCACATGTCATCAACGTAAGTAAACATGCGTATCCCAATTGTCGTTGACATATAACAACAAAACCGGTGATATCACATATTACACTTACGGTCACAGAAAAGAAAGTGTAAAACTACAACAGTTGGAATCCGGAACCTATTTAGACATCGCATGCCCAATCAAATGAATTCCTTAGACATCGCATGCCTAACAATTATAAACCCCGCATTTTAGTCTCATTATTGAAAACTCTTTTCAATATCAAGTCGGGCAATTCAACAAGATTCCCGGCATCCTGATCGAATGCTCGTCGCAAACTTTAGTAGGCGGCCGCACCCCCGATACCGTCGACGAAGTGCACCAAGGCGGAACACCGCTGCCGCGAGCACCCGAACGGATGCTTTCGGCGACGGGGTTCTCCTACAGTCACTTGGTTGGGGCTATGGGGTGTAGCTGTCTATTAAGTTTATCCGGCGAGTATCCGCGTACGCTACGTGATTGCGACGGACTTTTGATCGCATCAAAATTCCGTAGCAACCGATCAATTGAGACTTAAGTGCTATGTTTATAACATCCAAATCAGTTATCTCATAACTACTTGTGAATTCCAATTATTGTATCCCATTCCAGATAAATAGAAAATGTTAAACTTTCTGATCGAACATTCGAACACCCAAGTTTTCCCGAAACAGCTCAACACATGAAATAAGTTTAAAAACATTCACTTCGTGCCTCAGTACCAACGGTCCAGCCGTAGAAGCTCAAGCCAACGCCTCACATGTGGCACGCCGTACTACCCCAAACCCGAAGGTTCAAAGGGCAGTTCAAGACGGTCACATAATCGAGTTAAGGTTTGTTGTCTTCTAGAGGGACCATCGCATTACTTGCACTACTTAGAACGTCATTAAACTACGGAAAAGTCCAACAATTGGAAATTTCCCGGCAGGGGAAAAAGTGGGTATTTATATCCGGTCGAACTTTTTGACATATTCAACAAATTATCCGGAAAACACTTAGACAAAGTTTGATAATCCGATCGAATCTACGAACTCCCAATACAACCCAGAAATCTCAACTCTTGAGTAAATATTAAAAATTCCCATAAAACTCAGCATTTAAATAAAGAAGTTACTGTGCAAAAATGGTTGACTGAAGAGACTAAATGAGCGCGGAACCGCCGCAATAGGCGGCTAATGCCGCGGTTCCGCCGCGCTTTAGACACATCATTTGGTAATTTTTGCACCGTAATTCTTAGAATTTCCTGCTGGATTTTTTAAGCATTTTTAATCTGGAAAAAACCCAGTTTTTGAAAAAAGTCCAGAAAGCATTTTGGAGTTAGGGTTTCAGTTCGATCGGACTTCTAACTCCGTCAACGCATCGCCTAAGGCTCTAGCTAGGCTCTGATACCATTGTAGGGTTCCTAGGCACGCTAATGAGGTCTCACAAGGCATCAACCATGCCGATTTTGTTAGTGTATATGCCCTAGGGGCCATTATTGTATCATACTAGATTGTATATTACTTAATGGAAGCTTGGGATATTCACAGTTATATATATACAGTCTTGCTAAAAATGGTAGTATGCTACTTGGTTTGAGTCTACTTTAATATGTGCATATGTTTCTTGTAACGTATCACTTATACATATTAGTAGAGCCCATAGGATCTTTGCTTGATTACCAGCGTCGTGATGGCAATCACACTAGTGGGGGCTGGGTAGTCTGTAAGCAACATCCTATACAGGTCCCTGGTCGTTGGATTATCGAGATAGGGCATCGATATTCCGGAGTAGACTAAGTGTATACGCTTCTCATCCCAGTTGGGGAGATGGTCTGTCCCACAGCCATCAGTACGTCGTACTAGAGATAGTATACAGGTGCTCGTTAGGTTACGGGTACACCGGACAGGACTCGCCGTAGAACTGATTAGTTGGTATTATACCCATCGTCAGTTATCAGTTCCCAGGTGACATGAGTACAGCATAGTCCGCAGACTTGACACTGCAGCTTCGCCTCGAGTGTGTCCCACTGTTCTTAGATTGCTACCCTACCACGGCTCAAAGGAGTCGTGCAAACAGGTAGCAGTTGGGTGCAGTCCCAAGCACTTGGAGGCAGTGACAGTTAGATAGGATTTGTCTCTCCCGGTATTGGGAGTTGATATCGCGCTGTGTCAGAGAGCCATTACGCAAAGTCCCTGGCCAGGGCAAGCGAGATATACTGGTAGGTTCCAGTAGCTTCTCAGGGCGTAATGGGCTTCGCTCCGACACGACTTATACAGCTATTAGGGGACTGACGCTTGCCGCCCCCTAGGCTTGATATGCGATAGTCTTTAGGCGAACAGACTGGACTGTACGGAGATTGTCACATCAGGCTCAGTGGGAGTTCGGATGATTTACCTCATCGGCCTTCTTATCGACATCTACCTGGGGACCGTTACGTACAGCTAGTACCGCTTGCGGTCTGTGGTTAAACCCACTGCCAGCGTAGTGTCGAGTCTTTAGAGTCCCACACAGAGAGTTTCCCTGCTCCAGGCGAAACGATATAGAGGTCGTATGGTTTTACGACAAGCATTCGGATGCGTACGTGTGTTTTCGCACGTACGACTTTTCGGACAGTTTATACTAGCCGGCTTTGGTTTAAGCCAGATTCTAGTATAAAGGTTATTGGATTTATACAGTCTAAAGTTTTTCCGTGTTTTCACGGATTGGAGGGGCGTTCTCGTAATTTGTCGAGAAGGTTCTAGAAGAGTGGTGACATGAGGGGTTGAGGTGGCTTTTTCATGATTACTTTGTGTGACTCATTTATATGATTCATCATATCATTAATGCTTCATTAATGATCTAATGACTCACATGATGAATCACTCTCCTTGATTAAATGAAACATGATGAATAATCAATTAATTGATATTATTTGATAATTCATTATGTATCATATATTCAAGTGAGAAGGATTTTATGTTATATTTTATTGATTTCTCATCTTCTCCTTCTCTCTCCTCAAGCTCACTCTCTCTTGAAACCCTAACCCTAACCTCTCATGTGTTGAGATCAAGGGTTAGCTAGACTAAAACATCCATAACCTCACTCTATATTCCCTAGGTAGCTTAGATTAGCCACTTAAGAAACCTAGTTATCTCAAGTTTGAGATTTAGCTTGGTGTAGGAGCTTTCGGGTGGATCGTCTTTGATTCGAGGAGGCCGTGAAGTTGCCGATGTTCCAAGGAGCCTACGAGGAGTGGACGACAGCGATGAAGACCCGAAGGACATGTAACGTGAGGTATAACTCCGGTACCGAGTAGTTAAACCTCTAGTATAACGTTAGCAATGGTTTAGAGTACGATTCATGCGCTCAAGTCCGTGTTACGAAGCTTTGATAATAGTTTTTCATATATTCCGCCTCCCCGCAAGTTAGTGGGGTGCGTGACATGGACTTACAGTGGTATCAGAGCCAACTAAACCATTACTAGCTTATTAGCAATTGATTAGAAGTTCGATCGACGAAAAACACGGAAAAACAAAACCCTATTCCATAACAGTTTCTGTAAATTTTAAAAGTGTCGCAAAATTTTTTTGACATACCTTAAAATTCACAGCAGGGAATTATAAGAAATCTGGGAAAATTCGAGGAGGCAACTCGACAAAACGGCCGTGTTTCCGCGGCAACAGAGAGCTTTTGCAGCGGAACCGCCGCCGAGTCAACGCCGAGTTGACTCGGAGTTTCACAGTAATTCATGATTTTGGGTTTTTTGTTTTCCTGTATATACTGTTTCTGCCCAGGTTGCCTCTGTGATGATTTGCTTTTTGGGGTAGACACGGATATAGGTAATCGATCGATGTTCTAAACTATTTGCTAATTGGATCTTTATCTGTAATGTTTAATGTGTTCGTAAACCTCCCCTAACTGCTAGTATGTCGGTTAGCAGGGGGTTGCACATTTCTGTAATGGATTTTATCTGTTTGTGTATATAAACTGTATTGGACTGTTGTGGTGAAGAGCCGGGTTTTGTGATGGGTTATTGTATTAATTCATTCGATGTAATTGTATTAAGTTGTAATATTATTTTGCGGGGCACAACCAGGTTGCGGTTGTAGCCACCGTTGTATTATTTCTTTTTACTGTTTTTGCTCCTAGGATAGACCTAAGGTAGGGTGCACAAACTACCGGGTATTTTGAAGTGTTGAGGCAGACCGCTTCACTTCTGGTACTTGGCGGGTAGTTTGCCGTACCCGTAGGGGTCTGGGGTGGGGTAATGGCTATTCATCACAACTGTGTAATCCGTCTTTCCTTGCAGGCTCAAAAGAAACGCGGATTACTTGCATATCCAATAAAGTTTATCTGTGATCTGGAATGCTTATTATTGCGTCTGACGAATGTACAATATATATATATAAATAGCTATTAGACGTCACTTATGTTTTACACCCGTGCTAGCCCAGCCCCCGCTCTGTCGTTAGTTAAGTAACCTAACGGGTGATGACGGGACCCCGTGGCGAATGCGGATGGCATAAGAGGACGTGGTATTTTCGTTGTTTTCTGCAATGATAAGATTAAATGATGGGACGCATTATTATAATGCAAAGAAAATAAACCAAAGTTTAATCGTTGGAACAAATTTAAAAGAAACCACTCGGTTATTTTAAAAGAGCAGAATTTTTAATTGCGGAGCTTTAGCCACTCCTTTTAAAAAAGTATCAGGTTCCTTCGATTATATCAAGTTCACTACGTTCACGGTTTTGCCAAAACCAGTCGTAGCCCTCCGTCATTTCAGTTAAATATTCAGTAGTATTCAAGCTATGTATTTTGACCTTCGCCAAGGCATAGTGATTGGTAGCTGCTGGATATTTATCTGTAGCATAGATAGATGCGTTGGTTTGGGACAGTCGTACTACTATTTTGGCCTTCGTCAAAGGTATGTACGGATGGGTTCAAATTAACCTGGATAATGACGGGTAGAACTTGACATGTGACTTATGATATGTTGGCCTTCGTCAAGGTCATAAGAGCATGGGGCAGAAATCCACATTGGGAATTTCAAAAGAAACTGAAATTTGCAGAGAGATGCATACCATTTTGGAGTTTGATGAATGTTGGTAGGATTCCTTCAACATTATCTTACGATGATATTTTGGATCCCGATCCTACTGTGAGTACATGCTACTTATCAGGAGATTCGTCACTTAACGATCAATGCTATAAACCAAGTAGGTGCCAAGAAAGGTGTCAGCGGGGTTACGCCCCCAGAGAAAAGAGGTTATTTAATTAAGGAACTTCGCGAAAGCGTTGGAAAACCTCCCTCGAAGTATCGACACTGGCCTGGCTGAACGGTTAAGCAAGAATTGTACGGTGAGAATTGTCCTGGCTAATTCTTCTTTTATGGTTTGAGGAAGGATTCGAGAAACAGTGGGAGCCATCCTGTTTAGATAAATTAAACCACTCTAAACTTGCAAGAGCATCATGCTAATAGTATCTTCTTCTCTCTCTTAAATTGCAGCAACCCTGTGACCATACATAGGTACATCTAGATAAAAATTTGACTGAATCTGACTTATATGACTGGCAAAAGTCTGTCCAGATGTCCATTGCCTATAACAAGCTGGACCACCCTATTGAGGGACATTCCTATTGTTATGGGATTGGGCATTGGCAGAATGATTGCAGGGCTTTAGAAGCCAGTAGCCAGGATACGAAGCATGTTGTGGCTTCGACTTCGGGTGTGTTTATGATAGAGAACTGTATGTCAGTTAACCCTACTTCCTGGGTATTGGATACCGGATCAGGAACTCACATTTGTAATTCATTACAGGCTCTGAGAAATCGTAGGGTTATCGGGATAGGAGATATGACCCTCACAGTTGCTAACGGAATGAGCATGAACGCTGAATCCGTAGGGGAATATCATCTTGGAATGACAACTGGGCAGATATTGATTCTGCATAACTGTTTTTATGTACCAGGTACAACTTGTAATATCATATCCGTACCCTTACTTTCTAAGGAAGGATATGATTTTACTTTTACAAGAGATGTGGTTCACATCCACCTAAATCAAGATTTGATTGGGTCAGGTACATTAGAGAACGGAATATACGTATTAAATCAAGCTCAGATCTTCAGTGTCCAGAACACACTTAAAAGAAAGTCTCCGGAAACAAATCAGGCTTTCTTATGGCATTGTAGACTAGGTCACATCAATGAGAGAAGATTAAAAAAGTTACATAAAGAGGGATACTTGGATCCGTTCGAGTATCAGTCTTATGCCACTTGTGAATCTTGTCTCATGGGAAAGATGACAAAGACTCCGTTCACTGGACACGGAGAAAGAGCAAGCGAGCTCTTAGGACTCATACACAGTGATGTGTGTGGTCCAATGTCTACACATGCGAGAGGTGGTTATTCCTACTTCATTACTTTTACGGATGATTTCTCTAGGTATGGACATATCATCTTAATGAAGCATAAATCCGAGGCCTTTGAGAAATTCCAGGAATACAAGAATGAAGTTGAAAAACAAACCGGCAAAAGTATCAAGACACTGAGATCTGATCGAGGTGGTGAATACTTAAGCGCCGAGTTCCTGGGTTACTTAAAAGAGAATGGAATTCTCTCTCAACTTACTCCTCCATACACACCACAACACAATGGTGTATCAGAAAGGAGGAATCGAACCCTATTGGATATGGTTCGTTCCATGATGAGTAAAGCTGAGTTACCGCGATTTTTCTGGGGTTATGCACTAGAATCAGCTGCATATCTTTTGAACAAGGTTCCAACCAAAACTGTGCCTACCACACCATATCAGATGTGGAGTGGGAAGAAACCCTGTCTTCAGTACCTAAAGACATGGGGTTGTCCAGCTTTTGTAAAAAAGCAGCATCCGGACAAGCTCGAGGCACGTTCAATACTGTGTAAGTTTGTGGGATACCCAAAGAACTCCAGGGGGTATTTTTTCTATTACGCAGAGGAACAAAAGATTTTTGTTTCTCGTAATGCCCATTTTCTAGAATATCGATTTTTAGAAAAGGAAACTAGTGGGAGCGAAATAGAACTGGAAGAAATTCCAGAAACAGAAACTACAACTGAAAGTTTGGTAGAACCAGAAGTTCAAGAAGAACAGGACATCCCGATGCCACTCCGTAGGAGTAGTAGGCAATCTCATCCGCCCGAGAGATACTACGGTTTTCTCATAGACGGGGATAGAGAGGATTGCACTATTGAATATGATGAGCCTACTAGCTTCCAGCAAGCCATTCAGAGCGGTGACTCGGTAAAATGGCTAGATGCAATGCGGACCGAAATGGAGTCCATGTACACCAACAAAGTATGGACTTTGGACATTGCTCCAGATAGGGTAAAACCCGTAGGATGCAAATGGATCTTCAAAAAGAAGATTGGTGTAGATAGACAGGTTGAAACCTATAAGGCTAGACTTGTTGCAAAGGGTTTCCGTCAAAGACCTGGTTTGGACTATGACGAAACCTTTTCTCCAGTAGCTATGCTTAAATCTATTCGGGTCCTTCTTGCTATTTCTGCCTTCCACGATTATGAAATCTGGCAGATGGACGTAAAGACGGCCTTTCTAAATGGTAATTTGGAAGAAAGCATCTATATGGATCAGCCAGAAGGATTCATTCAGAGTGGGAGCAGCGGTAAAGTATACAAGCTGCTTAAGTCTATTTATGGACTAAAGCAGGCATCGCAGAGTTGGAACATCTGTTTTGATGATGCTGTCAAAGAATTTGACTTTATCAAAAACCCAGATGAACCATGCATATACAGTAAGATTGTAGGAAGAGCTGTAGTATTCCTCGTCTTGTACGTGGATGACATTCTCCTAATAGGAAATGATATTCCTATATTACAGTCAATCAAAAGATTCTTGTCACATAAATTCTCCATGAAAGACCTAGGTGATGCCACCTACATTCTGGGGATCCGGATCTATCGTGATAGATCAAAAAGGATATTGGGACTTTCACAGTCCAGGTACATAGACACCATAGTGAAGAGATTCAGTATGGAAGATTCTAAGCGCGGTAACCTACCGGCTTGTCACGGAATCACCCTCTCCAAAGAGATGTCTCCCAAGACTGATTTGGAAAGGGATCGCATGTCAATTATACCCTACGCTTCTGTGGTAGGCTCTATAATGTATGCGATGTTATGTACCAGACCAGATGTAGCATACGCATTGAGCGTAGTAAGCAGGTATCAAGCAAACCCAGGGGAGAAGCACTGGATAGCAGTAAAGAACATTCTCAAGTACCTGAGGAGGACTAAGGAGATGTTCTTGGTATATGGCGGAAAAGACCTTCAGATGGAGGCCTTTGCCGACTCCGGCTTCCAGAGTGATAAATATGACTCCAAATCCATGTCAGGTTTTGTCTTCACCCTCAATGGAGGGGCGGTCTGTTGGAAGAGTTCCAAACAGGAGACCGTTGCAGACTCAACGATGGAAGCAGAGTACATAGCTGCTTGCGATGCCGCAAAAGAAGCAGTCTGGATGAAGAAGTTCCTCACAGAACTTCAGGTGGTTCCTACCAGTGTTGATCCAATACCTCTGTATTGTGACAACAACGGCGCTATAGGTTTAGCGAAGGAACCCAGGTCCCATCAGAAATCCAGACACATCTTAAGGCGGTATCACCTGATCAGGGAGATCATAGATCGCCGGGAGATCGAGGTGAAGAGAGTAAAGACGGAGGATAACATTGCTGATCCATTCACAAAGGCCATTCCTCAGACGCAGTTCGAGAGGCTATTCGAGATGATAGGTCTACGATATGCCAGCTCATGGCCCTAGTGCAAGTGGGAGATTGTTAGTGTATATGCCCTAGGGGCCATTATTGTATCATACTAGATTGTATATTACTTAATGGAAGCATGGGATATTCACGGTTATATATATACAGTCTTGCTAAAAATTGTAGTATGCTACTTGGTTTGAGTCTACTTTAATATGTGCATATGTTTCTTGTAACTTATCACTTATACATATTAGTAGAGCCCATAGGATCTTTGCTTGATTACCAGCGTCGTGATGGCAATCACACTAGTGGGGGCTGGGTAGTCTGTAAGCAACATCCTATACAGGTCCCTGGTCGTTGGATTATCGAGATAGGGCATCGATATTCCGGAGTAGACTAAGTGTATACGCTTCTCATCCCAGTTGGGGAGATGGTCTGTCCCACAGCCATCAGTACGTCGTACTAGAGATAGTATACAGGTGCTCGTTAGGTTACGGGTACACCGGACAGGACTCGCCGTAGAACTGATTAGTTGGTATTATACCCATCATCAGTTATCAGTTCCCAGGTGACATGAGTACAGCATAGTCCGCAGACTTGACACTGCTGCTTCGCCTCGAGTGTGTCCCACTGTTCTTAGATTGCTACCCTACCACGGCTCAAAGGAGTCGTGCAAACAGGTAGCAGTTGGGTGCAGTCCCGAGCACTTGGAGGCAGTGACAGTTAGATAGGATTTGTCTCTCCCGGTATTGGGAGTTGATATCGCGCTGTGTCAGAGAGCCATTACGCAAAGTCCCTGGCCAGGGCAAGGGAGATATACTGGTAGGTTCCAGTAGCTTCTCAGGGCGTAATGGGCTTCGCTCCGACACGACTTATACAGCTATTAGGGGACTGACGCTTGCCGTCCCCTAGGCTTGATATGCGATAGTCTTTAGGCGAACAGACTGGACTGTACGGAGATTGTCACATCAGGCTCAGTGGGAGTTCGGATGATTTACCTCATCGGCCTTCTTATCGACATCTACCTGGGGACCGTTACGTACAGCTAGTACCGCTTGCGGTCTGTGGTTAAACCCACTGCCAGCGTAGTGTCGAGTCTTTAGAGTCCCACACAGAGAGTTTCCCTGCTCCAGGGGAAACGATATAGAGGTCGTATGGTTTTACGACAAGCGTTCGGATGCGTACGTGTGTTTTCGCACGTATGACTTTTCGGACAGTTTATACTAGCCGGCTTTGGTTTAAGCTAGATTCTAGTATAAAGGTTATTGGATTTGTACAGTCTAAAGTTTTTCCGTGTTTTCACGGATTGGAGGGGCGTTCTCGTAATTTGTCGAGAAGGTTCTAGAAGAGTGGTGACATGAGGGGTTGAGGTGGTTTTTTCATGATTACTTTGTGTGACTCATTTATATGATTCATCATATCATTAATACTTCATTAATGATCTAATGACTCACATGATGAATCACTCTCCTTGATTAAATGAAACATGATGAATAATCAATTAATTGATATTATTTGATAATTCATTATGTATCATATATTCAAGTGAGAAGGATTTTATGTTATATTTTATTGATTTCTCATCTTCTCCTTCTCTCTCCTCAAGCTCACTCTCTCTTGAAACCCTAACCCTAACCTCTCATGTGTTGAGATCAAGGGTTAGCTAGACTAAAACATCCATAACCTCACTCTATATTCCCTAGGTAGCTTAGATTAGCACCTTAAGCAACCTAGTTATCTCAAGTTTGAGATTTAGCTTGGTGTAGGAGCTTTCGGGTGGATCGTCTTTGATTCGAGGAGGCCGTGAAGTTGCCGATGTTCCAAGGAGCCTACGAGGAGTGGAGGACAGCGATGAAGACCCGAAGGACTTGTAACGTGAGGTATAACTCCGGTACCGAGTAGTTAAACCTCTAGTATAACGTTAGCAATGGTTTAGATTACGATTCATGCGCTCAAGTCCGTGTTACGAAGCTTTGATAATCGTTTTTCATATATTCCGCCTCCCCGCAAGTTAGTGGGGTGCGTGACATGGACTTACAGATTTCAAATTTTACGGTGCCGAGAAACCCTAGACTAGATCGTTAACTAGAATGTTAGGCGATCACTACAACTAGTAAACTACTTTACTAAGAAGTGAACGGAAATACAACCTTTGTAGATCCGGTCCTTCACCTCCATAGCTCCGCGATGAAGTCTCCTCGCTACGATCATCGGATCCCGGGCTCTAGCGTCGGCTTCATCGGAAAAATGGGCGGGCTAGGTCGTCGGCTTCGATGCCGAAGATGATCTACGTCGAGGCAACACAAGATTAAGCTCCAACTTCACCAAGCCATGAAACTTGTGAAGAAGACACCCTATACTACTTGGCAAGTGGTAGAGGATGAAGAAATAGGAAGTGGGTTCACTTTAGAATTGGATTTCTCACTCTTTTTCTCAAGATGCCATTAATGGTTGCAAGCTTCTTCTTTGTTGAAGAAGAAGAAGAAGAGAATATGATAAGTATATTTTTTCTAAATAGAAAATAAATGAATACTTATCATATAGCAACCATAGTTAGGTGTAGAGAATAAACCATGGTTAGTTTGAATGGTTAGGGTTAAGCATGAAGACAAAATGGTGACTTAGTCAAAGTTTCATGAAGCTTCAACAACAAACAATGAAAGCCACCATTTTCTCTTTATCATTTCAAAAATGAATAAATAAATAAATAAATGAATAAGTAAATAAAATCAAAACCCTAACCATTACATAACCATGGTTTAATCTTAACATACACCCAAACTATCATGTATCATCAAACATGATACAATCAAATGTACAAAAGTATATCACATATACAATGTGCACATCAAGTGAGAAAATCCATTTAAAGTGAACAAATACTAGTTAATACAAAGTAATATATCAAATATATAATTATACATTAAATCATTAAATCAACACTTGATTCAATCATCCGGTCATATCGCATATGACCGACTAATATCCAATGTATCGACTTATCGAATCAATCCTTGATTCGATAACTAGGTTATATCGCATACAACCAATCGATACATTCATCGCGAGAATAGAATACGGTATCACATACACGCATTATTCTCGGTCTTGCACATATCTCATATGCGCTCCTATTTCGTTTCGCTTGAGCCAGGAAACCTCTGTGTAGGACTCTAAAGACTCGTCAATACGCCGGCAGCAGGTGATGATCATATCAAACACCCACAACCCGCAAGCGGTCTGCTAAACGTAACGGCCACCCGGGTATTGTGCGATCAGAAGATCGACGAGCAAGCCCACTCACACTCCTGTGAATCCAACCAGTAACACTTTCCATACAGTCCGGTCTGTTCGTCTGATATGTCGCATATCTCGCCTAGGGGTGGTAAACGTCAGACCCCAATAGCTCGATAAGTCGTGTCGATATGAGGTCTATAACAGTTCGAGAAACTACTGGTAACACTTACCAGTAAATCTCAGCAACCCTGGCCAGGGATTTCCGGTTATAGCCAATCGAACACAGCGCAACATCAACTCCCTATACCGGGAGAGATGAATCCCATCCTATCGCTCATTGCCTCCATGTGATTCGGGACTGTACCCAAAAGCCACCATTTTGCACGCCCTCTTGGACGTGGTAAGGTGTAAATCAAAGCACAGTGGGAATCACACAAGACTCTATGACGATCTCGGGTCTACAGACTAACCTGTACCAGTGTCACCAGAGAAATGCCATCTGACGTGAGGTATAATACCATCTGGGAGTTCTCGGCGAGTCCGTCCAGTGTACCCAGTCTCTACTGAGCACCCGTATATCATCTCTGATGCCAAACACCAATGGATATGGGATCATCCATCGCCCATCTGTATGGGTCGAGAAGGTATACGCTAGTCTACTCTGGTATATCGATGCCCCGTCTCGATACACCCACGACTAGGGACCTTGAAGGATGTACTTATGGACTACCATGTCCCCACTAGTATGATCCGCATCATAGTCTAGGTAGTCAAGTACACATCCTAAGGGCTTTACCAACATGTAACAGAGAGAAAATCAGTGTACACGTTAAGGTAAAGAGTAACCAGATAGCATACTATCATGTCGAGCAAGAAAGTCCTCTCTATATATGTCCCAGCATCCACTACAATATACATCCTATGTACAGTAATGGCCTCTAGGGCATACATATAACTAACAGGTATCAGTCAGCCCCAGGGGAGAAGCACTGGATAGCAGTAAAGAACATTCTCAAGTACCTGAGGAGGACTAAGGAGATGTTCTTGGTTTACGGCGGAAAAGACCTCAGGATGGAGGCCTATGCTGATTCCGGCTTCCAGAGTGATAAGGACGATTCCAAGTCCATGTCAGGTTATGTATTTACCCTTAATGGAGGGGCGGTGTGCTGGTAGATTTCCAAGCAGGACACCGTTGCTGACTCGACGATGGAAGTGGGGTATATTGCTGCTTGCGATGCCGCAAAAGAAGCGGTCTGGATGAAGAAGTTCCTAACAGAACTTCAGGTGGTTCCTACCATTGTTGATCCAATACCTCTGTATTGCGATAACAACGGAGCTATAGCTTTAGCGAAGGAACCAAGGTCCCATCATAAGTCCAGACACATCTTAAGGCGGTATCACCTGATCAGGGAGATCATTGATCGTCGGGAGATCGAGGTTCGGAGAGTTGCTACTGAAGAGAACATTGCTGATCCATTCACAAAGGCCCTACCTCAGATTCAGTTCGAGAGGCTACTCGAGATCATCGGTCTTCGATATGCTAGTACATGGCCCTAGTGCAAGTGGGGGATTGTTAGTGTATATGCCCTAGGGGCCATTATTGTATCATACTAGTTTGTTTATTACTTAATGGAAGCTTGGGATATTAAAATGTATATAACAGTCTTGCTAAACATGGTCGTATGGTACTTGGTTTTTCTATCTTAATATGTGAGTATATGTATTGATAGAGCTCTTAGGATCTTGCTTGACTACCAGCGTTGTGATGGCAGTCACACTAGTGGGGGCTGGGTGGTCTACAAGCACATCCTTATTCAGGTCCCTACTCGTAGGATTATCGAAACAGGGCATCGATACTCCAGAGTAGACTAGTGTGTACGCTTCTCATCCCAGTTGGGGAGATGGTCTGTCCCACAGCCATCAGAACGTCGTACTGGAGATAGTATGCAGGTGCTCGTTAGGTTACGGATACACCGGACAGGGCTCACGGGGAACTGTTGGTTGGTTTTATACCAGTCGTCAGTTAACAGTTCCCAGGTGACATGAGTACAGCATAGTCCGCAGACTTGACATTGCTACTTCGCCTCGAGTGTGTCTCACTGTTCTTAGATTGCTACCCTACCACGGCTCAAAGGAGTCATGCAAATAGGTAGCAGTTGGGTGCAGTCCCGAGCACTTGGAGGCAGTGGCGGTTAGACATGATTCGTCTCTTCCGGTATTGGGAGTTGATATCGCGCTGTGTCAGAGAGCCATTACGCAAAGTCCCTGGCCAGGGCAAGCAAAATTTGCTGGTAGGTTCCAGTAGTTTCTCAGGGTGTAATGGGCTTCACTCCGACACGCTTGCCTCCCCCTAGGCCCGATATGCGATAGTCTTAGACGAACATACCGGACTGTACGGAGATTATTACATCAGACTAAGTAGGAGTTCGGATGGGTTTCCTCCGTAAGTGCACGGCGGCGCCCCGGCCGTCAATCCGACGCCGGAATGCGGAAATAAAAACTTTTCTAGGACTTAGAAACCCGCACTATAAAACCCGAATCGGGCCATTAACCTAATCCTAGCAAACTATAGAAAGAGTAGAAAGCTATACCGAGGCGATCCGTGTCCTTCGGTCTTCGGCCTCCACTCCGATCTCCTCGCGGAATCTCCGGTCTTCATCTCCTCGTCGGAACGGGAACCACATCGCCAGGTTCTTTTACGGGCTCCCACCTCTGGACCGAGGCAACTCGCGCACGAAGTTGGCAAGCCGACATTCCCAAGAAATGCTGTAGATGAAGTGTGGATCACTTTGCCTCATGGGGTTATGAAGTTGCCATTTGATGGAGGTGAAGAATGGAAATGAGCTTAGGATTTTTGGTGTAATCTAAATGATATGAGATGAACATTTTGCCACCACAAAAATGAACCTCTCACTCTCACCCACAAAATGTGGCCGGCCAAATAGGAATGGGGGGATCAACACAAGGGAGGTGAGTGTAGGGATAACAAATGGTAACCATAAGCCATGTGAAGATAATGAGGAATAAATGTCACATCCAAATCAAGATCAACTCTAATCTCATAAAGCTATGAAATGATGAATGAAAAGAAATGATGCTATCATAATCTTTCCATATCCAAATAAACCCTCCACAATTGCTAATCTGCAAATATGCAAATTAGCCCCTCCATCAGAAAAATCCGGCCGGGAAGGAACAAAGGAAAACTGGCCGAAACAGAATGCAAACTGGCAACTTCAGAAAACTGATCCCGTAATAAATTACAGGAAAACCCCGCGACTGTATATACATACCCGCATTTGTATTCCCACTGAATACAAATGCAAAGGGACAAAATCTACACTGTACAATACTAGGATCCGGCTTAAACCAAAGCCCGCTAGTATTATTCGTCCGATCATGATCCCTGCAATACCGCACGGATAAGATCGAACCCTGCCATATCTCCATACGGCCTCTACAGCATTTCGCCCGAAACTTGAGAAAACGGTCTGTGGGGGACTCTAAAGACTCGTCAACATCTTGGTTGTGGATTTAACCACTAGCACGTCAGAGGTATTAGCCATACGTGATGGGCTACCAGGTATTGACCAAAAGGGACGTCGATGAGCGAACTCATCCTGACACCCTACTGAGCCTGTCGGTGATAATATCCGTACAGTCCGGTCCGTTCGTCTATGAGCATCGCATGGCGGGCCTAGGGGGTTGGTAAAAGTCAGACCCCCAAAAGCGGTATAAGTCGTGTCAGAGTGTAGCCCATAACACCTTGAGATACTACTGGAATACCTACCAGTAAATCTCCTGCCTTGGCAAAGGACTTCGTGTAATGGCTCTCCTAGACACAGCGTGACCTCACCCCCAATACCGGGAGAGACGAACCCCTGCAGATCCGCTCACTGCCTCCATGTGGCTCGGGACTGTACCCAACTAAAACCTGTTTGCACGTCTCCTTTGAGCGTGGTAGGGTAGTAATCAAAGCACAGTGGGAACTCACACGAGACAAATGACGATCTCAGGTCGATGAACTAACCTGTACACATGTCACCAGGGAACTGCTATCTGACGTCAGGTATAAGACCAACTAGCATGTTCCCGGCGAGTCCTGTCCGGTGTACTCATAACCCAATGAGCACCTGTATACATCTTAGGTGAACCAACTGACACCAGTGGCTTGTGAAACCGACCACCGCCCCTCGTCGGGGTCTCGACTGTATACACTAGTCTACTCTGGAGTATCGATGCCCTGTCTCGAAACTCCCACGACTAGGGACCTTTTAAGGATGTGCTTATAGACTACCAGCTCCCACGTATATGATCGCCCTCATACTGCTGGCAGTCAAGCAAGAATACTAGGGGCTCTATCAACGCGCAATAGTGACCTGTAAGGTCACCTAAAGCAGTACACGATGATAAAGATAAACCAGATAGCATACTATCATCTTGAGTAAGACTGTCCTACCGGTATAGGACCTCCCTCAATCATTGCAATCACGTGCCTGTGATCCAATAATTGACTCTGAGGGCACTATCTCCAACAATCTCCCACTTGCACTCAAGGCTAATTATTGCGATGTCGCATACTCACATTCCGTGTGATACCGAATACCCAACTCCTCTACTAGTCAGTCTTACAAAGCTCGTTTGCGAAACTATTGCGTTCGAGGATTAGCCTCAGTGAGTGGATCCGCTGTGATGTTTCTTTCTATGTCTCTCTTTATCTCAAGTTCGCGGAGAAACCCATCTCCCAAATGAGCAATACCTGTCTTAGAATATGTTTGGATGTCTGATGGGACCTAGTTCACAAGTGAACTCCAAATCCAAACTTCTTAGACTGTATTGTAAACTGAACTTAATCAGTATCCTGCGCCATGCCTTCCTCAGTATCGCCTGGACCTCCTGTCCAAAATACTGCCCCTCGTCAGAAGGAAAACTATAACTCTGACAGCCACTCTGTCATCCAAGTCACCTTGGAAGCCTGGAATGATAGTCGTCTCCTAAAGGAGGCTGCCATTATCAAATCCCTAGAACATTCACTTATGTTCTAAAACTGCTTCCGAATGTTTCTCCAGGATTGGATCAATATCAACTTATTGCATCTACTGTAAAAACAACATCTGGTGTGGTACTTGACATCTCATGATTGACTCAATTGCCTAAGAAAGTGATCTGCCAATCATGCATGTCCCTCTCCACTTTAGTCTATAAGACACCTTAAGAGAGGGTGACTCCATCACCTGCAGGTACACCACCATGCCAGGAGTCGTCCATTCTAAAACACCTTTAGAATGCTATCAAAGTACCCTGATTGGGACACTTCCCAAATCTAGATCTAAAACCATAGATCTAGTAACCAGAATGTCTGATATAATATCCAAGTCCTATGTGGAGAAACCTCTGTGTGACAACCAAAGTATAACCGACCGTAGTATAGGAATTTCACTTCCTACTCTGTGTATATCATCCAAATACCAGGACACTACACCCTACTACCTTCTTAATAGATCCATCCTCTATTCTGATGACGTCAAACCTATGACTGTCAAATCAGAAATAGATGATCTATCCCCGCTATATCCGCTTTAGTCTATAAATAGACATAAGCCACCTGTCCACCAATGCTTCCGCTGCTCCCACTGACTACAATAACCCTCTGGCAGAGTCATATAGAAGTACACTTCTAAAGCTAGTTTAGAACAACGCTATACTCATCCTCCTGCCGGGTCTCACAGTCTGGAACAACAGCATTGGAAAGTCTGGGTAAACAAGAACCTCCCTGCCACCGTCCTCGAGCATACCGAAGTACCTCTCGAGCGCCTGAGGTTACCCACCATATCTGCGGAGTGGCCAATGGAATGTCAAAACAAATTGAATCTTTAGGTTCTTATCAAATTTTCAGTAATCGTCTGCGGTTCTGGATTCACTTCCAGTTCTACTATACTCCCACTTCTGTTTTCTGAAAAAATCCATTTTTGTTAAAACTGTGGCGAGTCAAGAACAATATCACTATTGATCTTCCAGATGGTAGAAAGTCAACCCTCATCATAGCCTGGGTCAACCCACAAACAGCCATTACAGAAACGTGCCTTGAGTTATCCAGATTCTGGTTTTAAGCATAAGCCGGACAACTCCCCGTACCTTAACAATGTCAAGATATGAACTGTTCTATATCCAATACAGAAACAGAGGCACTAATTTAATTGAACCATATTCAAATCATGCGACTGTCTCCAGTGCATGTTGACTAAATGGAAAGAGGCCGATCAGCGTTACACAACTTAGGAATGCATCCAGATATGAGTAACCCGAAAGAGAAGGAAGTTCTCTTAATCATTACTATCAACTGAATACTACACACAAGTATCTACATCTTCGATCACCTTGAAGAATCCTGATACTTGCAATACCTGGTTCTCTACTTTATTCCTATACCTATAACTTCTCAAAATTCGGACCTTGCGTTTCTACGAAACACTTGTCTAAAAACTAGAGAAGTCAAAAGTAAACCGAATATAGTACAAGGACCAACCCCTCTGTCCTAATGGACACTGGACAACATAAAATACTCTGTATAAGTCCCTTGAGTCTGATAACTCAATCCCTGTGTGTCGTAGGTTGAAAACTGTACTATGGTTATGAAGGATTACACCGCTGTTTAATGCTCCTTACCTAACCATCCACTGATATAGGTAAATGTCATAGACATAATTTCAAAAAGGTATATCTCACTCTATAAAAATAGACGTACAGATGTATCAATTTGAAATTGGTGCATAACAGCGGATATTCAAAACCAAATATTTGTCGTCCGGCAAACAACCCAGGTGACTTCCTCAAATATCACCGATTACAACGAATCCCGATATAATGAGGATGATCACCTAATTCCCAATAACTTACTCCCACTCATCATCTGTAAAACAATACAGATGTGAGAATCATACCTGGTAAATACATACCCTCGAGCAAGTGTCAAATTGGGAAATTAGTTTTCTTTTAACAGTACACAGTGAAACTGAAACACTGAAATGTTTCGATGGGGTATCCGATTATTCCTAGTAATGCCTCTTCCATTATCCAGATTCACAACTGTAACCGTATAATTCTTTGCCATCTTTCCAAATCCCTTTATATGTCTTTAGTCATTACCTTCTGTACACCCTCTTAGGCTAAATGGTTTTCTTCCTTCCCTACCGTTCGGCACCAGCCTATGGTTTGAAAGAAGACTATCCAATAAGCATAATGGGTGTACTGTCCTAATCCTAGGAGCACTCGCAATGCGAGAGAAGGTGAAGATAAAAGACAACCGAATAAACCTTATTCCTATTTCTTCTGAACCAGAATCCATCCCCGAACTGGAACAAGTTCCTTTCGAGTTCGTATATAACCATACGATGGAGTATCCAAATAAACTGTAGATCTTCGTAGTGATACGGAGTGTCCTGGAGAAATACAAAGGTTAAGTGCGAGTGGTAATGAAATACTTGGTTTGGTCGTGAATAGCAGTCGTAATTTACTTTGCCCTCCTTCTAATCCCTTTATTTGTCTGTACTTAATACCTTCTGTACACCTTAGTTAGGCTAATTGGTTTTCTTCATTCCCTACCGTTCGGCACCAGCCTATAGTTTGGAAGAAGACTATCCAATTTGCGTAATAGGTGTACCGTCCTAATCCAAGGAGCACTCGCAACCTGAGAGAAGGAAAAAGGAAAAGACAACAGAATAGTCTTATTCGTTTTCTCCAAAACTGGAAACCATCCTCGAATAAATTCCTTCAAGTTCGTATATAACCATACGATGGTTTCGTCCAATGGAAGTGGACGTTCGTAGTAATACGGGGTGTCCTGGAGAAAAGGGTAAAAGTAGGAGTGGCAATGAGGTTTGCAACTCTGACAATCCAAAAGCCAGTCTTATAAGAAGGTTCGGTTAATTTTGGTCACTGAGTCATAGTCAAAGGTTGGGTCATGGTCGCTGCCAAAGAGAGAGAGAAAAGAAACACTCAGCGTGCACTCTAACCTAGATTAGAATGGTTATCACTTTATCTAATCAGGAAACCTCCCACTGTACCGTCAAATTCTCCTCCAAACCTGAAAAAAGAATTAGTCTGGATCACCCGAGGAGTAAACCAACTCATCAGTGGGAATCGGGATCCAACTATCATCGCATGATAACGTGACGGAATCCGCTTACATTATCACACTCCAGAAGGTATGCGCATATCTGGCAAGTTTCAGTTTCTTTAGAAACTCCCGATATGATTTTTACCCTATGCTCTTATGACCATGACTTTGGCCAACAAATCATAAGTCACATGTCAAGTTCTACCCGTCATTGTCCAGGTTAATTTGAACCCACCTGTACCTACCCTTGACTTTGGCCAACAAGGCAGTACGACTGTCCCAAACCAACACATCTATCTATGCTGCATATGAATATTAGTGTTTATGCCCTAGAAGGCCATTACTGTATCATACTAGTTTGTATATTACTTAATGGAACCAGGGATATTCACATGTATATAACAGTCTTGCTAAACATGGTAGTATGCTACTTGGTTTTCTCTATCTTAATGTGTGAGTATACGTATTGATAGAGCTCTTAGGATCTTGCTTGACTACCAGTGTTGTGATGGCAGTCACACTAGTGGGGGCTGGGTAGTCTACAAGCACATCCTTATTCAGGTCCCTAGTCGTAGGATTATCGAGACAGAGCATCGATACTCCGGAGTAGACTAGTGTGTACGCTTCTCATCCCAGTTGGGGAGATGGTCTGTCCCACAGCTGTCAGTACGTCGTACTGGAGATAGTATACAGGTGCTCGTTAGGTTACGGGTACACCGGACAGGACTCACAGGGAACTGTTGGTTGGTTTTATACCAGTCGTCAGTGAACAGTTCCCAGGTGACATGAGTACAGCATAGTCCGCAGACTTGACACTGCTACATCACCTCGAGTGTGTCCCACTGTTCTTAGATTGCTACCCTACCACGGCTCAAAGGAGTCGTGCAAACAGGTAGCAGTTGGGTGCAGTCCCGAGCACTTGGAGGCAGTTACGGTTAGACAGGATTCGTCCCTCCCGGTATTAGGAGTAGATATCGCGCTGTGTCAGAGAGCCATTACGCAAAGTCCCTGGCCAGGGCAAGCGAGATTTGCTGGTAGGTTCCAGTAGTTTCTCAGGGTGTAATGGGCTTCCCTCCGACACGACTTATACAGCTATTAGGGGACTGACGCTTGCCGCCCCCTAGGCCGGATATGCGATAGTCTTGGACGAACGGACCAGACTGTATGGAGATTGTCACATCAGACTCAGTAGGAGTTCGGATGGGTTTCCTCATCGGCCTTCTTATCGACAACTACCTGGGGACCGTTACGTACAGCTAGTGCCGCTTGCGGTCTGTGGTTAAACCCACTGCCAGCGTAGTAGTCGAGTCTCTAGAGTCCCACACAGAGAGTTTCCTATTTCAGGCGAAACGATATAGAGGTCGTATGGTTTTACGACAAGGGTTCGGACGCATACGTGCGTTTACGCGGGTACGACTTTCGGACAGTTTTTACCAGTCGGCTTTGGTTTAAGCCAGTTACTGGTATCCGGTTATTGGATTTTTACAGTCTAAAGTTTTTCCGTATTTTTGCGGATTGGAGGGGCGTTCTCGTAATTGTGCGAGAAGCTTCTAGAAGTGGTGACTAAGGAGGTTTAGGTGTCATTTGCATTAAATGAGTTTAGTGAGTCATGAGGGTGATTCATGCATATCATTAATGCATGATAAATGCTTAATGAGTCATGACAATGAATCACCATTAGATATTTGTGAAGCATGCTTATTCATTATGTATTATTCTTTTCTTCATAAATAAGAATGCTTCATATTTATTATGATAACTTACTATTCTCATTTGATAATTATTCTCATCTTCTCTCTCCTCAAGCTCTCCCTCTTCAAAAGACTAATCCTCCCCTCTCATGAGTTGAGTACAAGGGTTAGTAAGACTAAACAATCCATAACCATCACTCTATCTCAATCTATCTTCTTTGATTAGCAATCCAAGAAGGTTAGTTGCCTCAAGTTTAGAGGCTAAGCTTGGAGTTTTGCTCTCGGGTGGATCGTCTACTACTTCGAGAAGGCCGAGGAGAACAAGGAGTTCGTAAAGACGAAGGAGTTGGTTCATTAGGTATAATCCCTAAGCACAGTAGTTTAGAAACACTTTGTGTTTGGTTATTTATAGTTTAGCTTCGATTCAAGCGGTTAGTCGATGTACTACACCCCAATACTTGTGGGGAGACCGATCCGCCGCGGTTCCGCCGCCGAGTTGCCGAGTCAGGAACTCAAATTTCCTGTGCCGCTTCTCTGTGTTATTTGGGATTTTCTGGGATATTTAATATCTGCTCAGGTTTCAGTTTTACAGAGCAGTTTTTGGAGCAATATTAAAGATGTTTAATCGATCGAAATTGTACAGTATTTGCATATTGGATTATATCTGTGATTGATAAATGTGTTCGTAAACCTCCCCTAACTGCTAGTATGTCGGTTGGCAGGGGGTTGCACATTTCTGTAATGGTTTTATCTGTTTGTGCATATGAACTGTTATTGGACTGTTGTGGTGTATAGCCGGGGTTTTGAAATGGGTTATTATTTAATTCATTTGTTGTAAATGTAATTTGTTGTAATATTATTTTGCGGGGCACATCCAGGTTGCGGTAGTAGCCACCGTTGTATTATTTCATTTTACTGTTTTTGCTCCTAGGACAGATCCAAGGTGGGGTACACAAACTGCCGGGCGGGTAGTTTTCCGTACCCGTAGGGATCTTGGGTGGGGTAACGGCTATTCATCACAACTGTGTAATCTGTCTTTTCTTGCAGGCTCAAAAGAAATACAGATTGCTTGCAAATCCAATAAAGTTTATCTGTGTTCTGGAATGTATATCATTGCGTCAGACGAATGTAAAATATCTATATATATTGTAGCTATTTAGACATCACTTATGTTTTACACCCGCGCTAGCTCAGCCCCCGCTCTGTCGTTAGTTAAGTAACCTAACGGGTGATGACGGGACCCCGTGGCGAATGCGGATGGCATAAGAGGACGTTGTATTTTCGTTGTTTTCTGCAATGATAGGTTAATGATGGGACGCATTATCTATAATGCAAAGAAAATAAACCAAGTTGAAATCGTTGGAACAATTTAAAAGAAACCACTCGGTTAATTTTAAAAACAGATATTTTTAAATGCGGAGCTTTAACCACTCCTTTTAAAAGCTATCAGGTTCCTTCGGTTATATCAAGTTCACTACGTTCACGGTTTCGCCAAAACCAGTCGTAGCCCTCCGTCATTTCTTATGAATGGTCAGTAGTATTCAAGCTATGTTTGTTTGGCCCTTAGTCAAGACATAGTGATTGGTAGCTGCTGGGGTATTCATTTGTTGCATAGATAGATGAGTTGGTTTGGGACAGTCGTATTACTTTGTTTGGCCCTTAGTCAAGAGTATACGGATGGGTTCAAATCAACAAGATAATGATGGGCAGAACTTGACATGTGACTTATGATTTGTTGGCCCTTAGTCAAGATCATAAGAGCATGGGGAAAAAATCAATATAGGGAATTTCTAAAGAAACTGAAATTTGCAGAGAGATGCATACCATTTTGAGTTTGATGAATGTTGGTAGCATTCCTACAGCATTATCAGACGATGATATTTGGATCCCGATCCTACTGTGAGTATATGCTACTTATCAGGATATTCGTCACTTAACGATCAATGCTATAAACCTAGTAGGTGTCCAGAAAAGTGTCAGCGAGGTTACGCCCCCAGAGAAAAGAGGTTATTTAATTAAGGAACTTCGCGAAAGCGTTGGAAAACCTCCCTCGAAGTACCGACACCAGCCTGGCAGAACGGTTAAGCAAGTATTGTATGGTGAGAATAGTCCTGGCTAATTCTTCTTTTATGGTTTGAGGAAGGATTCGAAAAACAGTGGGAGCCATCCAGTTTAGATAAACTAAAAACCACTCTAAACTTGCAAGAGCATCATGCTAAAGAGTTTTCTTCTCTCTCTCCTAATTGCAGGGACCCTGAAAATGACTGGACTTAAGTTACTTTTAGAGAAAAATATACTGACAGGGCCAAACTATAAAGATTGGCTGCGGAATGTCAAAATGGCTTTGACCTATGACAAATTGGGGTACGTCCTCACCGCTACGGCACCTGCTCTCCCTGGTCCCAAATCCAGCAATGCGGATAAGGAAATCCGTAAAACCTAGGATTTAGATTGCGCGAAAGCCAAGTGCATCGTGCTTGCCTCGATGAATAATGAACATCAGAGGAGGCACGAGGATATGGACCTTGATGGCTTATTTCTCCATACAAAGGAACTTTATGGAGAGCAATCTCGTATAGCAAGATACGAGACCTCAAAGAACTTGTTTCGAGCGAGGTTGACTGTCGGGTCATCGGTAGGAGAACATGTCCTAAAGATGATCGGCTATATAGAAGAGCTCGCAGACCTTGGGACGACTTTGGATAATGAGCTCTATACAGACCTTATTCTCCAATCCCTTTCTCACACCTACGCCCAGTTTATCCTGAACTTCAACCTTCAAAGAAAAGAAGTTGAACTTCCGGAACTCCTGAACATGTTAAGGAGTGCAGAGGGCACCTTGAAGAATTCAAAGGAAACACCCGCTATGTTTGTTGGCGGTACATCTTCTTCCGGGTCCAAGGCTAGGGCCAAAGGAAGGAAGAAGAAGGCCGCACCCAGACCTAGAGGAGGTGTTAGTAAGGTGGGAGGGAAGGGAAAGAAAAAGATTGCAGTACCGATAGTTGGCCAGGATGAGTGCTTCCATTGTCATAGGAAAAGGCACTGGAAGAAGGATTGCAAGGCGTCGAACGCCAAGAACCAGGAACCGAAGCAAGCTGTGGCTTCGACTTCAGGTGTGTTTGTAATTGAGAATTGTCTGTCGATCAACTCTACTTCCTGGGTATTGGATACCTGATCAGGATCTCATATTTGCAATTCATTGCAGGTACTGAGAAACCGTAGAGTGCTGAAGGAAGGTGATATGACCCTAAAGGTTGCTAACGGAGCTAGCGTGGGAGCTGCGTCCGTCGGGGATTATCTCCTAGGATTGACGAGTGGACACATTTTGGTTTTACATAACTGTTATTTTGTACCAAGCTTAACGTGTAATATCATATCAGTTTCCTTGTTATCAAATAAAGGTTATGATTTCACGTTTGTAAGAGATGTTGTCAACATCCACCTTAATCATGGTTTGATTGGGTCAGGTACATTAAATAACGGCATATATGTTTTAAACCAACTCCAAATTTTCAATGTCCAGAACACACTAAAAAGAAAGTCTCCAGATTTAAATAAAGCTTTCTTATGGCATTGTAGACTGGGTCACATCAATGAGAGAAGGTTGACTAAGTTGCATAGAGAAGGATATTTGGACTCGTTCGAATATCAATCTTATGACACTTGTCAATCTTGTCTCAAAGGAAAGATGACAAAGACTCCATTCACTGGACAAGGAGTAAGAGAGAGCGAGCTCTTAGGACTCATATACAGCGATGTATGTGGTCCAATGTCTACACATGCGAGAGGTGGTTATTCCTACTTCATTACTTTTACAGATGATTTCTCTAGGTATGGATATGTTTTCTTAATGAAGCATAAATCCGAGGCCTTTGAGAAATTCCTGGAATACAAGAGTGAAGCGGAAAACCAAACAGGCAAAAGTATTAAAACACTGAGATCTGATCGAGGTGGAGAATACTTAAGTGCCGAGTTCCTAGGTTACCTAAAAGAGAAAGGAATTCTCTCTCAGCTTACTCCTCCATACACTCCACAGCACAACGGTGTATCGGAGAGACGGAATCGAACCCTATTAGATATGGTACGATCCATGATGAGTAATGCTGAGTTACCGCGATCTTTCTGGGGTTATGCGCTAGAATCAGCGGCATATCTTTTAAACCAGGTTCCAACCAAGACTGTGCCTACCACACCATATCAGATGTGGAGTGGGAAGAAACCCTGTCTAAAACATTTTAGGACATGGGGGTGTCCAGCTTTTGTAAAAAAGCAGCATTCGGACAAGCTCGAGGAACGCTCAGTACAGTGTAAGCTTGTGGGATATCCAAAGAACACCAAGGGATATTATTTCTATTACGCAGAGGAACAAAAGGTTTTTGTTTCTCGTCATGCCCACTTCTTAGAAACTGAATTTTTAGAAAATCAGAAGAGTGGGAGCGCAGTAGAACTGGAAGAAATTCCAGAACCACAAGCTGCTACTGAAAGTTTGGTAGAACCAGAGGTTCAAGAAGAACAGAACATTCCCGCACCCCTCCGCAGGAGTAGTAGGTCGTCTCATCCGCCTGAGAGATACTACGGTTTTCTCATAGATGGGGATAGAGAGGATTGCATCATAGATGATGATGAACCTACTGACTTCCAGCAGGCCATCCAGAGCGGCGACTCGGTACGATGGCTAGATGCAATGCGGACCGAAATGGAGTCCATGTACACCAACAAAGTATGGACTTTGGACTTTGCTCCAGATGGGGTAAAACCCATAGGATGCAAATGGATCTTCAAGAAAAAGATTGGTGTAGATGGACAGGTGGAAACCTATAAGGCTAGACTTGTTGCAAAGGGTTTTCGTCAAAGACCTGGTTTGGATTATGACGAAACTTTTTCTCCAGTGGCTATGCTCAAATCCATTCGGGTCCTTCTTGCTATTGCTGCCTTCCATGATTATGAAATCTGGCAGATGGACGTAAAGACGGCTTTTCTGAATGGAAATTTAGAAGGGAGCGTCTATATGGATCAGCCAGAGGGTTTCAATCAGAGTGGGAGCAGCGGGAAAGTATGCAAGCTGCTTAAGTCCATTTATGGACTAAAGCAGGCATCGCGGAGTTGGAACATCTGTTTTGATGAGACAGTCAAAGAATATGACTTTATCAAAAATCCAGATGAACCGTGCATATATAGTAAAGTTGTAGACAGAAGTGTCGTATTCCTCGTCTTGTACGTGGATGACATTCTATTGATAGGAAATGACATTCCTATGCTACAATCTGTCAAAGGATTCTTGTCACACAGGTTCTCCATGAAAGACCTGGGTGATGCCTCTTACATTCTGGGGATCCGGATCTATCGTGACAGATCCAAGAGGATGTTGGGACTTTCGCAGTCCAGGTATATCGACACTGTACTGAAAAGATTCAGTATGGAAGATTCTAAGCGCGGTAATCTACCGGCTTGTCACGGAATCACCCTCTCCAAAAATATGTCTCCCAAGACTGATTTGGAAAGGGAACGCATGTCTATTATACCCTACGCTTCTGCGGTAGGCTCTATAATGTATGCGATGTTGTGCACCAGACCAGATGTAGCTTACGCACTGAGCGTGGTAAGCCGGTATCAGTCAGACCCAGGGGAGATGCACTGGAAAGCAGTTAAGAACATTCTCAAGTACTTGAGAAGGACTAAGGAGATGTTCTTGGTTTACGGCGGAAAAGACCTCAGGTTGGAGGCCTTCGCTGATTCCGGTTTCCAGAGTGATAAGGACGATTCCAAGTCCATGTCGGGTTATGTCTTTACCCTCAATGGAGGGGCGGTGTGCTGGAAGAGCTCCAAGCAGGACACCGTTGCTGACTGGACGATGGAAGCGGAGTATATAGCTGCTTGCAATGCCGCAAAAGAAGCAGTCTGGATGAAGAAGTTCCTAACAGAACTTCAGGTGGTTCCTACCATAGTTGATCCAATACCTCTGTATTGCGACAACAACGGAGCTATAGCTTTAGCGAAGGAACCAAGGTCCCATCAGAAGTCCAGACATATCTTGAGGCGGTATCACCTGATCAGGGAGATCATTGATCGTCAGGAGATCGAGGTTCGGAGAGTTGCTTCAGAAGAGAACATTGCTGATCCATTCACGAAGGCCCTACCTCAGACGCAGTTCGAGATCATTGGTCTTCGATATGCCAGTACATGGCCCTAGTGCAAGTGGGAGATTGTTAGTGTTTATGCCCTAGAAGGCCATTACTGTATCATACTAGTTTGTATATTACTTAATGGAAGCTTGGGATATTCACATGTATATAACAGTCTTGCTAAACATGGTAGTATGCTACTTGGTTTTCTCTATCTTAATGTGTGAGTATACGTATTGATAGAGCTCTTAGGATCTTGCTTGACTACCAGCGTTGTGATGGCAGTCACACTAGTGGGGGCTGGGTAGTCTACAAGCACATCCTTATTCAGGTCCCTAGTCGTAGGATTATCGAGACAGAGCATCGATACTCCGGAGTAGACTAGTGTGTACGCTTCTCATCCCAGTTGGGGAGATGGTCTGTCCCACAGCCGTCAGTACGTCGTACTGGAGATAGTATACAGGTGATCGTTAGGTTACGGGTACACCGGACAGGACTCACAGGGAACTGTTGGTTGGTTTTATACCAGTCGTCAGTGAACAGTTCCCAGGTGACATGAGTACAGCATAGTCCGCAGACTTGACACTGCTACTTCGCCTCGAGTGTGTCCCACTGTTCTTAGATTGCTACCCTACCACGGCTCAAAGGAGTCGTGCAAACAGGTAGCAGTTGGGTGCAGTCCCGAGCACTTGGAGGCAGTGACGGTTAGACAGGATTCGTCCCTCCCGGTATTGGGAGTAGATATCGCGCTGTGTCAGAGAGCCATTACGCAAAGTCCCTGGCCAGGGCAAGCGAGATTTGCTGGTAGGTTCCAGTAGTTTCTCAGGGTGTAATGGGCTTCCCTCCGACACGACTTATACAGCTATTAGGGGACTGACGCTTGCCGCCTCCTAGGCCGGATATGCGATAGTCTTGGACGAACGGACCGGACTGTATGGAGATTGTCACATCAGACTCAGTAGGAGTTCGGATGGGTTTCCTCATCGGCCTTCTTATTGACAACTACCTGGGGACCGTTACGTACAGCTAGTGCCACTTGCGGTCTGTGGTTAAACCCACTGCCAGCATAGTAGTCGAGTCTCTAGAGTCCCACACAGAGAGTTTCTTATTCCAGGCGAAACGATATAGAGGACGTATGGTTTTACGACAAGGGTTCGGACGCATACGTGCGTTTACGCGCGTACGACTTTCGGACAGTTTTTACCAGTCGGCTTTGGTTTAAGCCAGTTACTGGTATCCGGTTATTGGATTTTTACAGTCTAAAGTTTTTCCGTATTTTTGCGGATTGGAGGGGCGTTCTCGTAAGTGTGCGAGAAGCTTCATGGTGCTTCTCTGGTCATCTCTCGGGCAGTCATCACGACCACTCGTAAAGCAGCATGTCACTATCGTCGGTCTCTGGCTCTCTGAATGTACGTGACACATCTGATCCTGGATGCAAGTATCATTCCAGCAGTGTCCTGGAAGGAATCCTGCTCAAGGTCTCTTCCAAGTCTCATCTCTGCCAAATTTCCAGGAGTCATCGTCCTTACTATGTCTGTTTCTTGCTTCGTAATGGCTGCATACTCGACGCGACTCTTTTTGGAAGGTATATCCAATAACAATGCCTCGGTATGCGCATCGCATCTCCGATGTCAGCGGAGTGGAACGTCATCATATCCAGATCGTGTACGAACCTCTTACTCCATTTTTCTCTAATGTCGACCGCTTTGGACTCGTCTGGTCGTGGCTGCATGGACTGAGCATCCAACGGCTATCCTCGTATCTGGAGTCTCCCAAGAAATGCATCTCACCATCTAGCATCCGAATTAAGTCGAGCTATCCGGTCGAGTCGTCAAAACCTCATAATCCCCCAAGAGCTCAACATCTTGGGTACGGTATAATAGTATCGAGTACATACCACAGCATCGATGGTCCAGCTGTAGAAGGGCAAATCCAAGCCTCACTAATGGCGCCGCAGAACTGCCGCAAACCCTAAGGTTCAAAGGCTTTCACACGGTCATTAAGTCGAGTTAGGGTTTCATTCTTCTAAAGGGACCATAGAATTGCCTGCATGTCTTTCTGAATACTTCAAACTTGGAATAATAGGTTACTGACATTCGATCATCTCTGTCGACTCTCAACGTCTCCGCGTGAAGTCGTCTCTAGCTGGAATCAATCTATCTGATGACCTCGCAACGGGGTAGCGAACAATCCACATATCCTAGTCATTCATCCTCGGTGACTAGTGATCTCCTATAATCTCTTAGTACAATCTCGTACTGCAATAGCTCCAACATCTGGGCAAAATCCCGTCGTTCGCAGCAATAACTGGCTCACTCGTCTGCACGCTGAACAGTGCTTCAATCATCATGAATGAGCAATACATCAACGATCATCAGTATCTGGCTGGCCTCTGTCAGTGGCTCAATCCTCCTGTGCTGATCGGCACGTCCAAGTAATCTCATACAGCGATCCATCAAACGCTCGTGGCGCAAAACACAATCAAGACACATCTCTGCAAATGTGTGTCTCCGGAATAATGCTCTGGTCAGTCCTTGTTCGTAACGAGCTCATGCTGACCGCAACTCTAACCGTAGTTCTCCCTGCCCGTAATCGTGGCAGCAAAACCATAACTGATACCGATGAGGCTAGATCAGGAAGGAATATGATACTGAAAAAAAAATGTACATCCTAAGGCTCCTTAAGTGGAGTGGCGTGTCGTAAATATGCCGCGGAACATACCAACGGTACGTCACTCTACTTTAGTCACCTATTCCATCAACCAAGGGTCATCCTATACTCCTAAGGTAAAAACCTAACGCTCTGATACCAACTTTGTCACGACCCGAAAGTACGGAACATGACCGGCACTTAGACTACGAACGTCTCAAGGCGTACGTATGCTAAGTAAGCCGAAACCCAGAAATCTAAACCAAGAGAAGTAGTAGAGAATAGGAAGAACCATATCAAATCAACCTGTATGCAACATAATATACAACGCCTAAAGGCGAGGATCACAACAGAAATGGAACTCAACCAGCAAGAAACTCAAGAAATATAACATGCTACTCTATGGTCGAAAGAATAACATTACTGGTCTCTATCTCAAAAAATACAAGTTTGGTTGATGGAACTTCTAGATACAACTGAAATATAATATACAAGGTATAATGATGGGTAAGATACAATAAACCCACCCGTAAAGAAACCGTGCCCGCAAAGCCGTAATGAAATCCGTACGGCAACACCTGCAAGAAACTGGGGCACAACGGGGGTGAGTTGCCAACTCGTGAGTAGAAAAAAATCTACGCACAGAAATCACACAAATAACGCAACCTAGGTCAATGATCATAATATATCCTCAAATATATGAATAACATGTAGCCTATAACAAGGCTAGGGTAAATATCTAACCCGAGTGTAATCTCATGTGCCCGTGTCAGTGCCTCAGGTAGCAATATATATCATGTGAATGAGGTATGAATGCATGAAAACAGAATACATGTAAATGAAGAAACTGTTTTCATAAATTAGTGAGATTTCCTTTGTATTTTTAAAATGAGGTATCATAAATGAAATCAGCATCAACAGTGTCTAGCATCGACACAAAACATAAATCTCAATGTCTCAAAACCTCAGGCTCCGGCCATCCGTACTGGGATGTATCATCAAATCTCAGTACCTCAATATCTCGAAATCTCAATGTCTCAATCTTAATATCTAGGGCGCTGTCAGTCCAGACCGGCCCCTACCATCCATCTCAAGACCACGACGGTATCCTCCGGATATCCGACGCATCGGGTAAAATCACCGGTAGGTAGTCTCCCCCTGCCAGGCTCATCGTCATCACCACGAGCTTCTTGCCCCGGGGTACCTTACCGGGTCCGCCATGTACCCGAAACGGTTCATCCAACTCCTCGAATCGGGTCTCCAAATCTATCAGCAAACTCATGGTGGACGACTCATACGTCATGGGAAAAACCGCATTTTTTATTTAAAAAGAGAAAGAAGAAGTTTGTATATGTTTTGCGGTTTTCCCCAAATCTAGAAAATCTCATGGAAATCCAAATCCAAAACCTCAATAGCACGTAAAAAGTGAATATATGCATGAGAATCCTTGAATGCGGCATAACAATGAATAACAGTATGCATGAGGTAGCAGGTAATAACTATATTGTCTAAACTAACATATAAGGCAAGTACACTAATATCATGTCTAAACTATTAACTAACAGGCTATGTCAAGCAATAATATTTTCTAAGGTGTACGTGACATGGCAATTACCGATAAAGATGTGTGTGAGCCGGCAAGTAAGTGTACGTGGTACATACGCATCATCGGTAATGGTGCCGGTGTCCTAACCACAAGATATCAACAGTAGAATATGAAGCATAATATAAGCATGTGATGCGGAGCAAACAACAATAATGAGCGGGAGCTGAATACTAGACGCAACGATAACTAATCTGTTTTAACCTAATATAAGTCCTACAATGGTGCCTTTTGAAATAACACGAATCGTGGGGTTTTGAAAATAGGGGCTACGGTGTTTTTAAGAAAGATGCGTTTTTTGAAATATCCGTAGGATCCCTTAGGCTGTCTTTAAAAATACACACGATTCGTAAGCTTTGAAATAGGTAGGAACCGAATCTAATCTAGCAACTAACTAAACTAAAGGGCTACGCTACAAGCTAGACTACAGGTAAGGAAACCGCCTAACATCTGAGTCGATACATATACATACCTGTATATGTATAGTCGGTGATCCCGCCTCAATAATATCATATCCATAACCAGACATCCCAAGTCAAGAGTGCAGATCAATCATTAAAATATAGCTCGTACGTAAATCCGTCGTACGGCATCCCCAAATCTGGGTACGGGACAATATCACATTTGTCGTATTATTCATCAGGTATTCTCTTTATCAAGATCATCATCTGGGTATTGACCTAAGTCTAGCACAATACCAACATCATCACAAAAATCAAGATCTGACTACTGATCGACAGTCTAGTATAAATCGGTATTTTCATCATATATCATCACAAGAGTATATATCGCCCAAGGCGGCCTATCACAAGTATCCTGTCATATCATATCATATCATATCTCATAACATAATCAAATGTCGATCATCTAAAATATATATATATATATATATATATATATATATATATATATATATATATATATATATCACTATTGCTATGGCATCATCATTCCCAAAATCCTCTAAAGTATCAAGACATATCTTAATCATGAATTTTACCGTCATAACATGTCATTTCACCGATATCATAAACTCAGATCAACTCCTCGACTCAAATCAATCCCATGTATCATCCTCAAATCCGTATGTGAGCACAATATCCCAAAATCCATGGGAACACATATCCACATAGGATCCTATAACCACATATGACATAAGGATGTATGCATATATGTATGCGTGCGTACGTAGGTGTAGTGCACCCATTACCCAAAGGTTTCGTAACCTTTCGCCAATCCGATATACCAATATCCATTTAAACATCAATAATAAACCCAACAACATATAATATTTATAGATGTGTATACGCATCCGTATACATCACCTCGGACTGCGGGGGTGCTATACGCCATCCACCCGACTTCTCCCCGTAGATATAAATCTACTCGCCTGGTCCTCGCTCGCCGGTGCCGACGTCGCCACGCACTTGCTGGTCGTCTCGAAGTCCACATGGGGTACCTACATATCATAACGCACCATATCGCATTAAAATCCGACTCATGACCAAAACGACACACGAATCCCATATAGGTCAAAACCTATGGTTGCTTTCACAAATCAACCCAAAAACCCTCGAAGTCGGCGTACAAACGCCAAACCGTCGAGAACAACCCAAACACACTCATTTGCACATTCACGAACACTAATTTTAATATAAAATAGGTTAAAACTCACAAAAATCCCAAATTCACCCTAAAAGCCGTTTTTTTTGAAAAACTAGCAAGCAAAATTACCCGTTTTAGTACAAAACTCGACGTTTAAACAATTCTAGCGGCCATAATACTTATTAAATATCTTAAATAAGTCATAAAAATAATTTCCATAATTTAATCCCAATAAATTTCATTAACCCCGGAAACCTAGTTTACTAATTATCCAATTTTAATAATTTTCAAGCAAAAATTCACAATTTAACAATTAAGCTTAGTTTTGCATATCCTAAGGTATTAAACCACTCATCATAATGTTAATAATGCTTTGAAACCATAATTAGAAATTTTATCTAACAATTTAACTTAATTTTTAAAACCTAGTTTGCAATACTATGCAATTTGGGCAATTTAAAAGTAGCAATTAGCAAGGTGCAACAAGATTAAGTTTTACATAACAATAACATGTTAATCTACTCTTTAAGACCATAATCTAATGATAACAATCCTAATAAAAATTTAAACCCTTCTCTAGAATTTCCTAAACTAGCAATCACAACCAAATTAACACTTGAATAAATTAGATTAACATAATTAAACAACAATTAAACTTTAGGGTTAAGATTATACCTCCACAATTTAGAGATCTCCCATGAAATCAAGCCTCCCAAAATGCTCTCTTTTCACCAAGATCCATGCTTGAATGGCCAAGGAAAAATGGGTAGGGATTAGATTTTGATTTTGTGAGGTTTTGCATGGTGTTTTGATGAATTTTACAAGAGTTTTTGAAAAGAAAAGAAGTGATGAAGGGGGGGAAGAGCTGCTGCAGCAAGGGCTGAACAAAATGAGGGAGTTGCTGATTTGGGGAGGGGAGGGGTGAGGTGTGAAGTCAAAGGAAAAAAGAAGACCCATACCTCAAGTCAACACACCCATTTCTTTATTGATTTCTTTATTTCCTTTGTTCTCTTTTCTAAAAATGGGGTGGTAATATGGTGAAGGGGGTTCGGCCAGCAGTATAGGGGGGAGGAGAGAGGGTGTGGGTGAGTGTGGGTGAGGAAAATAAAAGATAAATACTATACCCCAATTTCCCTTTACACAATTTCACCGAAAAAGCCTTTTTCTTCGATAATTTCCAAACCGTTTTGGCAAACGTTTTCATTTCAAAAACCACATGATAAAATTTTATTTAAAGTTTTATGATGCACAAAATTTGTTTCAAATCATTCCAATTTGTAATTTTCCCTAATTAAATGTATTAGTGACGGCTTAAAATAATAATAAAATAATATTTTTTTCAGAAAATTTGAAATTTCACCAGCGGCTCAATAAACACCAAATAATAGCAATTACATAGCTAGAATATGTATATTTAATTTTTATAATAAGATATTTGTATTTTGACTTTTTACAGAAAACCCCCTTATTTTACCGATTTTTTCGAAATTTCACCGAAACGATTTTCAAAACGTTACAATCTTCCCCCCTTAAAGAAATTCGGTCCTCGAATTTAAATTCAAACTCCCCCAAATACTAAAACATCTAAGAAAAACCATCAAGTCGTCGGGGCTCCGAAATTGTAACTACATAAAACAAATCGTAGCGCAGCGTATGCGCTTGAAAAATGAGCATATAACTCAAATCGAAACTCCGTCAAGCATCCCGCAATCATCGGAGTCATGGAGAAGACATCAATGCCAAATCCAAATCAAAACCAATATGACATAACTCGAAACTATACATGTAAATATCGAATCTATATATGTAAGTATCTGAAGGAAATGTATGCCAAATCTCTTTAAGTCGCTGTGCAACGCGTATAACACTGCACAGTGGCGGACGTCTATCATAAGAAAATAACTATATACATATACCTTTGTTTGAAATGTACGTTCCGCCGTTTTGGAAACAATTTAGAAGGGTCTCCTTGTTTTAAACATTTTGTGTGATATCAGACACGTAGGTAAATACTAAGGCTATAGCTCGCTTTTTGGAAATCCCTTCAATAACTATCAATGCATGCAAAATATATTCAGGTACTGTCCTCTGACTAGTCCTGCTCAGTACGAAAACACATAGCAATATCATAAAAACGTATTGCTCTATACGAAATAAATCTTAAAATATGCACATGAATGCTACGTGCGTCTGGTGCGCACGGAAATCAACATCCATGAATGTGCCATACATGCACACAGAAACAACATCTAAGTGCATCGGGTGTGCACGAAACATCTGTCGTAGGCAACGTGTGTGCCTGACAGCAAAATCAGGTGCATCTGACATGCACGAAAAATCTCGAATTAGTGCATCTGGTGTGCACCAAATCGCATCTCGTAACAGGCGCCCAACAGACGCTAAAATCCAAATCAGGTGCATCCATCGTGCACGAAATCATGAAATCCAATATCAAGCGTCGAACATGCGCAAAATCCAATCAGGTGCATAAAGTGCACAAAACAAATATCGAGTATCACAATCGAAATCGAAGTCCAGTGCATCTAAGTGTACAAAAGGCGTATCACTGCACTGCAAGCATATAATAACTATACAGAGTGCAGGAACCAAATCGTGTGCATGCATACGCACAAAACCAACTCAACTGTTTAAAACCGTAAAATCACAAACATGTGAAACTAAAGCACGAAAACGATATCAAGTGCAACACTGTGCAAAGATCGTAAATCCTCAATCATCAAAATCAAATCATACGAATAAATCACCCAAAACATCGTAATCAAATATGGCGGAATAGTACCGCTCAAGCGCATCCTCTAAGAATCTCGGGCCAACTATCGCGGTCACTAGTGGGACGTCTCGTTGATGATCATGAACTCTGGACTGCTGGTGTGCGTAACAATGACCACTCCTGGGTCCAAGTCTTCTCTGTGAATTGTCAATATCACGATCAATCGGCTCATCGGCCCTGTCGGATGTGCTAACGGGGACGATTCCGTTCTGGCACTTCTCTGGTCATCTCTCGGGCAGTCATCGCGACCACTCGTAAAGCAGCACGTCACTATCGTCGGTCTCTGGCTCTCTGAATGTACGTGACACATCTGATCCTGGATGCAAGTATCATTCCAGCAGTGTCCTGGAAGGAATCCTGCTCAAGGTCTCTTCCAAGTCTCATCTCTGCCAAATTTCCAGGAGTCATCGTCCTTACCATGTCTGCTTCTTGCTTCGTAATGGCTGCATACTCAGCGCGACTCTTTTTGGAAGGTATATCCAATAACAATGCCTCGGTATGCGCATCGCATCTCCGATGTCAGCGGAGTGGAACGTCATCATATCCAGATCGTGTACGAACCTCTTACTCCATTTTTCTCTAATGTCGACCGCTTCGGACTCGTCTGGTCGTGGCTGCATAGACTGAGCATCCAACGGCTATCCTCGTATCCGGAGTCTCCCAAGAATTGCATCTCACCATCTAGCATCCGAATTAAGTCGAGCCATCCGGTCGAGTCGTCAAAACCTCATAATCCCCCAAGAGCTCAACATCTTGGGTACGGTATAATAGTATCGAGTACATACCACAGCATCGGTGGTCCAGCTGTAGAAGGGCAAATCCAAGCCTCACTAATGGCGCCGCAGAACTGCCGCAAACCCTAAGGTTCAAAGGCTTTCACACGGTCATTAAGTCGAGTTAGGGTTTCATTCTTCTAGAGGGACCATAGAATTGCCTGCATGTCTTTCCGAATACTTTATACTTGGAATAATAGGTTACTGATATTCGATCATCTCTGTCGACTCTCAACGTCTCCGCGTGAAGTCGTCTCTAGCTGGAATCAATCTATCTGATGACCTCGCAACGGGGTAGCGAACAATCCATATATCCTAGTCATTCATCCTCGGTGACTAGTGATCTCCTATAATCTCTTAGTACAATCTCGTACTGCAATAGCTCCAACATCTGGGCAAAATCCCGTCGTTCGCAGCAATAACTGGCTCACTTGTCTGCACGCTGAACAGTGCCTCAATCATCATGAATGAACAATACATCAACGATCATCAGTATCTGGCTGGCCTCTGTCAGTGGCTCAATCCTCTAGTGCTGATCGGCACGTCCAAGTAATCTCATACAGCGATCCATCAAACGCTCGTGGCGCAAAACACAATCAAGACACATCTCTGCAAACGTGTGTCTCCGGAATAATGCTCTGGTCAGTCCTTGTTCGTAACGAGCTCATGCTGACCGCAACTCTAACCGTAGTTCTCCCTGCCCGTAATCGTGGCAGCAAAACCATAACTGATACCGATGAGGCTAGATCAGGAAGGAATATGATACTGAAAAAAAAATGTACATCCTAAGGCTCCTTAAGTGGAGTGGCGTGTCGTCAATATGCCGCGGAACATACCAACGGTACGTCACTCTACTTTAGTCACCTATTCCATCAACCAAGGGTCATCCTATACTCCTAAGGTAAAAACCTAACGCTCTGATACCAACTTTGTCACGACCCGAAAGTACGGAACATGACCGGCACTTAGACTACGAACGTCTCAAGGCGTACGTATGCTAAGTAAGCCGAAACCCAGAAATCCAAACCAAGAGAAGTAGTAGAGAATAGGAAGAACCATATCAAATCAACCTGTATGCAACATAATATACAACGCCTAAAGGCGAGGATCACAACAGAAATGGAACTCAACCAGCAAGAAACTCAAGAAATATAACATGCTACTCTATGGTCGAAAGAATAACATTACTGGTCTCTATCTCAAAAAATAAAAGTTTGGTTGATGGAACTTCTAGATACAACTGAAATATAATATACAAGGTATAATGATGGGTAAGATACAATAAACCCACCCGTAAAGAAACCATGCCCGCAAAGCCGTAATGAAATCCGTACGGCAACACCTGCAAGAAACTGGGGCACAACGGGGGTGAGTTGCCAACTCGTGAGTAGAAAAAGATCTACGCACAGAAATCGCACAAATAACGCAACCTAGGTCAATGATCATAATATATCCTCAAATATATGAATAACATGTAGCCTATAACAAGGCTAGGGTAAATATCTTACCCGAGTGTAATCTCATGTGCCCGTGTCAGTGCCTCAGGTAGCAATATATATCATGTGAATGAGGTATGAATGCATGAAAACAGAATACATGTAAATGAAGAAACTGTTTTCATAAATTAGTGAGATTTCCTTTGTATTTTTAAAATGAGGTATCATAAATGACATCACCATCAACAGTGTCTAGCATCGACACAAAACATAAATCTCAATGTCTCAAAACCTCAGGCTCCGGCCATCCGGAATGGCATGTATCATCAAATCTCAGTACCTCAATATCTCGAAATCTCAATGTCTCAATCTCAATATCTAGGGCGCCGTCAGTCCAGACCGGCCCCTACCATCCATCTCAAGACCACGACGGTATCCTCCGGATATCCGACGCGTCGGGTAAAATCACCGGTAGGTAGTCTCCCCCTGCCAGGCTCATCGTCATCACCACGAGCTTCTTGCCCCGGGGTACCTTACCGGGTCCGCCATGTACCCGAAATGGTTCATCCAACTCCTCGAATCGGGTCTCCAAATCTATCAGCAAACTCATGGTGGACGACTCATACGTCATGGGAAAAACCGCGTTTTTTATTTAAAAAGAGAAAGAAGAAGTTTGTATATGTTTTGCGGTTTTCCCCAAATCCAGAAAATCTCATGGAAATCCAAATCCAAAACCTCAATAGCACGTAAAAAGTGAATATATGCATGAGAATCCATGAATGCGGCATAACAATGAATAACAGTATGCATGAGGTAGCAGGTAATAACTATAATGTCTAAACTAACATATAAGGCAAGTACACTAATATCATGTCTAAACTATTAGCTAACAGGCTATGTCAAGCAATAATATTTTCTAAGGTGTACGTGACATGGCAATTACCGATGAAGATGTGTGTGAGCCGGCAAGTAAGTGTACGTGGTACATACGCATCATCGGTAATGGTGCTGGTGTCCTAACCACAAGATATCAACAGTAGAATATGAAGCATAATATAAGCATGTGATGCGGAGCAAACAACAATAATGAGCGGGAGCTGAATACTAGACGCAACGATAACTAATCTGTTTTAACCTAATATAAGTCCTACAATGGTGCCTTTTGAAATAACACGAATCGTGGGGTTTTGAAAATAGGGGCTACGGTGCTTTTAAGAAAGATGCGTTTTTTGAAATATCCGTAGGATCCTTTAGGCTGTCTTTAAAAATACGCACGATTCGTAAGCTTTGAAATAGGTAGGAACCGAATCTAATCTAGCAACTAACTAAACTAAAGGGCTACGCTACAAGCTAGACTACAGGTAAGGAAACCGCCTAACATCTGAGTCGATACATATACATACCTGTATATGTATAGTCGGTGATCCCGCCTCAATAATATCATATCCATAACCAGACATCCCAAGTCAAGAGTGCAGATCAATCATTAAAATATAGCTCGTACGTAAATCCGTCGTACGACATCCCCAAATCTGGGTACGGGTCAATATCACATTTGTCGTATTATTCATCAGGTATTCTCTTTATCAAGATCATCATCTGGGTATTGACCTAAGTCTAGCACAATACCAACATCATCACAAAAATCAAGATCTGACTACTGATCGACAGTCTAGTATAAATCGGTATTTTAATCATATATCATCACAAGAGTATACATCGCCCAAGGCGACCTATCACAAGTATCCTGTCATATCATATCATATCATATCTCATAACATAATCAAATGTCGATCATCTAAAATATATATATATATATATATATATCACTATTGCTATGGCATCATCATTCCCAAAATCCTCTAAAGTATCAAGACGTATCTTAATCATGAATTTTACCGTCATAACATGTCATTTCACCGATATCATAAACTCAGATCAACTCCTCGACTCAAATCAATCCCATGTATCATCCTCAAATCCGTATGTGAGCACAATATCCCAAAATCCATGGGAACACATATCCACATAGGATCCTATAACCACATATGACATAAGGATGTATGCATATATGTATGCGTGCGTACGTAGGTGTAGTGCACCAAATACCCAAAGGTTTCGTAACCTTTCGCCAATCCGATATACCAATATCCATTTAAACATCAATAATAAACCCAACAACATATAATATTTATAGGTGTGTATACGCATCCGTATACATCACCTCGGACTGCGGGGGTGCTATACGCCATCCACCCGACTTCTCCCCGTAGATATAAATCTACTCACCTGGTCCTCGCTCGCCGGTGCCGACGTCGCCACGCGCTTGCTGGTCGTCTCGAAGTCCACATGGGGTACCTACATATCATAACGCACCATATCGCATTAAAATCCGACTCATGACCAAAACGACACACGAATCCCATATAGGTCAAAACCTATGGTTGCTTTCACAAATCAACTCAAAAACCCTCGAAGTCGGCGTACAAACGCCAAACCGTCGAGAACAACCCAAACACACTCATTTGCACATTCACGAACACTAATTTTAATATAAAATAGGTTAAAACTCACAAAAACCCCAAATTCACCCTAAAAGCCGTTTTTTTTGAAAAACTAGCAAGCAAAATTACCCGTTTTAGTACAAAACTCGACGTTTAAACAATTCTAGCGGCCATAATACTTATTAAATATCTTAAATAAGTCATAAAAATAATTTCCATAATTTAATCCCAATAAATTTCATTAACCCCGAAAACCTAGTTTACTAATTATCCAATTTTAACAATTTTCAAGCAAAAATTCACAATTTAACAATTAAGCTTAGTTTTGCATATCCTAAGGTATTAAACCACTCATCATAATGTTAATAATGCTTTGAAACCATAATTAGAAATTTTATCTAACAATTTAACTTAATTTTTAAAACCTAGTTTGCAATACTATGCAATTTGGGCAATTTAAAAGTAGCAATCTAACAAGATTAAGTTTTACATAACAATAACATGTTAATCTACTCTTTAAGACCATAATCTAATGATAACAACCCTGATAAAAATTTAAACCCTTCTCTAGAATTTCCTAAACTAGCAATCACAACCAAATTAACACTTGAATAAATTAGATTAACATAATTAAACAACAATTAAACTTTAGGGTTAAGATTATACCTCCACAATTTAGAGATCTCCCATGAAATCAAGCCTCCCAAAATGCTCTCTTTTCACCAAGATCCATGCTTGAATGGCCAAGGAAAAATGGGTAGGGATTAGATTTTGATTTTGTGAGGTTTTGCATGGTGTTTTTATGAATTTTACAAGAGTTTTTGAAAAGAAAAGAAGTGATGAAGGGGGGGAAGAGTTGCTGCAGCAAGGGCTGAACAAAATGAGGGAGTTGCTGATTTGGGGAGGGGAGGGGTGAGGTGTGAAGTCAAAGGAAGAAAGAAGACCCATACCTCAACTCAACACACCCATTTCTTTATTGATTTCTTTATTTCCTTTGTTCTCTTTTCTAAAAATGGGGTGGTAATATGGTGAAGGGGGTTCGGCCAGCAGTATAGGGGGTAGGAGAGAGGGTGTGGGTGAGTGTGGGTGAGGAAAATAAAAGATAAATACTATACCCCAATTTCCCTTTACACAATTTCACCGAAAAAAGCATTTTTCTTCGATAATTTCCAAACCGTTTTGGCAAACGTTTTCATTTCAAAAACCACATGATAAAATTTTATTTAAAGTTTTATGATGCACAAAATTTGTTTCAACTCATTCCAATTTGTAATTTTCCCTAATTAAATGTATTAGTGACGGCTTAAAATAATAATAAAATAATATTTTTTTCAGAAAATTTGAAATTTCACCAGCGGCTCAATAAACACCAAATAATAGCAATTACATAGCTAGAATATGTATATTTAATTTGTATAATAAGATATTTGTATTTTGACTTTTCACAGAAAACCCCCTTATTTTACCGATTTTTTCGAAATTTCACCGAAACGATTTTCAAAACGTTACAATATTTTACTTTCTGTACTAGGATTACCCCAAGGTGGGGTGCACGGATAGCCGGGTTCTAGAAGGCAACAAGCCCGCATCTCATGGCACTGAGACGGAGGGGGCTTCACTCTGGAATTGGCGGGCTATTCTCCGCACTCGTAGGGGGTACAGGTTGACCCAGGAGGGGTGCCCAAGTTGCCGGATTCCGTGAAGTGCTGGGTGGTCCATTCACGGTGCTGAAAGGGGCTGCCTCGCTTCAGGTTTTGGCGGGTAACTTGCCGCGCCCGTAGGGGTCTAGGATTTCATTGCACAGGCTATCCACACGACCAGGAGAACGTCGGGTTTCAGTAGTGGCTCTGTGAAACCCGGGGATCCCAGATATCTGTATTGTTCTGTGATGCTGTACATTTCTGTGATGTTGCATTTTTATCACGCCTTGAGCGAAATATAATATATTGGTATATATATTAGTAGATGTTGTATATGTTTTGCATCTGCGCTAGTCCAGTCCCCGCTCTGTCGTTAGTTAGCTAACCTAACGGGTAATGACGGGACCCAGTGGCGAATGCGGATGGCATATACGTACATCAGTATATTTTCGTTCTTTTTGGTGTGATCAATTGATGGGACTGCATTGATTCGGATCAATGCAAGTTTAAAACAAACCTAATCTAATGTTGTTGGAACACTTTTCAAAAAGCTGTTATTGCAAGGACGTTCTCTTTTATTTTGCATCGTGGTATTCAGTTGGAATATCCTGCTCCTCAGTCGACGAGGCAAGGGCCGAGATCCCTTCACCGGGAGTGACCCCTTGGACAAAAAGTTTGCGTCAGGGCAATAACTTCACTATAGCGGATTACTTTTGCTTTGCATCGTGGTATTCAGTTGGAATATCTTGCACCTCATTCTACGGGGAAAGAGCCGAGATCCCTTCACCGGGAGTGACCTCTTTAGCAATGGTTTTGTCTCTATATTTTTAAAAGCTATTCGTTCCTTCAACGATATCAAGTTCATTACGTTAAAGGTTTTCGCCAGAAACCATTCGTAGCCCTCCGTCGTTTCATATGGGTGGTCAATAGTATTCAAGCTGTGTTTGTTGGCCAAAGTCAAGGCACGGTGTTTGGTAGCTGTTGGGTATTCATATGCAGCATAGATAAATGCGTTGGTTTGGGACAGTCGTACTACCTTGTTGGCAAAAGTCAAGGGTATGTACGGGTGGGTTCAAATTGACCTGGAGAATGACGGGTAGAACTTGACATGTGACTTATGATTTGTTGGCCAAAGTCAAGGTCATAAGAGCATGGGGAAAAAATCACATCGGGAGTTTCAAAAGAACTGAAACTTTCCAGATATGCGCATACCTTCTGGAGTGTGATAGCGTGAGCGGATTCCGTTACGTTATCATGCGATGATAGTTGGATCCCGATTCCCACTGATGAGTTAGTTTACTCCTCGTGTGACCCCGACTAATTCTTCTTTCAGGTTTGGAGGAGAATTTGAGGTGACAGTGGGAGGTTTCCAGATTAGATAAATTGGTAACCATTCTGATCTAGGTTAGAGTGCACGCTGAGTGTTTCTTTTCTCTCTCTCTTTGGTAGCGACCATTGACCCGACCCTAAGACTATAACTCAGTGACAGAAATTAACCGAACCTTCTTAAACACTGGGTTTTGGATTGTCAGAGTTGCGAACCTCATTGCCACTCCTACTTTTACCCTTTTCTCCAGGACACCCCGTATTACTACGAACGTCCACTTCCATTGGACAAAACCATCGTATGGTTAGATACGAACTCGAAGGAATTCGGGGATGGTTTCCGGTTCTGGAGAGAACGGATAGGACTATTCAGTTTTCTTTTCCTTTTACCTTCTTTCAAGTTGCGAGTACTCCTTGGTTTAGGAGATAGTACACCTATTACGCAAATTGGATAGTCTTCTTCCAAACCTTAGGCTGGTGCCGAACAGTGGGGAATGAAGAAAACCAATTAGCATAACGATGGTGTACAGAAGGTATTAAGTAAAGACATAACAAGGGATTAGTAAGAGGGCAAAGTATATTGCGACTGCTATTCACGACCAAACCAAGTATTTATTCGCCATCCTAAATCACCTTTGTATTTCTCCAGAACACTCCGTATCACTACGAAGATCCACAGTTTATTGGATACTCCATCGTATGGTTATATACAAACTCGAAAGGAACTTGTTTCAGTTCGGGGATGGATTCTGGTTCAGAAGAAATAGGAATAAGGTTTATTCGGTTGTCTTTTATCTTCACCTTCTCTCGCATTGCGAGTGCTCCTAGGATTAGGACAGTACACCCATTATGCTTATTGGATAGTCTTCTTCCAAACCATAGGCTGGTGCCGAACGGTAGGGAAGGAAGAAAACCATTTTGCCTAAAGGGGTGTGCAGAAGGTAATGACTAAAGACATATAAAGGGATTTGGAGAGGTGGCAAAGAATTATACGGTTACAATCGTGAATCTGGAAGAGGCATTACTAGGAATACCGGGATACCCCTACGAAACATTTACAATGTTTCAGTTTCACTGTGTACTGTTAAAAGAAAACTGATTTCCCGATTAGATACTTACTCCAGGGTATGTATTTACCAGGTATGATTCTCACATCTGTATGGTTTTACAGATGATGAGTGGGAGTAAGTTATTGGGAATTGGGTGATCATCCTTATTATATCGGGATTCGTTGTAATCTGTGATATTTGAGGAAGTCACCTGGGTTGGTTGCCGGACGGCAAATATTTGGTTTTGAATATCCGCTGTTATGCACCAATTTCAAATTGATATATCTGTACGTCTATTTTCATAGAGTGAGATATACCTTTTTTGAAATTATGCCTATGAAATTTACCTATATCAGTGGATGGTTAGGTAAGGAGCATTAAACAACGGTGTAATTCTTCATAACCATAGTACAGTTTTCAACCTACGACACACAGTGAATGAGTTATCAGACTCAAGGGACTTATACAGAGTATTGTATGTTGTCCAGGGTCCATCAGGACAGAGGGGTTGGTCCTCGTACTATATTCGGTTTACTTATGACTTCTCTAGTTTTTAGACAAGTGTTTCGTGGAAACACAGGGTCCGAATTTTGAGAAGTTATAGGTATTTGAATAAAGTAGAGAACCAGGTATTGCAAGTATCGGGATTCTTCAAAGCGATCGAAGATGTAGATACTTGTGTATGGTATTAAGTTGATAGTAATGGTTAAGAGAACTTGCTTCTTTTTCAGGTTACTCATAATTGGAAGCATTCCTAAGTTGAGTAACGCTGATCGGCCTCCTTCCATTTAGTTGACATGCACCGGAGACAGCTGCATGATTTGAATCTGGTTCAATTAAATCAGTGCCTCTGGTTCTATATTGGATATAGAACAGTTCATACCTTAACGATGTTAAGGTACGGGGAGTTGTCCGGCTTTTGATTAAAACCAGACACTGGACAACTCAAGGCACGTTTCTGTAATGGCTGTTTGTGGGTTGACCCAGGCTATGACGAGGGTTGACTTTCTACCATCTGGAAGATCAATAGTGATATTGTTCTAGACTCGCCACAGTTTTATTAAAAATGGAATTTTTCAGAAAACAGTAGTGGGAGTATGGTAGAACTGGAAGTGATTCCAGAACCACAAACGATTACTGAAGATTTGATAGGAACCTAAAGATTCAATCTGGTTTGACATTCCATTGGCCACTCCACAGATAAGATGGGTAACCTCAGGCACCCAAGAGGTACTCCGGTAGCCTCAAGGACGGTGACAGGGAGGTTCTTGTTTACCCGGACTTGCCATTGCTGTTGTTCCAGGCTGCGAGACCCGACGGGAGGATGAGTATAGCGTCGTTCTAAACTAGCTTTAGAAGTGTACGTGTATATGACTCTGCCAGAGAGTTGTCGTAGTCAGTGGGAGCAGCGGAAGCATTGGTGGACAGGTAGCTTATGTCTATTTATAGACTAAAGCAGATATAGCGGAGATAGATCATCAATTTCTGATGTGACAGTCATAGGTTTGACTTCATCAGAATAGGGGATGGATCTGTTGAGATGGTAGTAGGGTGTGATGTCATGGTATTTGTATGACATACACAAAGTAGGAAGTGATATTCCTATACTACGATCGGTTATACTTTGGTCGTCACACAGTGGTTTCACCACATGGGACTTGGACATTATATCAGACATACTGGTTACTAGATCTATGGTTTTAGATCTAGATTTGGGTGGTTTCCTAATTAAGGGTACTTAGACAACATTCTAAGAGTATTTAGATTGGACGACTCCTGGCACGGTAGTGTACCTGCAGGTGATGGAGTCACCCTCGCTAAAGGTGTCTTACAGACTAAAGGGGAGAGGAATGCGCATGATTGGCAGATCACTTGCTTAGGCAATTGAGTCAATCATGAGATGTCAAGTACCACACCAGATGTTGTTCTAGCACTAGATGCAATAAGTTGATATTGATCCAATCCTGGAGAAGCAGTCGGAAGCAGTTTTAGAACATAAGTGGATGTTCTAGGGATATGATAGCGAAAGCCTTATTCGGGAGACAGTTATCATTCCAGGCTTCCAAGGTGACCTGGACGACAAGGAGGTTGTCAGAGTTATAGTTTATCCTTCTGACGAGGGGCAGTATATTGGACAGGTGGTCCAAGGCAATACTGAGGGAGGCATGGAGCAGGATACTGATTAAGTTCAGTTGACGATACAGTCTAAGAAGTTTGGATTTGGAGTTCATTTATGAGCAAGGTCCCATCAGACATCCAGACACATTATAAGACAGGTATTGCTCATTTCGGGAGATGGGTTTCTCCGCGAACTTGAGATATAGATAGACATAGAAAGAAACATCAAAGCGGATCCACTCACTGAGGCTATTCCTCGAACACAATAGTTTCGCAAACGGGTTTTGTGAGACTGACTAGTAGAGGAGTTGGGTGTTCGGTATCACATGGGCTGTGAGTATGCGACATCGCAATAATTAGCCTTGAGTGCAAGTGGGAGATTGTTGGAGATGGTGCCCTCAGAGTCAATTATTGGGTCACATGCACGTGATTGCAATGATTGAGGGAGGACCTATCCCGGTAGGACAGTCTTACTCATGATGATAGTATGCTATCTGGTTTATCTTTATCATCATGTACTGCTTTAGGTGACCTGACATGTCACTATTGCACGTTGATAGAGCCCTAGGATTCTTGCTTGACCACCAGAAGTATGAGGGCGATCATATAAGTGGGAGCTGGGGTCTATAAGCACATCCTTAAAAGTTCCCCAGTCATGGGAGTTTCGAAACAGGGCATCGATACTCCAGAGTAGACTAGTGTGTACATTCGAGACCCCGACGAGGGGCGGTGGCCGGTCTCACAAGCCACTGGTGTCAGTTGGTTCACCTAAGATGTATACAGGTGCTCATTGGGTTATGAGTACACCGGACAGGACTCGCCAGGAACATGCTAGTTGGTCTTATACCTGACGTCAGATAGCAGTTCCCTAGTGACATGTGTACAGGTTAGTTCATCGACCTGGGGATCGTCATTTGTCTCATGTGAGTTCCCACTGTACTTTGATTACTACCCTACCACGCTCAAAGGAGACGTGCAAACAGGTTTTAGTTGGGTACAGTCCCGAGCCACATGGAGGCAGTGAGCGGATCTTCAGGGGTTCGTCTCTCCCGGTATTGGGAGTGAGGTCGCGTTGTGTCTAGGAGAGCCATTACACGAAGCCCTCGGCCGAGGCAGGAGATTTACTGGTAGGTATTCCAGTAGTATCTCAGGGTGTTCTGGGCTACACTCCGACACGACTTGTACCGCTTTTGGGGTTCTGACTTTTACTAACCCCCTAGGCCCGCTAAGTTCTCGATGCGTAAATCGAATCAAATATTTAAATTGACCGCAATCAAACTACGGTGTCAGCTGTAGCTAATGAATGAGTGCGGATCGTCCACAGGGATCTCGAGATTCGTTTGTATTTTAATTTGTTTGAAATGAAATGTTAAGCAACAAGAAAACAAGATTCAAGAGTGATTTGTATTCGTGTGTCACAATTCTCTACTAAAGAATCACGAAACTTATAAACAATCAAGAATCGGGTTTCAATGGTATTTTCCAAACAACAATCAAGAATAATAGAGAGGCTCGTAGGAATCGATCGGATCTTAGATGTGTTGTAGTCTACAATATTTCGTATTCTTGTCCTTCGAAGAATTGATGCTAGATCAATGGTTATCGACGAGAGTTAGGGTTTTCTTGATGAAATTAAGGTTTCATCTCTTAACCCTTGTTCTTTCGAGGATACCATTTATATTCTAGCCTCTAGCAATTTCAAGAAGCGATCGGATTTCCCCAATCTCGAGCGATGTCGATCAAGAAAGCATCGCAACGAATTGGGTCGTCGATTCTTGAACTTGCTAGGGTTTACAAACTCGTGGGATTCAAGAATCGATTACAAATTTGCTACATCATCATACTAAAGATCGTTTCGACTCCTTAACGAGCGGAGTTTTGTTCACACATCACCACATAGACAATATTCAAGAATAGTAAAGATAACATGATGCGGAATTTAAAGAAAACAAGAATGAAGAAAATATCACCTTTTATTTAATCAACAATTTCAAAACATTCTTTCAAGATCTACAAGAAGAAGAAAATCGATCGTTGACTCGGCTTCGCTCGTCTCCGTGGATCGTGGATCTACTTTTGATCTCTTGCCCGATGGAAGATCGGCTCGACTCATAAAAGGGTTGAAGGAATCTTACTTGGCTTGCACTCAAGATCTTGAATTGTGGTTGGATTTAGGGTTAGGATTTCCTACAAGCTTTCTCACTAAACTTGAGGAAGAGGAAGATGAAGAAAGAAAATGGCTAAAATCTAAGATGTTGAATTGTTGTCAAGAGATAGCCCTAGATTTTTTCCAAGATGAAAACATGTGAGTCTAGGGTCCTATTTATAGAACTTTCAAACCCTAGGTTTAGGTTTAAATTGGACTTTCCCTCCCAAAGTTTGTTGACAAGGTTTGTTGGGCTTTAGCTTAGGGTTTAAGCAAGGGTTTAGGAAAGTTCTAGAAGTATTAGGCTAGTTTAGGAGTTTGCTGATCTGGTGGAAGTGTCTGGAATCTTCTGGAAGTTTGTGTGCATTTCTCAGCAGTGGGCACTGAAACAGGAGTTTTGGTGAAATTTGAGGAGCTGAATCCCTGGGCCCGCCGCGCAACCGCCGCATGAGGTACCTTTAGGCCGCTCTTCCGCCGCGCATTGATGGGCTTGGGTCTTGGGCTTTCTTCTGTTGCTTGGTACTGCTGTATGGGCTTTTCTTTGATGTTTAGAATTGTAGTTGCCCTTCTGTGTTGATACCAGATTTAAGTTCAGTGAATTTACGAGTAATTTTAATGGTCGAGTAATGTATTGATCGAGCAAGCATCTCTTTTCTTGCACAGACTACGAAACAGGGTTTGCAAGATATGGAAAATATGCTATGTAATGCAATGCAGTTAATTTCCCTAGAATTGCCGGTTTTAAGGTCGAATACAAGTAATTTGATATTTTGCGACCGATTAGCTAATATGTGAATTATGAATACCGTACACTTCTATATGTATGCAGATGATAAGGAAATTGCCGGTTAAAATATGCAATATTTTCGACTGATCAAATACCCCCAAACTTAATTTCGATCGTCTCGAGCGAATGTTTTATTAAAAAGAGAAGGAGAAAACAAAGAAAGAGAAAAACTAACTAGCACACTTTCGTAGGCAACACGATTGCACTGAGCACGTGCAACAAGCCTTTGAACCTCTAGGTGCCCCTAGTAGGAGGAGTGTTGTCTCCTAAGGGTTTTCAGCGGATTGCACCCACAAAATCCAAAAATAAAAGCAAGATCATGAATATTACATTTAAAGACAAGAATTGTAAAAGAAAAGCCTTGAAAATTAGGGTTTCCAACTAAGCTAGCTTTTCGGTTGTCATGAGCCCTATCTTAATGGTCAAGAAAAGATGTTAGAAATCACGTCCTCCCTCAATAAAACATCATCTTATTCTTCATTCCTATCTTTATTCCAAACATCGATCATATCACCCTGCGTGTGTGTAAAGACATCCCTACACCCGGAGAATTCAATTCAAGCTATCATACTCTTGCCCATCAACCTCAGTACTACTTGGCAAACGAGATTGCTTACACACTTTCATGCGACCGTTAATACTTCTTGAGGTACTAACCGACCGATTACTAATGTGCATGCTAACTTGGTGTATTTTCCTAGTCTTGCACCACCTCAGGCATAGCAGTGACTCCCAGACCAGTTGACCTTGGGGCACTAGGTGAAGAAGCACCCTTTTGCTATATATTTTTCTTGCCCTTGGTGATAACAAAACCAGTATCCATTTTTTTTCACCACTTTAAAACAAATTTTTTTTTTTTTTCATACTTTTGGTTTTAAGACAAGAGCATTTCAAGGTATCCTCTACTATCCCAGGCTTTAAGATGTGTGTAAGTGCGAATAGCAGGGTAGCAACGTTCAAAATGTTTGGCTTCCAGAATAGAAACTATTTTTCATACTTATTTTTATCCTCAGATTAGTAACGTCCTTCATCTTGCTAACCCTTGGGACAACGGCTCATAACTACTTATTACTAGTTCGTATAAGAAAACTTCTAATTTTCTTAGTTTTCTAAAATTTTTCCAATCTCATGGATGTAATTGTTCACTGTCTAAACTTTCATTATCTTATTTATATACAAAAAAGTGTAAATATTAAAATTATTTTTATATTTGAAAATTTTTAAATTTTTATGGGTTTTGAAAATTTTCAATTTTTATAGATTTTTAAAAGAAATGTTTTGTGCTTATGCAGATGATATGCAAATGATGCAAAAATAAGCACAAACCTCCCCCAAACTTGTTTTCAACAGTGTCCTCACTGTTGCCGACAGTTATACCTACAAAAATCTGTAAATCTGGGGGGAATTATTAGTGGGGGCAAAATATATAAGTGAAGAACTTCCCCCAAACTTGTTTTATTTACTCACCTTCATTCAAAAAAATGATGCAATGATATACTGGACATGAAAGTGACACGGAGGAATTTTAATCAAAATAAACTGGCTCTTGTAAGAACAAGAGCTCCTCCGTGGGGTCAGTGGAAAAATACGGCTTTAATCTATGTCCATTTACTTTGAAAACAGTGCCGTTTTTAACATTTTCAATATCTACTGCCCCGTGCGGGTATACAGACCGCACAACAAAAGGTCCCTTCCAACGAGATCGGAGCTTACCCGCATGAAGGTGTAATCGTGAATCATAAAGAAGGACTTGTTGACCAGGTAAAAATGTTTTCCTTACAATGTTTTTATCGTGAAAAACCTTAGTCCTATTCTTTGTAATTACAGCATTATCATAAGCTTCATCGCGGAGTTCGCTTAGCTCGTTTAGTTGCAGCTTCCGAAAGTTGCAAGCAAGGTTTAGATTAAAATTAATTTCCTTTATAGCCCACAATGCTTTATGTTCTATCTCAACAGGTAGATGACATGCTTTTCCAAACACTATCCTATATGGAGACATTCCTAGGTCGGTCTTATATGCAGTCCTGAATGCCCAAAGAGCATCCGTCAATTTGGTTGACCAATCTTTTCTATTTTTAGCAACAGTTTTCTCCAGGATAAGTTTGATTTGTTTGTTAGAGATCTCAGCCTGCCCGCTTGTTTGGGGGTGATATGGTGTAGAAAGACGGTGGTTGATTGAATATTTCCGCATCAGAGTCTCGAAAGATCTGTTGCAGAAGTGTGTCCCATTATCGCTAATAATAGCGCGTGGGTGTCCAAATCGCGAGAAGATATTCTCTTTCAAGAACTTAATGACAACTTTCCTGTCATTAGTGCGACTTGGAATGGCTTCTACCCACTTGGAGACATAATCAACTGCCAGCAATATGTACAGATTCCCAAAGGAGTTGGGAAAAGGACCCATAAAGTCTATGCCCCAAACATCAAACATTTCAACAACCAGAATGGGTTGCTGAGGCATTTCATTCCTTTGGGATATTCTACCCGTATACTGACATTGTGTACAGGTTTTGCAATGTTCAAATGCGTCCTTGAATAAGGTCGGCCAATAAAATCCACATTGCAACACCTTTTCCGCTGTTTTTCTAGGACCAAAGTGACCCCCACAGACCTGATCATGACAAAATGAAAGAATACTCTTGAACTCTTCATTCGGGACGCACCGGCGAATGATCTGATCAGGACAATATTTAAACAAATAGGGCTCGTCCCAGTAATAGTGTTTTACTTGGGAAAGAAAGCGGTATTTGTCCTGTTTTGACCAATCGCTCGGTATAAGTCCCGTGGCATGAAAGTTCACAATATCCCTGAACCATAGTTCAGAGGATACGCTCAAGAGTTGTTCGTCAGGGAACGAGTCATTGATCGGCAGGGTCACAGGGGAAGAAATGATGCGTGAAAGGTGGTCAGCAACTACGTTTTCACATCCTTTCTTATCTTTGATAACAAGATCGAATTCTTGTAAAATAAGGATCCAACGTATTAGTGGACCTTTGGCATCTTTCTTCGCCAACAGATGTTTCAAAGCGGAATGGTCAGTATATACAACAATAGGTGAGCCGATTAAGTAAGGCCTGAATTTTTCTAATGCGAATACAACCGCTAATAGTTCTTTCTCTGTGGTTGTATAATTGATTTGCGCATCATTCAGGGTCTTACTAGCATAGTAAATCACGTGTGGCATCTTTTCAATGTGCTGTCCTAGGACAGCACCTACTGCAAAATCAGATGCGTCACACATCAGCTCAAAAGGGTAGTCCCAGTTTGGTGATGATAAAACGGGGGCTGAAGTGAGTGAGTGTTTAAGTGAGTCGAAAGCTGTCTCGCAATCCGAGTCAAAGTGGAATGTCGTATCCTTGGCCAGGAGTAGTGTTAAAGGTCTAGCAATTTTGCTAAAGTCCTTTATGAATCTCCTATAAAAGCCAGCATGGCCAAGGAAAGAGCGAATATCTTTGACGCTTCTGGGATGAGGGAGGTTTTGAATGACATCTACTTTAGCTCTGTCAACCTCAATGCCTTTCTGTGAAATGACATGTCCAAGGACTATTCCTTCTTGGACCATAAAGTGGCATTTTTCCCAGTTCAAAGTCAAGTTCTTCTCTTTGCATCGAGTAAGAACAGCGTCAAGATTCGCTAGGCATTCAGAAAAAGAGTCTCCAAAAATCGAAAAGTCGTCCATAAAGATCGCCAGGAAATTCTCTACCATATCAGAGAATATCCCCATCATACACCGCTGAAAGGTAGCGGGAGCATTGCATAGCCCGAAGGGCATGCGACTGTAAGCAAAGGTACCAAAAGGACAAGTAAAAGTGGTTTTATCTTGATCCTTTTTGGCGATGGGGACCTGATTGTAGCCTGAGTAACCGTCCATGAAACAATAGTATTGTCGTCCTGCTAAGCGTTCTAGCATTTGATCAATAAATGGTAGAGGAAAATGATCTTTCCTCGTAGCAGCGTTGAGTTTTCTATAATCGATGCATACACGCCATCCAGTTTGGGTGCGTGTCTGAATCAACTCATTCGCTTCATTTGTGATAACTGTGATGCCGGATTTCTTAGGAACGACGTGTATAGGACTTACCCACTGGCTATCGGAGATCGGGTATATAATACCACTATCTAAGCATTTGACGATCTCTTTCATGACAGCTTCCTTCATGACGGGATTTAACCGTCTCTGTGGTTCTCGGGTCGGTCTGGCATCATCCATCACATGTATATGATGTTCAACAATCAAGGGACTGATCCCTTTGATGTCCGCCATACTCCAACCAAACGCCTCTTTATTAGATCTTAATACCGATAAAAGTGCATTCTCTTGCTCTGATGCAAGGGAAGTGGATATTATAACCGGTAAAGTCTCCTTCTCACCAAGATATGCATATTTTAGGTGAGAGGGTAAAACCTTGAGATCTAATTCTGGCGGAGAAATGATAGAAGGAAGGATCATAGAATGATTTTTGGATTTACAAAGAAGCTCAGAACCTGTGAAAGATACAGACTCGGGTGGAGAAAAGTCAGAAGTGCAGGACTCAAGTGTAAGTGAAGTGTCCTCACTAAGATCAAGTGTAAGATCAAGCAGAGATGTGCTAATGTCATCGAGATCAGTAAAGCAAAGTTCCTCGGCTCCACAACTTTCGGGAGCGATCTCATGGACAGAACACACATCTAAAATATGAGCACTAGGTTCTGATGGCTGACTTCCAACTTTGTAGATATTTAGTTCAATGGTCATATTTCCAAATGATAAATTCATTGAACCGTTTCTACAATTTATAACAGCGTTGGAAGTGGCAAGAAAGGACGACCTAAAATCACCGGAATTTGGCCCCGGGGGTTTGCTACAGGATGTGTGTCGAGCACAATGAAGTCTACAGGGAAAACAAATTCCCCGACCTTTATTAACACATCCTCTAATTCACCCCTTGGTTTGGTGATAGATCGGTCCGCCATCTGGAGAGTACAATGAGCAGGTTTCAGCTCTCCAATTCCTAGTTGCTCATAGATAGAATAAGGTAACAGGTTAACACTCGCGCCAAGGTCTAAAAGAGCATGATTTATGTTTTTACCCCCAATCGAAATCGATATTGTAGGACATCCTGGGTCCTTTCGTTTCTTTGGTAGCTGGGGAATAAAAGCAGTGCTGATATTATTAGCCATAAAGACCTTCTTCGGCACTTGAGTCTTCCTCTTCCTAGTGCACAAGTCCTTTAGAATCTTCGCATAAGCGGGGACTTGTTGAATCGCATTTAGGAGAGGGATATTGATGTTAACCTGTTTGAACATTTCTAAAATTTTCTCCATATGAGGACTCGTTCTGTTAGCCCTTAGCCGGTTCGGGTAAGGTGCTTTCGCAATAAGCGCGGGGTCCATCATAGGAGAAGGAAAGGGGGGTAGACGAGATCCCAAAAGAGGAGTGGGGACCGTCTGTAGAGAACTATAAGGGTTGGGTGAAGGTGTTGAGCCTAAAGGGAACTGGAGAATAGGCTCGTGCGAAGGTGGTTTGGTAGAAGAAGAAGGATCAGAAGGAGAAGTGTGTGTATGTGGAAAGGTCTCAGCCGGGGTTTTGAAATGATTATCAGTATTATCAATATCTTCCCCGACATTATTATTCAGCACTCTTCCCGATCTCAACGTAGTAATGGCATTTACATTGTAATGCCCAGGATTCTGTAGGGGTTGAGAGGGAAGTTTCCCTTTTTCTCTCGCACTCATTTCAGCTTTGAGGCGTGCAATTTCAGCTTCCATCGTTCTAATACTCTCAGCTTGTGACGCTGAGTTTTTCTTTATTTCACTGACGGAAGATCTAACCTCAGTTGAAACTTCCATGAAATTGGATAAAAGTGATTTCATGGTTTGAGTGAATTGAGAGAAATCGTCAGAACAGGACTGCATAGGATTAGACCGTGCAGGAGTGTTGCCCTGGTTTTGGAAATTTTGTTACTGGTAGGGGTGCTGAGTGAGTTGGAGGGGTTGCTGTTGTGGTGGAGGAAGAGCCCTTTGAAAGTTATTTGTGTTTGGAACCGTGTTTTGAGATTGATTTTGGTTCCAAGCAAAATTCGGGTGGTTCCTCCAACCCTGATTGTACGTGGAAGAATATGGATCGTTTCGAGGTCGTTGAAATGCGGCATTAGAATGCTCGTGACCTTGAAACGCCGAATTTAATGGACATTCTTCCGTTAAGTGTGACGGATCAGAACAGCACCCACAAATAGTTTTGGGGAGTGATACCGGGTTTAGGGAGGCTGCTGCAAATTTGTGTTCCATAGCGTCGAGCTTCTTTTGCATTGCTGCCATTTCTGCTCGAACACCTATGGATACATCTATTTGGTGTACGCCACCCCTATTCAATGGTTGGGTTCCACTCTCCCAAATTAGTGATTTTTCAGCGAACTCTTCTAAGTATCGCCAAGCTTCCCCATCATCTTTGGTCATAAAAGTACCTTGACACATATTTTCAAGGCTCTGTTTAGTGCTAGGGTTACTGCCCTCATATATGATTCGGCAAAGTTCCCATCTCAGGATGCCGTGATGAGGACATTGAACCAAGAGATCCTTGAAACGTTCAAAGTATTTTGAAAATGGTTCGGTAGGGAGCTGGGCAAATTGGTTCAGTTCGCTACGGATTCGAGCCGTCTTTTGGACTGGGTAAAATTTCTTTAGGAATGCAGCGACGAATTCTTCCCAATTCGTAATAGAGTGTGCAGTAGTGTTATATAGCCACTTCTCGGCTATATCGCACACGGTAAAAGGAAGAAGTCGTAGACGCATCGCATCCACAGAAAGTTGAGACGTACCCATCATAGCGCATACGTTTTCAAATTTGGTAATGAAAACGTAAGCGTCCTCGGTCTCGAGTCCGTGGTATTTAGGTAAAAGGTTGATATACTGGGGCTTGATTTCAAAGTTATCCCCATTGGCTGGTGGTGTGGATAAGCAGGTCGAAAGAGGACCTCTGTGTGGATAGCATCTTTCCTGGAGAGAAATGTGGGGAGGATTCTGCGCACCAACGGACGGTGGCAGATTAGGGTTAAAGAAGTTTGATGGATTCGGATCCATCGATGTGGGTGTGGTAGTAGGTAAAGAAAAGGTAAATGGAGAATTATCGACTTCGGAGTCGATAAAAGGTACGCGGACTAAACGGGCACTAGAATCCCGTGTCCAGCCTATCTTGTACTAAAAAGGGTTAGTACAAGTGGCAGCGTTGGCTTATAATTAGGGGTAAAATGAATGCGGTGTTTGCTTTGAAAAGGGACGGATTTTGAAAAAATGATGCGACAACCAAATGCAGCACACCAACCCTAAAATCTAATGGTCACCTAGGTCCGGCTCTAGACCGCTCCTAACTGCCAAAAGACAAGTCGTAGGATCAATCCTCCACTGCCTCTTTGTCCCCCTGTGGCCGGATAAGTGCCAGGTAAGTGGGAAGGAACCACCACTACAGTGGACCTAATTAATAACCACTAGCCTTAGACACACTCGCCTTAGGCACCACAAGAAAACGCGGATAAGCAATGAATTACCCACGGCCCTCTCTTGTCCTAAATGAGCGCGACAGTCCTTAGAGTCATCTCTAGATTTCTTTTAGTTAATGGGGGTAAATGCGGATGCAAGTTTGGTGGTTTTCGGGGCCTAGGAAGGGTAATGAAATCCCCACCTAATTTGGATTTGGCCGTGCCCCTTAAATTCCGTATTTAATATGCAAAACAACCAAGAAAAACAAAATCACGCACAATTTTAATTTGCTTTTTGCGGCGCAGCTATTGTTTGCAAAGAATCCTGCAGAAAGGATTAGTTGGAGCTAAAAAGGGAGAGGGGAGAGAGTAAGAAATCACCCACTGGAAAATTTTCCAGAGAACCCTTCAGACTGCGGCGCTTCCGCCGCAAAAACCATGTATATGCCGCCCTTCCGCGGTCAGTTGTTGGGTTCACTGCGCCAAATTTCTTCAGCTGCTTTCTGTTCCTATCTCCAGCTCTCTGGTATATCCCAAATAATTTTTCCACAGCTCAGAATGCTCCAGATCACCTTGCAATCAAATCACAACACACGTATAAGAGTTTGTACGAATTTTGATTTCAAGAAGTGAAACGTAATAATTCTTTCACTTCAAACTATAAAATGTAAACGAATTAGCGCGTAATCCCCGGCAACGGCGCCATTTTGATTGATGTAAGTTCTCGATGCGTAAATCGAATCAAATATTTAAATTGACCGCAATCAAACTACGGTGTCAGCTGTAGCTAATGAATGAGTGCGGATCGTCCACAGGGATCTCGAGATTCGTTTGTATTTTAATTTGTTTGAAATGAAATGTTAAGCAACAAGAAAACAAGATTCAAGAGTGATTTGTATTCGTGTGTCACAATTCTCTACTAAAGAATCACGAAACTTATAAACAATCAAGAATCGGGTTTCAATGGTATTTTCCAAACAACAATCAAGAATAATAGAGAGGCTCGTAGGAATCGATCGGATCTCAGATGTGTTGTAGTCTACAATATTTCGTATTCTTGTCCTTCGAAGAATTGATGCTAGATCAATGGTTATCGACGAGAGTTAGGGTTTTCTTGATGAAATTAAGGTTTCATCTCTTAACCCTTGTTCTTTCGAGGATACCATTTATATTCTAGCCTCTAGCAATTTCAAGAAGCGATCGGATTTCCCCAATCTCGAGCGATGTCGATCAAGAAAGCATCGCAACGAATTGGGTCGTCGATTCTTGAACTTGCTAGGGTTTACAAACTCGTGGGATTCAAGAATCGATTACAAATTTGCTACATCATCATACTAAAGAACGTTTCGACTCCTTAACGAGCGGAGTTTTATTCACACATCACCACATAGACAATATTCAAGAATAGTAAAGATAACATGATCCGGAATTTAAAGAAAACAAGAATGAAGAAAATATCACCTTTTATTTAATCAACAATTTCAATACATTCTTTCAAGATCTACAAGAAGAAGAAAATCGATCGTTGACTCGGCTTCGCTCGTCTCCGTGGATCGTGGATCTACTTTTGATCTCTTGCCCGATGGAAGATCGGCTCGGCTCATAAAAGGGTTGAAGGAATCTTGCTTGGCTTGCACTCAAGATCTTGAATTGTGGTTGGATTTAGGGTTAGGGTTTCCTACAAGCTTTCTCACTAAACTTGAGGAAGAGGAAGATGAAGAAAGAAAATGGCTAAAATCTAAGATGTTGAATTGTTGTCAAGAGATAGCCCTAGATTTTTTCCAAGATGAAAACATGTGAGTCTAGGGTCCTATTTATAGAACTTTCAAACCCTAGGTTTAGGTTTAAATTGGACTTTCCCTCCCAAAGTTTGTTGACAAGGTTTGTTGGGCTTTAGCTTAGGGTTTAAGTAAGGGTTTAGGAAAGTTCTAGAAGTATTAGGCTAGTTTAGGAGTTTGCTGATCTGGTGGAAGTGTCTGGAATCTTCTGGAAGTTTGTGTGCATTTCTCAGCAGTGGGCACTGAAACAGGAGTTTTGGTGAAATTTGAGGAGCTGAATCCCTGGGCCCGCCGCGCAACCGCCGCATGAGGTACCTTTAGGCCGCTCTTCCGCCGCGCATTGATGGGCTTGGGTCTTGGGCTTTCTTCTGTTGCTTGGTACTGCTGTATGGGCTTTTCTTTGATGTTTAGAATTGTAGTTGCCCTTCTGTGTTGATACCAGATTTAAGTTCAGTGAATTTACGAGCAATTTTAATGATCGAGCAATGTATTGATCGAGCATGCATCTCTTTTTCTGCACAGACTACGAAACAGGGTTTGCAAGATATGGAAAATATGCTATGTAATGCAATGCAGTTAATTTCCCTAGAATTGCCGGTTTTAAGGTCGAATACAAGTAATTTGATATTTTGCGACCGATTAGCTAATATGTGAATTATGAATACCGTACACTTCTATATGTATGCAGATGATAAGGAAATTGCCGGTTAAAATATGCAATATTTTCGACTGATCACCCGCCATGCGATGCTCATAGACGAACGGACCGGACTGTACGGATATTGTCGCTGACAGGCTTAGTAGGGTGTCAGGATGAGTTCGCTCATCGACGTCCCTTTCGGTCAATAGCTGGTGGCCCGTCACGTATGGCTAATACCTCTGACATGCTAGTGGTTAAATCCACAGCCATAGTATTGACGAGTCTTTAGAGTCCCCCACATTCAGTTACTCAAGCTTTCGGGCGAAACGCTGTAGATGCCGTATGGAGATATGGCAGCGTCCGATCAGATACGTGCGGTATTGCAAGGATCAGGATCGGACGGTTTGTACTAGAGGCCGTATGGAGATATGGCAGCGTCCGATCAGATACGTGCGGTATTGCACGGATCAGGATCGGACGGTTTGTACTAGAGGCCGTATGGATATATGGCAGGGTTCGATCAGATACGTGCGGTATTGCACGGATCAGGATCGGACGGATAATACTAGCCGGCTTTTGTATAAGCCGGATCCTAGTTTAGTACAGTGTAAATTTGTCTCATTGCATTTGTATTTAGTCGGAATACAGATGCGGGTATGTATACACAGTATCGGGGTTTTCCTGTAATTTATTACGGGACCAGTTTTCTGGAGTTGCCAGTTTGCTTCCCGTTTCGGCCATATTTCTTTGTATCTTTCATTGGCCGAAGTTTGGTGGAGGAGGGCTTATTTGCAATTGTGCAAATAAGCATTTGTGGAGGGTGGTGATTGCATATTGTTGTATCATGATGGTGCACCATCCATTGACCTCACTTGACTTTCTTTTTCCATGATTGCTTGACTTTGGATGTCATGATGGTTGTGGTGGAGTGTTGGATTTAGCTTGTTATTATTCTTGATCATGATCACCTTTCTCTCTCTCTTTCTTGTGATTGATCCACTCTCCCCTCTCATTCTCTCCATGAAAATTTGGCCGGCCATTCTATGAAGGGGGTGGGCTGTCCAAATTTGGAGAGGGCATTTTTCCTCTCTTTTGGCTTGAAAAAGATATAGCTTCATCCAAAAAGATTCATACCGCATTTCCTCCACCAAAATGGCAACCTCCTACAACCCCAAATGAGACAGAGTTCTACACTATTCTACAGCAAACCTTGGGCACGTCGGCTCGCCAACTTCGTGCCCGAGTTGCCTCGGTATAGAGGCGGGAGCCCGTAAAAGAAGCAGGCGACGTGGTGCCCTTCCGGCGAGGAGGTGGAGACCGGACATTCCGTGGGAGATCGGGATGACGGCGTGAAGACCGAAGGACACGGATCGCTCGGTATATCTCTCTTCCCCATCTTGTAGTTAGCTAGGACTAGTTAATGGCCCGATCCGGGTTTTAGTGCGCGGTGGTGCCGGTTGAAGAAAAATTAAAGTTAACCATCGCTTCCGCATTTGGCCTCGGGATGGAGGCCGGGGCGCCGCCGTGCACTTACAAACACGTTAGAGCAAGCTAGACTAGGTTAATGGCGTGGCTCTGAAACCAATGTAAGTGCACGGCGGCGCCCCGGCTGTCAATCCGACGCCGGAATGCGGAAACAAAAAATTTTCTAGAACTTAGAAACCGGCACCACCGCGCACTATAAAACCCGGATCGGGCCATTAACCTAATCCTAGCAAACTATAGAAAGAGTAGAAAGCTATACCGAGGCGATCCGTGTCCTTCGGTCTTCGGCCTCCACTCCGACCTCCTCGCGGAATCTCCGGTCTTCATCTCCTCGTCGGAACGGGCACCATATCGCCAGGTTCTTTTACGGGCTCCCACCTCTGGACCGAGGCAACTCGCGCACGAAGTTGGCAAGCCGACGTGCCCAAGAAATGCTGTAGATGAAGTGTGGATCACTTTGTCTCATGGGGTTATGAAGTTGCCATTTGATGGAGGTGAAGAATGGAAATGAGCTTAGGATTTTTGGTGTAATCTAAAATGATATGAGATGAACATTTTGCCACAACAAAAATGAACCTCTCACTCTCACCCACAAAATGTGGCCGGCCAAATATGAATGGGGGGATCAACACAAGGGAGGTGAGTGTAGGGATAACAAATGGTAACCATAAGCCATGTGAAGATAATGAGGAATAAATGTCACATCCAAATCAAGATCAACTCTAATCTCATAAAGCTATGAAATGACGCATGAAAAGAAAAGATGCTATCATAATCTTTCCATATCCAAATAAACCCTCCACAATTGCTAATATGCAAATATGCAAATTAGCCCCTCCATCAGAAAATTCCGGCCGGGAAGGAACAAAGGAAAACTGGCCGAAACAGAATGCAAACTGGCAACTTCAGAAAACTGATCCCGTAATAAATTACAGGAAAACCCAGCGACTGTATATACATACCCGCATTTGTATTCCCACTGAATACAAAGGCAAAGGGACAAAATCTACACTTTACAATACTGGGATCCGGCTTAAACCAATGCCCGATAGTATTATCCGTCCGATCATGATCCCTGCAATACCGCACGGATAAGATCAAACCCTGCCATATCTCCATACGGCCTCTACAGCGTTTCGCCCGAAACTTGAGAAAACGGTCTGTGGGGGACTCTAAAGACTCGTCAACACCTTGGTTGTGGATTTAACCACTAGCACGTCAGAGGTATTAGCCATACGTGACGGGCTACCAGGTATTGGCCAAAAGAGACGTCGATGAGCGAACTCATCCTGACACCCAACTGAGCCTGTCAGTGACAATATCCGTACAGTCCGGTCCGTTCGTCTATGAGCATCGCATGGCGGGCCTAGGGGGTGGGTAAAAGTCAGACCCCTAAAAGCGGTACAAGTCGTCTCGGAGTGTAGCCCATAACATCCTGAGATACTACTAGAATACCTACCAGTAAATCTCCTGCCTTGGACAAGGACTTCGTGTAATGGCTCTCCTAGACACAGCGCGACCTCACCCCCAATGCCGGGAGAGACGAACCCCTGCAGATCCGTTCACTGCCTCCTGTTGGATATAAGTATGCCCTAGATGCCATTATGTGATAGTGGATGTATTTATACATGTATATATATATATATATATATATTCAGTGTACATTCTTGCTCGACATGATAGTATGCTATCTGGTTCTTCTTTATCTAACATGTTGATTTGATCATACTTTTACTCATTCATACATGTTGATAAAGCCCTGAGGATATTGGCTTGACTACAGTGATTATGATAGAGATCATACTACTGGGACATCTGTAGTTTATAAGCATATCCTGAAATGTCCCAAGTCATAGGTGTATCGAGACGGGGCATCGATATACCAGAGTAGACTAGCGTATAAGATACTAGACCCATATGATGGGCGATGGATGTTCCCACATTCATCGATGTTTGACATCAAGATCATATACGGGTGCTCAGTGGTGACTGGATACACTGGACGGACTCACCGAGAACTCCTATATGGAATTATATCTATTGTCGGATAGCAGTTCTCAGGTGACACTGTTACAGGTTAGTCTGTAGACCCGAGATCGTCATAGAGTCTTGTGTGCTCTCCTACTATACTTTGATTACCACCCTACCACGGCTCTACTGAGTCATGCAAACATGTGGCCGTTGGGTACAGTTCCGAGACACACGAATGCGATGAGCGATAGGAGGGTTTTCGTCTCTCCCGGTATTCGGAGTTGATGCTGTGCTGTGCTCGACTGGTTATATCAGTAAGTCCCTGGCAAGGGCTGCTGAGATTTACTGATAAGTATTATCAGTAGTTTCTCGATATGTTATAGACCCTTCACCGGCACGACTTATTGAGTTATTGTGGTCGACGTTACCACCCTTAGACTCGATATGCAGTATATCTGACGAAGAGACCGGACTGTACGGTAGTGTTGCCGGTTGGCTCGACGGGAGTTGTAGCAGGTTCGCTTGTTTTCTTCTGATCGCTCAATACCCGGGTGGCCGTTACGTTTAGCTGACCGCTTGCGGCTTGGGGGTGCTTGATATGATCATCACCCACTACCGGCGTATTGACAAGTCTTAGAGTCCCACAAAGGAGTTACCTAGTCCAGGCGAAATGTTGTGGTGCGCGTATGCGATATGCGCATGGACCCGGTTAAAATGCGCGTATGAGATACAGTATATTAATCGGGCGGCTTGCTTTTGGTCGAGTCGTATGCGATATGACCGGGTTGATAAATCAAGTGTTAGATTTATCATTTAACCATTAGCTTCTCACTAGAAATCCTTTTTGGATGTATGCATGCATGTATGCATTCATTCTTGTTCATGCACATATGGATGTGCATGCACACATGCATGCATACATCATTCTATCATGGTTGTACATACATAGAAAATGGTGGCAATATAAGACTCACACCTTAGTTATTTGTATGGGTAATTATTTCTATTTGTGTTAAAACAAAATTAAAAAGGAAAGGATAATTCATGGTTTGTTTCTACACTCTTCTTTGACCTAACCATGCTCACCTACTTTTAACCATGGATTAACTTTCCATTTATGTTTTAACTCAAATTAAATAATATCTTTATCATTTAACCATGGTTTGAGATGAGAAGTGGAAAATATATATACTTATATTTTCTATTTTCTTTCATAAGACAATATCTTTTCTCTTCTTCTTAAAAAGCCATCAATGTTAGGTTTACCTAGCACCCTATGAAAGGTTTGGAAGCATCACATGTCACAAAGATTAAGTTTTTAGAGTGCTAAGTGAACACACAAAGAATCAATCCTAGAAAATTAGTGTTTCATAACTTTAAACCACACCACAAGTAACAAAGGCTAGGGTTTTGAGAGTACAACCTTTGTATCTCCCTATTCTTGACTCCTTGGCTGCTTGAGAGTTGGAAAACGGTTAGCTTGAGGTCTTCTAGCGTCCACGACGATCCACCCGAAGCTCCTTTGTCCAAGCTTGCAACTTCACTTTATCAAGAGAAAGAAATGAAGCTAACACTCTAAACAAGTGGGCAAGACTTCTGTAGAATGGTGTTGTGGTTATTTTTCTCACTTCAAAATCCTATATTGTTGAGTATTTTTCTCACTTGAGAGATCTAAAGAGAAAAAGAGCAAGGTTGAAGAAGATGATGGCTTTTTAAGAAGAAGAGAAAAGATAATGTCTTATGAAAGAAAATAGAAAATATAAGTATATATATTTTCCACTTCTCATCTCAAACCATGGTTAAATGATAAAGATATTATTTAATTTGAGTTAAAACATAAAAGGAAAGTTAATCCATGGTTAAAAGTAGGTGAGCATGGTTAGGTCAAAGAAGAGTGTAGAAACAAACCATGAATTATCCTTTCCTTTTTAATTTTGTTTTAACACAAATAGAAATAATTATCCATATAAATAACCAAGGTGTGAGTCTTATATTGCCACCATTTTCTATGTATATACAACCATGATAGAATGATGTATATATGCATGTATGCATGCACATCCATATGTGCATGAACAAGAATGAATGCATAAATGCATGCATACATCCAAAAAGGATAAGAAGGGATTTCTAGTGAGAAGCTAATGGTTAAATGATAAATCAACACTTGATTTATCAACCTGGTCATATCACATACGACCCGAACAAAAGCAAGCCGCCCGATTAATATACGGTATCTCATACGCGCATTTTAACCGGGTCCATGCGCATATCGCATACGCGCACCACAACGTTTCGCCTGGACTAGGTAACTCTTTTGTGGGACTCTAAGACTCGTCAATAAGCCGGCAGTGGGTGATGATCATATCAAGCATCCCCAAGCCGCAAGCGGTCAGCTAAACGTAACGGCCACCCGGGTATTGAGCGATCAGAAGAAAACAAGCGAACCTGCTACAACTCCCGTCGAGCCAACCGGCAACATTACCGTACAGTCCGGTCTCTTCGTCAGATATGCTGCATATCGAGTCTAGGGATGATAACGTCGACCCCAATAACTCAATAAGTCGTGCCGGTGAATAGTCTATAACAGATCGAGAAACTACTGATAACACTTATCAGTAAATCTCAGCAGCCCTGGCCAGGGACTTACTGATATAACCAGTCGAGCACAGCACAGCATCAACTCCCAATACCTGGAGAGACGAAACCCTTCCTATCGCTCATCGCCTTCGTGTGTCTCGGGACTGTACCCAACGGCCACCTGTTTGCACGACTCAGTAGAGCCGTGGTAGGGTGGTAATCAAAGTACAGTGGGAGAGCACACAAGACTCTATGACGATCTCGGGTCTACAGACTAACCTGTACCAGTGTCACCTGAGAACTGCTATCCGACGATAGTTATAATTCCATATAGGAGTTCTCGGTGAGTCCGTCCAGTGTACCCAGTCACCATTGAGCACCCCCATATGATCTTGATGTCAAACATCGATGAATGTGGGAACATCCATCGCCCATCATATGGGTCTAGTATCATATACGCTAGTCTACTCTGGTATATCGATGCCCCGTCTCGATACACCTACGACTAGGGACATTTCAGGATATGCTTATAAACTACAGATGTCCCTCTAGTATGATCTCTATCATAATCACTGTAGTCAAGCCAATATCCTCAGGGCTTTATCAACATGTATGAATGAGTAAAAGCATGATCAAATCAACATGTTAGATAAAGAAGAACCAGATAGCATACTATCATGTCGAGCAAGAATGTACACTGAATATATATATTTATACATGTATAAATACATCCACTATCACATAATGGCCTCCAGGGCATACATATATCCAACAATCTCCCACTTTCACTAAGGCCAGTTATTGGCGTATCTCATACCCAACATCTCAAAAAATCGCTCATGCTGCGGCTGAGGGAGGGCCTTGGTGAGTGGATCCACGGCGTTATTCTTTGTGTCTACTCTCTTAATCTCAATCTCGCGGCGATCTACAATCTCCCGGATCAAATGAAAGCGCCTCAGGATGTGTCTGGTCCGCTGATGGGACCTGGGCTCCTTGGCTAACGCCATAGCCCGATTATTATCACAATACAATGGTATTGGATCAATAATGGTTGGAACTACTCCTAGCTCCGAGACGAACTTCTTCATCCAGACGGCTTCCTTGGCGGCATCATTTGCAGCAATGTACTCAGCCTCCATCGTAGAGTCTGCAACGGTATCCTGTTTGGAACTCTTCCAACATACCTCCCCTCCATTGAGGGTAAATACAAACCCTGAGATAGATTTGTTGTCGTCCTTATCGCTCTGGAAGCTCGAATCTGTAAAGGCCTCCATTTGGAGATCTCCATTACCATACACCAAGAACAATTCTTTAGTCCTTCGCAAGTACTTAAGAATGTTCTTCACAGCTATCCAGTGATTCTCCCTTGTGTTGGATTGATACCTGCTTACAACACTAAGTGCATAAGCTACATCTGGGCTTGTACATAACATCGCATACATTATAGATCCTACTGCCAAAGCATAGGGTATAATGCTCATGCGAGCTCTCTCTTCATCGGTCTTTGGACAAGAATCCTTGGAGAGAGTGACTCCATGGCAAGTGGGTAAGGCACCCCGCTTGGAGTCTTGCATACTAAACCTTTTTAGTATGGTGTTGATGTACCTGGTTTGGGACAATCCCAATAACTTTTTGGATCTATCCCTATAAATCCTTATGCCCAGGATGTAAGTGGCATCACCCAGGTCCTTCATGGAGAACCTTAGTGATAAGAAAGATTTGACCGACTGTAGCATAGGAATATCATTTCCTATCAGAAGAATGTCGTCCATGCACAATACGAGGAATGTGACAGCTCTCCCTACAGCCTTCTTATAAACACAAGGTTCATCTGGATTTTTGATGAAATCAAACTCTTTGATGACATCATCGAAATAGATGTTCCAACTCCGTGATGCCTGCTTTAAGCCATATATGGATTTAAGCAATCTACATTCTTTCCCGCTGCTCCCACTCTCAATGAAGCCCTCTGGCTGATCCATATAAACGCATTCTTTTAAATCTCCATTTAGAAATGCTGTTTTAACGTCCATCTGCCAGATTTCATAGTCGTAGTGAGCAGCAATAGCAAGTAGGATCCGAATGGATTTAAGCATGGCTACGGGCGAAAAAGTTTCGTCATAGTCCAAACCTGGTCTTTGACAAAAACCCTTCGCCACAAGTCTTTCCTTATAGGTCTCTACCTGCCCATCTACACCAATATTTCATTTAAAGATCCATTTGCATCCCACAGGTTTTACCCAGGGGGTACAACGTCCAAAGTCCATACTTTGTTGGTGTACATAGACTCCATTTCGGATCTCATGGCATCTAGCCACTTCACAGAGTCTCCACTCGTGATAGCTTGCTGAAAACTGGTAGGATCATCATCATCCATGATGCAGTCTTCTCCGTCACCATCAATGAGGAAACCGTAGTACCTCTCCGGTGGGCGAGAAGTCCTACCAGACCTTCGGAGTGGCCGAGGTTCTTCAGTTTCTATTGCAACAGCTGGTTCAACCAAATCGTCATTTGTAGTTTGTGTCTCTAGAACTTCTTCTAGATCCACCACCTTGCCATCATCTTTTTCTGTGAAAAACACTTTTTCCAAGAATGTGGCATACTGAGAAACAAACACTTTTTGTTCCTCTTTGTGGTAGAATAGATATCCATAAGAATTCTTTGGATATCCCACAAAGTTACACATGACCGACCGTGTCTCGAGTTTGTCCGGATTCTGCTTTTTAACATAGGCCGGGCAACCCCAAATCTTAATTCTATTAAAAGATGGTCTCTTCCCATGCCATATCTCATATGGCGTGGTAGACACGATTTTGGTTGGAACCCTGTTCAAAAGAAACGCTGCAGTTTCCAGTGCATGCCCGCAAAATGAGACAGGTAACTCAGCATCACTCATCATGGAACAGACCATATCTAATTGGGTCCTATTCCGTCGTTCTGACACACCGTTGTGCTGTGGTGTGTAAGGAGGAGTGAGCTGAGAGAGAATCCCATTCTCTTTTAGGAAGTTTGCAAATTCCGTACTGAGATACTCTCCACCTCGATCTGATCGAAGCATCTTGATACTCAAGCCGGTTTGTTTTTCTACTTCTTGTTTATATTCAATGAATTTCTCGAAAGCTTCGGACTTGTGCTTTAATAAAAATACATGACGAAATCTTGAGAAATCGTCAGTGAATGTAATGAAGTATGAAAAACCTCCTCTAGCCTGTGTAGACATTGGCCCACATACATCACTATGTATGAGGCGTAGGAGTTCAGTAGCTCTTTCTCCGTGTCCGGTAAACGGAGTTTTGGTCATTTTACCCTTGATACAAGACTGGCAAGTCGCATAAGATTTATATTCAAAAGAGTTTAAATATCCATCTTTGTGTAACTTGTTTAGTCTTGTTTCGTTAATATGACCAAGTCTACAGTGCCAAAGAAAAGCTTCATTTAATTCTGAAAGTTTTCTTTTATTAGTGTGTTGTATACTGAAAACTGTATGTTGATTTAGGACGTATATCCCGTTATTAAGTGTACCATACCCAACCAACATTTGATTTAGGTGAATGTTCATAACATTGTTCTGCAATACAAAATTATATCCTTCATTGTCTAACAAAGAAACAGATATTATATTACATAGCATACTTGGTACAAAATAACATGGGTTCAAAACCAATATACACCCAGATGGCAACCCCAAGTGATACTCTCCCACTGCGACTGTATGTATATTGGAACCATTTCCAACGCGGAGAGTATGGTCACCTGTATTCAAAACTTTGCTATTTCTCAGCCCCTGCATAGAATTGCAAATGTGAGAATCTGAACCGGTATCTAATACCCAGGAAGCAGAGTTTATTGAAAAATAGTTTTCTGTCACAAACACACCTGAAGCGGAACCATCCCCATGCTTCTTCTTGAGATTTAAGTACTCTGTACAGTTACGCTTCCAATGTCCTGTCTTGTGGCAATGAAAACATTCACCTTTCCCCGAGTCTCCAGCTTTGGACTTTTCCTTTCCCTTCACCTTTGTAACTCCACCCATAGGATTGGTGGGCTTCTTCTTTTTCTTTCCCTTGGCCTTAGCCTTTGGGCGAGAAGAGGAAGATTGTTCAATAGTCATAACGGGAGTTTTTACTAATTTCATAGTGCTCTCTGCACTCCTTAACATATTAAGGAGTTCAGGTAGTTCCTTCTCCATGCCGTGCATGTTGAAGTTAACTATGAATTGAGCAAAGGTGGAGGGGAGGGACTGCAGAATAATATCCGTATATTGTTCATTGTCCATTTTCCATCCAAGGTCCTCAAGCTCTTCTATAAGAGCTATCATCTTCAGAACATGGTCTCCTACCGGTGTGCCAGGGGCCATTCGCATCTGAAACAATTTCTTTGATACTTCGTATTGTAATACGCGGGATTGCTCTCCATACAACTCCTTTGTATGGAGGAATATGGTTTGAATGTCCATATTCTCGTGCTGCTTTTGATGTGTATTGTCCATCGATGCAAGCGCGAGGCATTTGGCCGAGGCACAGTCAGCATCCCATGTCTTGCGGACTTCAATATCCGCAACTGAGGATTTTGGGCCTGGGACGGGCGGGGTTGGAGCCGTAAGGACATATGATACTTTATCATAAGTCAAGGCTATTTTCAGATTTCTCAGCCAGTCTTTATAATTGGTCCCATTCAGTTTGTTTTTATCTAGTAGAAGCTTGAGTCCAGTCATTGGTATCTGCCATTAAGAGAGAGAAAAGAATACACTCAGTGAAAGCTCTTGCATAGATCATGTTAGTTATATGTATGCCCTAGAGGCCATTACTGTACATAGGATGTATATTGTAGTGGATGCTGGGACATATATAGGGAGGACTTTCTTGATCGACATGATAGTATGCTATCTGGTTACACTTTACCTTAACGTGTACACTGATTGTCTCTCTGTTACATGTTGGTAAAGCCCTTAGGATGTGTACTTGACTACTTGGACTATGATGCGGATCATACTTGTGGGGACAAGGTAGTCCATAAGTACATCCTTCAAGGTCCCTAGTCGTGGGTGTATCGAGACGGGGCATCGATATACCAGAGTAGACCAGCGTATACCTTCTTGACCCATACAGATGGGCGATGGATGATCCCATATCCATTGGTGTTTGACATCAGAGATGGTATACGGGTGCTCAGTGGAGACTGGGTACACTGGACGGACTCGCCGAGAACTCCCAGATGGTATTATACCTTACGTCAGATGGCAGTTCTCTGGTGACACTGGTGCAGGTTAGTCTGTAGACCCGAGATCGTCATAGAGTCTTGTGTGATTCCCACTGTGCTTTGATTTCCACCTTACCACGTCCAAGAGGGCGCGCAAAACGGTGGTTTTTGGGTACAGTCCCGAATCGCATGGAGGCAATGAGCGATAGGAGGGGATTCGCCTCTCCCGGTATAGGGAGTTGATGTTGCACTGTGTTCGATTGGCTATAACAGGAAGTCCCTGGACAGGGCTGATCAGAGATTTGCTGGTAAGTGTTACCAGTAGTTTCTCGACCCGTTATGAGCCTCATATCGACACGACTTATCGAGCTATTGGGGTCTGACGTTTACCACCCCTAGGCGAGATATGCGACATATCAGACGACGAGACCAGACTGTACGGTAAGTGTTACTGGTTGGGTTCACAGGAGTGTGAGAGGGCTTGCTCGTCGATCTTCTGATCGCTCAATACCCGGGTGGCCGTTACGTTTAGCATACCGCTTGCGGCTTGTGGGTGTTTGATCGCTCAATACCCGGGTGGCCGTTACGTTTAGCAGACCTCATATCGACCGTTTAGCAGACCTGGTTGAAAGATGTAGGGTTCCTAGGCACGCTAATGAAGTCTCACAAGGCATCAACCATGCCAATTTCAAATTTTATGGGTGCCGAGAAACCCTAATACGGATCGTCGACTAGAATTCTAGGAGAAACATTAAACTAGTTAACGACTTAACTATAAGTGAGAAGCTACAACCTTTGTAGATCCGGTTATCCACTTCCTTAGCTCCATATAGTCGTCCTCTCGCTGTCCATCTCGAATCCCGAACTCAAACGTCGGCTTCATCGGAGAATTGGGCGGACTAGGTCGTCGGCTTCGTGCCGAAGATGATCTACGTCGAGGCATCACAAGTTCAAGCTCCGACTTCACAAATTTGTGAAACTTATGAAGAAAACACCCAAAACAACTTGGCAAGAGGTAGAGGGTGAAGAAATAGGAGGTGGGTTCACTTTAGAATTGAATTTCTCACTTTAGAACTCAAGTTGCCATTGATGGCATCAAGCTTTCAATCTTGAAAATGAAGAAGAAGATGAAGCTAGAATTATGATAAGTGTTTTTAAAATGAAAGGAAAATGAATACTTATCATAATGTAAACCATGGTCAAGTGTAGAGATTAAACTAAGGTTAGTTGGAATGGTTAGGGTTAAGGATGAGATAAGAATGGTGGACTTGTTCAAAGCTTCAAGAAGCTTCAACATAAAAACAAAAAAAGCCACCATCCTTAATAATTTCCAAAATGAATATATAAATAAATAACTAAGAAAATAATCAAAACCCTAACCATTCATATAACCATGGTTTAATCTTTACACAAACCCAAGTGAGCAAGTATCATCAAACATGATACATACTAGTGTACAAAAGTATATCACATATACAATGTGCACATCAAGTGAGAAAATCCATTTAAAGTGAACCAATACTAGTTAATGCAAAGTAATATATCAAATATATAATTATACATTAAATCATTAAATCAACACTTGATTTAACGATCCGGTCATATCGCATATGACCGACTAGTATCCATTGTATCGGCTTATCGAATCAATCCTTGAATCGATAATTAGGTTATATCGCATACAACCATTCGATACATTCATCGCGAGAATGGAATACGGTATCACATACACGCATTATTCTCGGTCCCGCACATATCTCATATGCGCTCCTATTTCGTTTCGCTTGAGCCAGGAAACCTCTGTGTAGGACTCTAAAGACTCGTCAATACGCCGGTAGCAGATGATGATCATATCAAGCACCCACAAGACGCAAACGGTCTGCTAAACGTAACGGCCATCCGGGTATTGAGCGATCAGAAGATCGACGAGCTAGCCCGCTCACACTCCTGTAAATCCAACCAGTAACACTTACCGTACAGTCCGGTCTGTTCGTCTGATATGTCGCATATCAAGTCTAGGGGTGGTTAACGTCAGACCCCAATAACCGATAAGTCATGCCGATGTGAGGCTCATAACGGGTCGAGAAACTACTGGTAACACTTACCAGCAAATCTCTGATCAGCCCTGGCCAGGGACTTCCCTGTTACGGCCAATCGAGCACAGCGCAACATCAACCCCCAATACCGAGAGAGACGAAACCCCTCCTATCGCTCATTGCCTCCATGTGACTCGGGACTGTGCCCAAAGACCACCGTTTTGCACGCCCTCATGGACGTGGTAAGGTGGAGATCAAAGCACAGTGGGAATCACACAAGAATCTATGACGATCTCGGGTCTACAGACTAACCTGCACAAGTGTCACCTGAGAACTGCCATCTGACGTGAGGTATAATACCATCTGGGAGTTCTCGGCGAGTCCGTCTAGTGTACCCAGTCTCCACTGAGCACCCGTGTACGATCTCTGATGTCAAACACCAATGGATATGGGATCATCCATCACCCATCTCATGGGTCAAGAAGCGTATACGCTAGTTTACACTGGTATATCGATGCCCCGTCTCGATACACCCACGACTAGGGACCTTGAAGGATGTACTTATGGACTACCATGTCCCCACTAGTATGATCTGCATCATAGTCCATGCAGTCAAGTACACATCCTAAGGGCTTTACCAACATGTAACTATAAGACAGTTTAAAGAGACAAATGTACATGTTAAGATAAAGAGTAACCAGATAGCATACTATCATATCGAGCAAGAAAGTCATCTCTATATATGTCCAAGCATCCAATATAATATACATCATCTGTACAATACTGGCCTCTAGGGCATACATACAACTAACAATCTCCCACTTGCACTAGGGCCAGCTGCTGTAGTATCGCATACCGAGCATCCCGAAGAGTCTCTCAAACTGTATCTGGGGAATGGCCTTCGTGAATGGATCCGCCGTGTTGTTCTTCGTGTCAACTCTCCTGACCTCGATCTCCCGGCGATCAACTATCTCTCGGATCAGGTGATACCGCCTCAGAATATGCCTGGATCGCTGATGGGACCTGGGTTCCTTGGCCAAAGCCACCGCTCCATTGTTATCGCAATACAAAGGTATTGGATGCTCAATGGATGGATCCACTCCAAGTTCAGTAATGAACTTCTTGATCCAGACAGCCTCTTTGGCAGCATCGTTGGCAGCGATGTATTTAGCCTCCATCGTCGAGTCTGCCACGGTTTCCTGCTTGGAACTCTTCCAGCTAACCGCCCCTCCGTAAAGGGTAAAGACAAATCCCGACTGCGACTTAGAGTCGTCATTATCACTCTGGAAGCTCGAATCGGTAAAGGACTCCACTTGGAGTTCTCCGTTACCATACACCAAGAACATATCTCTAGTCCTTCGCAAGTACTTGAGAATATTCTTCACAGCTGTCCAGTGACTCTCTCCAGGATCTGCTTGATACCGACTCACTACACTTAGTGAGTATGCAACATCGGGTCTAGTACATAGCATCGCATACATGATAGAGCCTACTGCCGAAGCATAGGGTATCCCTTGCATGCGAGCTCTCTCCAAATCAGTCTTGGGAGACATCTCTTTGGAGAGAGTGAGTCCAGAGATTGTGGGTTGGTTCCCACGCTTGGATTCTTCCATACTAAACCATTTTAGTATGGTGCCAATGTACCTGGATTGGGACAATCCCAATATCCGTTTGGATCTATCTCTATAGATCCTAATTCCCAATATGCAGGAGGCATCACCAAGATCTTTCATTGAGAATCTTTGTGATAAGAAGAGCTTGAACGATTGCAGCATAGGAATATCATTTCCTATCAAGAGTATGTCGTCCACGTACAATACGAGGAAGACAACCTTACTCTCTGCCACCTTCTTGTAAATACAAGGTTCATCTGGGTTTTTGACGAAATCAAACTCTTTGATAACGACGTCAACGTAGATGTTCCAACTCCGTGATGCTTGCTTTAATCCATAAATGGATTTAAGCAGCTTGCACACCTTCCCGCTGCTCCCACTGTCTACGAAGCCCTCTGGCTGAGTCATGTACACGCACTCTTCTAAATCACCATTTAGAAAGGCGGTCTTAACATCCATTTGCCAGATTTCGTAGTCATGATATGCAGCGATGGCAAGCATGATTCGGATGGATTTAAGCATAGCTACCGGAGAAAAGGTTTCGTCATAGTCCACACCTGGTCTTTGACGAAAACCCTTTGCTACAAGTCTAGCTTTGAAAGTCTTCACTTTCCCATCTACACCAAGTTTTTTCTTGAATATCCACTTGCTCCCAATGGGTTTTACCCCTTCAGGAGCAACTTCCAAAGTCCATACTTTGTTGGTGTACATGGATTCCATCTCGGATCGCATAGCATCTAGCCATTTCACTGAGTCCCCACTCGTGATGGCCTGCTCGAAGCTAGTTAGGTCATCATTCTCCATGATGCAATCCTCACTGCCACCATCAATGAGAAAACCATAGTATCTCTCAGGTGGACGAGAAACCCTACTAGATCGGCGGAGAGGCTGGGGTACGTCGGGCACCACTGAATCCTCTGGTTCTACTAAATCGTTAGTTGCAGTTTGTGGTGCTGGAACCTCTTCCAGCTCTACCTCTTTGCCATTAATTTCTTTTGCAAGAAATTCCCTTTCCAAAAAGGTGGCATGTTGAGCAACAAACACTCATTGTTCCTCAGCTTGGTAGAAAAAATATCCTTAACAATTCTTAGGATATCCCACAAACTTGCAAAGGACTGATCGTGCCTCGAGTTTGTCCGGATTTTGCTTTTTGACATAGGCCGGACAACCCCATATCTTAATTCGTTTAAAATATGGTCTCTTCCCACTCCATATCTCATATAGTGTGGTAGGTACAGATTTAGACGGAACCGGATTCAATAGGTATATGGTTGTCTCAAGCGCATACCCCCAAAAGGAAATAGGTAACTCAGCATTGCTCATCATTGAACGCACCATATCTAATAGGGTGCGATTCTTTCGTTCCGATACACCGTTGTGCTGTGGTGTATAAGGAGGAGTAAGCTGAGAGAGAATCCCATTCTCTTTTAGATAATCCAGGAATTCACTGCTTAAGTATTACCTCCTCGATCAGATCGAAGAATCTTAATACTTTTGCCCGTTTGGTTCTCTACCTCATGCTTATATTCTTTGAATTTCTCAAAAGCTTCAGACTTGTGTTTCAACAGGAACACATGCCCGTATCTAGAGAGATCGTCAGTGAATGTAATGAAGTAGGAAGAACCATTTATGGCGTGTGTATACATAGGACCGCATACACCACTATGCACCAGTCCCAAGAGTTCTGTAACTCTTTCTCCGTGTCCCGTAAATGGAGTTTTGGTCATTTTTCCTTTGAGACATGAATGGCAAGTGTCATAAGATGATAATTCGAATGGATTCAAATATCCATTCTTATGCAACTTAGCTAGTCGTGTCTCATTGATATGGCCAAGTCTACAGTGCCACAAGAAGGATTCGTTCATTTCTGAGCTTTTCCTCTTGTGTGTGTTTTGTATATTGAAGACTGTATTTTGATTGAGAATGAATATGCTATTATGTAGCGAGCCTGATGCAATCAACTTTTGATCCAGGAATATGTTCATAACATTATCCTTTACTACAAAATTATATCCTTCTTTACTTAATAAAGAAACTGATATAATGTTGCACATCATGTTCGGTATATAATAGCACTCATTCAGGACTAGTGTATCACCATTTGGTAATACCAGGTGATATATGCCAACTGCTTTGGCTGCAACATTTGCCCCATTCCCTACTTGAACGGAATGATCACCTTTTCCCAGTTCTCTACCTTTCCGTAGCCCATGTAACTGCTTACATATGTGGGATCCTGATCCGATATCTAATACCCAGGACGTAGGGTGAACTGAGAAACAGTTCTCAATAACAAACACACCCGAAGAAGGTGCATCAACATGCACGTTCTCCGTTTGGGCGGCGTGAGAATCTAGATATTCTCCTGTTTCCTGTTCAGTCTTATAACATTTATAAGATAGAACGGGTCCAACGTTCCCCTGCACAGTATAACATGCGGGTTCGGTCAATACATCCATATTATTATCTTGATTAAGGCATGAAATGGTCGCTACCTGGAGAGAGAGAGAAGAAAACACTTTAGCGTATGCTCATGCAAGATCAGATTGGTTATTATCTTATCTAATCAGGATGGCTCCCACTGCTTTTTATCAAATCTTCCTTCAAACCCTAAAAGGAAAGACTAGCGGGATTAATTACACACTACAAGTTCGCCAATCTTTCAGCCAGGCCAGTGTCGGTACTTTGAGGGAGGTCCCCCGTGCTTTCGCACGAACCTAATTAATGTAAACCTCGTTTTTCCAGAGGCGTAACCTCGTTAACACCTTTCTAGACACCTACTTGATCGGCTAATTGTAATGTGTAAAACTCTCCCAGGAGTAACTCTTACTCGCAGTGGGTATCGGGATCCAACTATCTCATAGAAGGTATGCAATCTCATTGCAAATTTCAACACTTGAAATTCCCGATAATGCTTTTGCCCCTAGTGATCTATGACCTTGACTGAGTCAACAAACCATAAATCGCAAGTCAAGTTCAACCCGTACATTTCCCGATTGAATTAAACCAACCCGTACGACCATTGACTGAGTCAACAAGGCCGTGCGAATGCTCTAATCCAATCACATCTCATGTTGTTATAGATAAACATAATTTAGCTACCATACACTATGCCTTGACTAAGTCAACAAACATAGCACGAATACTAAATAATATCTATCTGAAATGACGGAGGGCTACGCGGGTTCTTTCAGAAAAAACCATGAGCGTAATGAACTTGATATCGTTGTAGAATCAAATAAAGTTTTGAAATGGAGTGATTTTGAGGCTTTTCTAGTTTTGCTAAAGGGGTCACTCCCGGTGAAGGGATCGTCGGCCCTTTCCTCGTCGAATGAGGTGCGGGATATATCATATATATCACTGTGCAAAGCAGAAACTATAGAAGCAATCAAAAGTCAAACCGAGTGTGTAGCATCTGCCAGTTATTGCTAAAGGAGTCACTCCCGGTGAAGGGATCTCGGTCCTTTCCTCATCGAATAAGGTGCAGGGTATATCATATATACCGCTATGCAAAGCAAGAACTGTAGCTACCTGTTTTGTTTAAAATTTGAGCCTACAACATCTTAGGTTTCTTTTCTTTCATTAATCACATTAATGAAGTCCCATCATTTAAGTACCTAAACATCACAGATAAATACGACGTACACTTATGCCATCCGCATTCGCCTCAATGTCCCCTCGTGCACCGTTAGGTTAGGTAACTAACGGCAGAGCGGGGCAGGGCTAGCGCGGGTGTAAAACATAAGTAACGTCTATATAATATATCATATATACTATATACAGTATCTATCATAGAACATCACATGATCGCATCACAGATAAAGCAGCAGAAGAAACATATGAAACATTGGATATACTAGGACGTCCGTGTTTTCAATACGAGCCAGTATAAAACACGGATTCCACGGTCGTGATGAATAGCCAATCCCACACCCTTAGACCCCTACGAGAGCGGCAAGCAACCCTACCAATTCTAGGGTTAGGAGACTCGGACTCGACTCCTCGAGTTGGTCTCCCACTGGACCCCAGAACCCGGTTACTTATGCTCCCCTCCTTGGGTCTATCCTAATGCGGAAAGGTAAATAATATACAAAAGGTGACAACTTCCGCAACCTGGAAGTGCCCCAAATAAAAGAATATTACATACAAGTTTTTACATGAATGAAAATGAAAAACACTCATCTCACATAAAAAACCCCGGCTATTCGAACACGACGATCCAATATAACATATCCAGCAACACATAACATCACATGTCATCAACGTAAGTAAGTATGCATACCCCAATTGTCGTTGACGTATAGAAACGAAACTGGCGACATCAACATACTACACTTACGGTCACAGAAAAGAAAGTGTAAAACTACAACAGTTGGAATCCGCAACCTCTTTAGACATCGCATGCCTAATCAAATGAAATACTTAGACATCACATGCCTAACAGTTATAAACCCCGCATTTTAGTCTCATTATCGAAAACTCTTTTCAATATCAAGTGAGACTAAACCGCTAGATTTATAACATTCATTCAGTTATCTCATAACAGTTTGTGAATTCCAATTATTGTATCCCATTCCGGATAAATAGAAAACATTAAACTTTCCGATCGAACAATCGAACACCCAAGTTTTCCCGACACCGATCAACACATGAAATAAGTTCAAAGACATTCATTTCATGCCTCAGTACCAACGGTCCAGCCGTAGAAGGGTCAAGCCAACGCCTCACATGTGGCACGCCGTACTGCCCCAAACCCTAATGTTCAAAGGGCAGTTCAAGACGGTCACATAATCAAGTTAAGGTTTGTTGTCTTCTAGAGGGACCATCGCGTTACTTGCACTACTCAGAACGTCTTTAAAACACAGAAAAATCCAACTATTAGAAATTTCCCGGCAGGGGAAAGATTGGGTATCTACATCCGGTCGAACTTTTTAACATATTCCAAATACCCGGAAAACACATAGACGACATTTGAAATTTCCGGTCGAATCATCGAAGCTCTAAAACACCTCAGATAACTCAACTGTTGAGTGCATTTAAAAATTCCCAGAAAACTCAGCTGCTGAAATGATGAATTACTGTGCAAAAATTACAGGAAAAACCCATTAGTTGGCCGCGGAACCGCCGCAGAAGCCATGCTTCTGCCGCGGTTCCGCCGTACTTTGATGGAATTATGTGTACGGGCTTCACAGTAATTCTTACAATTCCCTGTTGAATTTTCTGCATATTTTTAATGTGGAAAAATCCCATTTTTCGGAAAATGTCCAGAGAGCATGATGTGTTAGGGTTTCGATGTGTATTCGGGTTTCAAACGTCATCTAAACTTCACCTAAGGCTCTAGCTAGGCTCTGATACCACTGTAGGGTTCCTAGGCACGCTAATGAAGTCTCACAAGGCATCAACCATGCCAATTTCAAATTTTATGGGTGCCGAGAAACCCTAATACGGATCGTCGACTAGAATTCTAGGCGAAACATTAATCTAGTTAACGACTTAACTATAAGTGAGAAGCTACAACCTTTGTAGATCCGGTTATCCACTTCCTTAGCTCCATGTAGTCATCCTCTCGCTGTCCATCTCGAATCCCGAACTCAAACGTCGGCTTCATCGGAGAATTGGGCGGACTAGGTCGTCGGCTTCGTGCCGAAGATGATCTACGTCGAGGCATCACAAGTTCAAGCTCCAACTTCACAAATTTGTGAAACTTGTGAAGAAAACACCCAAAACAACTTGGCAAGAGGTAGAGGGTGAAGAAATAGGAGGTGGGTTCACTTTAGAATTGGATTTCTCACTTTAGAACTCAAGTTGCCATTGATGGTATCAAGCTTTCATTCATGAAAATGAAGAAGAAGATGAAGCTAGAATTATGATAAGTCTTTTTAAAACGAAAGGAAAATGAATACTTATCATAATGTAAACCATGGTCAAGTGTAGAGATTAAACTAAGGTTAGTTGGAATGGTTAGGGTTAAGGATGAGATAAGAATGGTGGACTTGTTCAAAGCTTCAAGAAGCTTCAACATAAAAACAAAATAAGCCACCATCCTTAATAATTTCCAAAATGAATAAATAAATAAATAACTAAGTAAATAATCAAAACCCTAACCATTCATATAACCATGGTTTAATCTTTACACAAACCCAAGTGAGCAAGTATCATCAAACATGATACATACTAGTGTACAAAAGTATGTTACATATACAATGTGCACATCAAGTGAGAAAATCCATTTAAAGTGAACCAATACTAGTTAATGCAAAGTAATATATCAAATATATAATTATACATTAAATCATTAAATCAACACTTGATTTAACGATCCGGTCATATCGCATATGACCGACTAGTATCCATTGTATCTGCTTATCGAATCAATCCTTGAATCGATAATTAGGTTATATCGCATACAACCATTCGATACATTCATCGCGAGAATGGAATACGGTATCACATACACGCATTATTCTCGGTCCCGCACATATCTCATATGCGCTCCTATTTCGTTTCGCTTGAGCCAGGAAACCTCTGTGTAGGACTCTAAAGACTCGTCAATACGCCGGTAGCAGATGATGATCATATCAAGCACCCACAAGCCGCAAGCGGTCTACTAAACGTAACGGCCATCCGGGTATTGAGCGATCAGAAGATCGACGAGCTAGCCCGCTCACACTCCTGTGAATCCAACCAATAACACTTACCGTACAGTCCGGTCTGTTCGTCTGATATGTCGCATATCAAGTCTAGGGGTGATAAACGTCAGACCCCAATAACCGATAAGTCGTGCCGATGTGAGGCTCATAACGGGTCGAGAAACTACTGGTAACACTTACCAGCAAATCTCTGATCAGCCCTGGCCAGGGACTTCCCTGTTACGGCCAATCGAGCACAGCGCAACATCAACCCCCAATACCGGGAGAGACGAAACCCCTCCTATCGCTCATTGCCTCCATGTGACTCGGGACTGTGCCCAAAGACCACCGTTTTGCATGCCCTCATGGACGTGGTAAGGTGGAGATCAAAGCACAGTGGGAATCACACAAGACTCTATTACGATCTCGGGTCTACAGACTAACCTGCACAAGTGTCACCTGAGAACTGCCATCTGACGTGAGGTATAATACCATCTGGGAGTTCTCGGCGAGTCCGTCCAGTGTACACAGTCTCCACTGAGCACCCGTATACGATCTCTGATGTCAAACACCAATGGATATGGGATCATCCATCGCCCATCTCATGGGTCGAGAAGCGTATACGCTAGTCTACACTGGTATATCGATGCCCCGTCTCGATACACCCACGACTAGGGACCTTGAAAGATGTACTTATGGACTACCATGTCCCCACTAGTATGATCTGCATCATAGTCCATGCAGTCAAGTACACATCCTAAGGGCTTTACCAACATGTAACTATAAGACAGTTTAAAGAGACAAGTGTACATGTTAAGATAAAGAGTAACCAAATAGCATACTATCATATCGAGCAAGAAAGTCATCTCTATATATGTCCAAGCATCCAATATAATATACATCATCTGTACAATACTGGCCTCTAGGGCATACATACAACTAACAAAAGATTGGCGAACTTGTAGCGTATAATTAATCCCGGCTAGTCTTTCCTTTTAGGGTTTGAAGGAAGATTTGATAAAAACAGTAGGAGCCATCCTGATTAGATAAAATAATAACCAATCTAATCTTGCAAGAGCATACGCTGAGTGTTTTCTTCTCTCTCTCTCCATGTAGCGACCATATCATGCCTTAATCAAGATAATAATACGGATATTGACCGAACCCGCTTGTTATACTGAGCTGGGGAACGTTGGTCCCGCTCCAACTTATAATTGTTATAAGACAGAGCAGGAAATTGGGGATTACCAGAATTCCCGTGCCGCCCAAACTAAGAAAGTGCATGAGATGCATCTCCTTCGGGTGTGTTCGTTACATAGAACTGTTTCTCAGTGTCCTTTACGTCCTGGGTATATGATACCGGATCAGGATCCCATATATGTAATATGTTACATGGGCTACAGATAGGTAAAGAACTGAGAACGGGTGATAAGTTTCATGAGGCAGAAAACGGGGCAAGAGTTGCAGCCAAGTCTGTCGGTCACTGTCACCCTGTATTAATAATACATTGATTCTGAACGAATGTTATTAGATACCGAACCTGATATACAAAATCATATCAATCTCTTTATTAGTAAAGAAATGATAAAATTTTGTATTGTTGGATAATGTTTTGAACATTTCCTATATCAAAAGTTGATCGATTCAGGCACGTTATCTAAAAGCATTGACGTTCTAAATCAAACCACAGTTCTTAGTATTCAGAACACACACAAGAGGAAGAGTTCAGAAATGAACGGATCCTTCTTGAGGTATTGTAGACTAGGTCATATCAATGCGACCCGACTGACTGAAGTTACATTTAGATGTATATTTAAATTAGTTTGAATTTACATCTTGTGAAACTTGCCAGTCATGTCACAAAGATATAATGACACCAGCTCTGTTTATTGGAAACAGAGAAAGCGTTAATAAACTCTTGGGATGATACATGTTGATGTATGTAGGTTCCCTGTCTACACATGCCAAGACCGGTTCTTTGTACTTCATTAAATTCTCTGATGATCTTTCAAGATTCAGACCTATGTTCCTGTTGAAACACAAGTCCGAACCTTTTGAGATATTCACAGAATATAAGTTAGAAGTAGAGAACCAAAATACGGGTATAAGTATTATGTCCTTCGATGTGATCGAGGAGGAGAATACTTGAGCACGGAAATCGTGGACTATTCTAAGAATGAGATTCTCTCTCAGAATTACTCCTCCGTATACACCATAGCACGATGGTATATCGGGGCAGAGCAATCACACCCTATATGATAAGTTGTGCTCTATGATGAGTACTACTGAGTTACCTATTTCCTTTTGGGTGTTATGCACTTGAGAAGTTGCATACCTATTGAATAGGGTTCCGATCAAATCAGATGCCTATCATTTCATATGTGATATGGAAAGGGAAGAGCCCATATCTTAAGTTAGTTAAGATTTGGGGTTGTCCGGCCTATGTCTAAAAGAAAAATCCGGACAAGCTCGAGGCAACGTCTGTTATGTAGAACTGGAAATGTTCCAGCTATACAAAATGCAGCTGATAATTGGACAGAACCAAAGGATTCAGTAGATTCCAACGCACCTCAGCCTCTCCGCCGATCTAGTAGGGTTCCTCACCCACCTAAGAGTTACTTCTGTTTCTCTATGACAGTGGGAGCGAGGAATGCATCATGAGATGATGACCCAACTAGTTTCGAGCTGGCCATCAGGAGCGAGACTCTGTAAGAATGGCTGGATGCTTAGCGATCTGAGATGGAATCCATATACACCAATAAAGTATGGACTTTGGTTGCTATATCTGAAGGGTTAAATCCCCATCAGGAGCAAGTATATCTTGAGAAGATTACTTGGTGTAGATGGAAAAGTTGAGACTTTCAAAGTTACACTTGTTAAAGGTTTTCGTCATCGACCAGGCGTGGATAATGATGAAACCTTTTCAAGGGGCTATGCTTAAGTCCATCCAGATCCTACTTGCCACTGCTGCATACCATGACTACGATATCTGGTGGTTGGGTGTCATGACAGCTCTTCTAAAATGATGTTTTGGAAGAGAGCGTCTATAAGTACACAGCCAGAGGGCTTCGTAGACAGTGGGAGCGGCGGAAACGTGTGTAAGATGTTTTATGTGATGAAGCGGGCATCGCGGAGTTGGAACATCTGTTTTGATGAGTTAGTCAAACAGTTTGACATCATCAAAATGGTAGATGAACCTTGTATATACAAAAAGGTAGTGGGGAGTATGGTAGTGATCCTCGTAGAGTACCTGGATGACATACTCTTGATAGTGATGGAGTTTCCTATGCTACGCTCGGTCGATCTCCGCTTATCACAATGATTCTCCATAAAGGATCAAAGTGATACCTCATCCATCCTGAGCTTTCATCTATAAGATAGATGTTATTTGGGTGTTAGTATACTCACTAGCTGTAGTGAGATGGTATCAATTGATCCTGGGGAGAATCACTGGAAAGGTTCCAGGGTGATAAGGACGACTGAATGTCATTCGCAGGCATTGTCTTTACCCTCAGTAAAGGGACGGTATGTTAGAAGAGTTCCAAGCTAGATACCGTGGCATACTAGAAGATAAAGGCTGGATACATCGCTACTTAAGATGCTACCAAAGAGGCTGTCTGGATGTATATTGGTTCATGAGATGAACTTAGTTCTTCCCATTGTGTGACAATGGAATTGTGGCTTATGCCAAAGAACGTCCGTCCCATCAGTGATCCAGACATATTCTAAGGGAGTATCACCTGATCATGGAGATTGCTGATCTCCAAGGTGATCGAGGTTAGGAGAGAAGACTCAGAGGACAACACGGCGGATCCACTCACGAAGGCCTATTCCCAGAGAGAGACTTTTATGGGATGGTTGAGTATGAGATACTACAACCACTGCTACAGATGGCCCTAGTGCAAGTGGGAGATTGTTAGTTATATGTATGCCCTAGAGGCCATTACTGTACATAGGATGTATATTGTAGTGGATGCTGGGACATATATAGGGAGGACTTTCTTGCTCGACATGATAGTATACTATCTGGTTACACTTTACCTTAACGTGTACACTGATTGTCTCTCTGTTACATGTTGGTAAAGCCCTTAGGATGTGTACTTGACTACCTGGACTATGATGCGGATCATACTAGTGGGGACAAGGTAGTCCATAAGTACATCCTTCAAGGTCCCTAGTCGTGGGTGTATCAAAACGGGGCATCGATATACCAGAGTAGACTAGCGTATACCTTCTCGACCCATACAGATGGGCGATGGATGATCCCATATCCATTGGTGTTTGACATCAAAGATGGTATACGGGTGCTCAGTGGAGACTGGGTATACTAGACGGACTCGCCAAGAACTCCCAGATGGTATTATACCTTACGTCAGATGGCAGTTCTCTGGTGACACTGGTGCAGGTTAGTCTGTAGACCCGAGATCGTCATAGAGTCTTGTGTGATTCCCACTGTGCTTTGATTTCCACCTTACCACGTCCAAGAGGGCGTGCAAAACGGTGGCTTTTGGGTACAGTCCCGAATCGCATGAAGGCAATGAGCGATAGGAGGGGATTCGTCTCTCCCGGTATAGGGAGTTGATGTTGCACTGTGTTCGATTGGCTATAACAGGAAGTCCCTGGCCAGGGCTGATCAGAGATTTGCTGGTAAGTGTTACCAGTAGTTTCTCGACCCGTTATGAGCCTCATATCGACACGACTTATTGAGCTATTGGGGTCTGACGTTTACCACCCCTAGGCGAGATATGCGACATATCAGACGACGAGACCGGACTGTACGGTAAGTGTTACTGGTTGGATTCATAGGAGTGGGAGTGGGCTTGCTCGTCGATCTTCTGATCGCTCAATACCCGGGTGGCCGTTACGTTTAGCAGACCGCTTGCGGCTTGTGGGTGTTTGATATGATCATCACCTGCTGCCGGCGTATTGACGAGTCTTTAGAGTCCTACACAGAGGTTTCCTGGCTCAAGCGAAACGAAATAGGAGCGCATATGAGATATGTGCGGGACCGAGAATAATGCGTGTATGTGATACCGTATTGTATTCTCGGGATGAATGTATCGATTGGTTCTATGCGATATAACCTAGTTATCGATTCAAGCGTTGATTCGATAAGTCGATACATTGAATACTAGTCGGTTATGTTCGACATGACCGAATCATTGAATCAAGTGTTGATTTAATGATTTAATGTATAATTATATATTTGATATATTACTTTGCATTAACTAGTATTGGTTCATTTTAAATGGATTTTCTCACTTGATGTGCACATTATATATGTGATATATATTTGTACATTTGAATGTATCATGTTTGATGATACATGAGATTTTGAGTGTATGTTAAGATTAAACCATGGTTATGTAATGGTTAGGGTTTTGATTTTATTTACTTACTCATTTATTTATTTATTTCATTTTGGCAAAAGATAAGAAATGGTGGCTTGCTTTGTTTTACATTGAAGCTTCATGAAGCTTTGAAAAAGTCCACCATTTTTGTTTCATGCCTAACCTAACAATTCACCTAACCCTAGTTTAATCTCTACACTTGACCATGGTTGGATTATGATAAGTATTCATTTATTTTCTATTTTGCATATATACTTATCATATTCTATCTTCATCTTCTTCTTCTTCTTAAAAAAAGAAAAAGCTTGACTTCATCAATGGTGACTTGATGAAATGAGTGAGAAATCCAATTCTAAAGTGAACCCACTTCCTATTTCTTCATCCTCTACCTCTTGCCAAGTACTATAGGGTGTTTTCTTCACAAGTTTCATGACTTAGTGAAGTGGGAGCTTGATCTTGTGATGCCTCGACGTAAATCATCTTCGGCATCGTAGTCGATGACCTAGACCGCCCATTTCTCCGATGAAGCCGACGCTAGAGCCCGGGATCCGATGATCGCAGAGAGGAGACTTCATCGTGGGGCCATGGAGGTGGAGGACCGGATCTACAAAGGTTGTAGTCTCTTTTCTTTTAGTTAAGTTGTTAACTAGTTGTTGGTTTCGCCTAAAATTCTAGTTAACGATCTAGTCTAGGGTTTCTCGGCACTTGTAATTTTTGAAATTGGCATGGTTGATGCCTTGTGAGACCTCCTTAGTGTTCCTAGGAACCCTACAGATCAGATTGGTTATTATCTTGTCTAATCGATGTCTCCCACTGCTTTAATCAAGTTTTTCTTTCAAACTTTAAACAGAAAACCAGCAAGGATTAATTACAGTCTACAACTTCGCTAGACAGGCCAGTGTCGGTACTTGAGGGAGGTTCCCCGTGCTTTCGCACGGACCTAATTAAAGTAAACCTCGTTTTCCCAGAGGCGTAGCCCCGTTAACACCTTTCTAGACACCTAATGAGTTAGCTAATTGTAAACTGCAAAACTCTCCTAAGAGCAACTATTGCCCACAGTGGGATCGGGATCCAACCATCATATGGAAGGTATGCAATCTCATTGCAAATCTCAACACTTGAAATTCCCGATGTGATTTTTACCCCTAGTACTTATGACCTTAACTATGGTCAACAAATCATAAATACCAGTCAAGTTCTACCCGTCATTTCTTGATCAATTAGACCCACCCATATGACCCTTAACTATGGTCAACAAAGTCGCATGAATGTCCTAATTAATCTGTATCATATGCAGAGTAGGAAGACATCACATAGCTACCGTACACTACGCCTTAACTAAAGTCAACAAACGTAGCACGAATACTAAGTACTCTACTTCCTAAAATGATGGAGGGTTGCGGATGATTTTTAAGAAAATCTTTAACGCTTTGAACTTGATATCGTCGTAGAATCAAATGGTTTTCAAAAGGAGTGGCTTGTGCTCCGCAGTTTTTGAAATACAGCTTTTTCATAAAGAGCCGAGTGGTTTTCAAATCCGATTCTACAACATCTTTTTAAGTTTATTTTCTTTACATTAATCATATTAATGTAATCCCATCATTTAATTCCTTAAGCCAATCACAAAAAAGAAACGAAAATAACACGTATGCTTATGCCATCCGCATTCGCCGCAATGTTACGTTATGCACCGTTAGGTTACTTAACTAACGGAATACCGGGACGGGACTAGCGCGGGTGTAAAACATAAGCAACGTCTACTATATATCTCATATATAATATATCATTCGCCTCAGATATCACAGAACACAGGTAGCAGAAAACATATATATAATGTGGGATATACTAGGACGTCCGTATTTAGTATTTAGCCAACAATAGAAAATACAGATTCCACAGTCGCGATGAATAGCCAAGCCCACACCCCTACGAGAGCGGCAAGCGACCCTACCAATCCTGGAGTTTAGGAAACCCGGTCTCGACTCCTCGAGATGGCCTCCCACTGAACCCCAGAACCGGGTCACTTATGCTCCCCTTCTTGGGTCTATCCTAATGCGGAAAAGTAAATAATATACAACACTGGTGACATCAATCTCAACCCGGAAGTGCCCCATATAAAAGAATATTACATTACATTTGAATTTTACATGAATGAAAAATAAAACTCTCATCTCACATAAAACCCCCCTGGCTATTCAATCGCGACAATCCTGCACATCATATCTCAGCAACACATAATATCATATATCATCAACGTAAGTAAGTATGCGTACCCCGATTGTCATTGATGTATAGCAACAAAACCGGAGGTATCGACATACTACAGTTACGGTCACAGAAAAGAAAGTGTAAAACTACAATATTTGGAATCCGCATTCTCTTTAGACATTATAAATCCGAGATATCGCATACCTCGCATTTCATGCCTAACTATATGAATTCCACATATTGTATCACATTCCAGATAAATAGACAGTATTAAATTCTTCGAACGAATAATTAAATACCCAAAAATTCCCTAAAGCTCAACACTTGAGCGGAGTTCAAAAACCCGGAGTGTGACATAGTAGTAGCGGTCCAGCCGTCGAAGGGTCAAGCCAACGCCTCACATGTGGCACGCCGTACTGCCTCAAACCCTAAGGTTCAAAAGGTAGTTCAAGATGGTCACATAATCGAGTTAAGGTTTGTTGTCTTCTAGAGCGTCCACCACAAAAAAACATGCACATATTTCCGAAAGATTTAAACCCCGTGAAAAAGTGAGCAAATGACACTCGTTCGAACAATTCAATACTTTCTAATTATCCGGAAAAAACATGAAGTTAAAATTCCGATCGAATCAATGAACTCAAAACAATCTCCAGAACAAACAGCACTAAATTCAGATTAAAAGTACCCCAAAAAATATACAAGCAGATAAAATAGTTACTGTACAAAAACGACACAATGATACATCCATACGGCCGCGGAACCGCTTGCGGCTTGGGGGTGCTTGATATGATCATCACCCACTGCCGGCGTATTGACGAGTCTTAGAGTCCCACAAAAGAGTTACCTAGTCCATGCGAAACGTTGTGGTGCGCGTATGCGATATGCGCATGGACCCGGTTAAAATGCGCGTATGAGATGCCGTATATTAATCGGGCGGCTTGCTTTTGGTCGGGTCGTATGTGATATGACCGGGTTGATAAATCAAGTGTTGATTTATCATTTAACCATTAGCTTCTCACTAGAAATCCCTTCTTGTCCTTTTTGGATGTATGCATGCATTTATGCATTCATTCTTGTTCATGCACATATGGATGTGCATGCATACATTCATCATTCTATCATGGTTGTATATACATAGAAAATGGTGGCAATATAAGACTCACACCTTGGTTATTTATATGGATAATTATTTCTATTTATGTTAAAACAAAATTAAAAAGGAAAGGATAATTCATGGTTTGTTTCTACACTCTTCTTTGACCTAACCATGCTCACCTACTTTTAACCATGGATTAACTTTCCTTTTATGTTTTAACTCAAATTAAATAATATCTTTATCATTTAACCATGGTTTGAGATGAGAAGTGGAAAATATATATACTTATATTTTCTATTTTCTTTCATAAGACATTATCTTTTCTCTTCTTCTTAAAAAGCCATCATCTTCTTCAACCTTGCTCTTTTGCTCTCTAGATCTCTCAAGTGAGCAAAATACTCAACAAGATAGGATTTTGAAGTGAGAAAAAGAACCACAACACCATTCTACACAAGTCTTGCCCACTTGTTTAGAGTGTTAGCTTCATTTCTTTCTCTTGATAAAGTGAAGTTGCAAGCTTGGATAAAGAAGCTTCGGGTGGATCGTCGTGGACGCTAGAAGACCTCAAGCTAACCGTTTTCCAACTCTCAAGTGGCCAAGGAGTCAAGAATAGGGAGCTACAAAGGTTGTACTCTCAAAACCCTAGCCTTTGTTACTTGTGGTGTGGTTTAAAGTTATGAAACCCTAATTTTCTTGGATTGATTCTTTGTGTGTTCACTTAGCACTCTAAAAACTTAATCTTTGTGACATGTGATGCTTCCAAACCTTTCATAGGGTGCTAGGTAAACCTAACACCTCCATGTGGCTCGGGACTGTACCCAACTAAAACCTGTTTGCACGTCTCCTTTGAGCGTGGTAGGGTAGTAATCAAAGCACAGTGGGAACTCACACGAGACAAATGACGATCTCAAGTCGATGATCTAACCTGTACACATGTCACCAGGGAACTGCTATCTGACGTCAGGTATAAGACCAACTAGCATGTTCCCGGCGAGTCCTGTCCGGTGTACTCATAACCCAATGAGCATCTGTATACATTTTAGGTGAACCAACTGACACCAGTGGCTTGTGAGACCGGCCATCGCCCCTCGTCGGGGTCTCGACTGTATACACTAGTCTACTCTGGAGTATCGATGCCCTGTCTCGAAACTCCCACGACTAGGGACCTTTAAGAATGTGCTTATAGACTACCAGCTCCCATGTATATGATCGCCCTCATACTGCTGGCAGTCAAGAAAGAATCCTAGGGGCTCTATCAACGCGCAATAGTGACCTGTAAGGTCACCTAAAGCAGTACACGATGATAAAGATAAACCAGATATCATACTATCATCTTGAGTAAGACTGTCCTACCGGTATAGGTCCTCCCTCAATCATTGCAATCACGTGCCTGTGATCCAATAATTGACTCTGAGGGAACTATCTCCAACATCCTCATCGGCCTTCTTATCGATATCTACCTGGGGACCGTTAAGTACAGCTAGTGCCGCTTGCGGTCTGTGGTTAAACCCACTGCCAGCTTAGTAGTCGAGTCTCTAGAGTCCCACACAGAGAGTTTCCCTACTCCAGGCAAAACGATATAGAGGTCGTATGGTTTTACGACAAGGGTTCGGACGCATACGTGTGTTTACGCACGTACGACATCCGGACAGTTTTTACTAGTCGGCTTTGGTTTAAGCCAGTTTCTAGTATCCGATTTTTGGATTTATACAGTCTAAAGTTTTTCCGTGTTTTCACGGATAGGAGGGGCGTTCTCGTAATTTCGCGAGAAGCTTCTAGAAGATGGTGACTTGAGGGTTAAGGTGGCATATGCATTAAATGAGATTAGTGAGTCATTTGTGTGATTCATCCATGTCATTAATGCATCATAAATGCTTAATGACTCATGGAGATGAATCACCCTTTTGTATTTATGAAGCATGCTTATTAATCCTTTATTTTCTTTTATTGGATAAATAATAATACTTGATATATATTATGATAGATCATTATCTCATCTCACTCTCTTGCTCACTTTCTCTCTCCTCAAGCTCTCTCTCTTCAAACCCTAATCCTCCCCTCTCATTTGTTGAGACCAAGGATTAGAATAGACTACTTAATCCTTAACCATTCTATATATCACCTAGGTTACTTAGATTAGCGATTTAAGAAACCTAGTTACCTCAAGTTAGAGGTGAAGCTTGTAGTAAAGCTCTCGGGTGGATCATCTACTACATAGAGAAGGCCGGAGAGGACGAGGAGAACGGAAAGACGAAGGACACGGTTCATTAGGTATAATCACTTATCATAGTAGTTAACACTTCTATGGTTTCTTGTTAGTTATTGTTTTAGCAAAGATTCTCGGTTAGTCGATGTTTACGCTTTAAACAAGATCGTTTTTCATTATTCCGCCTCCCCGCAAGTCGTGGGGTGTTGTACATCGACTTACAGACTATGATAGAGATCATACTAGTAGGGCCAGGGTATTCCACAAGTACATCCTATAATTATTCCTAATCGAGGGTGTATCGAGACAGGGCATCGATATTCCAGAGTAGACTAGCGTATACGCTTCTTGACCCATATGATGGGCGATGTATGATCCCACATCCATTGGTGTTTGACATCAAATATGGTATACGGGTGCTCAGTGGAGACTGGGTACACTGAACGGACTCGCCGAGAACTCCTAGTTGGTATTATACCTATCGTCAGATAGCATTTCTCTGGTGACACTGGTACAGGTTAGTCTGTAGACCCGAGATCGTCATAGAGTCTTGTGTGATTCCCACTGTGCTTTGATTTCCACCTTACCAAGTTCAAGAGAACGTGCAAAACGGTGGTTTTTGGGTACAGTCCCGAATCACATGAGGCAATGAGCGATAGGAGGGGTTTCGTCTCTCCCGGTATTGGGGGTTGATGTTGCGCTGTGCTCGATTGGCTATAACTGCAAGTCCTTGGCCAGAGCTAATATGGAGATCTACTGGTAAGTGTTATCAGTAGTTTCTCGACCCGTTATGAGCCTCACATCGGCACGACTTATCGGTTACTGGGGTCTGACGTTTACCACCCCTATACTGGATATGCGACATATCAGACGGACAGACCGGACTGTACGGTAGTGTTACTGACAGGCATTATAAGAGTATGAGCGGGCTTGCTTGTTGATCTTCTAATCGCTCAATACCCGGGTGGCCGTTACGTTTAGCTGACCGCTGACGGCTTTATGGGTGACTGATACGATCATCACCTACTGCTGGCGTATTGACGAGTCTTTAGAGTCCTACACAGAGGTTTCCTGGCTCAGGCGAAACAGAGTAGGAGCACATATGTGATATGCGCGGGACCGAGATTAATACGAGTATGTGATACCGTATTCTATTCTCGCGATATGTGATATCGGCTGGTTATATGTAATATAGCCGGGTTATCGGATCAAGTGTTGATTCGATAAAATGATACATATTATATTAGTCGGTTATATGTGATATAGCCGGATTATTAAATCAAGTGTTGATTTAATAATTTAATGTATAATTATATATTTGATATATTAAATTACATTAACTAATAAATGCTCACTTAAGTATTTCTTTTTCTCATTTTTGATACATTTAACATATATGTGATATATGTTTATTGTATTGTTTTCTTTTGTTACATAAATAATATATATGTGATATATATTATTGTGACATACTAGGTTATATATGCAACAAGGGTGTATGAGACTTACACCATATAAAAAATAATATTAAGGTTTTTATTTATTTAAGTAATTCAAAAATGAATGGAATTTGTCATGGTTGCAAGCTATGGATAACCATTGACTTAGTCTACCTTTTTTGTTTTACCTTAGATATTTATAAACCTAACCATTATCTTTAACTATGGTTTATTCACTGCAAGGGTTAGTGCATGACATATACTCACCATGGTTGCATTTCTAACCTCACACTCTCTCATTTTTCATTTGCTTCATCTTCTTCAAGCTCAAGTGAGAGCTCTCTAGATTTTGAGCAAATAAAGAAAAGTAGTGAGCAATTAAATTCTAAAGTGAGCAATATTCTTTCTTCATCATCCTCTTCTATACTAGCCATATAGTTTAGGGTGTTAGCTTCACTAGTTCTATATAAGTGAAGAGATAGCTTGAGTCCGTGTTTCCTCGACGTAGATCATCTTGGATTTTGAAGACTTCAAGAAAGCATGCATCATTCATCTTGTGGAGCCTCTCAAGAGTCTGGGAGTTCTTTGATCACAGCGAAGGGACCACTACTTGGAGCATTTGAAGTGAAGGACTGGTCTACAAAGGTTGTATTCCGCATTCACTTAGTTGTAAAGTTGTTTACATATGGTATTGTTTAAATCTCAAGTTAAGATTCTAGGGTTAGGGTTAAGTAGCATGGCAAAAATTTGATGTTTCAGGTGTTGCTAGTTTTTTCTAAAATTGCATGAGATGTTATTTTTCTAGAAAGGCAATTTGGAGTGTTTCATAGTCGTAATTCTAACAGTATTTCGGGTTGTTTTAGACGACGTTAAAAAGTTCGAACGGATATCAAATACCCACTTTAACCCTCGCCGAAATTTTTTCCAAGAGTTGGATTTTTCAAAGTTTGAAACATTCAAATATCATGCAAGTGATTCGATGTACCCTCTAGAAGAACGAAACCCTAACTCGATTTTGTGACCGTAAGAACCGCCGCCAAACTCTAGGGTTTGCGGTAGTTCCGCAGCGCCATAGGTGAGGCAAGGGTTGGCCCTTCTACGGTTGGTCCATAGGTACTGTGGCATGTGATGTATACTTTTAAACTACGCTCAAGTATTGAGCTTTTTGGGTAATTTTTGGTGTTTGTTGATTCGATCGGAATATTTAATATTGTCTAACGCTTTGTGGAATGTGATACAATATGTGGTATTCATATAGTTAGGCATGAAATCCAAAGTATGTGATATTTCGGGTTTATGATGTCTATGGTGATTGTGGATTCCAAATGTTGTAGTTTGACATTTTCTTTTCTGCGACTGTAAGTGTAATATGTGGTGTATCGCCGGTTTCGTTGTTATATGTCAACGACAATTGGGATACGCATATTTACTTACGTTGATGATATGTGATGTTATGTGTTGCTGTGATATGTTATATTGGATCGTCGTGATTTGAATAGCCGGGGGTTTTATGTGAGATGAGAGTTTTTATTTTCATTCATGTTAAATTCATTGTATGTAATATTCTTTTATTGGGGCACTTCCGGGATGAGGATGATGTCACCTTTGTTGTATATTATTTACTTTTCCGCATTAGGATAAACCCAAGGTGGGGAGTACAAGTAACCGGGTTCTAGAGTCCAATGGGAGACTGTAACATTTCAAGAAAATAAAATATTATTTTGGGGGAATTTTTAAAAATTTAATAATAAAATTTTGAATATTTTTAATAAGACGGTATAATTAAATACCGACAAATTTGTGAAAAATTTGGGAAATTATAGAAATTACATAAAAGATGATGTTTTATGGAATTATGCCATTTTTAAGTTTTTATGAGTAATTATATGCTAATTTAGTGCTAATCGCGATTAAAAATCGCTAATCGGATTTTTAGCATATTTTGTGCAAAACATGCACCATATCATTTTACACTTGTTACATATTTTTCCATGGCATTCCTTCATGTTTTAAGCATGGTTGTTGATTTATTGGGAAAAGAAAAGAAAAGGAAAAGAATAGAATATATAGGCATGGGCATGAGAGAGAAAGGTGAGGGATTGTGTTTGACTTGGTCTTGAGCCATCCCCCTTCATCATTCTTTCCCTCATTTCCTCTCCCCTCCTTTGTTGCTGCTGCTGGACCGGGCTTTTGGACGTGTGTTTCACACACACATTTATATTTATATAGATGGCATCGATTTGTATTAGACTTAGATCAGTACCCCAGATTATGAGACATGATGATAAGGATACCAGATAATTGATGAAATGGATGTGATATTGACCCGTACCCAGATTTGGGATGCCGTACGATGATTTACCGTACGAGCTTTATTTGATGATAAGATCCGCACTCATGACTCGAGGATGTCATATGATATTGTATCGTACGCGGTACCTTTGAGGCGGGATAACCGACTATTATATATATATATATATATATATATATATATATATATATATATATATCGACTCAGATTTAGGTGGTTTCCATACCCCTCCTGATTGACTGGTTAGTTAGAGCTGTAGTTTTTCTAGTAGTTGTTAGGCTAGGCCGATGTCATACCTATTTCAAAAACTAACGAATCAGGAGTATTTTAAAGGCAGGCAAAGGGATTCTACGGATATTTTTAAAGGACACATCTTTTCTTAAAAACACCGTAGCCCTTATTTTCCTAAAAACCCCGATTTGTCTTCTTTTAAATGGCAAAACAGTATGACATAGATATATTGATGTAGATTCTACACTGTTGTGTTTATTATGCATTTGTCGTATATTCTTACTGTTTGCATCGCATTGCATGTTCAGTATGTTTATTGTTATATCAAACCATGCTGTTAGGACACCATCACCATTATTGATGATGCATATGTTCCACGTACACCTGCTTGCCGGCTCACACACTTCATCATCGATAATTGCCATGTCACTACACGGTAGTACTGTTGCATTCAGGATATAACCCTTGCATGGCATACTTGTGCACATACCTATTGTACATTCATACTCGTGTACTTACATATTGTACACTCATACTTGTGCACATACCTATTGTACATTCATACTCGTGTACTTACATATTGTACACTCATACTTGTGCACATACCTATTGTACATTCATACTGGTGTACTTATATATTGTACACTCATACTAGTGCACCTACCTGTTGTACACTCATACTTGTACACATACATATTTGCACATACATAAATGATTCTGGCTTGACTTGGAGATTTGGGAACCGCAAGATACTTTTTAAAACTGATTCATTTTAAAGAAGCGGTCTTCCCTAAATATGTGCATATTACTATTCCATGTTGCATGATATACCGATATGCTTACATTTCTTTTATATGTCGCGTACATCATGCTTTCTGATTATACGCATTGAGATATGTTGTTTCCATGATATTTCTGGATTTGGGAACCGTTGGTATTTTAAAAGAGAGTGTATTGTTTTAAAATCCCGGTTACTCATGATATGATATTTCAGTGCGTCCACCATGTGTTTTCTCGGTTCTGAGAGTGGCATGTGAAACCCGATTCGAGGAGCGGTAGGCACCGTCTGCAGGTACATGGTGGACCCGGTGAGGTACCCCAGGAAAGAAGACTCATATATGTTGGACGGTGAGCCTGGCAGGGGAGTACTACCTACCGGTGATTGTGTTGAGCTCGGCGGATATCTGGAGGATACCGACCGGAGTTGAGAGATGGGACGGGCCGATCCGGACTGACGGAGCCCTATGTATATGAGGATTTACATGTCGATGTTAGGCACAAGTTTCATGATGTTTTTGAGTGTCGATGCTTGACACTCAGGTTCCATGATTTGATATGTCGCGAGTGACACATGTTGATTTACATCCTCATACTTCTATGCATACGCTTATGATATTTACATGCATAATGCTTATTGTCATTGGGTGACATGTGGACGATTTCCACATACATATAGTTGACATTGATGATATTGATCACATTGTTGGGTGTATCCACATATTCATAGACTTCATGATATAGTCGACATTGATCATACCTCATATTTATGATATGTTATTACCTGAGGCACTGGCACGAGCACTTGGCACTACACTCATGTATATATGTTACATTGCCACCTTATCATGCTTCAGGCTCATTCATTTGAGGTTTATATATATATATATTTGATCGTATTGACCTAGGATTGTGTCATACATACGATTTCTGCTCTGTAATTTTTTCTATTCACGAGTTGGAAACTCACTCCCGTTGTGCCACAGTTCTTGCAGGTTTTTCCGTACATGTCCCATTGCGGCTTCTGGCATACTGCTTCCTTTACGGGTGATTTGCTTTGGTAGGTGGGTTCTTTTGCATCAGAACCACCATCGTACATGTATTATTCAGTTGTATCTAGAAATTCCATCAACCAAATTTGTATATTGTTTCAGACTTAGAAAACCAGTTGTGTATTATTTCGACCTTAGAGTCGCGCGTTGTAGTATTATGGTTTTCATGCTGATTTTGAGTTTTCCTTTGAGTTTTGATCCTCGCCCTTCGGCGTTGTATATTATACTGCTTGCGTGGTTGTGACCGTCGATTGACGAAGAGCTAGCTCCCGCTTGGGGATGCCTTTTATCATTGTATACATACTATTCATGTTGTACCCCGTTTGGGGCCAGTATTTACAAAGGAAACTCTGCCGAAATTTTCAGAAAAGACTAGAGATTTTAAAAATGCATATTCGGCTTACTTATTTAAAAACCTTGTTTTTTAAAAAACGTGTTTTCTTCACTTCTTAAAATTAGTTTTTCTTATTTACTCCTTAAAAATGGTTTTAGATTTCTGGGCTTTTGGCTTACTTGGATTAGATGGAGTCCTATAGATTTCATGTGATTCAAGTGCCAGTCGCGTGCTATTTCGGGTCGTGACAAAGTTGGTATCAGAGCGCTAGGTTAACCTTGGTTTGAGTCTAAGTTTGACTATGTGGAGCCTAGAGCGTTTATATATATACGGAATTTAGGCTTGACCTTACGGAACTTAGACTTAGTCGAGGGGGTATTATACCCGAACTTTCGTCGCGTAGGATGTGTAGGGTTCCTAGGCACACTCATGAGGTTCCACAAGGCATCAACCATGCCAAATTCAAAAATTTATGTGCCGAGAAACCCTAATGAAGATTGTTAACTAGAGGATAGGCAAAACACAACCAAGCACAAGTACACTTGCATATATCATATGTAAACAATGCATACATACTAGTGAGAAAATAAATCATAAGTGAGCTAATACTAGTTAATGCAATGTAATATATCAAATATATAATTATGCATTAAATTATTAAATCAACTCTTGATTTAATAATCCGGCTATAACCGACTAATATCAAAAGTAACAACTTATCGAATCAACACTTGATCCGATAACCCGGCTATATCGCATACAACCGATCAATATTACAAATCGAGAGAATAGAATACGGTATCTCATATCGTATTAATATCGGTCCCGCACATATCACATATGTGCTCCTACTCCGTTTCGCTTGAGCCAGGAAACCCCTGTGTAGGACTCTAAAGACTCGTCAATACGCCGGTAGTAGGTGATGATCATATCAAACACCCACAAGCCGCAAGCGGTGTGCTAAACGTAACGGCCACCCGGGTATTGAGCGATTAGAAGATCAACAAGCAAGCTCGCTAGTTCTCCTGTGAATCCAATCAGTAACACTACCGTACAGTCCGGTCTCGTCGTCTGATATGTCGCATATCTCGCCTAGGGGTGGTAAACGTCAGACCCCAGTAGCTCGATAAGTCGTGTCGATATGAGGTCTATAACAGTTCGAGAAACTACTGGTAACACTTACCAGTAAATCTCAGCAACCCTGGCCAGGGATTTCCGGTTATAGCCAATCGAACACAGCACAACATCAACTCCCTATACCGGGAGAGACGAATCCCCTCCTATCGCTCATTGCCTCCATGTGATTCGGGACTGTACCCAAAAGCCACCGCTTTGCACGCCTTCTTGGACGTGGTAAGGTGGAAATCAAAGCACAGTGGGAATCACACAAGACTCTATGACGATCTCGGGTCAACAGACTACTCTGTACCAGTGTCACCGGAGAACTGCCATCTGACGTAAGGTATAATACCATCTGGGAGTTCTCGGTGAGTCCGTCCAGTGTACCCAGTCTCCACTGAGCACCCGTACACCATCCTTGATGTCAAACACCGATGGATATGGGATCATCCATCGCCCATCATATGGGTCAAGATGCGTATGCCCTGTCTCGATACACCCTCGACAAGGAACAATTATAGGATGTACTCGTAGACTACCGTGGCCCCAATAGTATGATCTCATCATAGTCCCAGTAGTCGAGTACATATCCTAAGGGCTTTACCAACATGTAACAGAGAGACAATCAGTGTACACATTAATGTAAAGAGTAACCAGATAGCATACTATCATGTCGAACAAGAAAGTCCTCCCTATATATGTCCAAGCATCCACAACAATATACATCGTATGTACAGTAATGGCCTCTAGGGCATACATATAACTAACAATCTCCCACTTGCACTAGGGCCATCTGTTGTGGTATCACATACCCAAAAATTAGCTGCGGTTGAAGTATCTCATACTCAACCATCCCATAAAAGTCTCTACTGGGAAAAGGCCTTTGTGAGTGGATCCGCGCTGTTGTCCTCTGTGTCTACTCTTTTAACCTCGATCTCCCTGGAGATCAACCATCTCCATGATCAGATGATACTGCCTAAGAATTATATCTGGATTTCTGATGGGACTGTAGTTCCTTGGCTAAAGCCTCAACTCCATTGTCACACAATGGTAGGAACGAAGTTCATCTCATGAACTTATATATATATATCCAGACTGCCTCTTTGGTAGAATCTTAGGTAACGATGTATCTTGCCTTTAATCGTCTAGTATGTCACGGTATCTAGCTTAGAACTCTTCCAACATACCGTCCCTCCACTGAGGGTAAAGACAATGCCTGCGACTGACATTCAGTCGTCCATACCACCCTGGAACCTTTCCAGTGATTCTCCCCAGGATCGATTGATACCATCTCACTACAACTAGTGAGTATCCTAACATCCAATTAGATCGATCTCATAGATCCATAACTTAGGATTTAGGAGGTATCACTTTGATCCTGTATGGAGAATCCTTGTGATAAGCGGAGATTGACTGAGCGTAGCATAGGAAACTCCTTCCCTATCAAGAGTATGTCATCCACGTACTCTACGAGGATCACCACCATACTCCCTACTACCTTTTTGTATATACAAGGTTCATCTACCATTTTGATGAAGTCAAACTCTTTGACTACCACATCAAAACAGATGTTCCAACTCCGCGATGCCTGCTTTATCACATAAAACAACTTGCTCACGTTTCCGCTGCTCCCACTGTCTACGAAGCTCTCTGGCTGTGTACTTATAAACGCTCTCTTCTAAAACATCATTTAGAAAAACATTCATGACACCCAACCACCAGATATCGTAGTCATGGTATGTAGCCGTGGCAAGTAGGATCTGGATGGACTTAAGCATAGCTCCTTAGAAAAGGTTTCATCATAATCCATACCTGGTCAATGATGCAAACCTTTAACAAGTCTAGCTTTGAAAGTCTCAACTTTTCCATGTACACCAAGTAATCATCTCAAGATATACTTGCTCCTAATGGGGATTTAACTATTCAGATAAAGCAACCAAAGTCCATACTCTGTTGGTGTATAAGGATTCCATCTCAGATCGATAAGCATCAAGCCATTCTTACAGAGTCTCACTTCCGATGGCCAGCTTGAAACTAGTTGGGTCATCATCTCATGATGCAATCCTCGCTCCCACTGTTATAGAGAAACCGAAGTATCTCTCAGGTGGGTGAGGAACCCTACTAGATCGGCGGAGAGGCTGAGGTTCGTTGGTTACTATTGAATCCTTCGGTTCTACCAAATAATCTGCCGCAGTCTGTATAGCTGGAACCTTTCCAGTTCTACATAACAGACCTTGTCTCGAGCTTGTCCGGATTTTTCTTTTAGACATAGTCCGGACAACCCCAAATCTTAACAAACTTAAGATATGGGCTCTTCCCTTTCCATATCACATATGAAGTGGTAGGCAACTGATTTGATTCGAACCCAATTCAATAGGTATGCAGCTTCTCAAGTGCATAACCCCCAAAAGGAAATAGGCAACTCAGTAGTACTCATCATAGAGCGCACCATATTTAATATGGTGCGATTGCTCCGCCCCGATACACCGTTGTGCTCTGGTGTATACAGAGGAGTAATGCTGAGAGTGAATCTCATTCTCCTTTAGAATAATCCATGAATTCCGTGCTCAAGTATTCTCCTCCTTGATCACATCAAAGAACATAATACTTTTACCCGTATTTTGGTTCTCTATTTCTAACTTATATTCTATGAATATCTCAAAAGGCTCGGATTTGTGTTTCAACAGGAACATATGTCTGAATCTTGAGAGATCATCAGAGAATGTAATGAAATATAATAAACCGGTCTTGGCATGTGTAGACAGGGGACTTTCATACATCAGCATGTATCAATCTCAAGAGTTCACTAACTCTTTCTCTTTTCCATTAAACAGAGCTTTGGTCATCTTATCTTTGTGACATGACTGGCAAGTTTCACAAGATGTAAATTTAAATATGCATCTAAATGTAACTTAGCTAGTCGGGTCGCATTGATATGACTTAGTCTACAATGCCTCAAGAAGGATTCGTTCATTTCTGAACTCTTCCTCTCGTGTGTGTTCTGTATACTAAGAACTGTAGTTTGATTTAGAACGTCAATGCTTTTAGATAACGTGCCTGAACCGATCAACTCTTGATATAGGAAATGTTCAAAACATTATCCAACAATAGAAAATTATATTCTTCTTTACTAATAAAGAGACTGATATGATGTTGTATATCAGGTTCGGTATCTAATAACATTTGTTCAGAATCAATGTATTCTGGTAATACAGGGTGATAGTGACCAACAGACTTGGCTGCAACAATTGCCCCGTTTTCTGTCTCATGAAACTTATCACCCGTTCTCAGTTCTCTACCTATCTGTAGCCCATGTAACAGATTACATATGCGGGATCCTGATCCGGTTTCACATACCCAGGACGTAAAGGATACTGAGAAACAGTTCTCTGTAAAGAACACACCCGAAGATGATGCATCAACATGTACTTTCTTCGTTTGGGCGGCACGGGAATTCTGGTATTCACCAATTTCCCGCTCTGTCTTATAACAATTATAAGTTGGAGCGGGACCAACGTTCCCCAGCTCAGTATAACAAGCGGGTTCGGTCAATATATCCGTTTTATTATCTTGATTAAGGCGTGATATGGTCGCTACCTGGAGAGAGAGAGAGAAGAAAACACTCAGCGTATGATCTTGCAAGATCAGATTGGTTATTATTTTATCTAATCAGGATGGCTCCCACTGTTTTTATCAAATATTCCTTCAAACCCTAAAAGGAAAGACTAGCCGGGATTAATTACACGCTACAAATTCACCAATCTTTCAGCCAGGCCAGTGTCGGTACTTTGAGGGAGGTTCCCCGTGCTTTCGCATGGAACTAATTAAAGTAAACCTCATTTTCCCAGAGGCGTAACCTCGTTGACACCTTTCTAGACACCTACTTGATCGGCTAATTGTAATGTGTAAAACTCTCCCAGGAGTAACAATTACTCGCAGCGGGTATCGGGATCCAACTATCTCATAGAAGGTATGCAATCTCATTGCAAATTTCAACACTTGAAATTCCCAATAATATTTTATCCCTAGCGTCCTATGACCTTGACAGAGGTCAACAAACCATAGGCTGCTTGTCAAGTTCAACCCTTCATTTCCTGATTGAAGTAAACCCACCCGCACGACCCTTGACAGAGGTCAACAAGGTCGCACGACTACCCTAAATCAATCACATCATATTTTTATACAGATAAGCACTAATCAGCTACCGCACACTACGCCTTGACAAAGGTCAACAAACGCAGCACGAATACTAAATACTACTTATCTGAAATGACGGAGGGCTACGACAGGTTTTTAAGAAAACCCTTTGCGTAATGAACTTGATATCGTTGTAGAATCGAGTGATTTTAAATGGAGTGTTTTTTAGGCTTTTCTAGTTTTGCTAAAGGGGTCACTCCCGGTGAAGGGATCGTCGGCCCTTTCCTCATCGAATAAGGTGCAAGGTATATCATATATACCGCTGTGCAAAGCAAGAACTATAGAAGCAATCAAAAAACAAACCGAGTTTGTAGCATCTGCTAGTTTCACTAAAGAGGTCACTCCCGGTGAAGGGATCTCGGCTCGTTCCTTATCGAATAAGGTACTGGATGTTCTACAAGGAACACCGCTATGCAAAGCAAGAACTAGAGCTACCAGTTTTTGAAAATTCGATTCCACAACATCTTTTAGGTTTCTTTTTCTTTCATTAATCATATTAATGAAGTCCCATCATTTAAATCACCTAAACATCACAGATAAATATGACGTATACTTATGCCATCCGCATTCGCCTCGATGTCTCCTCGTGCACCGTTAGGTTAAGTAACTAACGACAGAGCGGGGCAGGCCTAGCGCGAGTGCAAAACATAAGTAACGTTTATATAATATATCATATATACTATATACAGTATCTATCACAACATATCAAATGATCACATCACAGATATCGCAGCAGAAGAAACATATATGAAATATTGGATATACTAGGACGTCCGTGTTTTCAATACGAGACTGTATAAAACACGGATTCCACGGTCGCAATGAATAGCCAAATCCACATCCCTAGACCCCTACGAGAGCGGCAAGTAACACTGCCAATTCTCGGGTTAGGAGACCCGGTCTCGACTCCTCGAGATGGTCTCCCACTGGACCCTAAAACCCGGTTACTTGTACTCCCCGCCTTGGGTCTACCTAATGCGGAAAAGTAAATAATATATAAGTGGTGACATCAACCTCATCCCGGAAGTGCCTCAATAAAAGAATATTACATACAAATGAATTTTACATGAATGAAAATGAAAAACTCTCATCTCACATAAAACCCCCGGCTATTCAAAACGCGACGATCCAATATAATATATCACAGCAACACATAATATCTCATATCATCAACGTAAGCAAATATGCGTATCCCGATTGGCGTTGATGTATAGCAACGAAGCCGGCGATACATCACATACTACGCTTACGGTCACAGAAAAGAAAGTGTAAAACTACAACAGTTGGAATCCGCAACCTTCTTAGACATCGCATGCCTAACCAAATGAATTCCTTAGACATCGCATGCCTAACAATTATAAACCCCGCATTTTTGTCTCATTATCGAAAACTCTTTTCAATATCAAGTCGGCAATTCAACAAGATTCCCGACATCCTGATCGAATGCTCGTCGTAAACTTTAGTAGACGGCCGCACCCCCGATGCCGTCGACGAAGTGCACTAAGGCGGAACACCGCTGCCGCGAGCACCCGAACGGATGCTTTTGGCGACGGGGTTCTCCTACAGTCACTTGGTCGGGGCTATGGGGCGTGGCTATCTATTAAGTTTACCGGTGAGTATCCGCGTACGCTACGTGATTGCGACGGACTTTTGATCACATCAAAATTCTGTGGCAACCGATCAAATGAGACTAAAATGTTATGTTTATAACATTCAAATCAGTTATCTCATAAAAATTTGTGGATTCCAAATATTGTATCACATTCCAGACAAATAGACAATGTTAAACTTTCCGATCGAACATTCAAACACCCAAGTTTTCCCGAAACAGCTCAACACATGAGATAAGTTTAAAAACATTCACTTCAAGCCACAGTACCAACGGTCCAGCCGTAGAAGGGTCAAGCCAACGCCTCACATGTGGCATGCCGTACTGCCCCAAACCCTAAGGTTCAAAGGGCAGTTCAAGACGGTCACATAATCGAGTTAAGGTTTGCTGTCTTCTAGAGGGTCCATCACGTTACTTGCACTACTTAGACGTTCTTAAACTACCGGAAAAATCCAACACTTGGAAATTTCCCGGCAGGGGAAAAAGTGGGTGTTTATATCCAGTCGAACTTTTTAACATATTCTAAAATTACCCGGAAAAACACATAAACAAAGTTAAAATATCCGATCAAATCAACGAGTCCCCAATACACCCCAGATAACTCAACTCTTGAGTATAATTAAAATTTTCCAGAAGAATCAGGAATAACTTTATGACATTACTGTGCAAAATTTGAGGAATGAAGTGACCGTACGGCCGCAGAACCGCCGCAAAAGCCATGCTCGTGCCGCGGTTCCGCGGCGCCTTGATTGAATTAGGCACACATTTTGCACAGTAACTCCTAAAAAAGCCTGCTGATTTTTCTTCATATTTTTAATTCACAAAAATTACAATTTTGAAAAAATTTACAGAAAAGGGTGTCCGATTAGGGTTTCGGGTTCGATCGGATTTCTAACTTCGTCTACTCTTCGCCTAAAGCTCTAGCTAGGCTCTGATACCACTGTATGGTTCCTAGGCACACTCATGAGGTTCCACAAGGCATCAACCATGCCAAATTCAAAAATTTATGTGCCGAGAAACCCTAATGAAGATCGTTAACTAGAGGATAGGCGAATAACAACCAAGCAAACTACTTTGCTACTAAGTGAAAGGGATTACAACCTTTGTAGATCCGGTCCTCCACTTCATTAGCTCCGTGTAGACGTCCCCATCGCTGCGATCATGAACTCCGGACTCTATAGAAGCTCCACGAGAAGAATGAACGTGCTTGCTACGTTGACTTAGAGGCCGAAGATGATCTACGTCGGGGAGACACTAACTCAAGCTATTCCTTCACTAGGTCATAAACTTTGTGAACAGAACACACTCTACTACATGGTAAGTGGTAGAGGATGAAGAAGTAGGAAGTGGGCTCACTTTAGAATTGATTTTCTCACTCTTTTGCTCAAGGCACCATTGGAGCTAGCAAGCTTTTGGATGGAGCTTGAAGATCAAGAAGAAGAAGAAGAAGAAGGAATTATCCATCCAAAATGAAAACTTATCCAAATGAATTATTGCACCATGGTTGAGTTAAGCCCTCATGCTTAACTCATGTAGAGAATTAACCAAGGCTTTAGGTTAAAGGTTAGGTTAAAGAATATCAAATGAAATGACAAAAGGGTGGACTTTGTCAAAGCTTCTCCAAGCTTCTTCAAGCTTGACAACTTTGACCAAGTTTAATCCTTTTGTTAAATCTTAAGATAAAACAATAAACCTAATTTTAAACCTAATCTTGGTATGAGTCTCATACACCCATCTTGTGTGTATCATCAAGCATGATACAAACATATACACTTGCATATATCATATGTAAACAATGCGCACATACTAGTGAGAAAATAAATCATAAGTGAGCTAATACTAGTTAATGAAATGTAATATATCAAATATATAATTATGCATTAAATTATTAAATCAACTCTTGATTTAATAATCCGGCTATAACCGACTATATCAAAAGTAACAACTTATCGAATCAACACTTGATCCGATAACCCGGCTATATCGCATACAACCGATCAATGTTACAAATCGTGAGAATAGAATACGGTATCTCATATCGTATTAATCTCGGTCCCGCACATATCACATATGTGCTCCTACTCCATTTCGCTTGAGCCAGGAAACCCCTGTGTAGGACTCTAAAGACTCGTCAATACGCCGGCAGTAGGTGATGATCATATCAAACACCCACAAGCCGCAAGCGGTGTGCTAAACGTAACAGCCACCCGGGTATTGAGCGATTAGAAGATCAACAAGCAAGCCCGCTAGTTCTCATGTGAATCCAATCAGTAACACTACCGTACAGTCCGGTCTCGTCGTCTGATATGTCGCATATCTCGCCTAGGGGTGGTAAACGTCAAACCCCAGTAGCTCGATAAGTCGTGTCGATATGAGGTCTATAACAGTTCGAGAAACTACTGGTAACACTGACCAGTAAATCTCAGTAACCCTGGACAGGGATTTCCGGTTATAGCCAATCGAACACAGCACAACATCAACTCCTTATACCGGGAGAGACGAATCCCCTCCTATCGCTCATTGCCTCCATGTGATTCGGGACTGTACCCAAAATCCACCATTTTGCACGCCCTCTTAAACGTGGTAAGGTGGAAATCAAAGCACAGTGGGAATCACACAAGAATCTATGACGATCTCCGGTTAACAGACTACTCTGTACCAGTGTCACCGGAGAACTGCCATCTGACGTGAGGTATAATACCATCTGGGAGTTCTCGGTGAGTCCGTCCAGTGTACCCAGTCTCCACTGAGCACCCGTACACCATCCTTGATGTCAAACACCAATGGATATGGGATCATCCATCGCCCATCATATGGGTCAAGATGCGTATACGCTAGTCTACTCTGGTGTATCGATACCCTGTCTCGATACACCCTCGACTAGGAATAGTTATAGGATGTACTCGTAGACTACCGTGGCCCCACTAGTATGATTTCATCATAGTCCCAGTAGTCGAGTACATATCCTAAGGGCTTTACCAACATGTAACAGAGAGACAATCAGTGTACATGTTAAGGTAAAGAGTAACCAGATAGCATACTATCATGTCGAGTAAGAAAGTCCTCCCTATATATGTCCAAGCATCCACTACAATATACATCGTATGTACAGTAATGGCCTCTAGGGCATACATATAACTAACAAGATGACCCTTGGTTGATGGAGTAGGTAGCTTGAGTAGAGTGACATACCGTACGTATGTTCCGCGGCATACTTACGATACGCTACTCCGCTTAAGAAACCTTAGGATGTACATTTCCTTGCACAGTATTATATTCCTTCCTATGATCTATCTTCATCGATATTGGTTATGATTTTGCTGCCACGATTACACGGGCAGAGAGAGCTACGGCTAGAGTTGCGTCAGCTTAAGCTTGTCACGGACGAGGACTGACCAGAGCGTGATTCCAGAGACATACGATTTCATATGGAGGCGTCATCTTATTGTGTTTTCGCGCCATGAGCGTTTGACGGATCACTTTTACGAGATTTCCCTTGTGTGCTGATCGGCACCAGAGGATCAGGCTACTGCTAGAGACCAGCTAGAATGTGATGACCATTGATATATTACTTATTCATGATGATTGAGGGGCTGTTCAGCGTACAGACGAATGAGCCAGTTGTTGCTGCAATGACGAGATATCGCCCAGATGTTGGAGCTACTGCAGCATGAGTATATACATAGAGATATGATGGAAGGTCGCTAGTCATCCGAGGAGGAACGACTAGGACATGTGGTTCGTTCTCTTACCCCTATGCGAGGTCATCAGATAGATTGATTCCAGCTAGAGACGACTTCACGCAGATTCGTTAAGAGTCGATAGAGACGATCGAATGTCAGGAACCCATTTCTAAGTTTAAAGTATTTGAAAAACAATGCAAGTAATGCTATGGACCCTCTAAAAGAATGAAACCCTAACTCGACGTAATGACCATGGAACGCCATCGAACCTTAGGGTTTGCGGCAGTTTAGCGGTGCCATTTGTGAGGCTTGGGTTTGCCCTTCTTTGGTTGGTCCACAGGTGCTGTGGTATGAACTGGAATACTATTAAACTGTACTCAAGAGGTTGATCTCTTGGGGGATTATGAGGTTCTGATGAATCGATCGGATGGTTCGACATCATTCGGATATCATGTGATGGGCACATTGCTTGGGAGACTCTAGATACGAGTATAGCCATTGGAGCGCAGTCCATGCAGCCACGAGAAGACGAGTCCGAATCAGTCGACTTTGGAGCAGAGTGAAGTAAAGAGTTCGCACGAGATTTCGACGAGATGATGTTCCACTCCGCTGACATCATAGATGCGATACACATGCAGAGGCGTTGTATATCGATATACCTTCCAGAAGGAGTCACGATGAGTATGCAGCCGTTCCGGAATAAGAAACAGATATAGTGAAGGCTGGTAACTTCCGGGAAATTCGGCAGAAACGAGATTTGAAAGAGACCTCGACAGGACCTTTCTGGAATACTATACGAGAAGACTTGGACCCAGGAGTGGTCATATTGTGTACACCCAGCAGGCCAGAGTCCGGCATCATCGACGAGATAGTTGACCAGGTTCGGATAAAGGACCTCAACCAGATACGTTTTAAGTTGATCAAGAATGGACGAGTATGGAGTATATCTCCGTAGGTTAGGACAAGTTCCTGAGGACGTGTTCGGCTAGATATCTTCCACAGAGTGATGAAGATACCGAGTTCGTGATTTCGAGTCCGTGTGAGAGACTTTGGATGGACCGTAGCCGAGAATAATTGCAGTGCGCAGATAAAGACGTGACGTCAAAATGGACGATGATACAGACAAGCGGGACAAGAGGTTCGTGCGAGATGCTAACGAGCCGTTGTTACTCCCGTGAAGATTAAAGGTCGGATATGTCTACAGAAGCGTTGGGATACGACCAGCTTCCTAGAAAATGTTGTGCTGAGGACGCAGATGTCCAGAGAACGAGGAAGGATTATGCCAGAGTATCAGCCTCCGTACAGTTCGGCATAAGAGAGATCGGAAGAGACCTTGAGCAGGATTCCTTCTAGGACAATGATGCGATAAGATTTGCACCGAGGATCAGATGTGTGATGTGTATTCAGAGGACCAGAGGTCGGCGCCAGTGATGTGCTTCTTTACGAGTGGTCGTAAGTGTAAGTCCACGTTGCCCACCCCGGTACTTACGGGGAGGCGGAAAACGGAATAAAAATCGAATTTTTATGAGCTTAGGCAACATGGACTATGCTTTTAAGGATCTTTGCTAAACAAAGACTTGCTAAAGCTAACTAGTAACTAGCTAGGTGCTAGAAAGGTTATACCTTGGGCTTTATGTCCTTCTCTCCTTGCTCCTTGGAGTGGTGGAAGGAGGTCACCTTGGTCGTCTTCTCACGCCGAAGAAAGATCCACCCGAAAGCCTCAACCTTTGGCTTCAACTCCAAGCTAGAAGTAACTAGGGTGCAAGAAGTGCAAATACTTGAACCCTAGATGAGAGTAGAGATGATCAAGAGAGGGTTTTTCTCAAGCTCAAGTGTTTCTCAACACATGAGAGGGGAGAGCTTGAGGGAGAGGAAGAGCAAGAGAGAGAAAAGAAATGATAGAATGAGAATAATTGTGAACCATTCTCTCTAATATGTGTATATTATTTTAATTAAATAATTAGCTAGATAATTGTCATGGTTAATCATGATATGACCATTATCATTTCAATTTGCAAGGATCAAAAAGTATCTTCCAAAAGAAATGATGATGGTCAAAGTGTCCACCTAGGTAAACAAGTCAAGGAGGTCAAATGGTCAACATCCATAACCATGCACAATTATTAAACTAATTATCAATTAACTATAATACACACATAAGCATTAGGGTTAATAAAATGACAATAGCCATTAACCCTAATCAAGGTCCTCTCGCTCCGTCTCAAGCAACTGTGCATACGCACCCGCATTCGTGATCCGAGGAACACGAATACAATGAGAAAAACCAATCCAAAATCATATACTAGGATCCGGCTTAAACCAAAGCCCGCTAGTATAAACTGTCCGGACAGCAAACGTGCACAAGTGCGCGGATGTGGCCGAACCCTGTCGCAAAACCATGCGACCTCTACTCATTTTTCCTAAAGGCGAATAGCTCTCTGTGTGGGACTCTAAAGACTCGAAACTACGCTGGCAGTGGGTTTAACCACAGACCGCAAGCGGCACTAGCTGTACGTAACGGTCCCCAGGTAGATGTCGATAAGAAGACTGACGAGGTGAACCCCATCTGAACTCCTACTGAGCCTGTATGTGACAATCTCCGTACAGTCCGGTCTGTTCGTCTGATACATCCCATGGTGGGCCTAGGGGGGCGGTGAACGTCAGTCCCCTAATAGCGGTACAAGTCGTGTCGGAGTGTAGCCCAGAACACCCTGAGATAACACTGGAAACCTACCAGTATATCTCGCTTGCCCTGGCCAGGGACTACTCGTGTAATGTCTCTCCTGGACACAGCGCGATGTCAACCCCCAATACCGGGAGAGACGAATCCTGTCTAACTGTCACTGCCTCCAAGTGCTTCGGGACTGCACCCAAAAACTACCTGTTTGTACGACTCCTTTGAGCCGTGGTAGGGTAGTAATCAAAGTGCAGTGGGAACACACTCGAGGCGAAGTGACAGTGTCAAGTCAGCGGACTAAGCTGTACTCATGTCACCTGGGAACTGATAACTGACGATAGGTATAATACCAACCAACAGTTCCCGACGAGTCCTGTCCAGTGTACTCATAACCTAACGAGCACCCGCATACTATCTCAAGTACGACGTACTGACGGCTGTGGGACAGACCGTCTCCCACACTGGGATGAGAAGCGCATACGCTAGTCCACTCCGGAGTATCGATGCCCTGTCTCGATAGTCCAACGACTAGGGACCTGTATAAGGATGTGCTTATAGATCACCCAGCTCCCACGAGTGTGAGCGCCATCACAACGCTGGTAATCAAGCAAAGATCCTAAGGGCTCTACTAATATGTATATCTGCAATATGCTAAAAGAAACACATGCACATATTAAAGCAGAGACAAACCAAGTAGCATACTACCATTTCGAGCAAGATTGTATATACATCTGTGAATATCCCAAGCTTCCATCAAGTAATATACAAACTAGTATGATACAGTAATGGCCTCTAGGGCATATACACTAACAATCTCCCACTTGCACTAAGGACATGTACTGGCGTATCGAAGACCTATCATCTCGATCAGCCGCTCGAACCGAGTCTGGGGCAAGGCCTTGGTGAATGGATCTGCTGTGTTATCCTCTGATGCAACTCTCCGGACCTCGATCTCCTGGCGATCTACGATCTCCCTGATCAGGTGATACCGCCTTAAGATGTGTCTGGATTTCTGATGGGACCTGGGTTCCATCGCTAAAGCTATAGCCCCGTTGTTGTCGCAATACAGAGGTATTGGGTCAACAATGGACGGAACCACCTGAAGTTCTCTCAAAAACTTCCTCATCCAGACTGCTTCTTTTGCGGCATCAGATGCAGCGATGTATTCCGCTTCCTTCGTCGAGTCAGCAACGGTTTCCTGTTTGGAGCTCTTCCAACACACCGCCCCTCCATTGAGGGTGAAGACAAAACCCGACATGGACTTGGAATCATCCTTGTCACTCTGGAAGCTGGAGTCAGCAAAGACCTCAATCTGCAGGTCTTTTCCGCCATACACCAAGAACATCTCCTTAGTCCTTCTCAGGTACTTGAGAATGTTCTTTACTGCTATCCAATGTTTCTCCCCAGGGTTTGACTGATACCTTCTTACCACACTCAGTGCATAAGCCACATCCGGTCTGGTACACAACATCGCATACATTATAGAGCCTACCGCAGAAGCATAGGGTATAATAGACATGCGATCCCTCTCCAAATCAGTCTTGGGAGACATCTCTTTGGAGAGGGTGATCCCGTGACAAGCCGGTAGATTACCGCGCTTGGAATCTTCCATACTGAATCTCTTCAGTATGGTGTCGATGTACCTGGACTGTGAAAGTCCTAATATCCTCTTAGATCTGTCACGGTAGATCCGGATACCCAGAATGTATGAGGCATCACCCAGGTCTTTCATGGAGAACCTGTGTGACAAGAACCCCTTGACAGATTGTAGCATAGGAATGTCATTTCCTATTAAGAGAATGTCATCCACGTATAAAACGAGGAATACTACAGTTCTCGCTACAAATCTACAATAGATGCATGGTTTATCTGGATTTTTGATAAAGCCAAATTCCTTGACCGTCTCATCAAAACAGATGTTCCAACTCCGCGATGCCTGCTTTAGTCCATAAATAGACTTAAGCAACTTGCATACCTTTCCGCTGCTCCCACTCTGAATGAAACCCTCTGGCTGATCCATATAGATACACTCCTCTAAATGACCATTTAGAAAAGCTGTCTTTACGTCCATCTGCCAAATCTCATAATCGTGGAAGGCAGCAATGGCAAGAAGGATCCGAATGGATTTCAGCATAGCTACTGGAGAAAAGGTTTCGTCATAGTCCAAACCAGGTCGTTGACGAAAACCCTTTGCTACCAGTCTAGCTTTATAGGTCTCAACCTGTCCATCTACACCAATCTTCCTTTTGAAGATCCACTTGCATCCTACGGGTTTTACCCCATCTGGAGCAATGTCCAACGTCCATACTTTGTTGGTGTACATGGACTCCATTTCGGTCCGCATTGCATCCAGCCATTTTACCGAGTTGACGCTCTGAATGGCTTGCTGGAAGCTAGTAGGCTCATCACAGTCTATGATGCAATCCTCTCTATCCCCATCAATGAGAAAACCGTAGTATCTCTCGGGCGGATGAGACTGCCTACTACTCCTGCAGAGTGGCGTGGGAATGTCCTGATCTTTCGAACCCTCTGGTTCAACCAAGCTTTCAGTAATAGCTCATGGTTCTGGAATTTCTTCCAGTTCTATTGTGCCCCCACTTAATTCTTTTTCTATGAACTGGTGTTCTAGAAAGTGGACATGGCGAGAAACAAGGACTTTTTGTTCCTCTTCGAAATAGAAGTAATATCCCTTGGAGCTCTTTGGATATCCCACAAACTTGCACTGTACTGAGCGTGCCTCGAGCTTGTCCGCATGCTGCTTTTTTACAAAAGCTGGACATCCCCATGTCTTAATGTGATTAAGATAGGGTCTCTTCCCACACCACATCTGATATGGTGTAGTAGGCACAGTCTTAGTTGGAACTCGGTTCAAAAGGTATGCAGCTGATTCTAGCGCATATCCCCAGAACGATCGCAGCAACTCAGCATTACTCATCATGGACCGTACCATATCCAATAGGGTTCGGTTCCGTCTCTCCGATACACCATTATGTTGCGGAGTGTATGGAGGAGTAAGCTGAGAGAGAATTCCATTCTCTTTTAAGTAACCCAGGAACTCGGCACTTAAGTATTCACCACCTCGATCAGATCTCAGTGTCTTTATACTTTTGCCTGTTTGTTTTTCTACTTCATTCTTATATTCCTGGAATTTTTCAAAAGCCTCGGATTTATGTTTCATTAAGAAGACATAACCGTACCTTGAAAAGTCATCCGTAAAAGTAATGAAGTAAGAATAACCGCTTCGCGCATGTGTAGACATTGGACCGCACACGTCGTTGTGTACGAGTCCCAAGAGCTCGCTCTCTCTTTCTCCGTGTCCAGTAAACAGAGTCTTTGTCATCTTTCCTTTGAGACAGGATTGACAAGTTGCATACGATTGATATTCGAACGGATCCAAATATCCTTCTGAATGTAACTTAGTCAACCTTCTCTCATTGATCTGACCCAGTCTACAATGCCATAAGAAAGTTTTATTGATTTCTGGAGACTTTCTTTTGTGTGTATTCTGGACATTAAAAATCTGTGGTTGGTTTAATACGTATATACCGTTGTTCAATGTACCTGACCCAATCAAAGCTAGATTAAGGTGAATGTTCACTACATTACTTACAAATGCAAATTCATAACCTTATTTAGATAATAAAGATACAGAAATGATATTACAGGTTGCATTTGGTACATAATAACAACTACGCAAAACCAAAAAATGTCCATCCGACAATCCCAGGTGATAGTCCCCCACGGCCTCAGCATTCATGCTAGCACCGTTCGCAACTCTGAGGGTCATGTCACCTGCCTTCAAAACTCTACGCTTTCTCAACGCCTACAAAGAATTACAGATATGAGATCCTGATCCGGTATCCAATACCCAGGAAGTAGAGTTTATCGATAGACAGTTTTCAATAACATACACACCTGAAGCTGAAGCTGCAACTCGCTACAAATCCTGTGTTCTGGCTTTCCAAGCCTTGCAATCCTGTTTCCAGTGACCACTTTTGTGACAATAGAAGCATTCTTCCTTCCCCACTAGCTTCCCCGCTATCTTTGTTGCTTTTCCTTTTCCCTTCATATCCACTTTACCGACACCGCCTCTTGGTTTGGCGGGGGCTTTCTTCTTCTTACCCTTGGCTTTCTCCCTGGATCTAGAAGAGGAAGATACTCCTACAAACAAAGTGGATGTCTCCCTACCTTTCTGTAGGGGGCCCTCAGCACTCCTCAACATGTTCAGAAGTTCGGAAAGTTCTACCTCCTTTCCTTGCATGTTGAAGTTTAAGACAAACTGGGCGTAAGTGGAAGGAAGGGACTGGAGAATCAAATCAGTATAGAGTTCATTCTCCAACGTGGTCCCAAGGTCCGCGAGCTCCTCTATGTAGCCAATCATCTTAAGCACGTGTTCCGCTACCGATGATCCGACGGCCAACCTTGCCGAAAATAGCTTCTTCGACACTTCGTATCTTGCGATACGAGACTGCTCTCCATACAGTTCTTTTGTATGGAGAAATATGGACTCAAGGTCCATATTCTCGTGCCTCCTCTGATGTTCGTTGTCCATCGAGGCTAATACGAGGCATTTGGCTTTCGCGCAATCTAACTCGCATGTCTTACGGATTTTCTTATCCGCGACGCTGGAGGTGGGACCTGGGATAGGGGGAGCTTTGGTGGTAAGGACATACCCCAACTTGTCGTAAGTGATTGCCATCTTGACATTCATGAGCCAATCTTTGTAGTTTGGCCCTGTCAATATGTTTTTATATAGTAATAACTTAAGTCCGGTCATGTTGAATGGTCGCTGCAATTAGGAGAGAGAAAAGAAACACTTTAGCATGATGCTCTTGCAAGTTTAGAGTGGTTTTTAATTTGTCTAAACTGGATGGCTCCCACTGTCTCTCGAATCCCTTCTCAAATCGTAAAGAAAGGATTAGTCAGGATCACTCTCGCCATACAATACTTGCTTAACCGTTCAGCCAGGCCAGTGTCGGTACTTCGAGGGAGGTTTTCCAACGCTTTCGCGAAGTTCCTTAATTAAGTAACCTTTTTTCCCTGTGGGCGTAGCCTCGCTAACACCTTTCTAGACACCTACTAGGTTTATAGCATTGATCGTTAAGTGAGAGTTTTCCCGAGGAGTAGCATATACTCACAGTAGGATCGGGATCCAAATATCATCGCGTGATAAGACCGAAGGAATCCTACCAGAATTATCACACTCCAAATGGTATGCAGCGCTAGCAAGTTTCAGTACTTATGAAACTCCCGATGTGGATTTTTGCCCCATGCTCTTATGACCTTGACTTTGGCCAAAATATCATAAGTCACATGTCAAGTTCTACCCGTCATTCTCCTGGTTAATTTGGACCCACCCGTACCTACCCTTGACTTTGGCCAAAATGGCAGCACGACTGTCCCAAACCAACGCATCTATCTATGCTGCACATGAATACCCAATAGCTACCAATCACTATGCCTTGACTTTGGCCAAAATACATAGCTTGAATACTTTTTGACCATTCATGTGGAATGACGGAGGGCTACGGATGGTTTTGGCGAAACCGTGAACGTAGTGAACTTGATCTAATCGATGGAACGAGATAGCTTTTAAAAGGAGTGGTTCAAGCTCCGCGTTTAAAAGTTTAGTTTTGAAAAGAACCGAGTGGTTTTCAAAGTGTTCCAATCGACTTTTACTTGGTTTATTTTCTTGCATTAGTTCTTTTAATGCGTCCCATCATTTAATCCTACCATTGCAGAAAACAACCAAAATATGACGTACGCTTATGCCATTCGCATTCGCCACGGGGCCCCGTCATCACCCGTTAGGTTACTTAACTAACGACAGATTGGGGGCTGGGCTAGCGCGGCTGTAAAACATAAGAAACGCCTAAATAGTTATCATATATAAATATATAGCAATGATAGACATTACAGATCACAGATGAATACATTGGATAAACTAGGAATCCGCAATTCGTTCGAGCCTGCAACGAGAAGCGGATTACACGGTCGCGGTGAATAGCCAATACCCCACCCAAGACCCCTACGGGTGCAGCAAACTACCCGCCAAGTATCTGAAGCGAAGCAACCTCCCTCAACACCGTGAGTAGGCCACTCGGCACTTCGAGATACCCGGTAGTTTGTGCACCCCTCCATGGGTCTATCCTAGGAGCAAAAACAGTAAAAAGAATTATACAATGACGGCTACAACCCCGACCCGGTTGCGCGGCCATACAAATAATAATATTACATCAATTTACATATTACAAATGAATGAAAGAGAAACAACACTCATCTCACATCCACCCCGGCTATTCACCCGCGACAATCCAACCCATTCATATACACAAACCAGTATCAATCACAGATCACAGATATGTATAACCCCGACTAATAGACATATAGCGATTAGCCGACGTTCAATACATGCAAACATCACAGATATAACCCTTATAGTCAAAGTGTGTTGAAGTTCGAAAAAAAATACGGATTTATAGGCCCCCAAAAATGAATTTCTATTCTGGAAAACCTGGGCACATATAAACCATCTTAAAAATCCTAAAACCAAGCCAAAGATACACTGCACCAAACTCGACTCAGTGAAGAGTTAAAACGGCGGCGGTTCCGCGGCAATAGCTTGCTATTGCCGCTGAACCGCGGCGGTTTAGACGACTCACTGGACCGGGTTTGGTGGTTATCTATACAAAACCTTGAGACGATTTTTGGAGTATAACAAATTTTGTTTTGACCAGAAAAAATTTTAACAGAAAACTAGGGTTTTGAAAATTTAGTTTTTCGATTTTTCCGTTTCGAACTTCGATACACTTCACTATCTAGCTAGTTTATGTTTAGTTAGGCTCTGATACCACTGTAAGTCCACGTTGCCCACCCCGGTACTTACGGGGAGGCGGAAAACGGAATAAAAATCGAATTTTTATGAGCTTAGGCAACATGGACTATGCTTTTAAGGATCTTTGCTAAACAAAGACTTGCTAAAGCTAACTAGTAACTAGCTAAGTGCTAGAAAGGTTATACCTTGGGCTTTATGTCCTTCTCTCCTTGCTCCTTGGAGTGGTGGAAGGAGGTCACCTTGGTCGTCTTCTCACGCCGAAGAAAGATCCACCCGAAAGCCTCAACCTTTGGCTTCAACTCCAAGCTAGAAGTAACTAGGGTGCAAGAAGTGCTAATACTTAACCCTAGATGAGAGTAGAGATGATCAAGAGAGGGTTTTTCTCAAGCTCAAGTGTTTCTCAACACATGAGAGGGGAGAGCTTGAGGGAGAGGAAGAGCAAGAGAGAGAAAAGAAATGATAGAATGAGAATAATTGTGAACCATTCTCTCTAATATGTGTATATTATATTAATTAAATAATTATCTAGATAATTGTCATGGTTAATCATGATATGACCATTATCATTTCAATTTGCAAGGATCAAAAAGTATCTTCCAAAAGAAATGATGATGGTCAAAGTGTCAACCTAGGTCAACAAGTCAAGGAGGTCAAATGGTCAACATCCATAACCATGCACAATTATTAAACTAATTATCAATTAACTATAATACACACATAAGCATTAGGGTTAATAAAATGACAATAGCCATTAACCCTAATCAAGGTCCTCTCCCTCCGTCTCAAGCAACTGTGCATACGCACCCGCATTCGTGATCCGAGGAACACGAATACAATGAGAAAAACCAATCCCAAATCATATACTAAGATCCGGCTTAAACCAAAGCCCGCTAGTATAAACTGTCCGGACAGCAAACGTGCACAAGTGCGCGGATGTGGCCGAACCCTGTCGCAAAACCATGCGACCTCTACTCATTTTGCCTAAAGGCGAATAGCTCTCTGTGTGGGACTCTAAAGACTCGACACTACGCTGGCTGTGGGTTTAACCACAGACCGCAAGCGGCACTAGCTGTACGTAACGGTCCCCAGGTAGATGTCGATAAGAAGACTGACGAGGTGAACCCCATCTGAACTCCTACTGAGCCTGTATGTGACAATCTCCGTACAGTCCGGTCTGTTCGTCTGATACATCGCATGGCAGGCCTTGGGGGGCGGTGAACGTCAGTCCCCTAATAGCGGTACAAGTCGTGTCGGAGTGTAGCCCAGAACACCCTGAGATAACACTGGAAACCTAGCAGTATATCTCGCTTGCCCTGGCCAGGGACTACTCGTGTAATGGCTCTCCTGGACACAGCGCGATTTCAACCTCCAATACCGGGAGAGACGAATCCTGTCTAACCGTCACTGCCTCCAAGTGCTTCGGGACTGCACCCAAAAACTACCTGTTTGCACGACTCCTTTGAGCCGTGGTAGGGTAGTAATCAAAGTGCAGTGGGAAAACACTCGAGGCGAAGTGACAGTGTCAAGTCAGCGGACTAAGCTATACTCATGTCACCTGGGAACTGATAACTGACGATAGGTATAATACCAACCAACAGTTCCCGACGAGTCCTGTCCAGTGTACTCGTAACCTAACGAGCACCTGCATACTATCTCAAGTACGACGTACTGACGGCTGTGGGACAGACCGTCTCCCACACTTGGATGAGAAGCGCATACGCTAGTCTACTCCGGAGTATCGATGCCTTGTCTCGATAGTCCAACGACTAGGGACCTGTATAAGGATGTGCTTATAGGTCACCCAGCTCCCACGAGTGTGGGCGCCATCACAACGCTGGTAATCAAGCAAAGATCCTAAGGGCTCTACTAATATGTATATCTGCAATATGCTAAAAGAAACACATGCACATATTAAAGCAGAGACAAACCAAGTAGCATACTACCATTTCGAGCAAGATTGTATATACATCTGTGAATATCCCAAGCTTCCATCAAGTAATATACAAACTAGTATGATACAGTAATGGCCTCTAGGGCATATACACTAACAGTAAGGATCGACCGAGCGATGACCAGAGAAGTGCCAGGACGGAATTGTCCCCGTTAGTACACCTGACCGGGCCGATAAGCCGAGGGGTTACGAAATTGGCAATCCACAGAGAAGATAAGGGCCGACGCCAGACCGTGAGCAGGAGGAAAGTAGATATCTTGTGCTGTTAGCATTGGATGCTCCGACACCTTCCCGACTTTGAAGGAGGATATATTGACGACGGTATTTATGATTTGTGATTTTGTGATTCGATTATCACGTATCCGTCACCTTGGATTTCGATATTTTGGGCGATCTATTCGCATGATTTGGTCTTGATGGCTGAGTTCCATGATTTCTGTTTTCGTGCACCATGGTTGCACCTACTGGGTATTCATATCTGTGCACAGTTATTGCACCTGATATCGTTTTTGTGCCTTGGTTGCACATGCTTATGACTTCATGGATTTCTTATCGTTGGGTTGATTTTGTGCACATAGTATGCACACGATTTGGTTTTTGCACTCGGTATAGCTTATATATGCTTGTAGTGCATTGTTATGTGTTTTGTGCACCCAGCTGCACACGCTTATGATTTTCTTTACACCTGGGTACACTCGGTGTTGCTGCTTACGCATTTAAGTTATTGTTTAGTAATTGTGCACAGGATGCACCGTATTTGTATTTCTTGCCTAGGAAGCACCAGTTTTATACTTCGTGCGTTTGTCGCACCAGTTTTATGTTTCGTGTGTTTATCGCACCAGATTTATATTTCGTACCTTTGTTGCACCGGATTTATATTTTGTGCACCACAGTTGCACCTGACTCTGATTTGATGTCATTCGATACGTTGATTCTGATTTCATGCCTATGTTATGCATGTGATTTTACTTATGCTTTCAGCATAGTTTTCATACACTTTTAGTGTTTTGATTTGATTCGTGCATGCTGATGCACATGGTTGTGAGATTATATACTGCGGTATACCTGTTTTTGATTGAGCCGTATTGTATACCGTCGATTTTGATTCTACTATTGATGTTGATTTCTTGCACTCCGTGCATTTGATTTGGATTTTCGCGCGTGTTGAGCGCATGTTTTGATATACGATTTTGGTGCACACCAGATGCACTAAATCGGGATTCTTCGTGCATGACAGATGCACCTGATTTGTCGTCAGGCACACACGTTGCCTATGACAGATGTTTCGTGCACACCCGTTGCACCTAGATGTTGTTTCTGTGCCCGTGTATGGCACATATATGGATTTTGATTTCCGTGCGCACCAGACGCACAGGGTATTCTTATATACATTTTGGGATTGATTCCTTATGGAGAAGTACGTTTTTCTGATATTTGCTATATTTTTTCGTACTGAGCAGGACTAGTTAGAGGACAGTACCTGGATATATTTTGCATGCATTGATAGTTATCGAAGGGATTTCCAAAAAGCGAGCTATAGTCTCAGTATTTACCTACGTGTCTGATATGACACGATGCGTTTAAAATAAGGAAACCCTTCTAAATTGTTTTAAAAAACGGCGGAACGTACATATTAAACTAAAGATATATACATATATGGTTATTTTCTTACAGTAGACGTCCGCCACTGTGCAGTGTTATGCGCATCGCACAATGATTTAAAAAGGTTTGGCATGCATTTATTTTAGATATTTACATGTATAGATTTGAGGTCTACATGTATAGTTCTGATTTATATCATATTGGTTTGGATTTGAAATTTGTGTCTTTACCATGACTCCGATGATTGCGGGATGCTTGACAGAGATTTTGTAGGATTCCTAGTCACACTCAAGAGGTTCCAGAAGGCATCTACCATGCCAAATTCAAATTTTTATGTGCCGAGAAACCGTAATGAAGATTGTTAACTAGAGATTAGGCGAAACTACAAGCAAGAAAACAACTTTGCTAATAAGTGAAAGGGATTACAACCTTTGTAGATCCGGTCCACCACTTCTTTAGCTCCAAGATGACGTCCCTCCGCTGCGATCATCGGGATCCCGGACTCTAGCGTCGGTTTCATCGAAGAAATAAGCGGGCTAGGTCGTTGACTTCGATGCCGAAGATGATCTACGTTGGGGAGACTCAAACTCAAGCTATTCCTTCACTTGGTCAAAAACATTGTGAAGAGAACACCCTATACTACATGGCAAGTAGTAGAGGATGAAGAAATAGGAAGTGGGTTCACTTTAGAATTGGATTTCTCACTCTTTTTCCCATGGCACCATTGGAGCTAGCAAGCTTTTGTGGAGCTTGATGAAGAAGAAGAAGAAGAAAAAGAATCATATGAATAATAAATTGAATACAAATGAAAATTATCCTTTCAATTATGGCACCATGGTTGAGTTAAGACCTCATGCTTAACTCATGTAGAGAATTAACCAAAGCATTAGGTTAAAGATTGGGTTAACTAATATCTTTGAACAAATGACAAAAGAGTTGACTTTGTCAATGTTTATCAAGCTTCATGAAGCTTAATAACTTTGACCAAAGTCTCACTCTTTTGTTATTTGTTAGGAAAATAGTAAACCCTAATTTAACCTTGATTTGGTTCAAGTCTCATACACACAACTTGTTTGTATCATCAAGCATGATACAAACATGTACACTTGCATATATCACATATAAACAATGTGCACAATCAAGTGAGAAAAACAATCTTAAGTGAACCAATACTAGTTAATGTAAAGTAATATATCAAATATATAATTATAAATTAAATCATTAAATCAACACTTGATTTAACGATCCGGTCATATAGCATATAACCGACTAATATCAATAGTAACAACTTATCGAATCAACACTTGATCCGATAACCCGGCTATATCGCATACAACCGATCAATGTCACAAATCGCGAGAATAGAATTCAGTATCACATACTGGTATTATTCTCGGTCCCGCACATATCTCATATGCGCTCCTATTTCGTTTCGCTTGAGCCAGGAAACCCCTGTGTAGGACTCTAAAGACTCGTCAATACGCCGGCAGCAGGGGATGATCATATCAAACACCTACAAGCCGCAAGCGGTCTGCTAAACATAACGGCCACCCGGGTATTGAAGGATCAGAAGATCAATGAGCAAGCCCGCTCACACTCCTGTGAATCCAACCAGTAACACTTACCGTACAGTTCGGTCTGTTCGTCTGATATGTCGCATATCTCGTCTAGGGGTGGTAAACGTCAGACCCCAATAACTCGATAATTCGTGTCGATATGAGGCTCATGACGGGTCGAGAAACTACTGGTAACACTTACCAGTAAATCCTTAAAGCAGCCTTGGCCAAGGACTTCCTGTTATAGCCAATCGAGCACTGCGCAACATCAACTCCCTATACCGGGTGAGACGAAACCCCTCCTATCGCTCATTGCCTCCATGTGATTCGGGACTGTACCCAAAAACCACCGTTTTGCATGCCCTCTTGGACGTGGTAAGGTGGAAATCAAAGCACAGTAGGAATCACACAAGACTCTATGACGATCTCGGTTATACAGACTAACCTGTACCAGTGTCACCTGAGAACTGCCATCTGACGTAAGGTATAATACCATCTAGGAGTTCTCGGCGAGTCCGTCCAGTGTACCCAGTCTCCACTGAGCACCCGTATATCATCTCTGATGTCAAACACCAATGGATATAGGATCATCCATCGCCCATCTATATGGGTCGAGAAGGTATACGCTAGTCTACTCTGGTATATCGATGCCCCGTCTCGATACACCCACGACTAGGGACTTTGAAGGATGTACTTATGGACTACCATGTCCCCACGAGTATGATCCGCATCATAGTCCAGGTAGTCAAGTACACATCCTAAGGGCTTTACCAACATGTAACAGAGAGACAATCAGTGTACACGTTAAAGTAAAGAGTAACCAGATAGCATACTATCATATCGAGCAAGAAAGTCATCCCTATATATGTCCAAGCATCCACTACAATATACATCCTATGTATAGTAATGGCCTCTAGGGCATACATATAACTAACAATCTCCCACTTGCACTAGGGCCATCTGATAGCAGTGGTTGTAGTATCTCATAATCAACCATCCCATAAAAGTCTCTCTTTGGGAAAAGGCCTTCGTGAGTGGATCCGCCGTGTTGTCCTCTGAGTCTGCTCTCCTAACCTCGATCCCCTGGAGATCAACCATCTCCACGATCAGGTGATACTGCCTAAGAATATGTCTGGATCACTGATGGGACGGGCGTTCCTTGGCATAAGCCACAACTTCATTGTCACACAATGGAAGGAACAAAGTTCATTTCATGAACTAATATATATATATATACCCAGACTTCCTCTTTGGTAGCATCTTTGGTAGCGATGTATCCAGCCTTTATCGTCTAGTATGCCACGGTATCTCTCTTGGAACTCTTCCAACATACCGTCCCTTTACTGAGGGTAAAGACAATGCCTGTGACTGACATTCAGTCGTCCTTATCACCTTGGAACCTTTCCAGTGATTCTCCCCAGGATCGATTAATACCAACTCACTACAACTAGTGAGTATCCTAACATCAAATTAGATCTATCTCATAGATCCAAAACCCAGGATTTAGTAGGTATCACTTTGATCCTGTATGGAGAATCCTTGTGATAAGCGGAGATTGACCGAGCGTAGCATAGGAAACTCATTCCCTATCATGAGTATGTCATCCACGTAGTCTACGAGGATCACCACCATACTCCCTACTTCCTTTTTGTATATACAAGGTTCATCTACCATTTTGATGAAGTCAAACTCTTTGACTACCACATCAAAACAGATATTCCAACTCCGCGATGCCTGCTTTATCACATAAAACATCTTGCATACGTTTCCGCTGCTCCCATTGTCTACGAAGCCCTCTGACTGTGTACTTATAGACTCTCTCTTCAAATCTTTATTTAGAAAAGCAGTCATGACACCCAACCGCCAGATATCGTAGTCATGGTATGTAGCCGTGGCAAGTAGGATCTGGATGGACTTAAGCATAGGTACTTAGAAAAGGTCTCATTATAATCCATACCTGGTCAATGATGCAAACTTTTAACAAGTCTAGCTTTGAAAGTCATAACTTTTCCATGTATACCAAGTAATCTTCTCAAGATATACTTGCTTCTGATGGGGATTTAACCCTTCAGATAAAGCAACCAAAGTCCATACTTTGTTGGTGTATAAGGATTCCATCTCAGATCGATAAGCATCCAGCCATTCTTACAGAGTCCTACTCCTGATGGCCAGCTCGAAACTAGTTGGGTCATCATCTCATGATGCAATTCTCGCTCCCACTGTCATAGAGAAACCGAAGTATCTCTCAGGTGGGTGAGGAACCCTACTAGATCGGTGGAGAGGCTGAGGTTCGTTGGTTGCTATTGAATCCTTTGGTTCTACCAAATCAGCAGCTGCAGTTTGTATAGCTGGAACTCTTTCCAGTTCTACCTCATGCCCTTAAATTTCTTTATAAGAAATTCCCTTTCACAAAGGTGGCATGTTGAGTCACAAAACATCTTTTGTTCCTCGGTTAGGTAGAAGATATTCCCTTGCGTATGCTTGGGATATCCAACAAACTTCCACAGATCTGACTTTGCCTCGAGTTTGTCCGGATTATGCTTTTAGACATAGGATGGACAACCCCAAATCTTAACAAACTTAAGATATGGGCTCTTCCCTTTCCATATCATATATGAAGTGGTAGGCAACTGATTTCATCAGAACCCTATTCAATAGGTATGCAACTTCATAAGTACATAACTCCCTAAAAGGAAATAGGAAACTCAGTATTACTCATCATAGAGCACACCATATCACATAGGGTGCTATTTCTCCGCCCCGATACACCGAGGTGCTGAGGTGTATACGGAGGAGTAATGCTGAGAGAGAATCTCATTCTTAGAATAGTCCAGGAATCCCGTGCTCAAGTATTCTCCTCCTTGATCACATCAAAGGACATAATACTTATACCCGTTTTTGGTTCTCTACTTCTAACTTATATTCTGTGAATATCTCAAAAGGTTCTGACTTGTGTTTCAACAGGAACATATGTCTGAATCTAAAGAGATTATCAGAGAATGTAATGAAGTACAACGAACCGGTCTTGGCATGTGTAGACAGGGGACCTGTATACATCAACATGTATCATCCCAAGAGTTCACTAACTCTTTCTCTGTTTCCAATAAACAGAGCTATGGTCATATTATCTCTGTGACATGACTGGCAAGTTTCACAAGATGTTAATTCAAACTAATTTAAATATGCATCTTAATGTAACTTCAGCTAGTTGGGTCGTATTGATATGACCTAGTCTACAATGCCTCAAGAAGGATTCGTTCATTTCTGAACTCTTCCTCTTGTGTGTGTTCTGTATACTAAGAACTGTAGTTTGATTTAGAACGTTAATGCTTTTAGATAACGTGCCTGAACCGATCAACTCTTGATATAGGAAATGTTCAAAACATTATCCAACAATACAAAATTATATCCTTTCTTTACTAATAATGAGACTGATATGATTTTGTATATAAGCTTCGGTATCTAATAACATTTGTTCAGAATCAATGTATTCTGGTAATACAGGGTGACAGTGACCAACAGACTTGGCTGCAACACTTGCACCGTTTTCTGTCTCATGAAACTTATCGCCCGTTCTTAGTTCTTTACCTTTCTGTAGCCCATGTAATATTTTACATATGTGGGATCCTGATCCGGTATCATATACCCAGGACGTAAAGGACATTTGAGAAATAGTTCTCTGTAATGAACACACCCGAAGATGATGCATCAACATGCACTTTCTTCGTTTGGGTGGCACGGGAATTCTGGTAATCCCCAAATTCCTGCTCTGTCTTATAACAATTATAAGTTGGAGCGGGACCAACGTTCCCCAGCACAGTAAAACAAGCGGGTTCGGTCAATATATCCGTTTTATTATCTTGATTAAGGCGTGACATGGTCGCTACCTGGAGAGAGAGAGAAGAAAACACTCTGCGTGCGCTCTTGCAAGATCAGATTGGTTATTATTTTATCTAATCAGGATGGCTCCCACAGTTTTTATCAAATCTTCCTTCAAACCCTAAAAGGAAAGACTAGCCGGGATTAATTACACGCTACAAGTTCGCCAATCTTTCAGCCAGGCCAGTGTCGGTACTTTGAGGGAGGTTCCCCGTGCTTTCGCACGAACCTAATTAAAGTAAACCTCGTTTTCCCAGAGGTAACCCCGTTGACACCTTTCTAGACACCTACTTGATCGGCTAATTGTAATGTGTAAAACTCTCCCAGGAGTAACTCTTACTCGCAGCAGGTATCGGGATCCAACTATCTCATAGAAGGTATGCAATCTCATTGCAAATTTCAACACTTGAAATTCCCGATAATTTTTCCCTAACGTGCTATGACCTTGACGAAAGCCAACAAACCATAGCCCGCTAGTCAAGTTCAACCCGTACATTTCTTGATTGAATTAAACCCACCCGCATGACCCTTGACAAAAGCCAACAAAGCCGTACGACTACCCTAATCCAATCGCATCATATGCAGCAGATAAGCAGCATATAGCTACCGCACACTGCACCTTGACGAAAGCCAACAAATGCAGCACGAATACTATATACAACTTATCTGAAATGACGGAGGGCTACGACGGGTTTTCTGAAAACCTATTGCGTAATGAACTTGATATCGTTGTAGAATAAAACGATTTTAAAATGGAGTGCTTTTGAGGCTTTTCTAGTTTTGCTAAAGGGGTCACTCCCGGTGAAGGGATCGTCGGCCCTTTCCTCATCGAATAAGGTGCAGGATATATCATATATACCGTTGTGCAAAGAAAAAACTATAGAAGCAATCAAAAGACAAACCGAGGGGTGTAGCATCTACCAGTTATTGCTAAAGGGGTCACTCCCGGTGAAGGGATCTCGGCCCTTTCCTTATCGAATAAGGTGCCGGATGTTCTACAAGGAACACCGCGATGCAAAGCAAGAACTGTAGCTACCTGTGTTTGAAAATTCGATTCCACAACATCTTTTAGGTTTCTTTTCTTTCATTAATCATATTAATGAAGTCCCATCATTTAAGTCACCTAAACATCACAGATAAATACGACGTACACTTATGCCATCCGCATTCGCCTCGATGTCCCCTCATGCACCGTTAGGTTAGGTAACTAACAGCAGAGCTGGGCAGGAATAACGCGGGTGTAAAACATAAGTAACGTCTATATAATATATCGTATATACTATATACAGCATCTATCACAACATATCAAATGATCACATCACAGATATCGCAGCAGAAGAAACATATGAAATATTGGATATACTAGGACGTCCGTGTTTTCAATACGAGCCAATATAAAACACGGATTCCACGGTCGCGATGAATAGCCAAACCCACACCCCAAGACCCCTACGAGAGCGGCAAGCAACCCTACCAATTCTAGAGTTAGGAGACCCGGACTCGACTCCTCGAGTTGGTCTCCCACTGGACTCTAGAACCCGGTTACTTGTGCTCCCCTCCTTGGGTCTATCCTAGTGCGGAAAAGTAAATAATATACAAATTGTGACATCAACCTCAACCCAGAAGTGTCCCAATAAAAGAATATTACATACAATTAAATTTTACATGAATGAAAATAAAACTCTCATCTCACATAAAAAAAACCTCGGCTATTCAAAACGCGACGATCCAATATAACATATCCAGCAACACAGAACATCACATGTTATCAACGTAAGTAAATGTGCGCATCCCAATTGTCATTGACATATAGCAACGAAACCGGTGATATCACATATTACACTTACGGTCGCATAAAAGAAAGTGTAAAACTACAACAGTTGGAATCCGCAACCTCCTAAGACATCGCATGCCTAACCAAATGAATTCCTTAGACATCGCATGCCTAACAATTATAAACCCCGCATTTCAGTCTCATTATCGAAAACACTTTTCAATATAAAGTCGGGCAATTCAACAAGATTCCCGACATCCTGAACGAATGCTCGTCGCAAACTTTAGTAGACGGCCGCACCCCCGATACCGTCGACGAAGTGCTCTAAGGCGGAACATCATTGCAGCGAGCACCCGAACGGATGCTTTTGGCGACGGGGTTCTCCTACAGTCACTTGGTCGGGGCTATAGGGCATGGCTATCTATTAAGTTTACCCGGCGAGTATCCGCGTACGCTACGTAATTGCGACGGACTTTTGATCGCATCAAGATTCCGTGGCAACCGATCAATTGAGACTAAAGTTCTATGTTTATAACATCCATATTAGTTATCTCATAACTACTTGTGAATTCTAAATATTGTATCACATTCCAGATAAACAAAAAATGTTAAACTTTCCGATCGAACAATCAAACACCCAAGTTTTCCCGAAACAGCTCAACACATGAAATAAGTTTAAAAACATCCACTTCTTGCCACAGTACCAACGGTCCAGCCGTAGAAGGGTCAAGCCAACGCCTCACATGTGGCACGCCGTACTGCCCCCAAACCCTAAGGTTCAAAGGGCAGTTCAAGACGGTCACATAATCGAGTTAAGGTTTGTTGTCTTCTAGAGGGTCCATCGCGTTACTTGCACTACTTAGAAAATTCTTAAACTACGGAAAAATCCAACACTTGGAAATTTCCCGGCAGGGGAAAAAATGGGTATTTATATCCGGTCGAACTTTTTAACATGTTCTAAAATTATCCGGAAAAACACATAGACGGAGTTAAACTTTCCGATCGAAACACCGAGTCCCCAATACAACACAGAAAACTCAACTGTTGAGTATAAATTAAAATTACCCAAAACACAGAGGACTACCTTGTGGACATTACTGTTGAAACAGTGGAGCAAGAAGCCACTTTCTTGCCGCGGAACCGCCGCCCAACCAGGGGTTAGGCCGCGGTTCCGCGGCTCAGTGATGGAATCAGGGCCACGTGTTTCACTGTAATTCCTAGAAAACCCTGCTGAATTTTTTAAGTATTTTTAATTCACAAAAATCCACGATTTCAGAAAATGTACAGAGAGGGGTGTAATATAGGGTTTCGGGGTTCGAACGGGTTTCTAACATCGTCTACTCATCGCCTAAATCTCTAGCTAGGCTCTGATACCACTGTAGGGTTCCTCGGCACACTCAAGAGGTTCCAGAAGGCATCTACCATTCCAAATTCAAATTTTTATGTGCCGAGACACCCTAATGAAGATCGTTAACTAGAGATTAGGCGAAACTACAAGCAAGCAAACAACTTTGCTAATAAGTGAAAGGGATTACAACCTTTGTAGATCTGATCCACCACTTCTTTAGCTCTGAGATGACGTCCCTCCGCTGCGATCATCGGGATCCCGGACTCTAGCGTCGGTTTCATCGGAGAAATAAGCGGGCTAGGTCGTTGACTTCGATGCCGAAGATGATCTACGTCGGGGAGACTCAAACTCAAGCTATTCCTTCACTTGGTCAAAAACTTTGTGAAGAGAACACCCTATACTACATGGCAAGTAGTAGAGGATGAAGAAATAGAAAGTGGGTTCACTTTAGAATTGGATTTCTCACTCTTTTTCCCATGGCACCATTGGAGCTAGCAAGCTTTTGTGGAGCTTGATGAAGAAGAAGAAGAAGAAAAAGAATCATATGAATAATAAGTTGAATCCAAATGAAAATTATCCTTTCAATTATGGCACCATGGTTGAGTTAAGCCCTCATGCTTAACTCATGTAGAGAATTAACCAAAGCATTAGGTTAAAGATTGGGTTAACTAATATCTTTAAACAAATGACAAAAAAGTTGACTTTGTCAATATTTATCAAGCTTCATGAAGCTTGATAACTTTGACCAAAGTCTCACTCTTTTGTTATTTGTTAGGAAAATAGTAAACCCTAATTTAACCTTGATTTGGTTCAAGTCTCATACACACAACTTGTTTGTATCATCAAGCATGATACAAACATGTACACTTGCATATATCACATATAAACAATGTGCACAATCAAGTGAGAAAAACAATCTTAAGTGAACCAATACTAGTTAATGTAAAGTAATATATCAAATATATAATTATACATTAAATCATTAAATCAACACTTGATTTAACGATCCGGTCATATAGCATATAACCGACTAATATCAATAGTAACAACTTATCGAATCAACACTTGATCCGATAACCCGGCTATATCGCATACAACCGATCAATGTCACAAATCGCGAGAATAGAATTCAGTATCACATACTAGTATTATTCTCGGTCCCGCACATATCTCATATGCGCTCCTATTTCGTTTCGCTTGAGCCAAGAAACCCCTGTGTAGGACTCTAAAGACTCGTCAATACGCCGGCAGCAGGTGATGATCATATCAAACACCCACAAGCCGCAAGCGGTCTGCTAAACGTATCGGCCACCCGGGTATTGAGCGATCAGAAGATCAATGAGCAAGCCCGCTCACACTCCTGTGAATCCAACCAGTAACACTTACCGTACAGTCCGGTCTGTTCGTCTGATATGTCGCATATCTCGTCTAGGGGTGGTAAACGTCAGACCCCAATAACTCGATAAGTCGTGTCGATATGAGGCTCATAACGGGTCGAGAAACTACTGGTAACACTTACCAGTAAATCCCTAAAGCAGCCTTGGCCAAGAACTTCCTGTTATAGCCCATCGAGCACTGCGGAACATCAACTCCCTATACTGGGTGAGACGAAACCCCTCCTATCGCTCATTGCCTCCATGTGATTCGGGACTGTACCTAAAAACCATCGTTTTGCACGCCCTCTTGGACGTGGTAAGGTGGAAATCAAAGCACAGTGGAAATCACACAAGACTCTATGACTATCTTGGGTATACAGACTAACCTGTACCAGTGTCACCTGAGAACTGCCATTTGACATAAGGTATAATACCATCTGGGAGTTCTCGGCGAGTCCGTCCAGTGTACCCAGTCTCCACTGAGCACCCGTATATCATCTTTGATGTCAAACACCAATGGATATGGGATCATCCATCGCCTATCTATATGGGTCGAGAAGGTATATGCTAGTCTAATCTGGTATATCGATGCCCCGTCTCGATACACCCACGACTAGGGACTTTGAAGGATGTACTTATGGACTACCATGTCCCCACTAGTATGATCCGCATCATAGTCCAGGTAGTCAAGTACACATCCTAAGGGCTTTACCAACATGTAACAGAGAGACAATCAGTGCACACGTTAAAGTAAAGAGTAACCAGATAGCATACTATCATATCGAGCAAGAAAGTCATCCCTATATATGTCCAAACATCCACTACAATATACATTCTATGTATAGTAATGGCCTCTAGGGCATACATATAACTAACATATTTGATTTTGAGTTATCTGCTCATTACTCATGCGCATGCATTGCGCTATGATGTGTTTTATGTATTGGTGATTTCAGAGCCCCGACGACTTGGACTTTTACTGAAATGTTTTAGAATTTGGGGGTTTAAATTTAAATTCGGGGACAAAATTTCTTTAAGGTGGAAGATTGTAACATTTCAAGAAAATAAAATATTATTTTGGGGGAATTTTTAAAAATTTAATAATAAAATATTGAATATTTTAAATAAGACGGTATAATTAAATACCGAAAAATTTGTGAAAAATTTGGGAAATTATAGAAATTACATAAAAGATGGTGTTTTATGGAATTATGACATTTTTAAGTTTTTATGAGTAATTATATGCTAATTTAGTGTTAATCGCGATTAAAAATCGCTAATCGGATTTTTAGCATATTTTGTGCAAAACATGCACCATATCATTTTACACTTGTTACATATTTTTCCATGGCTTTCCTTCATGTTTTAAGCATGGTTGTTGATTTATTGGGAAAAGAAAAGAAAAGGAAAAGAATAGAATATTTAGGCATGGGCATGAGAGAGAAAGGCGAGGGATTGTGTTTGACTTGGTCTTGAGCCATCTCCCCTCCTTTGCAGCAGCTGCTGCACCCTCTCTCCCTCTCCACAGAACCCCCCCCAAACACCATGAAAATCAACTCAAAACCCAAACCCCATTTCACAAAAAAGATGCACAAGCTCACTAGCTACCCCATGGACCAAGAAAGAGAAGATTTTGAGGACTTTGAGCAACTCAAGAATTTTCTTGAGTTGCCAAATGAGGTATTTTCTGAACCATAAGCTTAGTGTTTCCATTACTTTTACCCCCATGTTAGATTGGAACCGATATTGAGTGGTTTGTGTGAACTTTGAAAACTCAAGTTAGGGTTTAGGGAAATTTTGGGTAGTGATGTGTAATTAAGCCCAGTAGAGGCCACACAAACTCCATAGTGATAGAATTCAGGCCTAAACAAGACACTAGAACCCCAGAATACGGATTTAGAAAAGCCGATATCGGAAATTTGTGGATTCTATGAGGGTTAAATGAAATCTGCTATCACCCCGAGACTCTGAAAATTATTTTGCAAGGACAGTGATACATCCAGACACCTGGGAAGCTACCAACAAAACCCCAACCCCTAACTCCTTTTCTAGGCCGCAAATTTAATCGTTCTGGCCGCAAATTGCGGCCAGATTAGGGTTGAATTGGTTTGTGTTGGTTCTGTGGTCCCCTCATCAGTAAACTAGACCCTTGGCATATGCAAAATTCACCAATTTGACCTAGGGTGAAATCTGGGACCTTTTTCCTATGTTGTTGTTTTGATTCGGAGTTTCGTTTTGCGTATTTTGAATTCTGGATTTGCGTATTTGTGTTTCACCTCGATCACGTGACGTTTGTACGACGATATCGAGGGTTGTTTGATGGTTTTGAAAGCGTAGTCCATAGGTTCTAACCTATAGGCCTTAGCGTGTCGTTTTAGTTTTCCGATGTGATTTTAATGTGCGTTTGCGATTGTGTTATCTTTGTAGGTACCTTCGCGAGGACTTCATATGACGAAGAAGATGAAGGCGACATCGACACGCAGGATGCAGGTGAATAGATTATATCTATGGGGGAAGTCGGGTGGATGGCGTATAGCACCCCTGCAGTTCGATATTTAGTATACTAGATATATACTATCCTTATATATATGATAGCTTATTGTGTGACATGGATATTCTAGATGTATTTAGGTGGACTATGGATATATTAGGGGTAGAATTAAACTAGTATGGTTTCCTAGTTGCGAACCCTAGTATAGGTTTACACCACACGCACACACATGCTTATGTGTTATACATATACCTAGATGATAAGTATAGTGTATGATATTTGGAGATGAGTCGATGAGATTGAGCATGGCGCCATGAGATCGGTGAGATGATGTGATTCGTATTTAGGATACGACATGAGATTTTAGCGGGCTTTTGGACGTGTATTTCACACACGCATTTATATTTATATAGATGGTATGGATCTGTACTAGACTTAGATCAGTACCCTAGATCATGAGACATGATGATAAGGATACCAGATAATTGATTAAATGAATGTGATATTGACCCGTACCCAGATTTAGGATGTCGTACGATGATTTACCGTGCGAGCTTTATTTGATGATAAGATCCACACTCAAGACTCGATGATGTCATATGATATTGTATCGTACGCAGTACCTTTGAGGCGGGATCACCGACTATAATATATATATATATATATATATATATATATATATATATATATATCGACTCAGATTTAGGTGGTTTTCATACCCCTCCTGATTGACTGGTTAGTTAGAGCTGTAGTTTTGCTAGTAGTTGTTAGGCTAGGCCGATTTCATACCTATTTCAAAAACTAACGAATCAGGAGTATTTTAAATGCAGGCAAAGGGATTCTACGGATATTTTCAAAGAACGCATCTTTTCTTTAAAACACCGTAGCCCTTATTTTCCTAAAAACCCCGATTTGTCTTCTTTTAAATGGCAAAACAGTATGACATAGATACATTGATGTAGATTCTACACAATTGTGTTTATTATGCATTTTCCGCATATTCTTACTATTTGCATCACATTGCATGTTCAGTATGTTTATTGTTATATCAAATCATGCTGTTAGGACACCATCACCATTATCGATGATGCATAAGTTCCACGTACACCTGCTTGCCGACTCACACACTTCATCATCGATAATTGCCATGTCACTACACGGTAGTACTGTTGCATTCAGGATATAACCTTGCATGGCATACTTGTGCACATACCTATTGTACATTCATACTCATGTACTTACATATTGTACACTCATACTTGTGCACATACCTATTGTACATCCACACTCGTGTACTTACATATTGTACACTCATACTTGTGCACATACCTATTATGCATCCATACTCGTGTACTTACATATTGTACACTCATACTTGTGCACATACCTATTGTCCATCCATACTCGTGTACTTACATATTGTACACTCATACTTGTGCACATACCTATTGTACATCCATACTCGTGTACTTACATATTGTACACTCATACTTGTGCACATACCTATTGTACATCCATACTCGTGTACTTACATATTGTACACTCATACTTGTGCACATACCTATTGCACATTCATACTCGTGTACTTGCATATTGTACACCCATACTTGTGCACATACCTATTGTACATTCATATTGGTGTACTTACATATTGTACACTCATACTCGTGCACCTACCTGTTGTACACTCATACTTGTACACATACATATTTGCACATACATAGATGATTCTGGCTTGAGTTGGAGATTTGGGAACCGCAAGATACTTTTTAAAACTGATTCATTTTAAAGAAGCGGTCTTCCCTAAATATGTGCATATTACTATTCCATGTTGCATGATATACCGATATACTTACATTTCTTTTATATGTCGCACACATCATGCTTTCTGATTATACGCATTGAGATATGTTGTTTCCATGATATTTCTGGATTTGGGAACCGTGGGTATTTTAAAAGAGAGTATATATTGTTTTAAAAACCCGGTTACCCTTGATATGATATTTCAGTGCGTCCACCATGTGTTTTCTCGGTTCTGAGAGTGGCATGTGAAACCCGATTCGAGGAGCGGTAGGCATCGTCTACGGGTACATGGTGGACCCGGTGAGGTACCCCGGGGCAAGAAGACTCGTATATGTTGGACGGTGAGCCTGGCAGGGAAGTACTACCTACCGGTGATTGTGTTGAGCTCAGAGGATATCTGGGGGATACCGACCGGAGTTGAGAGATGGGACGGGCCGATCCGAACTGACGGAGCCCTATGTATATGAGGATTTACGTGCCGATGCTAGACACAGGTTTCATGATGTTTTCGAGTGTCGATGCTTGACACTCAGGTTCCATGATTTGATATGTCGCGAGCGACACATGTTGATTTACATCCTCATACTTCCATGCATACGCTTATGATATTTACATGCATGATACTTATTATCATTGGGTGGTACGTGGACGATTTCCACATACATATAGTTGACATTGATGATATTGATCACATTGTTGGGTGATATCCAAATATTCATAGACTTCATGATATAGTCGACATTGATCATACCTCATACTTATGATATGTTATTACCTGAGGCACTGGCACGAGCACTTGGCATAAAACTCATGTATAGATGTTACATTGTCACCTTATCATGCTTTAAGCTTATTCATTTGAGGTTTATATATATATATTTGATCGTATTTGTAAGTGCACAGCGGCGCCCCGGCCGTCAATCCGACGCCGGAATGCGGAAACGAAACTTTTTACGAACTTGTAAACCGGCACCACCGCGCACAAAATTCCCGGATCGGGACATTAAACTAGTCCTAGCTATCTAGAGAAGGGGTAGAGAGATATATCGAGCGATCCGTGTCCTTCGGTCTTCTCGTCGTCGTCCTGATCTCCACGCGGAATCTCCGGTCTTCATCACGTCGCCGGGAGGGCACCACTTCTCCGGCTTCTTTTACGGGCTCCCACCTCTGGACCGAGGAAACTTGGGCACGAAGTTGGCGAGTAGACGTGCCCAAGATTTGCTGTAGAATATGTGTAGTGCTCTATGTCTCATTTGGGGTTTGTGGAAGTTGCCTTTGGTGGAGGAAATGAACTAAAACTTTTTGGAGATGAACTTGGGAATTTTTTGTAGCATGAAAAGAACAAAAATTCCCCCACTCAAATTTTGGACAACCCCCTATACTTGGCCGGCCATGGCTCCTTGAGAGAATGAGAGAGAGTGTGTGAGAGTGAGAGAGAGGAACAATAATGCAAGACAGAATGATATGAGATCATGAGAAGAAATCATCACAAGGAAAGTCCAACACTCAACCAACCAATCATAACTCTAAAAGGTCAAGCCATCATGAACCATCAAGAACTAAGAAGTCAATGTGATGGTGGAACTATCATGACACAACAATATGCAAAGACCACCCTCCACAATGCTTATTTGCACAATTGCAAATAAGCCCTCCTCCACCAATTTTCAGCCAAGGAAAGATACAAAGGTAAATGGCCGAAACGGAAAACAAACTGGCAACCCCCAAAAACTGATCCGGTAATAAATTACAGGAAAACCCCGCTACTGTATATACATACCCGCATTTGTATTCCGACCGAATACAAATGCAATGAGACAAAATCTACACTGTACAATACTAGGATCCGGCTTAAACCAAAGCCCGCTAGTATTAACCGTCCGAGCCTGATCCGTGCAATACCGCACGTATCCGATCGAACCCAGCCATATCTCCATACGGCTTCTACAGCATTTCGCCCGAAACTTGAGAAAACGGTCTGTGGGGGACTCTAAAGACTCGTCAATACTTTGGTTGTGGGTGTAGGGTTCCTAGGCACACTAATGAAGTCTCACAAGTGATCAAACATGGCCAATTAAAATTTTACAAGTGCCGAGAAACCCTAATACGGATCGTTAACTAGATGTATAGACGATGCAATGCAAATAAACGAATTTATAGCTAAAGGGAAGGGGCTACAACCTTTGTAGAACCGGTCCTCCACCTCCATGGCTCCGTGATGAAGTCCCCTCGCTGTCCATATCGGATCTTGGACTCTAGCATCGGCTTCATCGGAGAAATGGGCGGGCTAGGTCGTCGGCTTCGATGCCGAAGATGATCTACGTCGAGGCAACACAAGATCAAGCTCCAACTTCACCAAGTCATGAAACTTTTGAAGAAAACACCCTATACTACTTGACAAGAGGTAGAGGATGAAGAAATAGGAAATGGTTTCACTTTGGAATTGGATTTCTCACTCATTTTCATAAGTTGCCATTGATGGAGGCAAGCTTTCTTCATTGTTGAAGATGAAGAAGAAGAAGAAAGAATATGATAAGTATTATCCAAAATAGAAAATAATATGAATACTTATCATATAGCAACCATAGTTAGGTGTAGAGAATAAACTAAGGCTAGTTGAATGGTTAGGGTTAGGAGATGAAGACAAAATGGTTGCTTTAGTAAAAGATGCATGAAGCTACAAGAACTTTCTAGCATGAAAGCAACCATTTAGTTTTTCTTTTCCATTTCAACCAAAATAAATAGGTAAAAGAATAAGTGAAATAAATCAAGTGAAACCCTAACCATTGACCAACCATGGTTTAAACCAAACATACACCCAAACAAGCATGTATCATCAAACATGATACAATCTTATGCACAAAAATATATCATATACACAATGTGCACATGAAGTGAGAAAATCCATCTTAAGTGAACTTAATATTATTTAATGCAAAGTAATATATCAAATATATAATTATGCATTAAATCATTAAATCAATACTTGATTTAACGATCCGGTCATATCGCATATAACCGATTAATATTTAATGTATCGGCTTATCGAATCAATCCTTGATTCGATGACTAGGTTATATCGCATACAACCATTCGATACATTCATCACGAGAATAGAATACGGTATCATATACACACATTATTCTCGGTCCCGCACATATCTCATATGCGCTCCTATTTCGTTTTGCTTGAGCCAAGAAACCTCTGTGTAGGACTCTAAAGACTCGTCAATACGCCGGCAGCAGGTAATGATCATATCAAACACCCACAAGCCGCAAGCGGTCTGCTAAACGTAACGGCCACCCGGGTATTGAGCGATCAGAAGATCGAAGAGCAAGCCCGCTCACACTCCTGTGAATCCAACCGTAACACTTACCGTACAGTCAGGTCTGTTCGTCTGATATGTCGCATATCTCGCCTAGGGGTGGTAAACGTCAGACCCCAGTAGCTCGATAAGTCATGCCGACATGAGGTCCATAACATGTGTGAAACTACTGATAACACTTACCAGTAGATCACTGCAACCCTGGCCAGGGATTTCCAGTTATGGCCAGTCGTGCATAGCGCAACATCAACCCCCAATACCGGGAGAGACGAATCCCCTCCTATCGCTCATTGCCTCCATGTGAATCGGGACTGTACCCAAAAACCACCTGTTTGCACGACTCAGTAGAGCCGTGGTAGGGTGGAAATCAAAGCACAGTGGGAGACACACAAGACTCTATGTTTATCTCGGGTCAACAGACTAAGCTGCACCAGTGTCACCAGTGAACTGCCATCTGACGTGAGGTATAATACCATCTGGGAGTTCTCGGCGAGTCCGTTCAGTGTACCCAGTCTCTACTGAGCACCTGCATACCATCTCTGATGTCAAACATCAATGGATCTGGGATCATCCATCGCCCATCACATGGGTCGAGAAGATATACGCTAGTCTACTCTGGAATATCGATGCCCCGTCTCGATATTCCCACGACTAGGAACAATGAAGGATGTACTCATTGACTACCCAGGCCCCACTAGTATAATCTACATCATAGTCCTGGAAGTCGAGTACACATCCTAAGGGCTTTATCAACATGTAATCAGAGAGACAGAAAGTATACATGTTAAGATAAAGAGCAACCAGATAGCATACTATCATGTTGAGCAAGAAAGTCCTACCTATATATGTCCCAGCATCCACTACTATATACATCCAATGTACAGTAATGGCCTCTAGGGCATACATATAACTAACAATCTCCCACTTGCACTACGGCCATCTTTAGCAGTGGTTGTAGTATCTAATACTCAACCATCCCATATAAGTCTCTCTTTGGGAAAAGGCCTTCGTGAGTGGATCCGCCGTGTTGTCCTCTGAGTCTACTCTCCTAACCTCGATCACCCTGGAGACCAATTATCTCCATGATCAGGTGATGCTGCCTCAAAATATGTCTGGGTCACTGATGGGACCATGGTTCCTTGGCCAAAGCCACACTTCCATTGTCACACAATGGTGGGAACCTAGTTCATTTTATGAACCACTATACACCTAAACTGCCTCTTTGGTAGTATCTTAAATAGCGATGTTACCAGCCTTTATTGTCTAGTTTGCCACGGTATCTAGCTTGGAACTCTTCCAACATACCGTCCCTTTACTGAGGGTAAAGACAATGCCTGTGACTGACATTCAGTCGTCTTTATCACCCTGGAACCCTTCCAGTGATTCTTCCCAGGATCGATTGATACCATCTCACTACATCTAGTGAGAATCCTAGCATCCAGTTACATCTATCTCATAGATGAAAACTTAGGATTTAGGAGGTATCACTTTTATCCTATTGGAGAATCCTTGTGATAAGCGGAGATTGACCGAGCGTAGTATAGGAAACTCCTTTCCTATCAAGAGTATGTTGTCCACGTACAATACGAGGATAACCCCCTTACTCTCTACTACCGTTTTGTATATACAAGGTTCATCTACCATTTTGATGAAGTCAAACACTTCGACTACCACATCAAAACAGACGTTCCAAGTCCGCTATGCCTGCTTTATCATGTAAAGCAACTTGCACACGTTTCCGCTGCTCCCACTGTTTACGAAGCTTTCTGGCTGTGTTCTTATAGACGTTCTCTTCTAAATCATAATTTTAGAAAAGCAGTCATGTCACCCAACCACCAGATATCGCAGTCATGGAATGTAGCCGTGGTAAGTAGGATCTGGATGGACTTAAGCATAGCCACTGGAAAAAGGTTTCATCATTATCCATGCCTGGTTGATGACGAAAACCTTTAATAAGTCTAGCTTTGAAAGTCTCAACCTTTCCATCTACACCAAGTAATCTTCTCAAGATATACTTGCTCCTGATGGGGATTTAACCCTTCAGATATAGCATCTAAAGTCCATACTGTTAGTTATATGTATGCCCTAGAGGCCATTACTGTACATTGGATGTATATTGTAGTGGATGCTGGGACATATATAGAGAGGACTTTCTTGCTCGACATGATAGTATGCTATCTGGTTACTCTTTACCTTAACGTGTATACTGATTGTCTCTCTGTTACATGTTGGTAAAGCCCTTAGGATGTGTACTTGACTACCTGGACTATGATGCGGATCATACTAGTGGGGACATGGTAGTCCATAAGTACATCCTTGAAAGTCCCTAGTCGTGGGTGTATCGAGATGGGGCATCGATATATCAGAGTAGACTAGCGTGTACCTTCTCGACCCATACAGATGGGCGATGGATGATCCTATATCCATCGGTGTTTGACATCAGAGATGATATACGGGTGCTCAGTAGAGACTGGGTACCCTGGACGGACTCGCCGAGAACACCCAGATGGTATTATACCTCACGTCAGATGGCAGTTCTCTGGTGACACTGGTACAGAGTAGTCTGTTGACCCGAAATCGTCATAGAGTCTTGTGTGGTTCCCACTGTGCATTGATTTCCATCTTACCACGTCCAAGAGGGCGTGCAAAACGGTGGTTTTTGGGTACAGTCCCGAGTCACATGGAGGCAATGAGCGATAGGAGGGGATTCGTCTCTCCCGGTATAGGGGGTTGATGTTGCGCTGTGTTCGATTGGCTATAACAGGAAATCCATGGCCAGGGTTGCTGAGATTTACTGGTAAGTGTTACCAGTAGTTTCTCGAATTGTTATAGACCTCATATCAACACGACTTATCGAGCTATTGGGGTCTGACGTTTACCACCCTAGGCAAGATATGCGACATATCAGACGATCAGACCGGACTGTACGGTAGTGTTACTAGTTGGATTCACTGGAGTGTGAGCGGGCTTGCTCGTCGATCTTCTGATCGCTCAATACCCGGGTGGCCGTTACGTTTAGCAGACCGCTTGCGGCTTGTTGGTGTTTGATATGATCATCATCTGCTGCCGGCGTATTGACGAGTCTTTAGAGTCCTACACAGAGATTTCCTGGCTCAAGTGAAACGAAATAGGAGCGCATATGAGATATGTGCGGGACCGAGATTAATACGTGTATGTGATACCGTATTCTATTCTCGTGATGAATTTATCGAATGGTTGTATGCGATATAACCTAGTTATTGAATCAAGGATTGATTCGATAAACCGATACATTGGATACTAGTCGGTTATATGTGATATGACCGGATCGTTAAATCAAGTGTTGATTTAATGATTTAATGTATAATTATATATTTGATATATTACTTTGCATTAACTAGTATCGGTTCACTTTAAATGGATATTCTCACTCGGGTGTGCGCATTGCATATGCGATATGATTTTGTGCACATGATTGTATCATGTTTGATGATACATGCTTTTTGGTTAAGTGTAAAGTATTAAACTATGGTTAAGTGGATGATTAGGGTTTTTACTTATTCATTTATTTGTTTATTTATTCATTTTTGGCAAAAGGAAAATGGTGGCTAATTTGGATTTATGTTGAAGCTTCATGAAGCTTTGACTTAGTCACCATTTTTGTCTTCATACCTAACCTAACCATTCACTTAACTTGAGTTTAGTCTCTACACTTAACCATGGTTGATTATGATAAGTATTCTTTTAATTTCTATTTTCTAATTAACTTATCATAACAATTTCTATCTTCTTCTTCATTTCTTCACTTGAAGAAAGCAAGCTCCATCAATGGTGATTGATGGAAATGAGTGAGAAATCCAATTCTAAAGTCTACCCACTTCCTATTTCTTCATCCTCTACCTCTTGCCAAGTAGTAGAGTGTGTTTCCTTCACAAGTTTTCATGACTTGGTGAAGGTGGAGCTTGATTTAGCGATGCCTCGACATAGATCATCTTCGGCATGGACATCGACGACCTAGCTCGCCATTTCTCCGACGAAGCCGACGCTAGAGCCCGGGAATTCATTTGGACAGCAAAGGGACTTCGTTGCGGAGCTATGGAGGTGGAGAACCGGATCTACAAAGGTTGTATTTCCGTATCTTATAGTTTAGTTGTAAACTAGCTCATGTTTCGCCTAGACATCTAGCAAACGATCCGTAGTCGGGTCTCTCGGCACCTAGAATTTTTGAAATTGGCATGGTTGATGCCTTGTGAGACCTCATTAGGGTGCCTAAGAACCCTACAGTGGTATCAGAGCCTAGCTAGAGCCTTAGGCGAAGTCTAGACGGAGTTTGAAGTCCGAACGAACCCGAAACCCGATCACAAACTTGCTCTCTGTCCTTTTTTCAAAAACGTGGATTTTTCCAGATTAAAAATGCTTAAAAAATTCAGCAGGGAATTTTAAGAATTACGACGCAAAAAGTTACTGATGAACAGTAACAACCGCGGCGGAACCGCGGTGGAAGCCTGGCTTCTGCGGCGGTTCCGCGGCGAAATGATGACGTCATCATACACTGTTTGCACAGTAACTCCTATTATATTATGCTGGATTTTCTGGGTATTTTTAAAATTTATTCAAGAGTTGAATTTTCTGGAGTTGTTTTGGGGATTCGGTGTTTCGATCGGGGTATCAAATTTTTTCTATTTGGCTTTCCGGATAAATTTTAGAATATTTTAAAAAGTTCGACTGGATATAAATACCCAATTTTTCCCCTGTCGGGAAATTTCCAAGTGTTGGATTTTTCCGTAGTTTAACGACGTTCTAAGTAGTGCAAGTAACGCGATGGACCCTCTAGAAGACAACAAACCTTAACTCGATTATGTGACCGTCTTGAACTGCCCTTTGAACCTTCGGGTTTGGGGCAGTACGGCGTGCCACATGTGAGGCGTTGGCTTGACCCTTCTACGGCTGGACCGTTGGTACTGAGGCACGAACTGAATGTTGTTAGACTTATTTCATGTGTTGATCTGTATCGGGAAAACTTGGGTGTTCGATTGTTCGATCGGAAAGTTTAACATTTTCTATTTATCCGGAATGGGATACAATAATTGGAATTCACAATAGTTATAAGATAACTGAATGAATGTTATAAACGTAGCAGTTTAGTCTCACTTGATCGGTTGCTATGGAATTTTGATGTGATCAAAAGTCCGTCGCAATCACGTAGCGTACGCGGATACTCGCCGGGTAAACTTAATAGACAGCTACACCCCATAGACCCGACCAAGTGACTGTAGGAGAACCCCGTCGCCGAAAGCATCCGTCTGGGTGCTCGCGGCAGCGGTGTTCCGCCTTGGTGCACTTCGTCGACGGCGTCGGGGGTGCGGCCGCCTACTAGAGTTTGCGACGAGCATTCGATCAAATTTTCGGGAATCTTGTTGAATTGCCCGACTTGATATTGAAAATTGTTTTCGATTTTGAGACTAAAATGCGGGGTTTATAATTGTTAGGCATGCGATGTCTAAGAAATTCATTTGGTCAGGCATGCGATGTCTGAGGTGGTTGCGGATTCCAACTGTTGTAGTTTTACACTTTCTTTTCTGTGACCGTAAGTGTAATATGTGATATCGCCGGTTTCGTTGCTATATGTCAACGACAATTGGGATGCGCATATTTACTTATGTTGATGACATGTGATGTTATGTGTTGCTGGATATGTTATATTGGATCGTCGTGTACGAATAGCCGGGGGTTTTTATGTGAGATGAGTGTTTTTCATTTTCATTCATGTAAAAAACTTGTATGTAATATTCTTTTATTGGGGCACTTCCAGGTAGCGGAAGTTGTCACCGTTGATGTATATTATTTACTTTTCTGCACTAGGATAGACCCAAGGAGGGGAGCACAAGTAACCGGGTTCTGGGGTCCAGTGGGAGACCAACTCGAGGAGTCGAGTCCGGGTCTCCTAACCCTAGAATTGGTAGGGTTGCTTGCCGCTCTCATAGGGGTCTTGGGGTGTGGGATTGGCTATTCATCACGACCGTGGAATCCGTGTTTTATACTGGCTCGTATTGAAAACACGGACGTCCTAGTATATCCAATATTTCATATGTTTCTTCTGCTGTGCTTTATCTGTGATGTGATCATGCGATGTTCTGTGACAGGTATTATATATAGTATATATGATATATTATATAGACGTTGCTTATGTTTTACACCCGCGCTAGCCCTGCCCCGCTCTGCCGTTAGTTACCTAACCTAACGGTGCACGAGGGGACATCGATGCAAATGCGGATGGCATAAGTGTACGTCGTATTTATCTGTGATGTTTAGGTACTTAAATGATGGGACTTCATTAATGTGATTAATGAAATAAAAGAAACCTAAGATGTTGTAGAATCGAATTTCAAAATAAAACAGGTAGCTACAGTTCTTGCTTTGCACAGCGGTATATACAATATATCCTGCACCTTATTCGATGAGGAAAGGACCGAGATCCCTTCACCGGGAGTGACTCCTTTAGCAATAACTGGCAGATGCTACACACTCGGTTTGTTTTTTGATTGCTTTTAAGAGTTTTTGCTTTGCACAGCTATATATATGATATATCCCGCACCTCATTCGACGAGGAAAGGACCGACGATCCCTTCACCGGGAGTGACTCCTTTAGCAAAACTAGAAAAGCCTCAAAAACACTCCATTTTAAAATCATTTGATTCTACAACGATATCAAGTTCATTACGCAATAGGTTTTCAGAAAAACCTGTCGTAGCCCTCCGTCATTTCAGATAAGTTGTATATAGTATTCGTGCTGCATTTGTTGGCTTTCGTCAAGGTGCAGTGTGCGGTAGCTATATGCTGCTTATCTACTAGCATACGATGCGATTGGATTAGGGTAGTCGTGCGGCTTTGTTGGCTTTCGTCAAGGGTCGTGCGGGTGGGTTTAATTCAATCAGGAAATGACGGGTTGAACTTGACTAGCGGGCTATGGTTTGTTGGCTTTCGTCAAGGTCATAGCACGTTAGGGGAAAAATATTATCGGGAATTTCAAGTGTTGAAATTTGCAATGAGATTGCATACCTTCTATGAGATAGTTGGATCCCGATACCCGCTGCGAGTAAGTGTTACTCCTGGGAGAGTTTTATACATTACAATTAGCCGATCAAGTAGGTGTCTAGAAAGGTGTCAACGAGGTTACGCCTCTGGGAAAACGAGGTTTACATTAATTAGGTTCGTGCGAAAGCACGGGGGACCTCCCTCAAAGTACCGACACTGGCCTGGCTGAAAGATTGGCGAACTTGTAGTGTGTAATTAATCCCGGCTAGTCTTTCCTTTTATGGTTTGAAGGAAGATTTGATAAAAAGCAGTGGGAGCCATCCTGATTAGATAAAATAAAAACCAATCTATTCTTGCAAGAGCGCACGCTGAGTGTTTTCTTCTCTCTCTCTCATGGTAGCGACCATATCACGCCTTAATCAAAATAATAATACGGATAATTGACCGAACCCGCTTGTTATACTGAGCTGGGGAACGTTGGTCCCGCTCCAACTTATAATTGTTATAAGACAGAGCAGGAAATTGGGGAATACCAGATTTCCCGTGCCACCCAAACGAAGAGAGTGCATGCTGATGCATCATCTTCGGGTGTGTTCATTACAAAGAACTGTTTCTCAGTATCCTCCGCATCCTGGGTATATGATACCGGATAAGGATCCCAGATATGTAATCTGTTACATAGGGCTACAAAAGGGTAGAAAAACTGAGAACGGGTGATAAGTTTCATGAGGCAGAAAACGGTGCAAGTGTTGCAGCCAAGTCTGTCGGTCACTGTCATCCTGTATTACCAATACATTGATTCTGAACGAATGTTATTAGATACCGAACCTGATACACAAAATCATATTAGTCTCTTTATTAGTAAAGAAATGATATAATTTTGTATTGTTGGATAATGTTTTGAACATTTCCTATATCAAAAGTTGATCGGTTCAGGCACGTTATCTAAAAGCATTGACGTTCTAAATCAAACTACAGTTCCTTGTATACAGAACACACACAAGAGAAAGAGTTCAGAAATGAATGAATTCTTCTTGAGGTATTATAGACTAGGTCAGATCAATGTGACCCGACTAGCTAGAGTTACATATAGATGCATATTTAAATCAGTTTGAATTTACAACTTGTGAAACTCGCCAGTCATGTCACAAAGATAAGATGACCATAGCTCTGTTTATTGGAAACAGAGAAAGAGTTAATGAACTCTTGGGATTGATACATGTTGATGTATGTAAGGTCCCCTGTCTACACATGCCAGGACTGGTTCTTTATACTTCATTACATTCTCTGATGATCTTTCGAGATTCAGACCTATGTTCCTGTTGAAACACAAGTCCGAATCTTTTGAGATATTCACAGAATATAAGTTAGAAGTAGAGAACCAAAATACGGGTATAAGTATTATTTCCTATGATGAGATCAGGGAGGAGAATACTTGTGCATGGAATTCCTGGACTATTCTAAAGGAGAATGAGATTCTCTCTCAGCATTACTCCTCCGTATACACCATAGCACGATGGTATATCGGGGTGGAGCAATCACACCCTATATGATAAGGTGTGCTCTATGATGTGTACTACTGAATTATCTATTTCCTTTTGGGAGTTATGCGCTTGAGAAGCTGCATACCTATTGAATAGGGTCCCGATCAAATCAGTAGCCTACCACTTCATATGTGATATGGAAAGGGAAGAGCCCATCTCTTAAGTCAGTTAAGATTTGGGGTTGTCCGGCCAATGTCTAAAAGCAAAATCCGGACAAGCTCGAGGCAACGTCTGTTATGTACAATTGGAAATGTTCCAGCTATACAAACTGCAGCTGATGATTTGACAGAACCAAAGGATTCAGTAGATTCCAACGAACCTCGGCCTCTCCGCCGATCTAGCAGGGTTCCTCACCCACCTGAGAGATACTTCGGTTTCTCTATGACAGTGGGAGCGAGGATTGCATCATGAGATGATGACCCAACTAGCTTCGAGCTGGCCATCAGGAGTAAGACTCTGTAAGAATGGCTGGATGCTTATCGATCTGAGATGAAATCCTTATACACCAACAAAGTATGGACTTTGGTTGCTGGATCTGAAGGGTTAAATCCCCATCAGGAGCAAGTATATCTTGAGAAGATTACTTGGTGTAGATCGAAAAGTTGAGACTTTCAAAGCTAGACTTGTTAAAGGTTTTCGTCATCGACCAGGCGTGGATAATGATGAAACCTTTTCCAGTACCTATGCTTAAGTCCATCCAGATCCTACTTGCCACGGCTACATACCATGACTACGATATCTGGCGGTTGGGTGCCATGACTGCTTTTCTAAATATTGATTTAGAAGAGAACGTCTGTAAGTACACAGCCAGAGGGCTTCGTAAACAGTGGGAGCAGCGGAAACGTGTGCAAGATGTTTTATATGATAAAGCAGGCATCGCGGAGTTGGAACGTCTGTTTTGATGTAGTAGTCAAAGAGTTTGACATCATCAAAATGGTAGATGAACCTTGTATAAACAAAAAGGTAGTAGGGAGTATGGTGACGATCCTCGTAGAGTACGTGGATGACATACTCTTGATAGGGAAGGAGTTTTCTATGCTACGCTCGATCAATCTCCGCTTATCACAATGATTCTCCATATAGGATCACTGGAAGTGTTCCAGAGTGATAAAGACGACTGAATGTCAGTCGCAGGCATTGTCTTTTCCCTCAGTAAAGGGACGGTATGTTGGAAGAGTTCCAAGCTAGATACCGTGACATACTAGACGATAAAGGCAGGATACATCGCTACTTAAGATGCTACCAAAGATGCTGTTTGGATGTATAATGGTTCATGAGATGAACTATGTTCCTACCATTGTGAGACAATGGAGTTGTGGCTTATGCCAAGGAACGCCGGTCCCATCAGTGATCTAGACTTATTCTAAGGCAGTATCACCTGATCATGGAGATGGTTGATCTCCAGGGTGATCGAGGCAAGGAGAGCAGACTTAGAGGATAACGCAGCGGATCCACTCACGAAGGCCTATTCCCAGAGAGAGACTTTTATAGGATGGTTGAGTATGAGATACTTCGACCACTGCTACAGATGGCCCTAGTGCAAGTGGGAGATTGTAAGTTATATGTATGCCCTAGAGGCCATTACTGTACATTGGATGTATATTGTAGTGGATGCTGGGACATATATAGGGAGGACTTTCTTGCTCCACATGATAGTATGCTATCTGGTTACTCTTTACCTTAACGTGTATACTGATTGTCTCTCTGTTACATGTTGGTAAAGCCCTTAGGATGTGTACTTGACTACCTGGACTATGATGCGGATCATACTAGTAGGGACATGGTAGTCCATAAGTACATCCTTGAAAGTCCCTAGTCGTGGGTGTATCGAGATGGGGCATCGATATACCAGAGTAGACTAGCGTGTACCTTCTCGACCCATACGGATGGGCGATGGATGATCCCATATCCATCGGTGTTTGACATCAGAGATGATATACGAGTGCTCAGTAGAGACTGGGTACACTGGACGGACTAGCCGAGAACTCCCAGATGGTATTATACCTCACGTCAGATGGCAGTTCTCTGGTGACACTGGTACAGAGTAATCTGTTGACCCGAAATCGTCATAGAGTCTTGTGTGCTTCCCACTGTGCTTTGATTTCCATCTTACCACGTCCAAGAGGGCGTGCAAAACGGTGGTTTTTGGGTACAGTCCCTAGTCACATGGAGGCAATGAGCGATAGGAGGGGATTCGTCTCTCCCGGTATAGAGGGTTGATGTTGCGCTGTGTTCGATTGGCTATAACAGGAAATCCCTGGCCAGGGTTGCTGAGATTTACTGGTAAGTGTTACCAGTAGTTTCTTGAATTGTTATAGACCTCATATCGACAGGACTTATCGAGCTATTGGGGTCTGATGTTTACCACCCCTAGGCAAGATATGCGACATATCAGACGATCAGACCGGACTGTACGGTAGTGTTACTGGTTGGATTCACTGGAGTGTGAGCGGGCTTGCTCGTCGATCTTCTGATCGCTCAATCCCCGGGTGGCCGTTACGTTTAGCAGACCGCTTGCGGCTTGTGGGTGTTTGATATGATCATCATCTGCTGCCGGCGTATTGACGAGTCTTTAGAGTCCTACACAGAGGTTTCCTGGCTCAAGTGAAACGAAATAGGAGCGCATATGAGATATGTGCGGGACCGAGATTAATACGTGTATGTGATACCGTATTCTATTCTCGCGATGAATGTATCGAATGGTTGTATGCGATATAACCTAGTTATCGAATCAAGGATTGATTCGATAAACCGATACATTGGATACTAGTCGGTTATATGTGATATGACCGGATCGTTAAATCAAGTGTTGATTTAATGATTTAATGTATAATTATATATTTGATATATTACTTTGCATTAACTAGTATCGGTTCACTTTAAATGGATATTCTCACTCGGGTGTGCGCATTGCATATGCGATATGATTTTGTGCACATGATTGTATCATGTTTGATGATACATGCTTTTTGGTTAAGTGTAAAGTATTAAACTATGGTTAAGTGGATGATTAGGGTTTTTACTTATTCATTTATTTGTTTATTTATTCATTTTTGGCAAAAGGAAAATGGTGGCTAATTTGGATTTATGTTGAAGCTTCATGAAGCTTTGACTTAGTCACCATTTTTGTCTTCATACCTAACCTAACCATTCACTTAACTTGAGTTTAGTCTCTACACTTAACCATGGTTGATTATGATAAGTATTCTTTTAATTTCTATTTTCTAATTAACTTATCATAACAATTTCTATCTTCTTCTTCCTTTCTTCACTTGAAGAAAGCAAGCTCCATCAATGGTGATTGATGGAAATGAGTGAGAAATCCAATTCTAAAGTCTACCCACTTCCTATTTCTTCATCCTCTACCTCTTGCCAAGTAGTAGAGCGTGTTTCCTTCACAAGTTTTCATGACTTGGTGAAGGTGGAGCTTGATTTAGCGATGCCTCGACGTAGATCATCTTCGGCATCGACATCGACGACCTAGCTCGCCATTTCTCCGACGAAGCCGACGCTAGAGCCCGGGAATTCATTTGGACAGCAAAGGGACTTCGTTGCGGAGCTATGGAGGTGGAGCACCGGATCTACAAAGGTTGTATTTCCGTATCTTATAGTTTAGTTGTAAACTAGCTCATGTTTCGCCTAGACATCTAGCAAACGATCCGTAGTCGGGTCTCTCGGCACCTAGAATTTTTGAAATTGGCATGGTTGATGCCTTGTGAGACCTCATTAGGGTGCCTAGGAACCCTACACATACTTTGCTGGTGTACATGGATTCCATCTCAGATAGCTAAGCATCCAGCCATGCTTACAGAGTCCCTACTCTTGATGACCTGCTCGAAATTAGTTGGGTCATCATCTCATGATGCATTCCTCGCTCCCACTGTCATCGAGAAACCGAGGTATCTCTCATGCGGATGAGGAACCCTACTAGATCGGCGGAGAGGCTGAGGTTCATCGGGGACTATTGAATCCTTTGGTTCTGTCAAATCATCAGCTACAGTTTTGTATAGCTGGAACCTTTCCAGTTCTACAGAACTGACTTTACCTCGATCTTGTCCGGATTTTTCTTTTGACATAGGCCGTACAATTCCAAATCTTAACTTACTTAAGAGATAGGCTCTTCCTACACCATATCTTATATGGAGTGGTAGGCACTGATTTGATTCGAACCCTATTCAATAGGTATGCAACTTCTCAAGTGCACAACCCTAAAAGGAAACAGGTAACTCAGTAGAACTCATCATAGAGCATACTATATCTTATATGGTGAGATTGCTCCGCCCTGATATACCATTGTGCTATGGTGTATTCAGAGGAGTAATACTGAGAGAGAATCTCATTTTCTTTTAGAATAGTCCAGGAATGCCATGCACAAGTATTCTCCTCCCTGATCTTATCATAGGACATAATACTTATACCCGTATTTTGGTTCTCTATTTCTAACTTATATTCTGTGAATATCTCAAAAGGTTCGGACTTGTGTTTCAACAGGAACATATGTCTGAATCTTGAGAGATTATCAGAGAATGTAATGAAATACAAAGAACCAATCCTGGCATGTGTAGACAGGAGACCTTACATACATCATCATGTATCAGTCCCAAGAGTTTACCAACTCTTTCTCTGTTTTCAAATAAATAGAGCTATGGGCATCTTATCTTTGTGACATGACTGGCAAGTTTCACAAGATGTAAATTCAAATTGATTTAAATATGTATTTAAAATGTAACTTCAGCCAGTCGGGTCGCATTGATATGACCTAGTCTACAATGCCTCAAGAATGATTCGTTCATTTCTGAACTCCTTTTCTTGTGTGTGTTCTGCATACTAGGAACTGTAGTTTGATTTAGAACGTCAATGCTTTTAGATAACGTGCCTGAACCGATCAACTTTGATATAGGAAATGTTCAAAACATTATCCATCAATACAAAATTTTATCATTTCTTTACTAATAAAAAGACTGATATGATTTTGTATATCAGGTTCGGTATCTAACAGCTTTTGTTCAGAATCAATGTATTGGTAATACAGGGTGACAGTGACCAACAGACTTGGCTGCAACACTTGCCCCGTTTTCTGTCTCATGAAACTTATCATCCGTTCTCAGTTTTTCCAACTTTCTGTAGCCCTATATAACAGATTACATATCTGGGATCCTGATCCGGTATCAAATACCCAGGATGAAGAGGATACTGAGAAACAGTTCTTTGTAATGAACACACCCGAAGGAGATGCATCTCATGCACTTTCTTCGTTTGGGCGGCATGGGAATCCTGGTATTCCCCTATTTCCTGCTCGGTCTTATAACAATTATAAGTTGGAGTGGTACCAACGTTCCCCAGCTCAGTATAACAAGCGGGTTTGGTCAATACATCCATATTATTATCTTGATTAAGGCGTGACATGGTCGCTACCTGGAGAGAGAGAGAAGAAAACACTCAGCGTGCGCTCTTGCAAGATTAGATTGGTTATTTATTTTATCTAATCAGGATGGCTCCCACTGTTTTTATCAAATCTTCCTTCAAACCCTAAAAGGAAAAACTAGCCAGGATTAATTACACTCTACAAGTTCGCCAATCTTTCAGCCAGACCAGTGTCGGTACTTTGAGGGAGGTTCCCCGTGCTTTCGCACGGACCTAATTATAGTAAACCTCGTTTTCCCAGAGGCGTAACCCCGTTGACACCTTTCTAGACACCTACTTGATCGGCTAATTGCAAAGTGCAAAACTCTCCCAGGAGTAACAATTACTCGCAGTGGGTATCGGGATCCAACTATCACATAGAAGGTATGCAATCTTATTGCAAATTTCAACACTTGAAACTCCCGATAAAGATTTTTACCCCTAGCACCTATGACCTTAACTAAGGTCAACAAATCATAAGTACTAGTCAAGTTCTACCCGTCATTTCGTGATTAATTAGACCCACCCACATGACCCTTAACTAAGGTCAACAAAGTCACGCGACTGTCCTAACTAATCGCATCATATGCGATGTAGGAAGACATTACTTAGCTACCGTACACTGTGCCTTAACTAAGGTCAACAAACACAGCACGAATACTAAGTACTCTACTTCCTAAAATGACGGAGGGTTGCGGCTGGTTTTTAAGAAAACTTTTAACGCTTTGAACTTGATCTCGTTGCGGAATCAAATGGTTTTTAAATGGAATGTTTTTTAGGCTTTTCTAGTTTTGCTAAAGGGGTCACTCCCGGTGAAGGGATCGTCGGCCCTTTTCTCGTCGAATGAGGTGCGGGATATATCATATATATCACTGTGCAAAGCAGAAACTATAGAAGCAATCAAAAGACAAACCGTGTGTGTAGCATCTGCCAGTTATTGCTAAAGGAGTCACTCCCGGTGAAGGGATCTCGGTCCTTTCCTCATCGAATAAGGTGCAGGATGTTCTACAAGGAACACCGCGATGCAAAGCAAGAACTGTAGCTACCTGTTTTATTTTTGAAATTCGATTCCACAACATCAATTAGGTTTATTTTCTTTCATTAATCTCATTAATGAATATCCCATCATTTAAGTCCACCTAATCATCACAGATAAATATAACGTACGCTTATGCCATCCGCATTCGCCTCGATGTCCCGTCTGCACCGTTAGGTTAGGTAACTAACGGAAGAGCGAGGCAGGGATAGCGCGGGTGTAAAACATAAGCAACGTCTATATAATATATCATATATACTATATACTATCTATCTGAACAAATCACATGATCACATCACAGATAACGCAGCAGAAAATATCATATGAAATATTGGATATACTAGGACGTCCGTGTTTTCAATACGAGCCAGTATAAAACACGGATTCCACGGTCGTGATGAATAGCCAATCCCACACCCCTAGACCCCTACGAGAGCGGCAAGTAACCCTTCCAATTCTAGGGTTAGGAGACCCGGACTCGACTCCTCGAGATGGTCTCCCACTGGACCCTAGAACCCGGTTACTTGTGCTCCCCTCCTTGGGTCTATCCTAATGCGAAAAAGTAAATAATATACAAAAGGTGACATCTTCCGCAACCTGGAAGTTCCCCAATAAAAGAATATTACATACAAGTTTTTACATGAATGAAAATGAAAAAACACTCATCTCACATAAAAACCCCTCGGCTATTCAACCACGACGATCCAATATAACATATCCAGCAACACATAACATCACATGTCATCAACGTAAGTAAATATGCGCATCCCAATTGTCGTTGACATATAGCAACGAAACCGGCGATATCACATATTACACTTACGGTCACAGAAAAGAAAGTGTAAAACTACAACAGTTGGAATCCGCAACCTCTTTAGACATCGCATGCCTAATCAAATGAAATACTTAGACATCGCATGCCTAACAATTATAAACCCAGCATTTTAGTCTCATTATCGAAAACACTTTTCAATATCATGTCGGGAAATTCAACAGGATTCCCGACATTCTGATCGAATGCTCGTCGCAAACTTTAGTAGGCGGCCGCACCCCCGACGCCGTCGACGAAGTGCACCAAGGAGGAACACCGCTGCCGCGAGCACCCGAATGGATGCTTTCGGCGACGGGGTTCTCCTACAGTCACTTGGTCGAGGCTATGGGGCGAGGCTGTCTATTAAGTTTACCCGGCGAGTATCTGCGTACGCTACGTGATTGCGACGGACTTTTGATCACATCAAAATTCCGTTGCAACCGCTCAAGTGAGACTAAATTGCTATGTTTATAACATTCATTCAGTTATCTCATAACTACTTGTGAATTCCAAATGTTGTATCACATTCCGGGTAAACAGAAAATGTTAAACTTTCCGATCGAACAATCGAACACCCAAGTTTTCCCGATACAGCTCAACACATGAAATAAGTTTAAAAACATTCACTTCGTGCCTCAGTACCAATGGTCCAGCCGTAGAAGGGTCAAGCCAACGCCTCACATGTGGCACGCCGTACTGCCCCAAACCCTAAGGTTCAAAGGGCAGTTCAAGACGGTCACATAATCGAGTTAAGGTTTGTTGTCTTCTAGAGGGACCATCGCGTTACTTGCACTACTTAGAACGTCTTTAAACTACGGAAAAGTCCAACAATTGGAAATTTCCCGGCAGGGGAAAAAGTGGGTATTTATATCCGGTCGAACTTTTTAACATATTCTAAAATTACCCGGGAAAACACACTGACAAAATTAGAAAATCCGATCGACACAACGAGTCCCCAATACAACCCAGAAAACTCAACTCTTGAGTTCAGATTACAAATTCCCAGGAAAACAAGCACTATAAAATAGGAGTTACTGTGTAAAATTCATTGAACAAGTAGGCCGTACGGCCGCGGAACCGCCGCACGAGCCATGCTCGTGCCGCGGAACCGCGGCGGTTTGATGGAATTACGCGATTGAATTTCACAGTAACTCTTACAATGTCCTGCTCATTTTTCTGCATATTTTTAATCTGGAAAAAACCCAGTTTTTGAAAAAAGACCAGAGAGCAACTTTGAATTAGGGTTTCGGTTCGATCGGACTTCTAACTCCGTCTACGCATCCCTAAGGCTCTAGCTAGGATCTGATACCACTGTAGGGTTCCTAGGCACACTAATGAAGTCTCACAAGTGATCAAACATGACCAATTAAAATTTTACAAGTGCCGAGAAACCCTAATACGGATCGTTAACTAGATGTATAGACGATGCAATGCAAATAAACGAATTTATAGCTAAAGGGAAGGGGCTACAACCTTTGTAGAACCGGTCCTCCACCTCCATGGCTTCGTGATGAAGTCCCCTCGCTGTCCATATCGGATCCTGGACTCTAGCATCGGCTTCATCAAAGAAATGGGCGGGCTAGGTCGTCGGCTTCGATGCCGAAGATGATCTACGTCGAGGCAACACAAGATCAAGCTCCAGCTTCACCAAGTCATGAAACTTGTGAAGAAAACACCCTATACTACTTGTCAAGAGGTAGAGGATGAAGAAATAGGAAGCGTGTTCACTTTGGAATTGGATTTCTCACTCATTTTCACAAGTTGCCATTGATGGAGGCAAGCTTTCTTCATTGTTGAAGATGAAGAAGAAGAAGAAAGAATATGATAAGTATTATCCAAAATAGAAAATAATATGAATACTTATCATATAGCAACCATAGTTAGGTGTAGAGAATAAACTAAGGTTAGTTGAATGGTTAGGGTTAGGAGATGAAGACAAAATGGTTGCTTTAGTCAAAGATGCATGAAGCTACAAGAACCTTCTAGCATGAAAGCAACCATTTAGTTTTTCTTTTCCTTTTCAACCAAAATAAATAGATAAAAGAATAAGTGAAATAAATCAAGTGAAACCCTAACCATTGACCAACCATGGTTTAAACCAAACATACACCCAAACAAGAATGTATCATCAAACATGATACAATCTTGTGCACAAAAATATATCATATACACAATGTGCACATGAAGTGAGAAAATCCATCTTAAGTGAACTTAATATTATTTAATGCAAAGTAATATATCAAATATATAATTATGCATTAAATCATTAAATCAATACTTGATTTAACGATCCGGTCATATCGCATATAACCGACTAATATTTAATGTATCGGCTTATCGAATCAATCCTTGATTCGATGACTAGGTTATATCGCATACAACCATTCGATACATTCATCGCGAGAATAGAATACGGTATCACATACACGCATTATTCTCGGTCCCGCATATATCTCATATGCGCTCCTATTTCGTTTTGCTTGAGCCAGGAAACCTCTGTGTCGGACTCTAAAGACTCGTCAATACGCCGGCAGCAAGTGATGATCATATCAAACACCCACAAGCCGCAAGCGGTCTGCTAAACGTAACGGCCACCCGGGTATTGAGCGATCAGAAGATCGAAGAGCAAGCCCGCTCACACTCTTGTGAATCCAACCAGTAACACTTACCGTACAGTCAGGTCTGTTCGTTTGATATGTCGCATATCTCGCCTAGGGGTGGTAAACGTCAGACCCCAGTAGCTCGATAAGTCATGCCGACGTGAGGTCCATAACATGTTTGAAACTACTGATAACACTTACCAGTAGATCACTGCAACCCTGGCCAGGGATTTCCAGTTATGGCCAGTCGTGCATAGCGCAACATCAACCCCCAATACCGGGAGAGACGAATCCCCTCCTATCGCTCATTGCCTCCATGTGAATCGGGACTGTACCCAAAAACCACCTGTTTGCACGACTCAGTAGAGCCGTGGTAGGGTGGAAATCAAAGCACAGTGAGAGACACACAAGACTCTATGACGATCTCGGGTCAACAGACTAAGCTGCACTAGTGTCACCAGAGAACTGCCATCTGACGTGAGGTATAATACCATCTGGGAGTTCTCGGCGAGTCCGTTCAGTGTACCCAGTCTCTACTGAGCACCCGCATACCATCTCTGATGTCAAACACCAATGGATATGGGATCATCCATCGCCCATCACATGGGTCGAGAAGATATACGCTAGTGTACTCTGGAATATCGATGCCCCGTCACGATATTCCCACGACTAGGAACAATGAAGGATGTACTCATTGACTACCCAAGCCCCACTAGTATGATCTACATCATAGTCCTGGAAGTCGAGTATACATCCTAAGGGCTTTATCAACATGTAATCAGAGAGACAGAAAGTATACATGTTAAGATAAAGAGCAACCAGATAGCATACTATCATGTTGAGCAAGAAAGTCCTACCTATATATGTCCCAGCATCCACTACTATATACATCCAATGTACAGTAATGGCCTCTAGGGCATACATATAACTAACAGTGGGTTTAACCACTAGTATGTCAAAGGTATTAGCCTATACGTAACGGGCTACCTGGTATTGACCAAAAGGGACGTCGATGAGCGAACTCATCCTGACACCCTACTAAGCCTGTCAGTGACAATATCCGTACAGTCCGGTCCGTTCGTCTATGAGCATCGCATGGCGGGCCTAGGGGGTTGGTAAAAGTCAGACCCCCAAAAGTGGTACAAGTCGTGTCAGAGTGTAGCCTAGAACACCCTGAGATACTACTGGAATACCTACCAGTAAATCTCCTGCCTTGGACAACGACTTCGTGTAAGGGCTCTCCTAGACACAGCGCGACCTCACCCCTAATACCGGGAGAGACGAACCCCTGCAGATCCGCTCACTGCCTCCATGTGGCTCGGGACTGTACCCAACTAAAACCTGTTTGCACGTCTCCTTTGTGTGTGTTAGGGTAGTAATCAAAGTACAGTGGGAACTCACACGAGACAAATGAGGATCTCAGGTCGATGAACTAACCTGTACACATGTCACCAGGGAACTGCTATCTGACGTCAGGTATGATACCAACTAGCATGTTCCCGGCGAGTTCTGTCCGGTGTACTCATAACCCAATGAGCACCTGTATACATCTTAGGTGAACCAACTGACACCAGTGGCTTGTGAGACCGGCCACCGCCCCTCGTCGGGGTCTCGACTGTATACACTAGTCTACTCTGGAGTATCGATGCCCTGTCTCGAAACTCCCACGACTAGGGACCTTTTAAGGATGTGCTTATAGACTACCAGCTCCCACGTATATTGAAAGGTTCCTAGGCACTCTAGTAAGGTCTCACAAGGCATCGGACATGCCAATTTAAAATTTTTGGTGCCGAGAAACCCTAGACTACGGATCGTTGCTAGAATTTTAGGCGAAAAGAAAAGCTAGTTAACACTTAACTATAAGTATACAGAAATTACAACCTTTGAAGATCCGGATATCCACCTCCACGGCTCCGCAACGAAGTCTCCTCGCTGTCCATCTTGAACCTTGGACTCTCGTGAAGGCTTCATCGGAGAAACGTGCGGAATAGGTCGTCGGCTTCGTGTCAAAGACGATCTACGTCGAGGTTGCACAAGCTCAAGCTCCGACTTCACAAAGTAGTGAAACTTGTGAAGAAAACACCCAAAACCACTTGGCAAGAGGTAGAGGATGAAGAAATAGGAGGTGGGTTCACTTTAGATTTGGAATTCTCTCACTTTTGCTCAAGTTGCCATTGATGGCATCTTGTTTTCTCTTTTGAAGAAGAAGGAAGAAGCAAATAGAATATGATAAGTATTTTGAAAAAGAATAATAAAATCAAATACTTATCATGTTCTAACCTAGGTTATGTGTAGAGAATAAACCATGGTCACTTGGATGGGTTAGGCTTAAGCATGAAGATAAGGATGGTTGCTAAAAGTCAAAGCTTCATGAAGCTTCAACTAATGACAAAGAAAGCCACCATTCTCATCATTATCTTTTTCAAATAAATAAATAAACAAACAAATAAATAAATAAATATGCAAAACCCTAATTATCAAATTAACCATGGATTAATTCTATACACTTAACAAAATGATCAAGTATCATCAAACATGATACAAAAATGTGCACTAAAGTATATCACATATACAATGTGCATCAAGTGAGAAAAATCCGTTTAAAGTGAACCAATACTAGTTAATGCAATGCAATATATCAAATATATAATTATGCATTAAATCATTAAATCAACATTTGATTCAATGATCCGGTCATGTCGCACATAACCGACTAGAATCCAATGTATCGATTTATCGAATCAATGATTCGATAACTAGGTCATATCGAATATAATCAATCGAAACATTTATCGCGAGAATGAGATGCGGTATCACATACACGCATTATTCTCGGTCCTGCACATACCTCATATGCACTCCTATTTCGTTTCGCTTGAACCAGGAAACCTCTGTGTAGGACTCTGAAGACTCGTCAATACGCCGGTAGCAGATGATGATCATATCAAGCATCCACAAGCCGCAAGCGGTCTGCTAAACGTAACGGCCACCCGGGTATTGAGCGATCAGAAGATCGACGAGCTAGCCCGCTCACACTCCTGCGAATCCGACCAGTAACACTTACCGTTCAGTCCGGTCTCTTCGTCTGATACGTCGCATATCAAGTCTAGGGGTGGTAAACGTCAGACCCCAATAACCCGATAAGTCATGCCGATGTGAGGCTCGTAACGGGTCGAGAAACTACTGGTAACACTTACCAGCAAATCTCTGATCAGCCCTGTCCAGGGACTTCCCTGTTACGGCCAATCGAGCACAACGCAACATCAACTCCCAATACCGGGAGAGACGAAACCCCTCCTATCGCTCATTGCCTCCATGTGACTCGGGACTGTACCCAAAGACCACCATTTTGCACGCCCTCATGGACGTGGTAAGGTGGAGATCAAAGCACAGTTGGAATCACACAAGACTCTATGACGATCTCGGGTTACAGACTAACCTGTACAAGTGTCACCTGAGAACTGCCATCTGACGTGAGGTATAATACCATCTGGGAGTTCTCGGCGAGTCCGTCCAGTGTACCCAGTCTCCACTGAGCACCCGTATACCATCTCTGATGTCAAACACCAATGGATATGGGATCATCCATCGCCCATCACATGGGTCGAGAAGCGTATACGCTAGTCTACTCTGGTATATCGATGCCCCGTCTCGATACACCCACGACTAGGGACCTTGAAGGATGTACTTATGGACTACCATGTCCCCACTAGTATGATCTTCATCATAGTCCAGGTAGTCAAGTACACATCCTAAGGGCTTTACCAACATGTAACTACAAGACAGTATAAAGAGACTAGTGTACATGTTAAGATAAAGAGTAACCAGATAGCATACTATCATATCGAGCAAGAAAGTCATCTCTATATATGTCCAAGCATCCAATATAATATACAACATCTGTACAATACTGGCCTCTAGGGCATACATACAACTAACAATCTCCCACTTGCACTAGGGCCAGCTGCTGTAGTATCGCATACCGAGCATCCCGAAGAGTCTCTCAAACTGTGTCTGGGGAATGGCCTTCGTGAGTGGATCCGCCGTGTTGTTCTTCGTGTCAACTCTCCTGACCTCGATCTCCCGGCGATCAACTATCTCCCAGATCAGGTGATACCGCCTCAGAATATGCCTGGATCGCTGATGGGACCTGGGTTCCTTGGCCAAAGCCACCGCTCCATTGTTATCGCAATACAAAGGTACTGGATGTTCAATGGATGGAACCACTCCAAGTTCAGAAATGAACTTCTTGATCCAGACAGCTTCTTTAGCAGCATCGTTGGCAGCGATGTATTCAGCCTCCATCGTCGAGTCTGCCACGGTTTCCTGCTTGGAACTCTTCCAGCTAACCGCCCCTCCGTAAAGGGTAAAGACAAAGCCCAACTGCGACTTAGAGTCGTCCTTATCACTCTGGAAGCTCGAATCGGTAAAGGACTCCACTTGGAGTTCTCCATTACCATACACCAAGAACATATCTCTAGTCCTTCGCAAGTACTTGAGAATGCTCTTCACAGCTCTCCAGTGACTCTCTCCAGGATCAGCTTGATACCTGCTCACTATACTTAGTGAGTATGCTACATCGGGTCTGGTACATAGCATCGCATACATGATAGAGCCTACTGCCGAAGCATAGGGTATCCCTTGCATGCGAGCTCTCTCCAAATCAGTCTTGGGAGACATCTCTTTGGAGAGAGTGACTCCAGAGATCGTGGGTAAGTTCCCACGCTTGGACTCTTCCATACTAAACCTCTTTAGTATGGTGTCAATGTACCTGGATTGGGACAATCCCAAAATCCGTTTGGATCTATCTCTATAGATCCTTATTCCCAATATGCAGGAGGCATCACCAAGATCTTTCATTGAGAATCTTTGTGATAAGAAGAGCTTGACCGATTGCAGCATAGGAATATCATTTCCTATCAAGAGTATGTCGTCCACGTACAATACGAGGAAGACAACCTTACTCTCTGCCACCTTCTTGTAGATACAAGGTTCATCTGGATTTTTGACGAAATCAAACTCTTTGATAACGACGTCAAAGCAGATGTTCCAACTCCGCGATGCTTGCTTTAATCCATAAATGGATTTAAGCAGCTTGCACACCTTCCCGCTGCTCCCACTGTCTACGAAGCCCTCTGGCTGAGTCATGTACACGCACTCTTCTAAATCACCGTTTAGAAAGGCGGTCTTAACATCCATTTGCCAGATTTCGTAATCATGATATGCAGCGATGGCAAGCATGATCCGGATGGATTTAAGCATAGCCACTGGAGAAAAGGTCTCGTCATAGTCCACACCTGGTCTTTGACGAAAACCCTTTGCTACAAGTCTAGCTTTGAAAGTCTCCACTTTCCCATCTACACCAAGTTTCTTCTTGAAGATCCACTTGCTCCCAATAGGTTTTACCCCTTCAGGAGCAACTTCCAAAGTCCATACTTTGTTGGTGTACATGGAATCCATCTCAGACCGCATAGCATCCAGCCATTTCACTGAGTCCCCACTCGTGATGGCCTGCTCGAAGCTAGTTGGGTCATCATCCTCCATGATGCAATCCTCGCTCCCACCATCCATGAGAAAACCGTAGTATCTCTCAGGTGGGCGAGGAACCCTACTAGATCGGCGGAGAGGCTGGGGTTCATCGGGAACTACGGAATCCTCTGGTTCAACCAAATCTTCTGTTGTAGTCTGTATTGCTGGAACCTCTTCCAGTTCTACCTCAATGCCACTTATCTGTTTCATAAGAAAACTTTTTTCTAAGAAAGTGGCATGTCGAGAAACAAACACCTTTTGTTCCTCGGGGTGGTAGAAGATATACCCTCGCGAATGTTTGGGATATCCAACAAACTTACATAGAACAGACCTTGCCTCGAGCTTGTCCGGATTTTGTGTTTTAACATAGGCCGGACAACCCCATATCTGAATAAAATTAAGACATGGTCTCTTGCCATTCCATATCTCATATGGAGTGGTAGGCACTGATTTGGTTGGAACTCTATTCAGTAGGTATGCAGCAGTCTCCAGTGCATATCCCCAGAAGGAGATAGGTAACTCAGCTGTACTCATCATAGAGCGCACCATATCTAATAGGGTGCGATTTCTCCGCTCCGATACACCGTTGTGCTGTGGTGTATATGGAGGAGTCAGCTGAGAGAGAATCCCATTCTCTTTTAGGAAGTCTCGGAATTCATTGCTCAAGTATTCACCTCCTCGATCAGATCGTAGGATTTTAATACTTTTTCCGGTTTGGTTCTCAACTTCTTGTTTATATTCCCTAAATTTCTCAAAAGCTTCTGATTTGTGTTTCATCAGGAACACATATCCGAATCTAGAGAGATCGTCAGTGAATGTAATGAAGTACGAAGAACCATCCCTGGCATGTGTAGACATGGGACCGCATACATCACTATGTATCAGTCCCAAGAGTTCGGTAACTCTTTCTCCGTGTCCCGTAAACGGAGTTTTGGTCATATTGCCTTTGAGACATGACTGGCAAGTGTCATAAGATAAAAATTCAAACGGATTTAAATATCCATCTTTATGCAACTTAGCAAGTCGTGTCGCATTGATGTGACCCAGTCTACAATGCCACAAGAAGGATTCGTTGAGTTCAGAACTCTTCCTCTTGTGTGTGTTTGTTATGCTCAGAACCGTTGATTGATTTAGAACATAAATGCCATTGCACAACGTGCCTGATCCAACCAACTTTTGGTTATGGAAAATGTTCATAACATTGTCCTGTAATACAAAATTATATCCCTCTTTACTTAATAAAGAAACCGATATAATGTTGCATATCAGGTTCGGCATGTAATAGCATTCGTTCAGAACCAATGTATCACCAGTAAGTAATACAAGGTGATATTCCCCGACAGTCTTAGCTGCAACAATTGCACCATTTCCAACTCTAATGTATTTATCACCTTCTCCAAGTTCTCTAGCTTTCCTTAGCCCATGTAACTGATTACATATATGGGATCCCGACCCGGTATCCAATACCCAGGACGTAGAGCAAATAGAGAAACAGTTCTCAGTAACGAACACACCCGAAAAAAATGCATCAACATGTACTTTCTTCATTCGGGTGGCATGGGAATCCTGGCATTCCCCTATATCCTGTTCATTCCTATAACTCTTATAGGAAAGAACGGAACCAACGTTCCCCAGCACAGTATAACATGCGGGTTCGGTCAATACATCCATATTATTATCTTGATTAAGGCATGAACTGGTCGCTACCTGGAGAGAGAGAGAAGAAAACACTTTAGCGTATGCTCGTGCAAGATCAGATTGGTTATTATCTTATCTAATCAGGATGGCTCCCACTGCTTTTTATCAAATCTTCCTCCAAACCCTAAAAGGAAAGACTAGCTGGGATTAATTACAAACTACAGGTTCGCCAATCTTTCAGCCAGGCCAGTGTCGGTACTTTGAGGGAGGTCCCCCGTGCTTTCGCACGAACCTAATTAATGTAAACTTCGTTTTCCCAGAGGCGTAACCTCGTTAACACCTTTCTAGACACCTACTTGATCAGCTAATTTGCAATGTGTAAAACTCTCCCAGGAGTAACTCTTACTCGCAGTGGGTATCGGGATCCAACTATCTCATAGAAGGTATGCAATCTCATTTCAAATTTCAACACTTGAAATTCCCGATAATATTTTGCCCCTAGCGTCCTATGACCTTGACGGAGGCCAAACAACCCATAGTCCGCTAGTCAAGTTCAACCCGTCATTTCCTGATTGAATTAAACCCACCCGCACGACCCTTGACGGAGGCCAAACAACGCCGTACGAATACCCTAATCCAATCGCATCATATGCTAGCAGATAAGCACTAGTTAGCTACCGTACACTGCGCCTTGACGGAGGCCAAACTACCGCAGCACGAATACTAACTAATACTTATCTGAAATGACGGAGGGCTACGCAGGTTTTTCATAAAAACCATGAGCGTAATGAACTTGATATCGTTGTAGAATCAAATGATGTTTTGAAATGGAGTGATTTTGAGGCTTTTCTAGTTTTGCTAAAGGAGTCACTCCCGGTGAAGGGATCTCGGTCCTTTCCTCGTCGAATGAGGTGCAGGATATATCATATATATCGCTGTGCAAAGCAAAAACCCAAAAGCAGTCAAAAGCAAACCGAGTGTGTAGCATCTGCCAGTTATTGCTAAAGGAGTCACTCCCGGTGAAGGGATCTCGGTCCTTTCCTCATCTAATAAGGTGCAGGGTATATCATATATACTGCTATGCAAAGCAAGAACTGTAGCTACCTGTTTTATTTTAAAATTCGATTCTATAACATCTTAGGTTTCTTATGTTTCATTAATCACATTAATGAAGTCCCATCATTTAAATACCTAAACATCACAGATAGATATGACGTACACTTATGCCATCCGCATTCGCCTCGATGTCCCCTCGTGCACCGTTAGGTTAGGTAACTAACGACAGAGCAGGGCAAGGCTAGCGCTGGTGTAAAACATAAGTAACGTCTATATAATATATCATATATATCATATACTAAATCCATCACAGAATCGCAGCAGAATAATTATATGAAATATTGGATATACTAGGACGTCCGTGTTTTCAATACGAGCCAGTATAAAACACGGATTCCACGGTCGTAACGAATAGCCAATCCCACACCCTTAGACCCCTACGAGAGCGGCAAGCAACCCTGCCAATTCTAGGGTTAGGAGACCTGGACTCGACTCCTCGAGTTGGTCTCCCACTGGACCCCAGAACCCGGTTACTTGTGCTCCCCTCCTTGGGTCTATCCTAATGCGGAAAAGTAAATAATATACAAAAGGTGACATCTTCCGCTACCTGGAAGTGCCCCAAATAAAAGAATATTACATACAAGTTTTTACATGAATGAAAATGAAAAACACTCATCTCACATGAAAACCCCCGGCTATTCGAATACGACGATCCAATATAACATATCCAGCAACACATAACATCACATGCCATCAACGTAAGTAAGTATGCATACCCCAATTGTCGTTGACGTATAGCAACGAAACCGGCGATATGAACATACTACACTTACGGTCACAGAAAAGAAAGTGTAAAACTACAACAATTGGAATCCGCAACTTCTTTAGACATCGCATGCCTAATCAAATAAAATACTTAGACATCCCATGCCTAACAGATATAAATCCCGCATTTTAGTCTCATTATCGAAAACTCTTTTCAATATCATATGGGACTAAACTGCTAAATTTATAACATTCATCCAGTTATCACATAACTACTTGTGAATTCCAATTATTGTATCCCATTCCGGATAAACAGAAAATGTTAAACTTTCCGATCGAACAGTCGAATGCCCAAGTTTTCCCGATACAGTCCAACTCATGAAATAAATCTAACAACATTCAGTTCGTGCCTCAGTACCGACGGTCCAGCCGTAGAAGGGTCAAGCCAACGCCTCACATGTGGCACGCCGTACTGCCCCAAACCCGAAGGTTCAAAGGGCAGTTCAAGACGGTCACATAATCGAGTTAAGGTTTGTTGTCTTCAAGAGGGTCCATCGCGTTACTTGCACTACTTAGAACGTCGTTAAACTACGGAAAAATCCAACACTTGGAAATTTCCCGACAGGGGAAAATTTGGGTATTTATATCCGATCGAACTTTTTAACATATTCTAAAATTTATCCAGAAAACCAAATAGACAAAATTTGATAACCCGATCGAAACACCGAATCCCCAAAACAACTGCTGAAAATTCAACTCTTGAATAAATATTAAAAAATTCCAGAAAATCCAGCACCAGAAATAATGAATTACAGTACAAACTTTGAATGATGACGTCAACAAACTGCCGCGGAACCGCCACAGAAGCAGGGCTTCTGCCGCGGTTCTGCCGCCGTTTAATTGAATCATGGACCTGAGTTTTTACCGTAATCCTTAGAATTGTTTACTGAATTTCCTGGACACTTTTAATACACAAAAATCCACATTTTTAAAATCGGGACAGAGAGAATTATTGGTTCGGGGTTTCGGGTTCGTTCGGACTTCAAATTGCGTCTGGACTTCGCCTAAGGCTCTAGCTAGGCTCTGATACCAGTGAAAGGTTCCTAGGCACTCTAGTAAGGTCTCACAAGGCATCGGACATGCCAATTTAAAATTTTTGGTGCCGAGAAACCCTAGACTATGGATCGTTGCTAGAATTTTAGGCAAAAAGAAAAGCTAGTTAACACTTAACTATAAGTATACGGAAATTACAACCTTTGAAGATCCGGATATCCACCTCCACGGCTCCGCAACGAAGTCTCCTCGCTGTCCATCTTGAACCTTGGACTCTCGTGAAGGCTTCATCGGAGAAACATGCGGAATAGGTCGTCGGCTTCGTGTCAAAGACGATCTACGTCGAGGTTGCACAAGCTCAAGCTCCGACTTCACAAAGTAGTGAAACTTGTGAAGAAAACACCCAAAACCACTTGGCAAGAGGTAGAGGATGAAGAAATAGGAGGTGGGTTCACTTTAGATTTGGAATTCTCTCACTTTTGCTCAAGTTGCCATTGATGGCATCTTGTTTTCTCTCTTGAAGAAGAAGGAAGAAGCAAATAGAATATGATAAGTATTTTGAAAAAGAATAATAAAATCAAATACTTATCATGTTCTAACCTAGGTTAAGTGTAGAGAATAAACCATGGTCACTTGGATGGGTTAGGGTTAAGCATGAAGATAAGGATGGTTGCTAAAAGTCAAAGCTTCATGAAGCTTCAACTAATGACAAAGAAAGCCACCATTCTCATCTTTATCTTTTTCAAATAAATAAATAAACAAACAAATAAACAAATAAATATGCAAAACCCTAATTATCAAATTAACCATGGATTAATTCTATACACTTAACAAAATGATCAAGTATCATCAAACATGATACAAAAATGTGCACTAAAGTATATCACATATACAATGTGCATCAAGTGAGAAAAATCCGTTTAAAGTGAACCAATACTAGTTAATGCAATGCAATATATCAAATATATAATTATGCATTAAATCATTAAATCAACATTTGATTCAATGATCCGGTCATGTCGCACATAACCGACTAGAATCCAATGTATCGATTTATCGAATCAATGATTCGATAACTAGGTCATATCGAATATAACCAATCGAAACATTTATCGCGAGAATGAGATGCGGTATCACATACACGCATTATTCTCGGTCCTGCACATATCTCATATGCGCTCCTATTTCGTTTTGCTTGAACCAGGAAACCTCTGTGTAGGACTCTGAAGACTCGTCAATACGCCGGTAGCAGATGATGATCATATCAAGCATCCACAAGCCGCAAGCGGTCTGCTAAACGTAACGGCCACCCGGGTATTGAGCGATCAGAAGATCGACGAGCTAGCCCGCTCACACTCCTGCGAATCCGACCAGTAACACTTACCGTACAGTCCGGTCTCTTCGTCTGATACGTCGCATATCAAGTCTAGGGGTGGTAAACGTCAGACCCCAATAACCTGATAAGTCGTGCCGATGTGAGGCTCGTAACGGGTCGAGAAACTACTGGTAACACTTACCAGCAAATCTCTGATCAGCCCTGGCCAGGGACTTCCCTGTTACGGCCAATCGAGCACAGCGCAACATCAACTCCCAATACCGGGAGAGACGAAACCCCTCCTATCGCTCATTGCCTCCATGTGACTCGGGACTGTACCCAAAGACCACCGTTTTGCACGCCCTCATGGACGTGGTAAGGTGGAGATCAAAGCACAGTGGGAATCACACAAGACTCTATGACGATCTCGGGTCTACAGACTAACCTGTACAAGTGTCACCTGAGAACTGCCATCTGACGTGAGGTATAATACCATCTTGGAGTTCTCGGCGAATCCGTCCAGTGTACCCAGTCTCCACTGAGCACCCGTATACCATCTCTGATGTCAAACACCAATGGATATGGGATCATCCATCGCCCATCACATGGGTCGAGAAGCGTATACGCTAGTCTACTCTGGTATATCGATGCCCCGTCTCGATACACCCACGACTAGGGACCTTGAAGATGTACTTATGGACTACCATGTCTCCACTAGTATGATCTTCATCATAGTCCAGGTAGTCAAGTACACATCCTAAGGGCTTTACCAACATGTAACTACAAGACAGTATAAAGAGACTAGTGTACATGTTAAGATAAAGAGTAACCAGATAGCATACTATCATATCGAGTAAGAAAGTCATCTCTATATATGTCCAAGCATCCAATATAATATACAACATCTGTACAATACTGGCCTCTAGGGCATACATACAACTAACATATATGAACGCCCTCATACTGCTGGCAGTCAAGCAAGAATCCTAAGGGCTCTATCAACGCGCAATAGTGTCCTGTAAAGTCACCTAAAGTTGTACACGATGATAAAGATAAACCAGATAGCATACTATCATCTTGAGTAAGACTGTCCTACCGGAATAGGTCATCCCTCAATCATTGCAATCACGTGCCTGTGATCCAATAATTGACTCTGAGGGCACTATCTCCAACAATCTCCCACTAGCACTCAAGGCTAATTATTGCGATGTCGCATACTCACAGCCCGTGTGATACCGAACACCTAACTCCTCTACTAATCAGTCTCACAAAACCCGTTTGTGAAACTATTGCGTTCGAGGAATAGCCTCAGCGAGTGGATCGGCTTTGATGTTTCTTTCTATATCTCTCTATATCTCAAGTTCGCGGAGAATCCCATCCCCCGAAATGAGCAATACCTGTCTTAGAATGTGTCTGGATATCTGATGGGACCTAGCTCATAAATGAACTCTAAATCCAAACTTATTAGACTGTATCGTCAACTGAACTTAATCAGTATCCTGCGTCATGCCTCCCTCAGTATCCCCTTGGACCACCTGTCCAAAATACTGCCCCTCGTCAGAAGGAAAACTATAACTCTGACAACCTTTCTGTCATCCAGGTCACCTTGGAAGCCTAGAATGATAACTGTCTCCCGAACGAGGCTGTCGTTATCATATCCCTAGAACATCCACTTATGTTCTAAAACTGCTTCCGACCGTCTCTCCAGGATTGGATCAATATCAACTTATTGCATCTACTGCAAAAACAACATCTGGTGTGGTACTTGAGATCGACTCAATTGCCTAAGCAAGTGATCTGCCAATCATGCACATCCCTCTCCCCTTTAGTCTGTAAGACACCTTTAGAGAGGGTGACTCCATCACCTGCAAGTACACTACCGTGCCAGGAGTCATCCATTCTAAAACTTTAGAATGCTGTCTAAGCACCCAGATTGGGAAACTAACCAAATCTAGATCTAAAACCATAGATCCAGTAACCAGAATGTCTGATATAATATCCAAGTCATTTGTGGAGAAACCACTGTGTGACAACCAAAGTATAACCGATCGTAGTATAGGAATATCACTTCCTACTCAGTGTATGTCATCCAAATACCAGGACATCACACCCTACTACCTTCTTAACAGATCCATCCCCCATTCTGATGAAGTCAAACCTATGACTGTCACATCAGAAACAGATGATCTATCTCCGCTACCTCTGCTTTAGTCTATAAATAGACTTAAGCTACTTGTCCACCAATGCTTCCGCTGCTCCCACTGATCATGACAACCCTCTGGCAGAGTCATATAGACGTACACTTCTAAAGTCAATTTAGAACGACGCTATACTCATCCTCCTGCCGGGTCTCACAGTCTGGAACAACAGCAATGGCAAGTCTGGGTAAACAAGAACTTCCCTGTCACCGTCCTTGAGGCTACCGGAGTACCTCTCGGGTGCCTGAAGTTACCCACCTTATCTGCGGAGTGGCCAATGGAATGTCAAACCAGATTGAATCTTTAGGTTCCTATCAAATCTTCAGTAATCGTTTGTGGTTCTGGAATCACTTCCAGTTCTACCATACTCCCACTACTGTTTTCTGAAAAAATCAATTTTTATTAAAACTGTGGCGAGTCTAGAACAATATCACTATTGATCTTCCAGATGGTAGAAAGTCAACCCTCATCATAGCCTGGGTCAACACACAAATAGCCATTACAGAAACGTGCCTTGAGTTATCCAGAGTCTGGTTTTAAGCATAAGCGGGACAACTCCCCGTACCTTAACAATGTCTGTTGGAGATAGTGCCCTCAGAGTCAATTATTAGGTCACAGGTACGTGATTGCAATGATTGATGGAGGACCTATCCCGGTAGGACAGTCTTACTCGAGATGATAGTATGCTATCTGGTTTACCTTTATCATCGTGTACTACTTTAGGTGACCTGACAAGTCGCTATTACACGTTGGTAGAGCCCCTGGGATTCTTGCTTGACCACCAGCAGTATGAAGGCGATCATATACGTGGGAGCTGGCAGTCTATAAGCATATCCTTAAATGGTCCCTAGTCGTGTGAGTTTCGAGACAGGGCATCGATACTCCAGAGTAGACTAGTGTATACAGTCGAGACCCCGACGAGGGGCGGTGGCCGGTCTCACAAGCCATTGGTGTCAGTTGGATCACCTAAGATGTATACAGGTGCTCATTGGGTTATGAGTACACCGGACAGGACTCGCCGGGAACATGCTAGTTGGTCATATACCAGACGTCAGATGGCAGTTCCCTGGTGACATATGTGCAGGTTAGTTCATCGACCTGGGGATCGTCATTTGTCTCGTGTGAGTTCCCACTGTACTTTGATTACTACCCTACCACGGCTCAAAGGAGTCGTGCAAACAGGTTTTAGTTGGGTACAGTCCCGAGCCACATGGAGGCAGTGAGCGTATCTTCAGGGGTTCGTCTCTCCCGGTATTGGGGGTGAGGTCGTGCTGTGTCTAGGAGAGCCATTACACGAAGCCCTCGGCCGAGGCAAGGAGATTTACTGGTAGGTATTCCAGTAGTATCTCAGGGTGTTCTGGGCTACACTCCGACACGACTTGTACCGCTTTTGGGGGTCTGATTTTTACCAACCCCCTAGGCCCGCCATGTGATGCTCATAGACGAACGGACCGGACTGTACGGATATTGTCACTGACAGGCTCAGTAGGGTTGTCAGGCTGAGTTCGCTCACAGACGTCCCTTTTAGTCAATACCTGGTAGCCCGTTACGTATTGGCTTATACCTCTGACGTGCTAGTGGTTAAATCCACAACCAAGGTGTTGACGAGTCTTTAGAGTCCCCCACATTCAGTTACTCAGCTTTCGGGCGAAAGGTTGTAGAGGCCGTATGGAGATATGGCAAGGTCCGATCAGATACGTGCGGTATTGCACGTATCAGGATCGAACAGTTTGTACTATAGGCCGTATGGTTATATGGCGGGGTTCGATCAGATACGTGCGGTATTGCACGGATCAGGATCGAACAGATATTACTAGCCGGCTTTGGTTTAAGCCGGATCCTAGTATAGTACAGTGTAGACTTTGTCTCATTGCATTTGTATTTCGGTCGAAATACAGATGCGGGCGTGTATGCACAGTATCGGGGTTTTCCTGTAATTTATTACGGGACCAGTTTTCTGGAGTTGCCAGTTTGCTTTCCGTTTCGGTCGATTTCCTTTGTTCCGTTCATTGGCCGAAGATTGGTGGAGAAGGGCTTATTTGCATTGTTGCAAATAAGCAATTGTGGAGGGGGTCTTTGCATTATTGTTTTATCATGATGGTGCACCATTCTTTTGACTTGACTTTTTGCTTCATGGTTATGTCATGATGGCTTGACCCTTGTTATGAGGTGATGGTTGCTTTGGAGTGTTGGTTTTTGTGGTGATCATTTGTTCTTCCATCATCACTCTCTTTCCACCCACCCCCTTGTCTTTGCTCTCTCTCTCCAATCACACTAATGGGGGGGCGGCCACTTTTGTTAGATGAGGGAAATGCTTCTCTTTTGAGTGGGGAGAAATATGATACTCTCATTTTCTTCTTGGTCTATCACATTTTTCCTTCACCTCTCTCCAAGTTCTTCTTCCTCCACCACAAAGGAATCTCCATGAACCCCAAATGAGACTTGCTCACTAGATATTCTACAGCGAACCTTGGGCACGTCGACTAGCCAGCTTCGTGCCCGAGTTGCCTCGGCATTGAGGTGGGAGCCCGTAAAAGAAGTAGGCGATGTGGTGCACTTCCGGCGACGAGGAGGAGACGGGACATTCCGCAGGAGATCGGGACGACGACGAGAAGACCGGAGGACTCGGATCTGTCGGTATATCTCTCTTCCCTTTCTTGTAGATAGCTAGGACTAGTTAGTGGTTCGATCCGGGTATTAGTGCGCGGCGGTTTGCCAGTTCAAGTAAAATTAAAGTTTATCACCGCTTCCACATTTGGCCGTCGGATTGACGGCCGGGGCGCCGCCGTGCACTTACAATGTCAAGATATGAACTGTTCTATATCCAATATAGAAACATAGGCACTGATTTAATTGAACCAGATTCAAATCATGCAGCTGTCTCCAGTGCATGTTAACTAAATGGAAAGAGGCCGATCAGCGTTACTCAACTTAGGAATGCTTCCAATTATGAGCAGCCTGAAAGAGAAGCGAGTTCTCTTAACCATTACTATCAACTGAATACCATACACAAGTATCTACATCTTCGATCACCTTGAAGAATCCTGATACTTGCAATACCTGGTTCTCTACTTTATTCATATACCTATAACTTCTCAAAATTCGGACCCTGTGTTTCCACGAAACACCTGTCTAAAAACTAGAGAAGTCATAAGTAAACCGAATATAGTACGAGGACCAACCCCTCTGTCCTAATGGACGCTGGACAACATACAATACTTTGTACAAGTCCTTTGACTCTAATAACTCATTCCCTGTGTGTCGTAGGTTGAAAACTGTACTTATGGTTAAGAAGAATTACACCGCTGTTTAATGCTCCTTACCTAACCATCCACTGATATAGGTAAATGTCATCGACATAATTTCAAAAAGTATATCTCACTCTATAAAAATAGACGTACAGATATATCAATTTGAAATTGGTGCATGACAGCGGATATTCAAAACCAAATATTTGCCGTCCGGCAAACAACCCAGGTGACTTCCTCAAATATCACCGATTACAACGAATCCTGATATAATGAGGATGATCACCCAATTCCCAATAACTTACTCCCACTCATCATCTGTAAAACCATATAGATGTGAGAATCATACCTGGTAAATACATACCCTGGAGTAAGTATCTAATCGGGAAATCGATTTTCCTTTAACAGTACACCGTGAAACTGAAACATTGAAATGTTTCGATGAGGTATCTGGGTATTCCTAGTAATGCCTCTTCCATTATCCAGATTCACAACTGTAACCGTATAATTCTTTGCCATCTTTCTAAATCCCTTTATATGTCTTTAGTCATTACCTTCTGTACACCCTTTTAGGCCAAATGGTTTTCTTCCTTCCCTACCGTTCGGCACCAGCCTATGGTTTGGAAGTGTTAGGTCCACGTTACCTCTCCCGGTACTTTCGGGGTTGCGGAAACGGTAAAACAAAAATTTTCTGGACTTTGGCAACATGGACCGTAAAAGCCGGATCTTGGCTAAACAATACACTAGCATCCTAACATGAGATGTATCTACTCGGTTAGGGGTTATACCTCAACTTGAACTCCTTCTCTTCTTGTTGTTCTTCTTCTTTGTTGTTCTTCTCTTTGCTTGCTCAATGGTTGATCCAGACTTTGGTCACCTCCGCGGCCTCCTTGAGTCGAAGACGATCCACCCGAGAGATGTACACCGAGCTCCACCTCAAGCCGAGGTAACTAGGGCAAGGAGATTGCTAATCTAGAAGCCCTAAGATGTGTAGAGGAGATGTATGGATGTGTTTGTCAAGTGGAATCCTTTTTCTCTCAACACATGAGATCAAAGGAGAAAATCAAGAGGAGGAAGAAGAAGGAGGAAGGTTAGCAACCATAGAGCTTCTCATTTTTCAAGAGAGAGAATGAGAAAAAAATTATGATCAAAAGAAAAACAACCATGGTTGCAAATAATGCAAAACAACATCATTACTAATCCCATCAAGATAAAGTTGATGGCTACTTTTGAAATGACCATTATCATAATCCAAAAGAAAAAGGAAAAGAAAAGAAGAGTGTGGAACCCTCTTGAAAGTCAATGGTCAACCCGGTCAACCGGTCAACAAAGTCAAGAGAGGTCAACGGGGTCAAATGGTCAATGCAATTAGCCATCATAAGATTATCACTAATAGGATTAGTAATGATGTTCGCGGCTCATAATGGTTTTGACCAAACGAACTGTCAAAACCCTAATGAGTCTGCCTCAAAATGGTTTTGACCGAATCAACTGTCAAAACCCTAATGAGCCTGCCATATAACGGTTTTGGCCGAAACAACTGCCAAAACCCTAATGAGGCACATCCTCCTTCATCACTCCGAAAAACTGTGCATACACACCTGCATCCGTATTCCGTAGAATGCGGATGCACAGAAGACAAAACAAATCCATCCGTGCAATACTAGGATCCGGCTTAAACCAAAGCCTACTAGTACTGCCTGCCCGAACACCATACGCACACAAGTGTACGTAAGTGATCGCAGCCCTGGCGTAAAACCATACGGCCTCTACACGTTTCGCTCAGTGCAGGGAAACTCTCTGTGTGGGACTCTAAAGACTCGACACTACGCTGGCAGTGGGTTTAACCACAGACCGCAAGCGGCACTTGCTGTACGTAACGGTCCCCAGGTAGATGTCGATAAGAAGGCCGATGAGGTAAACCCACCCGAACTCCTACTGAGTCTGTATGTGACAATCTCCGTACAGTCCGATCTGTTCGTCTGATACATCGCATGTCGGGCCTAGGGGGGCGGCAAGCGTCAGACCCCTAATAGCGGTACAAGTCGTGTCGGAGTGAAGCCCAGAACACCCTGAGATAACACTGGAACCTACCAGTATATCTCGCTTGCCCTGGCCAGGGACTACTTGTGTAATGGCTCTCCTAGACACAGCGCGATGTCAACCCCCAATACCGGGAGAGACGAATCCTGTCTAACCGTCACTGCCTCCAAGTGCTTCGGGACTGTTCCCAACTACTACCTGTTTGCACGACTCAGTAGAGCCGTGGTAGGGTAGTAACCAAAGAACAGTGGGAACACACTCGAGGCGAAGTGACAGTGTCAAGTCAGCGGACTAAGCTGTACTCATGTCACCTAGGAACTGATAACTGACGATAGGTATAATACCAACCATCAGTTCGTGACGAGTCCTGTCCAGTGTACTCGTAACCCAACGAGCACCCGCATACTATCTCAAGTACGACGTACCGACGGCTGTGGGACAGACCGTCTCCCGTGCTGGGATGAGAAGCGCATACGCTAGTCTACTTCGGAGTATCGATGCCCTATCTCGATACTCCCACGACTATGGACGTGTATAAGGATGTGCTTGTAGATTACCCAGCCCCCATGAGTGTGATCGCCATCACAATGCCGGTAATCAAGCAAAGATCCTAAGGGCTCTACTAATGCGTATAGGTGATATAATAAATAAACACACATGTACACATTAAAGCAGAGACAAACCAAGTAGCATACTACTATATTGAGCAAGATTGTCTGTACAATTGTGAATATCCCAAGCTTCCATCAAGTAATATACATACTAGTATGATACAGTAATGGCCTCTAGGGCATATACACTAACAGGAAGAAGACTATCCAATAAGCATAATGGGTGTACTGTCATAATCCTAAGATCACTCGCAATGCGAGAGAAGGTGAAGATAAAAGACAACCAAATAAACCTTATTCCTATTTCTCCTGAACCAGAATCCATCCCCGAACTGGAACAAGTTCCTTTCGAGTTCGTATATAACCATACGATGGAGTATCCAATAAACTGTGGATCTTCGTAGTGATACGGAGTGATCTGGAGAAATACAAAGGTGATTTAGAATTGGCAAAGAAATACTTGGTTTGGTCGTGAATAGCAGTTGCAATTTACTTTGCCCTCTTACTAATCCCTTGATATGTCTTTACTTCATACCTTCTGTACACCATTGTTATGCTAATTGGTTTTCTTCATTCCCCACCGTTCGGCACCAGCCTAAGGTTTGGAAGAAGACTATCCAATTTGCGTAATAGGTGTACTATCTCCTAAACCAAGGAGTACTCGCAACCTGAGAGAAGGTAAAAGGAAAAGACAACTGAATAGTCCTATCCGTTTTCTCCAGAACCGGAAACCATCCTCGAATAAATTCCTTCGAGTTCGTATATAACCATACGATGGTTTTGTCCAATGGAAGTGGACGTTCGTAGTAATACGGGGTATCCTGGATAAAAGGGTAAAAGTAGGAGTGGCAATGAGGTATGCAACTCAGACAATCCAAAATCCAGTGTTAAAGAAGGTTCGGTTAATCTTGGTCACTGAGTCATAGTCTAGGGTCGTGTCAATGGTCGCTGCCAAAGAGAGAGAGAATAGAAACACTCAGCGTGCACTCTAACCTAGATCAGAATGGTTACCAATTTATCTAATCTGGAAACCTCCCACTGTACCGTCAAATTCTCCTCCAAACATGAAAGAAGAATTAGTCGGGATCACCTGAGGAGTAAACCAACTCATCAGTGGGAATCGGGATCCAACTATCATCGCATGATAATGTGACGGAATCCGCTCACGTTATCACACTCCAGAAGGTATGTGCATATCTGGCAAGTTTCAGTTTCTTTAGAAACTCCCGATGTGATTTTTACCCCATGCTCTTATGACCTTGACTTTGGCCAACAAATCATAAGTCACATGTCAAGTTCTACCCGTCATTCTCCAGGTTAATTTGAGCCCACCCGCACAAGCCCTTGACTTTGTCCAACAAGGCTATACGACTGCCCCAAACCAACGCATCTATCTATGCTGCAAATGAATACCCAATAGCTACCAATCACTATGCCTTGACTTTGGCCAACAAACATAGCTTGAATACTAATTGACTATCCATGTGAAATGATGGTGGGCTACGAATGGTTTCTGGCGAAAACCTTTAACGTAATGAACTTAATATCGTTGAAGGAACCGGATAGCTTTTAAAAATATAGTGGCGAAAACCATTGCTAAAGAGGTCACTCCCGGTGAAGGGATCTCGGCTCTTTCCCCGTAGAATGAGGTGCAGGATATTCCAACTGAATACCACGATGCAAAGCAAAAGTAATCGGCTATAGTGAAGTTATTGCCCTGACGCAAACTTCTGTCCAAGGGGTCACTCCCGGTGAAGGGATCTCGGCCCTTGCCTCGTCGACTGAGGTGCAGGATATTCCAACTAAATACCACTGTGCAAAACAAAAGTGAACGTCCTTGCAATAACAGCTTTTTGAAAAATGTTCCAACAACATCAGAATAGGTTTGTTTAGCTTGCATTGATCCGAATCAACGCAGTCCCATCAATTGATCACACCAATAAAGAACGAAAATAATGACGTACGTATATGCCATCCGCATTCGCCACTGGGTCCCGTCATTACCCGTTAGGTTACTTAACTAACGACAGAGCGGGGACTGGACTAGCGCGGATGCAAAACATATACAACATCTACTAATATATATACCAATATATTATATTTCGCTCAAGGCGTGATAAAAATGCAACATCACAGAAATGTAATAAGCATTACAGAACAATACAGATATTTGGGATCCCCGGGTTTCACAGAGCCGCTACTGAAACCCGACGTTCCCCTGGTCGTGTGGATAGCCTGTGCAATGAAATCCTAGTCCCCTACGGGCGCGGTAAGTTACCCGCCAAAACCTGAAGCGAGGCAGCCCCCTTCAACAACGTGAATGGACCACCCGGCACTTCACGCAATCCGGTAACTTGGGCACCCCTCCTGGGTCAACCTGTACCCCCTACGAGTGCGGCGAATAGCCCGCCAATTCTAGAGTGAAGCCCCCTCCGTCTCAATGCCATGAGATGCGGGCCCGTTTCCCTCTAGAACCCGGCTATCCGTACACCCCACCGCGGGGTAATCCTAGTACAGAAAGTAAAATATACATACAACGGGTACATCGACCTCACCCCGGTCGTGCCCCAAAAGAATAATATACAGACAGGCAGTGACGGCGGTCCACATGTCGGACGCTCGCCCCGCAATATCAAATGTACATAATACAACCAAAACTGTACTACCATTGCATCCAGGCTATCCCCCACGACCAATCCGCAACATCACAGCACAATACAGAACATCAACGTGAATGTCACGTCCGCAAATCCGTCTAACCAGGCTATAGCAGTTAGACAGGATTTACCGATCAAGTGACATTCACGGTCGCAGATATAATGTAAATACCGTGAACCAACATGTTTAAAATTTTCGATCGATCAAATTTACTCAAGTGGGCCCCCAAGCACTACTGTAGCATTCTGGACCCAAAAAGAATGTTCCAAAAACCCTATTTTCTACACAGGAGCTCTCTGTAAAAATTTGGTACACTGAACTGTAAAAGTGGCGGCGGAACCGCGGCCTAAGCATGGGTTTGGCCATGGTTCCGCGGTGGTATGGTGAGATCACGCGACCAAATTTTCACAGAGTGCTTAGAATTCCCTGCACAGTACTCTGCAACAACCTGAAAAATTTTTGGAGCCAAAAAACATTTCGACAGAAACTGTGCTTTTGAAAACGCGGGTTTTGGAATTTTGTTCGATCGAAAGTGTAAACACATTAGACCAAGCTAGACTAGGTTAATGGCGTGGCTCTGATACCAATGTAAGTGCACGGCGGCGCCCCGGCCGTCAATCCGACGCCGGAATGCGGAAACGAAACTTTTTAAACCGGCACCACCACGCACAAAATTCCTGGATCGGGCCATTAAACTAGTCCTAGCTATCTAGAGAAGGGGTAGAGAGATATACCGAGCGATCCGTGTCCTTCGGTCTTCTCGTCGTCGTCCCAATCTCCACGCGGAATCTCCGTTCTTCATCACGTCACCGGAAGGGCACCACTCCGCCGGCTTCTTTTACGGGCTCCCACCTCTGGACCGAGGCAACTCAGGCATGAAGTTGGCGAGTCGACGTGCGCAAGATTTGCTGTAAAATACGTGTAGTGCTCTATGTCTCATTTGGGGTTTGAGGAAGTTGCCTTTGGTGGAGGAAATGAACTAAAACTTTTTGGAGATGAACTTGGGAATTTTTTATAGCATGAAAAGAACAAAAATTCCCCCACTCAAATTTTGGACAGCCCCTTATACTTGGCCGGCCCTGGCTCCTTGAGAGAATGAGAGAGAGTGTGTGAGAGTGAGAGAGAGAGCAACAATAATGCAAGAGGGAATGATATGAGATCATGAGAAGAAATCATCACAAGGAAAGTCCAACACTCAACCAACCAATCATAACTCTAAAAGGTCAAGCCATCATGAACCATCATGAACTAAGAAGTCAATGTGATGGTGGAACTATCATGACACAACAATATCCAAAGACCACCCTCCACAATGCTTATTTTCACAATTGCAAATAAGCCCTCCTCCACCAATTTTCAGCCAAGGAAAGATACAAAGGTAAATGGCCGAAACGGAAAACAAACTGGCAACCCCCAAAAACTGATCCCGTAATAAATTACAGGAAAACCCCGCTACTGTATATACATACCCGCATTTGTATTCCGACCAAATACAAATGCAATGAGACAAAATCTACACTGTACAATACTAGGATCCGGCTTAAACCAAAGCCCGCTAGTATTAACCGTCCGATCCTGATCCGTGCAATACCGCACGTATCTGATCGAACCCTGCCATATCTCCATATGGCCTCTACAGCATTTCGCCCAAAACTTGAGAAAATGGTCTGTGGGGGACTCTAAAGACTCGTCAATACTTTGGTTGTGGGTTTAACCACTAGTATGTTAGAGGTATTAGCCTATACGTAACGGGATACCAGGTATTGACCAAAAGGGACGTCGATGAGCGAACTCATCCTGACACCCTACTGAGCCTGTCAGTGACAATATCCGTACAGTCCGGTCCGTTCGTCTATGAGCATCGCATGGCGGGCCTAGGGGGTTGGTAAAAGTCAGACCCCCAAAAGCGGTACAAGTCGTGTCAGAGTGTAGCCCAGAACACCCTGAGATACTACTGGAATACCTACCAGTAAATCTCCTGCCTTGGCCAACGACTTCGTGTAAGGGCTCTCCTAGACACAGCGCGACCTCACCCCCAATACCGGGAGAGACGAACCCCTGCAGATCCGCTCACTGCCTCCATGTGGCTCGGGACTGTACCCAACTAAAACCTGTTTGCACGTCTCCTTTGAGCGTGGTAGGGTAGTAATCATAGTACAGTGGGAACTCACACGAGACAAATGACGATCTCAGGTCGATGAACTAACCTGTACACATGTCACCAGGAAACTGCTATCTGACGTCAGGTATAAGACCAACTAGCATGTTCCCGGCGAGTCCTTTCCGGTGTACTCATAACCTAATGAGCACCTGTATACATCTTAAGTGTGCCAACTGACACCAGTGGCTTGTGAGACCGGCCACCGCCCCTCGTCGGGGTCTCAACTGTATACATTAGTCTACTCTGGAGTATCGATGCCCTATCTCGAAACTCCCACGACTAGGGACCTTTTAAGGATGTGCTTATAGACCCCAGCTCCCACGTATATGATTGCCTTCATACTGCTGGCAGTCAAGCAAGAATCCTAAGGGCTCTATCAATGTGCAATAGTGACCTATAAAGTCACCTAAAGCAGTACACGATGATAAAGATAAACCAGATAGCATACTATCATCTTGAGTAAGACTGTCCTACCGGAATAGGTCCTCCCTCAATCATTGCAATCACGTGCCTGTGATCCAATAATTGACTCTGAGGGCACTATCTCCAACAGTATTGACCTAGGATTGTGTCATACATACAATTTCTGCTCTGTGATGTTTTCTATTCACGAGTTGGCAACTCACCCCCGTTGTGCCACAGTTCTTGCAGGTTTTGCCGTACTGGTTCCATTGCGGCTTCTGGCACACTGCTTCCTTTATGGGTGATTTTCTTTGGTAGGTGGGTTCTTTTGCATCGGAACCACCATCGTACATGTATTATTCAGTTGTATCTAGAAATTCCATCAACCAAACTTGTATATTGTTTCAGACTTAGAAAACCAGTTGTGTATTATTTCGACCTTAGAGTCGCGCATTGTAGTATTATGGTTTTCATGCTGATTTTGAGTTTTTCTTTGAGTTTTGATCCTCGCCCTTCGGCGTTGTATATTATACTGCTTGGGTGGTTGTGACCGTCGATTGACGAAGAGCTAGCTCCCGCTTGGGGATGCCTTTTATCATTGTATACATACTATTCATGTTGTACCCCGTTTGGGGCCAGTATTTACAAAGGAAACTCTGCCGAAATTTTCAGAAAAGACTAGAGATTTTAAAAATGCATATTCGGCTTACTTATTTAAAAACCTTGTTTTTAAAAAAAACGAGTTTTCTTCACTTCTTAAAACTAGTTTTCCTTATTTACTCCTTAAAAATGGTTTTAGATTTCTGGGCTTTTGGCTTACTTGGATTAGATGGAGTCCTATAGACTTCATGCGATTCAAGTGTTAGTCACGTGCTATTTCGGGTCGTGACAGAGACCATCTCGAGGAGTCGAGTCCGGGTCTCCTAACTCTAGAATTGGTAGGGTTGCTTGCCGCTCTCGTAGGGGTATAGGGATGTGGGTTTGGCTATTCATCGCGACCATGGAATCCGTATTTTCTATTGTTGGCTAAATACAAAATACGGACCTCCTAGTATATCCAATATCTCATATGTTATCTTCTGCTGCTGATATTCTGTGATGTGATCACTTTATATGCTGAGACAAATTCTTTATTATTATATATATGATATATAATAAATGTTGCTTATGTTTTGCACCCGCGCTAGTCCCGCCCCACTATGCCGTTAGTTAAGTAACCTAACGGTGCATAACGAGACATTGTAGCGAACGCGGATGGCATAAGCGTACAATGTATTTTCGTTTCTTCTGTGATACTTAGGAAGCATAAATGATGGGACGTCATTAATGAGATTAATGAAAGAAAAGAAACCTAAAAGATGTTGTAGAATCAAATTTTCAAAAAGGGTAGCTCTAGTTTTTCCTTTGCATAGCGGTATTCCTTGTAGAATATCCAGCACCTTATTCGATAAGGAAAGAGCCGAGATCCTTTCACCGGGAGTGACCTCTTTAGCGAAACTAGCAGATGCTAAAACTCACTCGGTTTTGTTTTTGATTGCTTCTATAGTTCTTGCTTTGCATAGTGATATTTATGAAATATCCTGCACCTTATTCGATAAGGAAAGAGCCGAGATCCCTTCACCAGGAGTGACCTCTTTAGCAAAACTAGTAAAAGCCTAAAAAACACTCATTTTCAAAATCACTTGTTTCTACAACGATATCAAGTTCATTACGCAAAAGGTTTTCAAAAAAACATGTCGTAGCCCTCCGTCATTTCAGATAAGTACTATTCAGTATTCGTACTACGTTTGTTGACCTTGTCAAGGCGTAGAGTACGGTAGCTGATTAATGCTTATCTGTTAAAGCATGAGATGCGATTGGATTAGGGTAGTCGTACGGCCTTGTTGACCATTTCAAGGGTCGTGCGAGTGGGTTTAATTCAATCATGAAATGTACGGGTTGAACATGACTTGCGATTTATGGTTTGTTGACCTTGTCAAGGTCATAGATCGCTTGGGGCAGAATATTGTCGGGAATTTCAAGTGTTAAAATTTGTAATGAGATTGCATACCTTCTATAAGATAGTTGGATCCTGATACCCACTGCGAGTAAGAGTTACTCCAGGGAGAGTTTTACACATAGCAATTAGCCGATCAAGTAGGTGTCTAGAAAGGTGTTAACAGGGTTACGCCCCTAGGAAAACAAGATTTATTTTAATTAGGTCTGTGCGAAAGCACGGGAAACCTCCCTCAAAGTACCAACACTGGCCTGGCTGAAAAATTGGCGAACTTGTAAGGTGTAATTAATCCCGGCTAGTCTTACCTTTTAGGGTTTGAAGGAAGATTTGATAAAAACAGTGAGAGCCATCCTGATTAGATAAGATAATAACCAATCTAATCTTGCAAGAGCATACGCTAAGTGTTTTCTTCTCTCTCTCTCCAGGTAGCGACCATGTCAGGCGTTAATCAAGATAATAATATGGATTTATTGACTGAACCAGCTTGTTATACTGAGCAGGGGAACGTTGGTTCCGTTCTGTCTTATAATTGTTATAAGACTGAGCAGGAAATAGGGGAATATCCGGATTCCCATGCCGCCCAAACGGAGAATAAGCATGTTGATGTATCTTTTTCGGGTGTGTTAGTTATCGAGAATTGTTTCTCAGTTCACTCTACGTCCTGGGCATTAGATACCGGATCAGGATCCCACATATGTAATATGTTGCATGAGCTAAGGAAAGGTAGAGAACTGGGAATGGGTGATCATTCTGTAAGAGTAGGGAATGGTGCAAATGTTGCAGCCAAAGCAGTTGGCGAATATCACCTTGTATTACCAAGTGGTAATACATTGATTCTGAACGAATGCTCTTACATACCGAACCTGATATGCAATCTTATATAAGTTTCTTTATTATGTAAAGAAGGATATAATTTTGTAATACAGGATGATGTTATGAGCATCTTCCTGAATCAAAAGTTGATTGGATCAGGCTCGTTAAATAATGTCATATACAATCTAAATCAAACCACAGTTCTTAACATACAAAACACACACAAGAGGAAGAGTTCAGAAATGAACGAAACCTTCTTGTGGCATTTTAGACTAGGTCATATCAATGCGACACGACTAGCTAAGTTACATAAAGATGGATATTTGAATCCGTTCGAATTTTCATCTTATGACACTTTCCAGTCATGTCTCAAAGGCAAAATGACCAAAACTACGTTTATTGGACACGGAGAAAGAGTTACAGAACTCTTGGGACTGATACATAGTGATGTATGTGGTTCCATGTCTACACATGCCAGGAATGATTCCCCGTACTTCATTACATTCACTAACGATCTCTCAAGATACGGACATGTGTTCCTGTTGAAACACAAGTCTGAAGCTTTTGAGAAATTCAAAGAATATAAGCACGAAGTCGAGAACTAAATGGGTAAAAGTATTAAGATCCTTCGATCTGATCGAGGAAGATAATACTTAAGCAATGAGTTCCTGGACTATCTAAAAGAGAATGGGATTCTCTCTCAGCTTACACCTCCGTATACACCACAACACAACGGTGTATCGAAACGGAGGAATCGCATCCTATTAGATATGGTGCGCTCTATGATGAGCACCACTGAGTTACCGATTTCCTTTTGGGGTTATGCGCTTGAGACAACAGCATACCTATTGAATCAAGTTCCATCTAAATCTGTACCTACCACACCATATGAGATATGGAGTGGGAAAAGACCGTATCTTATGAAGGGTTTCCTACAGCACCACTACTAGGGTTTGGAGGCAACACACATGCTGTATTTTAATTTTTTTATGGTGCTAAAGAAACATTCTAAAGGATCATGCTAGAAAATTTAGGGCAACATAACTTTAACACAAACACAAGTAGTAATAGCTAGGGTTTTGAGAGTACAACCTTTGTAGCTCCCTACGCTAGACTCCTTGGCTACTTGAGGGTTGGAAAAAGGTCCGCTTGAGATCCTCTAGGTCCACGACGATCCACCCGGAGTCCTCTTTGTCCAAGCTTGAAGCTTCACTAGATCAAGAGAAGAAATGGAAGCTAACATTCTACACTAATGGGCAAGACTAGTGTAGAATGATGATGTGGTTTGTTTTCTCACTTCAAAATCCTAACTTGGTGACTCTTTTGCTCACTTGAGAAAACTAGAAAGCAAGAGAGAAATGAGGAAGAAAATGATGGCTTTTTTAAGAGCTCAAGATAATGATAAGGTTGTGAATAAAAATGAGAAATGAAAATTTATATATATTTTCACTCTCTCATTCTTAACCATAGTAATAAAATATCTAGATATTTTAGTTTAGAACAAAAATGACCATGGAAAATGAATCATGGTTAATCCAAGGGGTTAGTGCAAGAATAAAATATTAAACCATGAAACAATTTCCATTTTCATTTTCCTTTTCCAAAAATAATATCCATATATTTTATAAAGGGTGTGAGTCTTATATTGCCACCATCCACTATATCAACAACCATGATAGAATGATGTATGCATGTATGTGTGCATGCACATCCATATATGCATGAATAAGAATGAATGCATACATGCATGCATACAACAAAAAGACAAGAAAGGATTTCAAGTGAGAAACTAATGGTCAATGATAAATCAACACTTGATTTAGCAACCCGGCCATATCACATACGACCCGACCAAAGCAAACCGCCCGATTAATATATGGTATCTCATACACGCATTTTAACCGGGTCCATGCGCATAACATATCAGACGAGGAGACCGGACTGCACGGAAGTGTTGCCAGTTGGCTCGACGGGAGTTGTAGCAAGTTCGCTTGTTCTCTTCTGATCGCTCAATACCCGGGTGGCCGTTACGTTTACCTGACCGCTTGCGGCTTGGGGGTGCTTGATATGATCATCACCCACTGCCGGCGTATTGACGAGTCTTAGAGTCCCACAATGGAGTTACCTAGTCCAGGCGAAACGTTGTGGTGCGTGTATGCGATATGCGCATGGACCCGATTAACATGCGCGTATAGGATACCGTATATTGATCGGGCGGCTTGCTTTTGGTTAGGGTCATATGTGATATGACCGGATTGATAAATCAAGTGTTGATTTATCATTTAACCATTAGTTTCTCACTAGAAATCCTTTCCTGTATTTGATGGATGTATGCATGCATGTATGTTCTCTTTTTAGATTCATGCACATATGGATTTACATACACACATACATACATACATACATCCTTCATGGTTGTAAATACATGAAAATGGAGGCAATATAAGACTCACACCATGGTTTTATATATATGGATTTTATTGCATTTGATTTAAAACAAAAAGGAAAAAGGAAAATGGTTATGATTGATTTGTTTCTACACTCTTCTTTTGACCTAACCATTCTCACCCACCTTTTAAGCTTGGGTAAACTTTCCTTTTGTGTTTTAGCTCAAGTTCAATAATATATTCATAGTTTAAACCATGGTTTGAGATGAGAACATGAAAATATATATTCATATATTTTCATTTTTCTAAAACAAGGGTTATTCTTTTCACTCTTGTTAAAAAATATAGCCATCATCTTCTTCTTCCTCTATCATTTGCTCTCTAGATTTTTGTAGTGAGCAATATACTCATCAAGTTAGGATTTTGAAGTGAGAAAGAGAACCACAACACCATTCTACACAAGTCTAGCACACTTGTTTGGAGTGTTAGCCTCATTTCGTTCTCTTGATCGGGTGAAGTTGCAAGCTTGGACAAAGCGGACTCCGGGTGGATCATCGGTGACCTAGAGGAGTTCAAGCGGAGCTTTTTCAAACCCCAAGTAGCCGAGGAGTCTAGCATAGGGAGCTACAAAGGTTGTACTCTCTAAACCCTAGCTTTTCTTTCATATGATGATATGCAAGTTTTAGAAACCCTAATTTTCTAGGAACGATCCGATGTTTGTTAACTTAGCACCGTAAAGACTCCACCTTTGGTACATGTGATGCTTCCAAACCCTTCATGAGGTGCTAGGCTAACCCAACAGTGGTATCAGAGCTACTAGGCATTAGATGTCGAGCTATGGGGGGTTCTCACTGTGTGACAGTGTGGCGAAGCATAGGCTCTTACCCCCAGGGTGTCCCGAGACCGGAAGGTGTTCCGGCGGGTTGTAGTCCTCGCGAGGGGGCATGCGTAAAAAGTAGTTGCTGAGGGACCCGTTGGTGCCATGGCGACCCTATTGGATGGGGTGGCTGCCTGACCAACATTGGTATCAGAGCCAACCTAGAACATTAGACGACATTTTAACGAAGTTAAAACTCTGATCGAACCGGAAAATACGGATTTTTAGCACTCTCTGGACATTTTTTCAAAACTGTTGTTTTTCAAAATTAAAAATATGCAAAAAAATCCAGCAAGTAAATATAAGAGTTACTGTGAAAAATGAGGCCATGAACAGTTAAATCCGCCGCGGAACCGCGGCAATAGCCAACTTAGGCCGCGGTTCCACGGCCGTTCTGTTGATTCATGGTGTCATTTTTGTACAGTAACTCATTGCTCTGCTTGTGTATTGTTTTGGAGTATTTTTAATCTGAATTTAGTACTGTAAATTCTGGAGATGGTTTTGGACTCGTCGATTCGATCGGAATTTTCATTTCGTGGCTTTTCCGGATAAATTAGAAAGTATTGAATTGTTTGAACGAGTATCATTTGCTCACTTTTCACGGGGTTTAAATATTTTGGAGATACGTGCAAGTTTTATGGTGGTCCCTCTAGAAGACAACAAACCTTAACTCGATTATGTGACCGTCTTGAACTGCCTTTGAACCTTAGGGTTTGGGGCAGTACGGCGTGCCACATGTGAGGCGTTGGCTTGATCCTTCTACGGCTGGACCGCTACTACTGTGTCACACTCTGGGTTTTTGAACTCCGCTCAAGTGTTGAGCTTTAGTGAATCTTGGGTATTTAATCGTTCGTTCGAAAACTTTAATACTGTCTAATTATCTGGAATGTGATGCAATGTGTGGAATTCATATTACTAGACATGAAATACGAAGTATGTGATATTTCGCATTTACGATGTCTAAAGAGAATGTGGATTCCAGATATTGCAGTTTTACACTTTCTTTTCTAGGACCGTAAGTGTAGTATGTAGTGGTATTGCCGATTGTCGTTGCTATACGTCGACGACAATCAGTGTATGCATACTTACTTACGTTGATGATATGAGATATTATGTGTTGCTGAGATATGATGTGCAGGATTGTCGCGATTGAATAGCCGGGTTTTTTTTATGTGAGATGAGAGTTTTATATTTTCATTCATGTAAATTCAAATGTAATGTAATATTCTTTTATTTGGGGCACTTCCGGGTTGAGGTCGATGCCACTTGTGTTGTATATTATTTACTTTTCCGCATTAGGATGGACCCAAGGAGGAGAGCACGGGTGATCGGGTTCTGGGGTTCAGTGGGAGGCCATCTCGATGAGTCGAGATCGGGTCTCCTAAACTCCAAAATTGGTAGGGTCGCTTGTCGCTCTCGTAGGGGTCCAGGGTGTGGGCTTGGCTATTCATCGCGGCTGTGGAATCCGTATGTTCTATTGTTGGCTAAATACTAAATACGGACGTCCTAGTATATTCCACATTATATCTATGTTTCTGCTGCGATATCTGTGATGTGATCATTTGATATGTTGTGTTGGATACAGTATATAGTATATATGATATATTATATAGGCGTTACTTATGTTTCACACCCGCACTTGCCCTGCCCTGCTCTGTCGTTAGTTACCTAACCTAACGGTGCACGAGGGGATATCGAGGCGAATGCGGATGGCATAAGTGTACGTCGTATTTATCTGTGATGTTTAGGTGACTTAAATGATGGGACTTCATTAATGTGATTAATGAAAGAAAAGAAACTTAATAGATGTTGTAGAATCAAATTTTTAAATAAAAATGGTAGCTACAGTTTTGCTTTGCATAGCGGTATATATGATATACCTTGCACCTTATTCGATGAGGAAAGGGCCGAGATCCCTTCACCGGGAGTGACCCCTTTAGCAATAACTGACAGATGCTACACACTCGGTTTGTCTTTTGATTGCTTCTATAGTTTCTGCTTTGCACAGTGATATATATGATATATCCCACACCTCATTCGACGAGGAAAGGGCCGACGATCCCTTCACCGGGAGTGACCCCTTTAGCAAAACTAGAAAAGCCTCAAGAACACTCCATTTCAAAATTCATTCGATTCTACAACGATATCAAGTTCATTACGCAATAGGTTTTCAGAAAAACTTGTCGTAGCCCTCCATCATTTCAGATAAGTACTAGTTAGTATTCGTGCTACGTTTGTTGACTATGTTAAGGCGTAGTGTGCGGTAGCTGATTAGTGCTTATCTGTATATGCATATGATGCGATTGGATTAGGGTAGTCGTGCGACTTTGTTGACTGTGTTAAGGGTCGTGCGGGTGGGTTTAATTCAATCAGGAAATGACGGGTTGAACTTGACTAGCACTTATGATTTGTTGACTATGTTAAGGTCATATAGCTGCTAGGGGAAAAATATTATCGGGAATTTCAAGTGTTGAAATTTGCAATGAGATTGCTTACTTTCTATGAGATAGTTGGATCCCGATGCCTACTGCGAGTAAGAGTTACTCCTGGGAGAGTTTTACACATTACAATTAGCCGATCAAGTAGGTGTCTAGAAAGGTGTCAACGGGGTTACGCCTCTGGGAAAACTAGGTTTACTTTAATTAGGTCCATGCGAAAGCACGGGGAACTTCCCTCAAAGTACCGACACTGGCCTGGCTGAAAGATCGGCGAAGTTGTAGGGTGTAATTAATCCCGGCAAGTCTTTCCTTTTGGGGTTTGAAGGAAGATTTGATAAAAACCAGTGGGAGCCATCCTGATTAGATAAGATAATAACCAATCTGATCTTGCAAAAGCATACGCTAAAGTGTTTTCTTCTCTCTCTCTCCAGGTAGCGACCATGTCATGCCTTAATCAAGATAATAATATGGATGTATTGACCGAACCCGCAAGTTATACTGTGCTGGGGAACGTTGGTTCCGTTCTTTCTTATAAGAGTTATAGGAATGAACAGGACATAGGGGAATACCAGGATTCCCATGCCACCCGAATGAAGAAAGTACATGTTGATGCATTTTCTTCGGGTGTGTTCGTTACAGAGAACTGTTTCTCCATTTGCCCTACGTCCTGGGTATTAGATACCGGGTCAGGATCCCATATATGTAATCAGTTACATGGGCTTAGGAAAGGTAGAGAACTTGGAGAAGGTGATAAAGACATAAAAGTTGGAAATGGTGCAACTGTTGCAGCTAAGACTGTCGGGGAATATCACCTTGCATTACCAACTGGTAATACATTGGTTCTGAACGAATGCTATTACATGCCGAACCTGATATGCAACATTATATCGATTTCTTTGTTGAGTAAAGAGGGATATAATTTTGTAATACAGGATAATGTTATGAACATTTTCCGTAACCAAAAGTTGGTTGGATCAGGCACGTTATGCAATGGCATTTATGTTCTAAATCAATCAACAGTTCTGAGCATAACAAACACACACAAGAGGAAGAGTTCAGAACTGAACGAATCCTTCTTGTGGCATTGTAGACTCGGTCATATAAATGCGACACGGCTAGCTAAGTTGCATAAGGATGGATACTTGAAACCGTTCGAATTTTCATCTTATGACACTTGCCAGTCATGTCTCAAAGGCAAAATGACCAAAACTCCGTTTACGGGACACGGAGAAAGAGTTACCGAACTCTTGGGACTGATACATAGTGATGTATGCGGTCCCATGTCTACACATGCCAGGGATGGTTCTTCGTACTTCATTACATTCACTGACGATCTCTCTAGATTCGGATATGTGTTCCTGATGAAACACAAATCAGAAGCTTTTGAGAAATTTAGAGAATATAAACAAGAAGTCGAGAACCAAACCGGAAAAAGTATTAAAGTCCTTCGATCTGATCGAGGAGGTGAATACTTGAGCAATGAATTCCTGGACTTCCTAAAAGAAATGGGATTCTCTCTCAGCTGACTCCTCCATATACACCACAACACAACGGTGTATCAGAACGGAGGAACCGCACCCTATTAGATATGGTGCGCTCTATGATGAGCACAGCTGAGTTACCTATTTCCTTCTGGGGATATGCACTGGAAACAGCAGCATACCTATTGAATCAAGTTCCATCTAAATCTGTACCTACCACACCATATGAGATATGGAGTGGAAAGAGACCATCTTTTAAACAAGTTAAGATATGGGGTTGTCCGGCCTATGTCAAAAGGCAAAATCCAGACAAACTCGAGGCACGGTCAGTTCTTTGCAAGTTTGTGGGATATCCTAAGAATTCCCAAGGATATTTTTTCTACCACGCTGAAGAACAAAAAGTGTTTGTTTCTCAATATGCCACCTTTTTGGAAAATGAATTTCTTGCAAAAGAAATTAGTGGCAAAGTGGTAGAGCTGGAAGAGGTTCCAGAAACACAAACTGCAACTGAAGATTTAGTGGAACCAGAGGATTCGGTAGTTCCCAACGAAACTCAGCCTCTCCGCCGATCCAATAGGGTTCCTCGCCAACCTGAGAGATACTACGGTTTTCTCATGGATGGAGGCAGCAAGGATTGCATCATGGAGGATGATGACCCAACTATCTTCGAGCAGGCCATCACGAGTAGGGACTCAGTGAAATGGCTGGATGCTATGCGGTCCGAGATGGAATCCATGTACACCAACAAAGTATGGACTTTGGAAGTTGCTCCTGAAGGGGTAAAACCCATTGGGAGCAAGTGGATCTTCAAGAAAAAACTTGGTGTAGATGGGAAAGTGGAGACTTCCAAAGCTAGACTTGTTGCAAAAGGTTTTCGTCAAAGACCAGGTGTGGACTATGACGAAACTTTTTCTCCAGTGGCTATGCTTAAATCCATCCGGATCGTGCTTGCCATCGCTGCATATCATGACTACGAAATCTGGCAAATGGATGTTAAGACCGCCTTTCTAAACGGTGATTTAGAAGAGTGCGTGTACATGACTTAGCCAGAGGGCTTCGTAGACAGTGGGAGCAGCGGGAAGGTGTGTAAGCTGCTTAAATCCATTTATGCATTCAAGCAAGCATCGCGGAGTTGGAACATCTGCTTTGACGTCGTTATCAAAGAGTTTGATTTTGTCAAAAACGTAGATGAACCTTGTATCTACAAGAAGGTGGCAGAGAGTAAGGTTGTCTTCCTCGTATTGTACGTGGACGACATACTCTTGATAGAAAATGACATTCCTATGCTGCAATCGGTCAAGCTCTTCTTATCACAAAGATTCTCAATGAAAGATCTGGGTGATGCCTCCTGCATATTGGGAATCAGGATCTATAGAGATAGATCCAAACGGATATTGGGATTGTCCCAATCTAGGTACATTGACACCATACTAAAGTGGTTTAGTATGGAAGAATCCAAGCGTGGGAACTTACCCACGATCTCTGGAGTCACTCTCTCCAAAGAGATGTCTCCCAAGACTGATATGGAGAGAGCTCGCATGCGAGGGATACCCTATGCTTCGGCTGTAGGCTCTATCATGTACGCGATGCTATGTACCAGACCCGATGTAGCATACTCACTAAGTGTAGTGAGCAGGTATCAAGTGATCCTGGTGAGAGTCACTGGACAGCTGTGAAGAGCATTCTCAAGTACTTACGAAGGACTAAAGAGATGCTTTTGGTGTATGGTAACGGAGAACTCCAAGTGGAGTCCTTTACCGATTCGAGCTTCCAAAGTGATAAGGACGACTCAAAGTCACAGTCGGGATTTGTCTTTACCCTTTACGGAGGGGCGGTTAGCTGGAAGAGTTCCAAGCAGGAAACCGTGTCAGACTCGACGATGGAGGCTGAATACATCACTGCCAACGATGCTGCCAAAGAGGCTGTCTGGATCAAGAAGTTCATTACTGAACTTGGAGTGGTTCCATCCATTGAGCATCCAATACCTTTGTATTGCGATAACAATGGAGCGGTGGCTTTGGCCAAGGAACCCAGGTCCCATCAGCGATCTAGGCATATTCTGAGGCGGTATCACCTGATCCGGGAGATAGTTGATCGCCGGGAGATCGAGGTCAGGTGGGTTGACACGAAGAATAACACAGCGGATCCACTCACGAAGGCCATTCCCCAGATACAGTTTGAGAGACTCTTCGGGATGCTCGGTATGCGATACTACAGCAGCTGGCCCTAGTGCAAGTGGGAGATTGTTAGTTGTATGTATGCCCTAGAAGCCAGTATTGTACAGATGATGTATATTATATTGGATGCTTGGACATATATAGAGATGACTTTCTTTCTCGATATGATAGTATGCTATCTCGTTGCTCTTTATCTTAACATGTATACTAGTCTCTTTATACTGTCTTATAGTTACATGTTGGTAAAGCCCTTAGGATGTGTACTTGACTACCTGGACTATGATGCAAATCATACTAGTGGGGACGTGGTAGTACATAAGTACATCCTTCAAGGTCCCTAGTCGTAGGTGTATCGAGATGGGGCATCGATATACCAGTGTAGACTAGCGTATACGCTTCTCGACCCATGAGATGGGCGATGGATGATCCCATGTCCATTGGTGTTTGACATCAGAGATGGTATACGGGTGCTCAGTGGAGACTGGGTACACTGGACGGACTCGCCGAGAACTCCCAGATGGTATTATACCTCACGTCAGATGGAAGTTCTAAGGTGACACTTGTGCAGGTTAGTCTGTAGACCCGAGATCGTCATAGAGTCTTGTGTGATTCCCACTGTGCTTTGATTTCCACCTTACCACATCCATGAGGGCGTGCAAAACGGTTGTTTTTGGGTACAGTCCCGAGTCACATGGAGGCAATGAGCGATAGGAGGGGTTTCATCTCTCCCGGTATTGGGGGTTGATGTTGCGCTGTGTTCGATTGGCCGTAACAGGGAAGTCCCTGGCCAGGGCTGAATGTAGATTTACTGGTAAATGTTACCAGTAGTTTCTCGACTCGTTATGAGCCTCACATCGGCACGACTTATCGGTTATTGGGGTCTGACGTTTACCACCCCTAGACTTGATATGCGACATATCAGACGAGGAGACCGGACTGCACGGAAGTGTTGCCAGTTGGCTCGACGGGAGTTGTAGCAGGTTCGCTTGTTCTCTTCTGATCGCTCAATACCCGGGTGGCCGTTACGTTTAGCTGACCGCTTGCGGCTTGGGGGTGCTTGATAAGATCATCACCCACTGCCGGCGTATTGACGAGTCTTAAAGTCCCACAATGGAATTACCTAGTCCAGGCGAAACGTTGTGGTGCGCGTATGCGATATGCGCATGGACCCGATTAACATGCGCGTATAGGATACCGTATATTGATCGGGCGGCTTGCTTTTGGTTAGGGTCATATGTGATATGACCGGATTGATAAATCAAGTGTTGATTTATCATTTAACCATTAGTTTCTCACTAGAAATCCTCTCCTGTATTTGATGGATGTATGCATGCATGTATGTTCTCTTTTTAGATTCATGCACATATGGATGTACATACACACATACATACATACATACATCCTTCATGGTTGTAAATACATGAAAATGGAGGCAATATAAGACTCACACCATGATTTTATATATATGGATTTTATTGCATTTGATTTAAAACTAAAAGGAAAAAGGAAAATGGTTATGATTGATTTGTTTCTACACTCTTCTTTTGACCTAACCATTCTCACCCACCTTTTAAGCTTGGGTAAACTTTCCTTTTGTGTTTTAACTCAAGTTCAATAATATATTCATTGTTTAAACCTTGGTTTGAGATGAGAACATGAAAATATATATTCATATATTTTCATTTTTCTAAAACAAGGGTTATTCTTTTCACTCTTGTTAAAAAATATAGCCATCATCTTCTTCTTCCTCTCTCATTTGCTCTATAGATTTTTGTAGTGAGCAATATACTCATCAAGTTAGGATTTTGAAGTGAGAAAGAGAACCGCAACACCATTCTACACAAGTCTAGCCCACTTGTTTGGAGTGTTAGCTTCATTTCGTTCTCTTGATCGGGTGAAGTTGCAAGCTTGGACAAAGCGGACTCCGGGTGGATCATCGGTGACCTAGAGGAGTTCAAGCGGAGCTTTTTCAAACCCCAAGTAGCCGAGGAGTCTAGCGTAGGGAGCTACAAAGGTTGTACTCTCTAAACCCTAGCTTTTCTTTCATATGATGATATGCAAGTTTTAGAAACCCTAATTTTCTAGGAACGATCCGATGTTTGTTAACTTAGCACCCTAAAGACTCCACCTTTGGTACATGTGATGCTTCCAAACCCTTCATGAGGTGCTAGGCTAACCCAACAGTGGTATCAGAGCTACTAGGCATTAGATGTCGAGCTATGGGGGGTTCACACTGTGTGACAGTGTGGCAAAGCATAGGCTCTTACCCCCAGGGTGTCCCGAGACCGGAAGGTGTTCCGGCGGGTTGTAGTCCTCGTGAGGGGGCATGCGTAAAAAGTAGTTGCTGAGGGACCCGTTGGTGCCACGGCGACCCCATTGGATGGGGTGGCTGCCTGACCAACATTGGTATCAGAGCTAACCTAGAACATTAGGCGACACTTTAACGAAGTTAAAACTCCGATCGAACCGGAAAATACGGATTTTTAGCACTCTCTGGACATTTTTTCAAAACTGCTGTTTTTCAGAATTAAAAATATGCAAAAAAATCCAGCAGATAAATATAAGAGTTACTGTGAAAAACGAGGCCATGAACAGTTAAATCCGCCGCGGAACCGCGGCAATAGCCAGCTTAGGCCGCGGTTCCGCGGCCGTTCTGTTGATTCATGGTGTCATTTTTGTACAGTAACTCATTGCTCTGCTTGTGTATTGTTTTGGAGTATTTTTAATCTGAATTTAGTACTGTAAATTCTGGAGATGGTTTTGGACTCGTCGATTCGATCGGAATTTTCATTTCGTGGCTTTTCCGGATAAATTAGAAAGTATTGAATTGTTTGAACGAGTATCATTTGCTCACTTTTCACGGGGTTTAAATATTTTGGAGATACGTGCAAGTTTTTTGGTGGTCCCTCTAGAAGACAACAAACCTTAACTCGATTATGTGACCGTCTTGAACTGCCCTTTGAACCTTAGGGTTTGGGGCAGTACGGCGTGCCACATGTGAGGCGTTGGCTTGACCCTTCTATGGCTGGACCGCTACTACTGTGTCACACTCTGGGTTTTTGAACTCCGCTCAAGTGTTGAGCTTTAGTGAATCTTGGGTATTTGATCGTTCGTTCGAAAACTTTAATACGGTCTAATTATCTGGAATGTGATGCAATGTGTGGAATTCATATTACTAGACATGAAAAACGAAGTATGTGATATTTCGCATTTACGATGTCTAAAGAGAATGTGGATTCCAGATATTGCAGTTTTACACTTTCTTTTCTGGGACCGTAAGTGTAGTATGTAGTGGTATTGCCGATTGTCGTTGCTATACGTCGACGACAATCGGTGTATGCATACTTACTTACGTTGATGATATGAGATATTATGTGTTGCTGAGATATGATGTGCAGGATTGCAGCGATTGAATAGCCGGGTTTTTTTTATGTGAGATGAGAGTTTTATATTTTCATTCATGTAAATTCAAATGTAATGTAATATTCTTTTATTTGGGCACTTCCGGGTTGAGGTCGATGCCACCTGTGTTGTATATTATTTACTTTTCCGCATTAGGATGGACCCAAGGAGGAGAGCACGGGTGACCGGGTTCTGGGGTTCAGTGGGAGGCCATCTCGATGAGTCGAGATCGGGTCTCCTAAACTCCAGAATTGGTAGGGTTGCTTGTCGCTCTCGTAGGGGTCCAGGGTGTGGGCTTGGCTATTCATCGCGGCTGTGGAATCCGTATTTTCTATTGTTGGCTAAATACTAAATACGGACGTCCTAGTATATCCCACATTATATCTATGTTTCTGCTGCGATATCCGTGATGTGATCATTTGATATGTTGTGTTGGATACAGTATATAGTATATATGATATATTATATAGGCATTACTTATGTTTCACACCCGCACTAGCCCTGCCCTGCTCTGTCGTTAGTTACCTAACCTAACGGTGCACGAGGGGATATCGAGGCGAATGCGGATGGCATAAGTGTACGTCGTATTTATCTGTGATGTTTAGGTGACTTAAATGATGGGACTTCATTAATGTGATTAATGAAAGAAAAGAAACCTAATAGATGTTGTAGAATCAAATTTTTAAATAAAAATGGTAGCTACAGTTTTTCTTTGCATAGCGGTATATATGATATACCTTGCATCTTATTCGATGAGGAAAGGGCCGAGATCCCTTCACCGGGAGTGACCCCTTTAGCAATAACAGGCAGATGCTACACACTCGGTTTGTCTTTTGATTGCTTCTATAGTTTCTGCTTTGCACAGTGATATATATGATATATCCCGCACCTCATTCGACGAGGAAAGGGCCGACGATCCCTTCACCGGGAGTGACCCCTTTAGAAAACCTAGAAAAGCCTCAAGAACACTCCATTTCAAAATTCATTCGATTCTACAACGATATCAAGTTCAATACGCAATAGGTTTTCAGAAAAACCTGTCGTAGCCCTCCGTCATTTCAGATAAGTACTAGTTAGTATTCGTGCTACGTTTGTTGACTATGTTAAGGCGTAGTGTGCGGTAGCTGATTAGTGCTTATTTGTATATGCATATGATGCGATTGGATTAGGGTAGTCGTGCGACTTTGTTGACTATGTTAAGGGTCGTGCGAGTGGGTTTAATTCAATCGGGAAATGACGGGTTGAACTTGACTAGCACTTATGATTTGTTGACTATGTTAAGGTCATATAGCTGTTAGGGGCAAAATATTATCGGGAATTTCAAGTGTTGAAATTTGCAATGAGATTGCAATCTTTCTATGAGATAGTTGGATCCCGATACCCACTGTGAGTAAGAGTTACTCCTGGGAGAGTTTTACACATTACAATTAGCCGATCAAGTAGGTGTCTAGAAAGGTGTCAACGGGGTTACGCCTCTGGGAAAACGAGGTTTACTTTAATTAGGTCCGTGCGAAAACACGGGGAACTTCCCTCAAAGTACCGACACTGGCCTGGCTGAAAGATCGGCGAAGTTGTAGGGTGTAATTAATCCCGGCTAGTCTTTCCTTTTAGGGTTTGAAGGAAGATTTGATAAAAACCAGTGGGAGCCATCCTGATTAAATAAGATAATAAGCAATCTGATCTTGCAAGAGCATACGCTAAAGTGTTTTCTTCTCTCTCTCTCCAGGTAGCGACATGTCATGCTTTAATCAAGATAATAATATGGATGTATTGACCGAACCCGCAAGTTATACTGTGCTGGGGAACGTTGGTTCCGTTCTTTCATATAAGAGTTATAGGAATGAACAGGACATAGGGGAATACCAGGATTCCCATGCCACCCGAATGAAGAAAGTACATGTTTATGCATTTTCTTCGGGTATGTTCGTTACAGAGAACTGTTTCTCCATTTGCCCTACGTCCTGGGTATTAGATACCGGGTCAGGATCCCACATATGTAATCAGTTACATGGGCTTAGGAAAGGTAGAGAACTTGGAGAAGGTGATAAAGACATAAAAGTTGGAAATGGTGCAATTGTTGCAGCTAAGACCGTCGGGGAATATCACCTTGCATTACCAACTGGTAATACAATGGTTCTGAACGAATGCTATTATATGCCGAACCTGATATGCAACATTATATCGATTTCTTTGTTGAGTAAAGAGGGATATAATTTTGTATTACAGGATAATGTTATGAACATTTTCCGTAACCAAAAGTTGGTTGGATCAGGCACGTTATGCAATGGCATTTATGTTCTAAATCAATCAACAGTTTTGAGCATAACAAACACACACAAGAGGAAGTGTTCAGAACTGAACGAATCCTTCTTGTGGCATTGTAGACTCGGTCATATAAATGCGACACGGCTAGCTAAGTTGCACAAGGATGGATACTTGAAACCGTTCGAATTTTCATCTAATGACACTTGCCAGTCATGTCTCAAAGGCAAAATGACCAAAACTCCGTTTACGGGACACGGAGAAAGAGTTACCGAACTCTTGGGACTGATATATAGTGATGTATGCGGTCCCATGTCTACACATGCCAGGGATGGTTCTTCGTACTTCGTTACATTCACTGACGATCTCTCTAGATTCGGTATGTGTTCCTGATGAAACACAAATCAGAAGCTTTTGAGAAATTTAGAGAATATAAACAAGAAGTCGAGAACCAAACCGGAAAAAGTATTAAAGTCCTTCGATCTGATCGAGGAGGTGAATACTTGAGCAATGAATTCCTGGACTTCCTAAAAGAGAATGGGATTCTCTCTCAGCTGACTCCTTCATACACACCACAGCACAACGGTGTATCAGAACGGAGGAACCGCACCCTATTAGATATGGTGCGCTCTATGATGAGCACAGCTGAGTTACCTATTTCCTTCTGGGGATATGCACTGGAAACAGCACCGTACCTATTGAATCAAGTTCCATCTAAATCTGTACCTACCACACTATATGAGATATGGAGTGGGAAGACACCATATTTTAAACAAGTTAAGATATTGGGTTGTCCGGCCTATGTCAAAAGGCAATATCCAGACAAACTCGAGGCACGGTCAGTTCTTTGCAAGTTTGTAGGATATCCTAAGAATTCCCAAGGATATTTTTTCTACCACGGTGAAGAACAAAAAGTGTTTGTTTCTCAATATGCCACCTTTTTGGAAAAGGAATTTATTGCAAAAGAAATTAGTGGCAAAGTGGTAGAGCTGGAAGAGGTTCCAGAAACACAAACTGCAACTGAAAATTTAGTGGAACCAGAGGATTCGGTAGTTCCCAACGAAACTCAGCCTCTCCGCCGATCTAGTAGGGTTCCTCGCCAACCTGAGAGATACTACGGTTTTCTCATGGATGGAGGCAGCGAGGATTGCATCATGGAGGATGCTGACCCAACTAGCTTCGAGCAGGCCATCACGAGTAGGGACTCAGTGAAATGGCTGGATGCTATGCGGTCCGAGATGGAATCCATGTACACCAACAAAGTATGGACTTTGGAAGTTGCTCCTGAAGGGGTAAAACCCATTGGGAGCAAGTGGATCTTCAAGAAAAAACTTGGTGTAGATGGGAAAGTGGAGACTTTCAAAGCTAGACTTGTTGCAAAAGGTTTTCGTCAAAGACCAGGTGTGGACTATGACGAAACGTTTTCTCCAGTGGCTATGCTTAAATCCATCCGGATTATGCTTGCCATCGCTGCATATCATGACTACGAAATCTGGCAAATGGATGTTAAGACCGCCTTTCTAAACGGTGATTTAGAAGAGTGCGTGTACATGACTCAGCTAGAGGGCTTCGTAGACAGCGTTAGCAGCGGGACCAATAAAGAACGAAAATAATGACGTACGTATATGCCATCCGCATTCGCCACTGGGTCCCGTCATTACCCGTTAGGTTACTTAACTAACGACAGAGCGGGGACTGGACTAGCACGGATGCAAAACATATACAACATCTACTAGTATATATATCAATATATAATATTTCGCTCAAGGCGTGATAAAAATGCAACATCACATAAATGTAATAAGCATTACAGAACAATACAGATATCTGGGATCCCCGGGTTTCATAGAGCCGCTACTGAAACCCGATGTTCCCCTGGTCGTGTGGATAGCCTGCGTAATGAAAATCCTAGACCCCTACGGACGCAGCAAGTTACCCGCCAAAACCTGAAGCGAGGCAGCCCCCTTCAGCAACGTGAATGGACCACCCAGCACTTCACGAAATCCGGTAACTTGGGCACCCCTCCTGGGTCAACCTATACCCCCTACGAGTGCGGTGAACAGCCCGCCAATTCTAGAGTAAAGCCCCCTCCGTCTTAATGCCATGAGATGCGGGCCCGTTGCCCTCTAGAATCCGGCTATCCGTGCACCCCTCCGCGGGGTAATTGTAGTACAGAAAGAAAAAAAATATACATAGAACGGGTACATCGACCTCGACCCGGTCGTGCCCCAAAAGAATAATACAAACAGGGAGTGACGGCAGTCCACATGTCGGACGCTCGCCCCGCAATATCAAATGTATATATAAAACAAAAACTGTACTACCATTGCATCCAGGCTATCCCCCATGTGTCATGACCCGAAAGAGCACGTGACTGGCCCTTGAACCATATGAAGTCTATAGGACCCCATCTGATCCAAGTAAGCCAAAAGCCCAGAAATCTAAAACCATTTAAAGAGTAAATAAGGAAAACTGGTTTTAAGAAGTAAAGAAGTCATGTTTCGAAAATCAAGTTTTTAAATAACTAAGCCGAATATGCATTTTTAAAATGTGTAACCTTTCCTGAAAATCTCGGCAGAGTTTCCTTTGTAAAAACTGGCCCTAAACGGGGTACAACAAGAATAATATATGTGAAATGATAAAAGGCATCTCCAAGCGGGAGCTAGCTCTTCGTCAATCGACGGTCACAACCACGCAAGCAATAATAATATACAACGCCGAAGGGCGAGGATCAAAATCCAAAAAGAAACTCAAAACAGCCAGAAAACCGTAATACTACAAGCGCGACTCTAAGGTCGGAATAATACAACACTGTTTTCTAAGTCTGAAACAATATACAAGTTTTGGTTGATGGAATGACTAGATACAATGAATAATACAGGAGCAATGGCGGTTCTGATACAAAAGAACCCACCTACCAACGCAAGTCACCCATATGGAAGCAGTGTGCCAGAAATGCCGCTATGGAATCTGTACGGCAAAAACCTGCAAGGACTGTGGCACAACGGGGGTGAGTTGCCAACTCGTGAATAAAAAAATATCTACAAGCAGAGATCGAATACATGACCCATCCTAGGTCAATACGATCAGATATATATAAACCTCAATATGAATAAGACTGAAACATGCTAAACTGGCAATGTAATCTCTATACATGAGTGTAATGCCAAATGCTCGTGCCAGTGCCTCAGGTAATAGCATATCATAAATGTGAGGTACAATCAAGGAAATCAATCTGCATGTACGTGGATCCCGTCCACTCGTCACCCAATGACAATAACCATCATGCATGTAAATATCATCAGCATATGCATGGAAATATAAGGATATAAACCACCTGTGTCCCTCGCGACACGTCAAAATCATGGAACCGGAGTGCCCAGCATCGACACTCGAAAACATCATGAAAACTGTGCCCAGCATCGGCACGTAAATCCTCATATATCGGGCTCCGTCAGTCCGGATCGGCCCACAGGCTCTGTCTGCGGTATCGGCCCTCGGCCCCGGCAGTACGCCCATATCCATCTATCGACTCTGGTCAGTATCCTCCGGATAACCGCCAGGTCCAACAAAATCACCGGTAGGTACTCGCCACCCTGCCAGGCTCATCCTCTACTCCACGAAAAACATTTCTTGCCCCGGGGAACCATACCGGGTCCACCATGTACCCGCAATCGGCCTCATCCGCCTCCTCGAATCGGGTTTCACATGTCGCTCTCAGCACCGAGAAAACACATGGTGGACGCACTGAAATATCATATCAAGAGCAACCGGGTTTTCAAAACAATTACATATTTCTCTTTTGAAATACCCACGGTTCCCAAATCCAGAAATATCATGGAAACAACATATCTCAATGCGTATAATCAGAAAGCATGATGTATGCGACATGTAAAGAAATGTAAGCAACATATACTGAATGCAACAGTACTACAGTATAGTGACATGGCAATTATCGATGATGAAGTGTGTGAGCCGGCAACAGTGTACGTGGAACATACGCATCATCGATAATGGTGCTGGTGTCCTAGCAGCATGACTGAGATATATCAACAATACAAGCGATGCAATGCAAATAGCATGAATATGCGGAATCGAGTAATCACGCAACAGTAAAGAACCTGCCTCAATAGATATATCATGCAACCTTGCCTTTTGAAATAAGACGAATCAGGGCTTTTGGTAAAATAAGGGCTACGGTGTTTTAAGAAAAGATGCGCCTTTTGAAAATATCCGTATAAACCCTTTTTCCTATCTTTAAAATATCCCTGATTCGTTAGTTTTGAAATAGGTATGACTCGGATCTAGTCTAACGCGTACTATGCGAACTACGAACCCACAGTCAAGTCAATAAAGAGGGGTATGGAAACCACCTAAATCTGAGTCGATATCACACTATCTCATCACATGACAGGCATCACTACCATCATATCACATCTCCAATACGAACTCTGTCATGTCGCTAAATCTCACGGCCTCAATCGAATCTCATCGACCCATCTCAATCCCACGTATCATCCTCAAAACCCGTATATGAACACATAGTCCCATACCCATGTGTAGATATACACACCATCATATGCGCACAGATAAATGAAAGAATGTATGCAAGTATGTGTGTATGTGTGAGTGTGGGTGCAACCACTACTCTAGGGTTTCGCACTATACTCAACCAATACATCCTTATCACCAATAATCCATTATTACCATCAATAATCCTAAACAACACATAATAAATATATGTGTGTATACGTATTCGTATACATCATCACGGACTGCGGGGGTGCTATACGCCATCCACCCGACTTCTCCCCGTAGATATAAATCTACTCACCTTGCTTTTCATGTATCGGTGCCGATGTCGCCATCTTCATCTTCTTTGCCTCAACATCTTATAGGGTACCTACAAGTATATCACAACGCTAAAACACATGAAAATCACATCGAAAGCCAAAATAGCACACGCTACCCGCATAGGTAAAACCTATCGACACGCATGTAAACACGATCAATATCCACTTATCGTTGACGTCCAAACGCCACCCGACAGGAATGAATCACCAAATACCAAAATCCATACTAAAACAAGTCGTAAATCATACACCAACTCAAGCAAATCAACCCAGATTTCACCCTAGATGGAATCAGTCAAAACTAGACATACCCAGGGTCAAGACTAGAGGAAATAGGGCTATGCACAAAAATTGAGGCAATTCCCTCCTGCTCTGGCCGCAATTTGCGGCCAGAAGGGATTAATTGGCGGCCTCACTGTTGAATTGGGGGCTAGGGTTTGGTGTGGTGGTTCTATGGTGCCTTCACATCTCACTGTCAACTCAGTTTCATTTTTGGGGTCTCGGGGTGATAGCAGATTCCACAAAACACTTCCAGATTTACAGTTTTCCCCGATATCGATTCCGTAATTCCGTATTCTGGTTTCAAGTTCAGGTTTGGGTTCAAATTAGCATCACATAAGGGGTTCTAAGGTCACCACAATCCTCAATTCCATCTTTGATTTCAGTTTTACCCTAAACCCTAACTTGAATTCTCCAAATTCCTCAAAACGACACAATATCGATATGAGACTAGAATTGATGCACAAGAAATGAGATACTACTCTAATAGGTGCAGAAATTACCTCCTTTGGCAACTCAAGAAAATTCTTGAGTTGCTCAAAGTCCTCCACATCCAATCTTGCTAGGTTCAATGTGTAGCTAGTGAGCTTGGGAGTAAGTTTTGTGAAGTGGAAATGGGGTTTTGGCTTTGTTTTCATGGTGGATCTAGGGTTTTTGTGAAGAGGGAGAGTGAGGGAGAGCAGCAGCAGCAGCAACAAGGGGAGGGAGTGGAGAGAGAAATGAGATGGGGAAATGATGAAGGAAAGGGTCAAAACTCAAAAGCAACCTACTCTCTCTCTCTCTCACTTACTTTTTCCTTTTCTTTTCTTTTCCTTCTCACTCCAATAGTGAACCCAAAAGAACAACCATGGCAAAAGAAATGTAACACAAGTGTAACAAGTGTGGAAAATGATATGTGCACATTTTTGCACAAAAATGCTAAAAATTCAATTAGCGATTCTCAATCGCGATTAGCACTAAATTAGCATATAACTAATCTTAAAAACTTTAAAATGGCATAATTCCATAAAATACCTTATTTTAGAATTCTCCATAATTTTTCCCATTTATTTGTATTTAATTATACCAGAATATTAAAATATTCATTAAAATAATATTAAATTATAAAATTTCCCAAAAATCATATTTTATTATTTTGAAAATGTTACAATCTACCCCCCTTAAAGAAATTCGGTCCCTGAATTTAAATTTAAACCCCCAAATACTAAAATATTTCAATACAAATTCCAAGTCATCGGGGCTCCGAAATCGTCTATACATAAAACATCATAGCTCAATGCATGCGCACGAGTACTGAGCAGATAACTCAAAATCGAAACTCCGTCAACCATCCCGCAATCATCAGAGTCATGGTAACGACACAATGTCAAATCCAATACAAAACCAATATGATATAGATCAGAACTATACATGTAGACATCCAATCTATACATGTAAATAGCTGATGTAAATGCATGCCAAATCTTTTTAAGTCGCTGTGCGATGCGCGTAACACTGCACAGTGGCGGACGTTTTTCACAAGAAAATAACTATATATGTATATATATATATCCTTTGTTTAATAGGTACGTTCCGCCGTTTTGAAAACAATTTGGAAGGGTTTCCCTGTTTTTAAATGTTTCGTGTCACATCGGACACGTAGGTATATGTATATCGAGACTATAGCTCGCTCTTTGGAAATCCCTTCGAACTATCAATGCATGCAAAATATATCCAGGCACTGTCCTCTGACTAGTCCTGCTCAGTATGAAAACCAATATCCAATATCATAAAAATGTACTGCTCCAAAAGGAATAAATCCCAAAAATGTACATAACACCACCCTGTGCGTCTGGTGCGCACGGAAATCAAAATCCATATATGTGTCATACGGGTGCACAAAACAACATCTAGGTGCAACGGGTGTGCACGAAACATCTGTCATAGGCAACGTGTGTGCCTGACAGCCAAAACATGTGCATCTGACATGCACGAAGAACCTCGATTTAGTGCATCTGGTGCGCCCCAAAATCGTATCTAAAAACATGCGCCCAACATGCGCGAAAATCCAAATCGGTGCATCCATCGTGCACGAATAAAAATCTAAACCCTGCGCACTCAATATGCACGGAATCACAAAATCCAATAGCAACGCCGAACATGCGTAAGTCCAGTCAAAAGCACGGAGTGCAAGAATCCACATCAATATCACAATCAAAATCGACATACCGAAAGGCATCAAATCGAAGTCAGGTGCAACCGTAATGCACAAAATATAAATCCGGTGCAACAAAGGCACGAAATATAAATCTGATGCGATAAACGCAAGAAACATAAAACTGGTGCATCCCATGCACAAATACCAAGCAATAACTCAAATACGTAAGCAGCAACACCAAGTGTACCCAGGTTTAAAGAAAATCATAAACGTGTGCAACTGCGTGCACAAAACACATATCAATGCACTACAAGCACATATAAGCTATACCGAGTGCAAAATCAAAACACTAAAGGTACATGAAACTATGCTGGAAGCGTAAATGAAATCACCGGCATAAAATAGGCATGAAATCGCAATCAACACCTCAAGAGTAGTAGCTATGTGCAAGGTATAAATACCAGTAAGTGCAACCATGGTGCACAAAATCAAATATCATGGAACTCAGTCATCAAGACTAAATCATGCGAATAGATCGCCCAAAATACCGAAATCCAAGGCGACGGATACGTGATAGTCAAATCACAAAATCACAAATCATAAATACCGTCGTCGGTATATCCTCTTTCGAAGTCGAGAAGGTACCGGTACATCCAATGCTAGCGGCACAAGATATCTACTTGCCTCTTGCTCGCGGCTGGCGTCCTCTGCCTCTGGTTCCTGATCTTTCCTGTAGATTACCAATCTCGCAATCCATCGGCTCATCGGCCCGGTCAGGTGTGCTGACAGGAACGATTCCGTTCTGGCACTTTTCAGGTCATCACTCGGTCAATCCTCACGACCGCTCGTAAAGCAGCACATCTCTGGCGCCGACCTCTGGTCCTCTGAATACCCATTACACATCCGATCCTGGTTGCAACTCTTATTGCAGCAGTGTACTGGAAGGAATCCTACTCAAGATCTCTTCTGATCTTGCCTAAGCCAAACTGTAAGGAGGCTGGTACTCTGGCGTAATCTTTCCTCGCTTTCTGAACATCTGCACCCTTAGTACAACATCTCCTCGGAAGCTGGTCGCATCCCTGCGCCTCGGTATGCATGTCCGACCTTTAATCTTAACGGGGTGTAGCGACAGCTCGTCTGCCTCTCGCACGAACTTCTTGTCCCGCTTGTTTGTATCATCGACCATTCGACGTCGCGTCTCTATCTGCGCACTGCAATGCCCTCGGCTATGGTCCATCCGAAGTCTCTCACACGGACCCTAAATCACGAACTCGGTATCTTCATCACTCAGTAGGAGATATCTAGCCGAACACGTCCTCAGCGTGCATATCGCATCTCTGATGTCAGCGGAGTGGAACGTCATCTCGTCGAAATCTCATGCGAACTCTTTACTCCACCTTGTTCCAATATCGACTGATTCAGACTTATCTCATCGTGGCTACACAGACTGCGCTCCAACGGCTACGCTCGTATCTGGAGTCTCCCAAGCAGTGTCCCATCACACGATATCCGAATGATGTCGAATCGTCCGATCGGCTCGTCAGTACCTCACAATCCCCCAAGAGCTCAACATCTCGGGTACAGTTTAATAGTATCGAGTATATACCACAGCATCGGTGGTCCAGCCGTAGAAGGGCAAACCCAAGCCTCACTAATGGCGCCGAGGAACTGCCGCAAACCCTAAGGTTCAAAGGATTTCACACGGTCATTATGTCGAGTTAGGGTTTCATTCTTCTAGATGGTCCATAGAATCGCTTGCATGTCTTTCCGAATACTTTAAACTTGGAAAATGGGTTCCTGACATTCGATCGTCTCAATCGACTCTCAACGAACCTGCGTGAAGTCATCTCTAGTTGGAATCAATCTACCTGATGACCTCGCATCGGGGTAAGCGAACGAACCACATGTCCTAGTCATTAATCCTTGGTGACTAGCGACTCACTATCATATCTCTAAGAATATGTTCATGCTGCAGTAGCTCCAATCATCTGGGCGATATCTCATCATTCGCAGCAATAACTGGTTCATTCGTCGGTACGCTAAGCAGCGCCTCAACCATCATGAATAAGCGATATATCAACGGTCATCACATCCTGGCTGGTCTCTATTAGTGGCTCAATCCTCTGGTACCGACCGGTACATCCGAGAAATCTCGCAACAGCGATCTGTCAAATTCTCATAGTGCGGAAACAGAAAATACGAAGCCTCAAGCAACCGTATGTCTCTGGAACCGCGCCTCGGTCAGCCCTTGTCCACGACGAGCTCATGCTGACGCAACTTGAGCCGTAGCTCACTCTGCCCGTGCAATCGCGGCAGCAAAACCACAACCAGTATCGATGAGGATAGATCATAGGAAGGAATATAATACTGTGCAAGGAAATGTACATCCTAAGGTTTCTTAAGAGGAGTGGCGTGTCGTAAGTATGCCGCGGAACATACCCACGGTACGTCACTCTACTTTAGTCACCTATTCCATTAACCAAGGGTCATCCTACACGACGAAAGTTCAGGTCTAATACCCCCTCGACTAAGTCTAAGTTCCGTAAGGTCAAGCCGAAGTTCCGTATATATATAACGCCCTAGGCTCCACATAGTCAAACTCAGACTCGAACCAAGGTCAACCTAGCGCTCTGATACCAACTTTGTCACGACCCGAAAGAGCACGTGACTGGCCCTTGAACCATATGAAGTCTATAGGACCCCATCTGATCCAAGTAAGCCAAAAACCCAGAAATCTAAAACCATTTAAAGAGTAAATAAGGAAAACTGGTTTTAAGAAGTAAAGAAGTCACGTTTCGAAAATCAAGTTTTTAAATAACTAAGCCGAATATGCATTTTTAAAATGTGTAACCTTTCCTGAAAATTTCGGCAGAGTTTCCTTTGTAAAAACTGGCCCCAAACGGGGTACAACAAGAATAATATATGTGAAATGATAAAAGGCATCCCCAAGCGGGAGCTAGCTCTTTGTCAATCGAAGGTCACAACCACGCAAGCAATAATAATATACAACGCCGAAGGGCGAGGATCAAAATCCAAAAAGAAACTCAAAACAGCCAGAAAACCGTAATACTACAAGCGCGACTCTAAGGTCGGAATAATACAACACTGTTTTCTAAGTCTGAAAAAATATACAAGTTTTGGTTGATGGAATGACTAGATACAATGAATAATACAGGAGCAATGGCGGTTCTGATACAAAAGAACCCACCTACCAACGCAAGTCACCCATATGGAAGCAGTGTGCCAGAAATGCCGCTATGGAATCTGTACGGCAAAAACCTGCAAGGACTGTGGCACAACGGGGGTGAGTTGCCAACTCGTGAATAGAAAAATATCTACAAACAGAGATCGAATGCATGACCCATCCTAGGTCAATACGATCAGATATATATAAACCTCAATATGAATAAGACTGAAACAAGCTAAACTGACAATGTAATCTCTACACATGAGTGTAATGCCAAAGGCTTGTGCCAGTGCATCAGGTAATAACATATCATAAATGTGAGGTACAATCAAGGAAATCAATCTGCATGTACGTGGATCCCGTCCACTCGTCACCCAATAACAATAACCATCATGCATGTAAATATCATCAGCATATGCATGGAAATATGAGGATATAAACCACATGTGTCCCTCGCGACACGTCAAAATCATGGAACCGGAATGCCCAGCATCGGCACTCGAAAACATCATGAAAACTGTGCCCAGCATCAGCACGTAAATCCTCATATATCGGGCTCCGTCAGTCCGGTTCGGCCCACAGGCTCTGTCTGCGGTATCGGCCCTCGGCCCCGGCAGTACGCCCATAACCATCTATCGACTCTGGTCAGTATCCTCCGGATAACCGCCAGGTCCAACAAAATCACCGGTAGGTACTCGCCACCCTGCCAGGCTCATCGTCTACTCCACGAAAAACATTTCTTGCCTCGGGAAACCATACCGGGTCCACCATGTACCCGCAATCGGCCTCATCCGCCTCCTCGAATCGGGTTTCACATGTCGCTCTCAGCACCGAGAAAACACATGGTGGACGCACTGAAATATCATATCAAGGGTAACCGGGTTTTCAAAACAATTACATATTTCTCTTTTGAAATACCCACGGTTCCCAAATCCAGAAATATCATGGAAACAACATATCTCAATGCGTATAATCAGAAAGCATGATGTATGCGACATGTAAAGAAATGTAAGCAACATATACTGAATGCAACAGTACTACAGTGTAGTGACATGGCAATTATCGATGATGAAGTGTGTGAGCCGGCAACAGTGTACGTGGAACATACGCATCATCGATAATGGTGCTGGTGTCCTAGCAGCATGACTGAGATATATCAACAATACAAGCGATGCAATGCAAATAGCATGAATATGCGGAATCGAGTAATCACGCAACAGTAAAGAACCTGCCTCAATAGATATATCATGCAACCTTGCCTTTTGAAATAAGACGAATCAGGGCTTTTGGTAAAATAAGGGCTACGGTGTTTTAAGAAAAGATGCGCCTTTTGAAAATATCCGTATAAACCCTTTTTCCTATCTTTAAAATATCCCTGATTCGTTAGTTTTGAAATAGGTATGACTCGGGTCTAGTCTAACGCGTACTATGCGAACTACGAACCCACAGTCAAGTCAATAGAGAGGGGTATGGAAACCACCTAAATCTGAGTCGATATCACACTATCTCATCACATGACAGGCATCACTGCCATCATATCACATCTCCAATACGAACTCTGTCATGTCGCTAAATCTCACGGCCTCAATCGAATCTCATCGACTCATCTCAATCCCACGTATCATCCTCAAAACCCGTATATGAACACATAGTTCCATACCCATGTGTAGATATACACACCATCATATGCGCACAGATAAATGAAAGAATGTATGCAAGTATGTGTGTATGTGTGAGTGTGGGTGCAACCACTACTCTAGGGTTTCGCACTATACTCAACCAATACATCCTTATCACCAATAATCCATTATTACCATCAATAATCCTAAACAACACATAATAAATATATGTGTGTATACGTATTCGTATACATCATCACGGACTGCGGGGGTGCTATACGCCATCCACCCGACTTCTCCCCGTAGATATAAATCTACTCACCTTGCTTTTCATGTATCGGTGCCGATGTCGCCATCTTCATCTTCTTTGCCTCAACATCTCGTAGGGTACCTATAAGTATATCACAATGCTAAAGCACATGAAAATCACATTGGAAGCCAAAATAGCACACGCTACCCGCATAGGTAAAAACCTATCGACTCGCATGTAAACACGATCAATATCCACTTGTCGTTGACGTCCAAACGCCACCCGACAGGAATGAATCACCAAATACCAAAATCCATACTAAAACAAGTCGTAAATCATACACCAACTCAAGCAAATCAACCCAGATTTCACCCTAGATGGAATCAGTCAAAACTAGACATACCCAGGGTCAAGACTAGAGGAAATAGGGCCATACACAAAAATCGAGGCAATTCCCTCCTGCTCTGGCCGCAATTTGCGGCCAGAAGGGATTAATTGGCGGTCTCACTATTGAATTGGGGGCTAGGGTTTGGTGTGGTGGTTCTATGGTGCCTGCACATCTCACTGTCAACTCAGTTTCATTTTTGGGGTCTCGGGGTGATAGCAGATTCCACAAAACACTTCCAGATTTACAGTTTTCCCCGATATCGATTCCTTAATTCCGTATTCTGGTTTCAAGTTCAGGTTTGGGTTCAAATTAGCATCACATAAGGGGTTCTAAGGTCACCACAATCCTCAATTCCATCTTTGATTTCAGTTTTACCCTAAACCCTAACTTGAATTCTCCAAATTCCTCAAAATGACACAATATCGATATGAAACTAGAATTGATGCACAAGAAATGAGATACTACTCTAATAGGTGCATAAATTACCTCCTTTGGCAACTCAAGAAAATTCTTGAGTTGCTCAAAGTCCTCCACATCCAATCTTGCTAGGTTCAATGTGTAGCTAGTGAGCTTGGGAGTAAGTTTTGTGAAGTGGAAATGGGGTTTTGGCTTTGTTTTCATGGTGGATCTAGGGTTTTTGTGAAGAGGGAGTGTGAGGGAGAGCAGCAGCAGCAGCAAGGGGAGGGAGTGGAGAGAGAAATGAGATGGGGAAATGATGAAGGAAAGGGTCAAAAGTCAAAAGCAACCTACTCTCTCTCTCTCTCACTTACTTTTTCCTTTTCTTTTCTTTTCTTTTCCTTCTCACTCCAATAGTGAACCCAAAAGAACAACCATGGCAAAAGAAATGTAACACAAGTGTAACAAGTGTGGAAAATGATATGTGCACATTTTTGCACAAAAATGCTAAAAATCCAATTAGCGATTCTCAATCGCGATTAGCACTAAATTAGCATATAACTAATCTTAAAAACTTTAAAATGGCTTAATTCCATAAAATACCTTATTTTAGAATTTTCCATAATTTTTCCCATTTATTTGTATTTAATTATACCAGAATATTAAAATATTCATTAAAATAGTATTAAATTATAAAATTTCCCAAAAATCATATTTTATTATTTTGAAAACGTTACACCATGACCAATCCGCAACATCACAGCACAACACAGAACATCAACGTGAATGTCACGTTCGCAAATCCGTCTAAAAGGGCTATAGCAGATAGACTGGATTTACCGATCGAGTGACATTCACGGTCGCAGATATAATATAAATACTGTGAAATAGCATGTTTGAAATATCCGATCGAACAAATATACCCAAGTGGGCCCTAAGCACTACTGTAGCACTCACAGAAAATCTGGGCCCAAAAAGAATATCCCAAAACCCCTATTTCCAACCCAAAAGCCTACTGTTAAAATTTGGTGTGTTGACAAGTCAAAGTGGCGGCGGAACCGCGGCCAATGCGTGGGTTTGGCCGCGGTTCCGCGGTGGAATGGTGACGTCACGCCACCAAATTTTCACAGAATGCTTATAGTTCCCTGCACGTGTCTCTGCAACAACCTGAAAAATTTTTGGAGCTAAAAAAATTTCGACAGAAACCTGTGCTTTTGAAAATACGGTTTTTGGGACTTTTTGTTCGATCGAGTTCTAAACACGCTAGAGCAAGCTAGACTAGGTTAACGGCATGGCTCTGATACCAATGTAAGTGCACGGCGACGCCCCGGCCGTCGATCCGATGATGGAAACGCGGAAACGAAAAAAATTACGAAACTAGCAAACCGGCACCACCGCGCACTTTTAACCCAGATCGGGCCATTAACCTAGCTACTAGCAAACTAAAAGATGGGTAGAGAAGTTATACCAAGCGATCCGTGTCCTTCGGTCTTCATCTCCACTCCGATCTCCTCGCGGAATCTCCGGTCGTCGCCTCCAAGTCGAAACGGGCACCACATCGCCGGGTTCTTTTACGGGCTCCCACCTCTGGACCGAGGCAACTCGGGCACGAAGTTGGCGAGCCGACGTGCCTAAGGGGTGCTGTAGATGAAGTGTAGAATGGTTGTCTCTTGGGGTTGAAGAAGTTGCCTTGATGGAGGAATGAAAGAACTTTGGAGTTATGTGTAGAATTTTGTAGCAAGAAGAATATGAGATGAAATAATTTCCTCACACCCAAATGAATTCCCTCATCCTCTCCAAAAAGTGGCCGGCCCCTCTTCCAAATGGTGGAGGAAAAAGAATCAAAACATGAAGGGAGGTGAGTGTAGAAAATAAAAGAGGTGACCACATCCAAAGCAAACCTCACATCAAAATGAAAATCAACTCTCATCACAAATCCTTTCTCATTAATGAAAAAGATTTGATTTAAAAAGAATCTCATGATCATGAAGCCACAAATTACTAATAACCCCCTCCACAAAAGATAATTTGCATACTTGCAAATTACCCCTCCATCGAAAAAGTTCGGCCGTGAAGGAACAAAGGAAAACTGGCCGGAACGGAATGCAAACTGGCAACTTCAGAAAACTGATCCCGTAATAAATTACAGGAAAACCCCGCGACTGCATATACATGCCCGCATTTGTATTCCCACTGAATACAAATGCAAAGAGACAAAATCTACACTTTCTAATACTAGGATCCGGCTTAAACCAAAGCCCGCTAGTAAAATCCGTCCGATCACGATCCGTGCAATACCGCACGTATCTGATCGAACCCTGCCATATCTCCATAAGGCCTCTACAGCATTTCGCCAGAAACTTGAGTAACTGTGTGTGGTGGACTCTAAAGACTCGTCAATACTATGGCTGTGGATTTAACCACTAGCACGTCAGAGGTATTAGCCATACGTGACGGGCCACCAGCTATTGACCAAAAGGGACGTCGATGAGCGAACTCATCCTGACACCCTACTGAGCCTGTTAGTGACAATATCCGTACAGTCTGGTCCGTTCGTCTATGAGCATCGCATGGCAGGCCTAGGGGTTGGTAAAAGTCAGACCCCCAATAGCGGTACAAGTCGTGTCGGAGTGTAGCCCAGAACACCCTGAGATACTACTGGAATACCTACCAGTAAATCTCCTGCCTTGGCCAAGGACTTTTCATGTACTGGCTCTCCTAGACACAGCGCGACCTCACCCCCAATACCGGGAGAGACGAACCCCTGCAGATCCGCTCACTGCCTCCATGTGGCTCGGGACTGTACCCAACTAAAACCTGTTTGCACGTCTCCTTTGAGCGTGGTAGGGTAGTAATCAAAGTACAGTGGGAACTCACATGAGACAAATGACGATCTCAGGTTGATGAACTAACCTGTACACATGTCACCAGGGAACTGCTATATGACGTCAGGTATAATACCAACTAGCAGGTTCCCGGCGAGTCCTGTCCGGTGTACTCATAACCCAATGAGCACCTGTATACATCTTAGGTGAACCAACTGACACCAGTGGCTTGTGAGACCGGCCACCGCCCCTCGTCGGGGTCTCGACTGTATACACTAGTCTACTCTGGAGTATCGATGCCCTGTCTCGAAACTCCCACGACTAAGGACCTTTTAAGGATGTGCTTATAGACCCCAGCTCCCACGTATATGATCGCCCTCATACTGCTAGTAGTCAAGCAAGAATCCTAGGGGCTCTATCAACGTGCAATAGCGACTCGTAAGGTCACCTAAAGCAGTACACGATGATAAAGATAAACCAGATAGTATACTATCATCTTGAGTAAGACTGTCCTACTGGGACAGGTCCTCCCTCAATCATTGCAATCACGTGCCTGTGATCCAATAATTGACTCTGAGGGCACTATCTCCAACAGTATATACAAGAAGGTGGCAGAGAGTAAGGTTGTCTTCCTCGTATTGTACATGGATGACATACTCTTGATAGGAAATGATGTTCCTATGCTGCACTCGGTCAAGCTCTTCTTATCACAAAGATTCTCAATGAAAGATCTAGGTGATGCCTTCCACATCTTGGGAATTAAGATCTATAGAGATAGATCTAAACGGATACTGGGATTGTCCCAATCCAGGTACATTGACACCATACTAAAGAGGTTTAGTATGGAAGAATCCAAGCGTGGGAATTTACCCACGATCTCTGGACTCACTCTCTCTAAAGAGATGTCTCCCAAGACTGATTTGGAAAAAGCTCGCATGCAAGGGATACCCTATGCTTCAGCAGTAGGCTCTATCATGTACGCGATGCTATGTACCAGACCCGATGTAGCATACTCGCTAAGTGTAGTGAGTAGGTATCAAGCAGATCCTGGAGAGAGACACTGGACAGCTGTGAAGAACATTCTCAAGTACTTGTGAAGGACTAAAGAGATGTTCTTGGTGTATGGTAACGGAGAACTCCAAGTGGAGTCCTTTACCGATTCAAGCTTCCAGAGTGATAAGCACGACTCTAAATCGGTCTCGGGATTTGTCTTTACCCTCAATAGAGGGGCGGTTTGTTGGAAGAGTTTCAAACAGGAAATCGTGGCAGACTCGACGATGGAGGCTGAATACATCGCTGCCAATCATGCTGCCAAATAGGCTGTCTGGATGAAGAAGTTCATAAATGAACTTGGAGTGGTTCCGTCCATTGAGCATCCAATACCTTTGTATTGCGATAACAATGGAGTAGTGGCTTTGGCCAAGGAACCCAGGTCCCATCAGAGATCCAGGCATATTCTGAGGCAGTATCATCTGATCCAAGAGATAGTTGATCGCCGGGAGATCGAGGTCAGGAGAGTTGACATGAAGAACAACATAGCGGATCCATTCATGAAGGCCATACCCTAGATACAATTTGAGAGACTCTTCGGGATGTTAGGTATGAGACACTATAACAACTAGCCTTAGTGCAAGTGGGAGATTGTTAGTTATGTGTATGCCTTAGAGGCCATTATTGTACATATGATATATATTATAGTGGACTCTTGGACATATATAGAGAGGACTTTCTTGCTCGACATGATAGTATGCTATCTGGTTGCTCTTTGTCTTAATACGTAGACTTATATTGTGATACTGTCTTGCTCTCACATGTTGACGAATCCCTTAGGATGTGTACTTGATTACCAGGACTATGATAGAGATCATACTAGTGGGGCCAGGGTAGTCCACAAGTACATCCTATAATTTTTCCTAGTCGAGGGTGTATCGAGACAGGGCATCGATATTCCAGAGTAGACTAGCGTATACGCTTCTTGACCAATATGATGGCCGATGGACGATCCCACATCCATTGGTGTTTGACATCAAAGATGGTATACGGGTGCTCAGTGGAGACTGGGTACACTGAACGGACTCGCCGAGAACTCCTAGTTGGTATTATACCTATCGTCAGATAGCAGTTCTCTGGTGACACTGGTACAGGTTAGTCTGTAGACCCGAGATCGTCATAGAGTCTTGTGTAATTCCCACTGTGCTTTGATTTCCACCTTACCACGTTCAAGAGAACGTGCAAAACGGTGGCTTTTGGGTACAGTCCCGAATCACACGGAGTCAATGAGCGATAGGAGGGGTTTCATCTCTCCCGGTATTGAGGGTTGATGTTGCGCTGTGCTTGATTGGCTATAACTGGAGGTCCCTGGCCATGGCTGATATGGAGATCTACTGGGAAGTGTTATCAGTAGTTTCTCAACCTGTTATGAGCCTCACATCGGCACGACTTATCGGTTACTGGGGTCTGACGTTTACCACCCCTAGACTGGATATGCGACATATCAGACGGACAGACCGGACTGTACAGTAGTGTTACTGACAGGCTTTACAGGAGTTTGAGTAGGCTTGCTTGTTGATCTTCTGATCGCTCAATACTCAGGTGGCCGTTACGTTTAGCTAAACTTTGACGGCTTGTGGGTGACTGATATGACCATCACCTACTGCCGGCGTATTGACGAGTCTTTAGAGTCATACACAGAGGTTTCCTGGCTCAGGCGAAACGGAGTAGGAGCACATATGTGATATGTGTGGAAACGAGATTATTACGAGTATGTAATACCGTATTCTATTCTCGCGATATGTGATATCGGCCGGTTATATGTAATATAGCTGGGTTATCAGATCAAGTGTTTATTCCATAAAATGATACATATTATATTAGTCGGTTATATGTGATTTAGCCGGATTATTAAATCAAGTGTTGATTTAATAATTTAATGTATAATTATATATTTGATATATTATATTACATTAACTAATATATGCTCACTTAAGTATTTCTTTTTCTCATTTTTGATACATTTAACATATATGTGATATATGTTTATTGTATTGTTTTCTTTTGTTACATAAATAATATATATGTGATATATATTATTGTGACATGCTAGGTTATATATGCAACAAGGGTGTATGAGACTTACACCATATAAAAGATAATATTAAGGTTTTTTTTATTTATTTAAGTAATTCAAAAATGAATGGAATTTGTCATGGTTGCAAGCTATGGATAACTATTGACTTAGTCCGCCATTTTTGTTTTACCTTAGATATTTATAAACCTAACAATTTTCTTTAACTATGGTTTATTTTCTACAAGGGTTAGTGCATGACATATACTCACCATGGTTGCATTTCTAACCTCGCACTCTCTCATTTTTTATTTGCTTCATCTTCTACAAGCTCAAGTGAGAGATCTCAAGCTTTTGAGAAAATAAAGAAAAATAGTGAGAAATTAAATTCTAAAGTGAGCAATATTCCTACTTCATTATTCTCTTCTATACTAGCCATATAGTTTAGGGTGTTAGCTTCACTAGTTCCATATAAGTGAAGAGATAGCTTGAGTCCGTGTTTTCTCGACGTAGATCATCTTGGATTTTGAAGACTTCAAGCAAGCATGCGTCATTCACCTTGTGGAGCCTCTCAAAAGTTCGGGAGTTCTTTGATCGCAGCGAAGGAACCACTACTTGGAGCATTTGAAGTGAAGGACCGGTCTACAAAGGTTGTATTCCACATTCACTTAGTTGTAAAGTTGTTTACATATCGTATTGTCTAAATCTCAAGTTAAGATTCTAGGGTTAGGGTTAAGTAGCATGGCAAAAATTTGAAAATGGCATGGACGATACTTCCCGAAACCTTGCAGTTGTGCTAAGTAACCCTACACGCCGCTGACGTGCTTGTGGTTATGGATTTATCCAGTAACTCATTGTCGGCGTACTGTCGAGTTTTTAGAGTCCCACACAGAGGATTTTCCTGGTTCAGTCGAAATGATGTAGTAGATGTATTTTGATACATGCAAGGTTTTGATCGAATGATTGTACTTGTTACCCGGACTTTCGATCGGAAGGTTGTTAATACTAGCCGGCTTAGGATTGAGCCGGATTATTAAATCGGGTATTGATTTAATAATTTACGTATATATATTTCGATATGTATATTATAGTATTATGTTTTGTGTTATTCTATCTCTTTTGGTATTCGTATTTTGATACGAATACGGGAAAGCATATACAGTTGAGCGTATTTCGTATTTATACGGAAAACATATTAGAAGGTGGACACCTCATTTTAGTTTATCTATTTATTAATTTAAATGTAAAATGAGGTGTAAAGGTAGTGAGGTGAGAATGGTGAGAACCATGCTTGAATAGTGTTGACAAATGAATTGTAAACTCATTTGTGCAAACTATTTAACTATGGTTGCTATATTTTTTTTAGAAAATGGTTTTATAAAAAACCATACTTCATATTTTTCTCTCACTTGGTTGGTTGGATGAAATCATTCTCACCATTTTTGCTCATCTCTCCTCATTAGCCTTTCTTGAGCTCCTCCTCCTTCTTCTTTGTTTTCTACCTTACCATCTCATGTGTTGAGAATCAAAGGTGGAAGAGATGTTGGATATGTATGCCCTAGAGGCCATTATTGTATATGTATACATGTGGATGCTTGGACATATGTATGTACAGGACAATATTGCTCGATATGATAGTATGCTATCTGGTTTGTCTTTGTTTTAACATGTGCATATGTTCTACTTGTTATTACATATCATCTATACATGTTGATAAAGCCCATAGGATCATTGCTTGACTACCTGTGTTGTGATGGAGATCATACTTGTGGGAGTTGGGTTGTCGATAAGCACATCCTTAAAAGGTCCCTAGTCGTGGGAGTATCGAGACTGGATATCGATATTTCGGAGTAGTCTAGTGTATACGTTTCCAGACCCCGACGAGGGGCGATGGTTGGTCCTGCAGCCATTGGTCTTTTACACCTAAGATCGTATATATGTGCCCACTGGGGGGTGAGTATGTTGGATGTATATGCCCTAGAGGCCAGTATTGTATATGTATACATATGGATACTAGGGAGATGTATGTACAGAACAATCTTGCTCAGTTTTATAGTATATTATTCGTGTAACGTTTCAGAAATCGTTTTGCGAATTTTCCCGTTTTAGGGCAAAATTGTCGGTTTTTCCCGTTTTAACCCGATTTTGTTCAAACGACCGTATAAGCTTACCGACACCTAATTTGGCCAAAATAAAGATTGTGCGCGAACTTTAGGGGTATTTGGGAGGTTTTGGTTCAGATAGATTTTTTTCCGAATAAAATATTATTTTAGCCGGTAAAGTATGCACGTAAATCGAGAAATTTTCTTCTAAATAAAAAATTCTTGGAAATTATCACCACAATTATTTTAGAACCTTCTTTTTAATATCTTGATTTTTTGGTCAAGTGATTTAAATTTTTAAAGATAAAGAAAAAGAAAAGTAGTGTGAACATAACCTTTGTTTTATTATCCAATTATTCCCTTTTTCTTCTAAAAACTTCTATAATTCACCAAAAATCATATCCTTCATCATTTGGCCGGCCACATCCTTCCTCTTGCTGTCCATGATCATTCTCATCTCATTTCTTCTCATTTTTCTTCAAAATAATCATGAATAATCCAAATAAATACATAGAAATTCAAATAAATTCCAAAAGCTTCATTCTTCTTCACAAAAGTTGCTTGGATCTTCATTCTAGTGAGGATTTTGGAGGATAATGTTTGGTTTTATCCTTGATTCAAGAGTGTTCTTGAAGGTATAAAACCTTAACTCTAATTTTTTTTTAGTTGCTTAATAGTTTATGCTAGCTTAATTAGATATTAGTTTAAGCTTTAAATTTCATGTTTCAAAATTCTAGAAATGGTTTTAGAAATTCAAGTTAAGGTTAAAGCTTAATTTAAGTGTTTAATATTTAATTTAAGTGTTAATTTGTGAATTGGAAAAGCTTAACCTAGTAGAAAATATTAATTTTTGCTAATAAGCATTTTGTTTAATTAAGCAAAATTGCTTACTAGATTTTTGCTAAAACTTAATTAAGCAAGTTTAAAAATATAGGATTGGTTTATATAGCTTAGTTAAGCTATTTTAAGGTATTTGTAATTGTTAGATTTGTGTTATCTTGAATCTAGTGCGATATATTGCGATAGGTTGCTTACTAGATTTCGGGGTTTTTCCGACGTAGGGTTCTTTTGGTAGTTGCGAGGTTATATCCAATGTATTCCTCGTAATTTTTGTGTTGTGTTGCGCGATCGGGACGATCGGGGTCCAGAATTGGTGTTTTGTAGTTTAGCGACCCCAATTAGGGTTTTGGCCGGTATCGTGCGCGATAGATGCGCTATGCGCTGTGTATTTTTCAGGGCGTTATTCTTGCGTTTCGATGTCTTTTCGTCGATGTAGAATATAAGCTTATGTGATTTGTTTATGAAATTTTAGGTTCGCAAGCGGGGACTTTGGACGCTACGACAAGGGGAAAACAGGTGGTAGGCTTCACCTAGCTTGGAGCGTTGGTGAGTAGATTTAACATCTACAGGGGAATCGCCCGCATGGCGTTATGCGTCTGGGCTAGAAATATTTACATTATCGCATATTCTATGTCATGTTTAGAATTGCGCATTTACCCTATTAGTTAGATTGTAGTGTGCCTGGACTAGTAGTAGTAGGACACTGCACATATTATTGACGATTTATGTTGCACTAGCACTGTTTGTATGCTACACACACCGTCAATAATTACCATGTCACACACATAACCACTTATAGATGTTATATTTCTTGGTTAGGGATAGTGTGACATTGATTCATATTTCTTATCACATTGACATACAGTTATCTGTTTACCTATAGGGTATTGTACCATTAGTGATAGGTACATACACACCTAAGGACATAGCTACAGGTGTACTTGCATTTTATACTTTACTTATACCTGATAGGTATATCACATCATCATATAGGTAGATACCTATATTTCTGCTATACCATTCATGTGTTCATTTATATCTGGTGAATGCTATGCTTTTCTTTTATACGCTTTCATTACAGTTTTTATGTTGCGTATACTTTATTCATGGATTATCGCATTGTTATATGGATTTTTCATGATGTTTTCTGGATTTGGGAACCGTGGTAGTTCATGAAATTATGCATACATTGAAAAACCCGGTTTCCTTGATATGATATTTTAGCAGCCACCATGAGATTTATCGGTGCTGATATATATACCCTACGCGAAGAAAAGAGGGATCCGTGTATGGGTACATGGTGGGGCCCGGAGGTACCCTGAAGCAAGAACGTTGTCGCTGTGTGAGTCGACATCGCGGTGCTAGGCGATGAGGCTTAGGGGAACCATACTTTCCGGTGACAGGACCATTGACTCATCGGCTATCGAGTGGATACCGACGAGAGTCATGTACGTATGGATACGTCGAGAGAAGAGGGTCAGAGCTAGGCACTCGAGCATTCGGGATAGCTTATGATACGTACCTATCAGGGGGCCAGTCATGGAGACAGCACCTGATGGATCAGCATTTCTGTGTCGATGCTTGGCACATTGGTTTCATGATATTTCTAATTACTCTTTTGTATATATAACAGGGGATTGAGTCGCTGTTATATATACCCTTACACCAATATTAGTGGAATGGGACGCTAATATATGTGTATTGCCCTCATCATATTTATTTATGACATTATATTAGGATGTTAGAACTGTGCTGGAGATTTGATTTGGGACTTAAGAGATTCATTGGGATTGGATAATGATATTGTACATACGAGATATGTGAGATCCACTTGTTGTTGTACATTTGATATATGTGAGATATAATGATATTGTACATACGAGATATGTGAGATCCACTTGCTGTTGTACATTTGATATATGTGAGGTATGCTGATATTGTACATACGAGATATGTGAGATCCACTTGATGTTGTACATTTTATATATGTGAGATATACCTGATATTGTACATACTAGATAGGTGAGATCTACTTAATGTTGTACATTCGATACATATGCGAGATATACTTGATATTGTGCAGTTGAGGCGATGTGACACTTAGATGATATGAGAGCCAATTTGGGGGTGGATTTGAGGAATTGGGATTTTGATTTGTCTTGCTGGATTGTGATCCTACCACGATGTCAGGATTCCGTGGAAATGACATATTTCACTCCATACCTCATCTTTATATACTTGTGCACTGTTCCATGTATTAGGAGTACCTATGAGTGTACCTTTCATGAGTGTTGCACATTTACTTTCTCATATCCCCAGTGCATGATTATTGCATACTGTTGTCATATCATTATTGCTTTATATATTGGTGGTACTTGTTAGTGTACTTTCCATTATTTCGTACTCCTGTTATTACTGCAATTGTCATATATTAGATTCATGCTGTACGTACATTCTTGTGATTACCTGCATATGTTATTTACTATTCACGAGTTGGCAACTCACCCCCGTTGTGCCACAGGTGTTACAGAGTGTTCCCCAGAATAGTCGAGGCTGGCTATTCATCTATCATCTTTTGCTGCGGATACCGCATCAGCTCACAGTGTGCAGTTTGCTTAGGTGGGTTTTGTGGTTATTCGTTGTATTGTATATTCGTTGTATTCCTGTACTCTCCATCTACTATTTTCATATTGACTTAGAGACTTGGTGAGGACGATGTTGTATATTATGATGGATTTGTTGTCTTTTATACAATTTCCTTTCTATCGTCTTCTATTTCTTCGCTACGGCGTCGTATATTTGTTGTGGTGGTTGTTTTCCGCCTTTGGGCGTGGATTTGCTCCCGTTTGGGATGCTTTACTTTATATTTATGTTGTACCCATTTTTGGGGCTAGCTTTTACAAAGGAGGTGCTGCCAAAATTTTAAAGGAAATAAAGTTGGACTTTTAAAGAATTTGGGTTGTGATTTCAAAGACTTTTAAACAATGTTTCTTATCTTTTCTGGTATTTTAATGGTTTAGATTTCTGGGTTTTGGCTTTCTTTTACTGCGTTACGCCTGTAGACGTTGCGTAGTATTAGGGCCGTCACGTGCCAATTTCGGGTCGTGACAAAGTTGGTATCAAAGCGCGGTTTTACCTTGCGGAGTGTAGGATGACCTTGGTATGATGGAGTAGGTAACATAAGCGGAGTAACGTAGTGTGTGTATGTCTGCAGCATACTCACGATGCAGTATTTCGCCTAAAGTGCCTAAGTACAAATTGTTTGAAATTCCTTCCTTGATGATTCATATCCTTGTGATTCGATTTCCTTGTTCTTATCGAATCCTATCTCTATTTATAGCCTTGCTGCCGATGACTATGGGGACTCAGAGTGATGCAGCGAGGGCCAAATTCAGAGTTAGCTCGGGTGAGACGAGCACTGACCAGGATGGCACTCTTGTTGCACAGGTGCAGACGGTTCAGCCTTTGACAGATAGTATCGCTAGGCTTGTGGCAGAGATGCAGGACTTGCGTCAGACGATGAGATAATTAGTTGATGCCGTTCGAGCGCAGCGACAGGAGGTTGTCACCCCTGTTATACAGTTGTTCCTTGGGATCAGCATGCAGCAGTCTGTCACTTACGTAGCACCAGTGGATGTAGCCCCAGTCGACGAGACACGTATTCCAGAGACTTTGCGAGTTCCAGGACAGTGGAGGACCCGTACAGGTGTGCCAGTCCAAGGACAGAGGCCTAGTCGTCGAGATAGATTTCGTGACCATCGCGGGAGCAGCAGAAGCATAGGACGTGGACAGACGTTCAGCTCTTATCCCTAGGAGGGTCAGCAGCGTTATATTGGATGCTATCGATGTGGGAGCCTTCACCACTTCATCAGGGGTTGTTCCTTAGCGCCGCGTCAGAGTCGTGTTCTAAGAGGTCGTGGGCGTGGAAGGTTCGCTCAGAGGGGTCAGTCTGGCAGAGGAAGAGTTTTGACAGTTCCGGGTAGAAGGCAGACACGAGAGTTTGTTTCTACTCATCCGGACGCACAGGCGTCCAATGCAGAGTTTTCAGGTATCCTTGTTCATGTTCTTTGATGTACTTGTTGGTTTTTCGCACTTTGTGCCGTGGTTGGGACGAGGATCGTGTTAGTTAGATCAGCCGTTTTGTTGTGTTCACTTCTGTCAGCGATTCTTTTGTTGCGCGACACGTATTTCAGTAGTATGCCAATCGGTGGGGAGATTTTGCCGTCATTGGATCCTTCTAGAGATGTTGGATTTGACGTTCTCCTGGGCATGGATTAGTTAGCTACGTGTTAGGCGTCTGTGGACTACCGTGTGGAAACAGTCAGGAATTGTTTTCCCGGCGAGTCAGTTCTTGCTGTGCAGGTGGATAGTTGTGCCGCCTCTCACAGCTTGAATTCAGCCTTTTTCGCTAGTCAACTTTGGAGGAGATGTCGTGGATTCTTGGCGTTCATTCGAGATACCGGAGCCACAGTGGGATTGTTGGACCGGGTACTTATCGTGCGAGAGTTTTCCGACGATATTCCAGGAGAGCTAGCGAAATTCAGGGAGCTTAAGGATCTGCTGCAGAGTTGTTTGTTGGGAGGTTTGTGTGTCCGAGTGTTTCGCTTTTGGGAGCTCCTATTTCTGTTCTTCAAGGAGAAAGACGACAGATTGTGGTTGTGGATTGATAGATCGTTAATTGAACCGGCTTACGGTGCGGTTAGGTATCATTTACCTCGCTTTGACGATTTCTTCGATCAGCTCCAGAGTGCGACTTTTTCTATGTTTGTTTGCGATCAGGTCATCATTGTTGCGGGTTCGGAGTGGTGGCATTCCGAATACTGTTTTTGTGCGTGCTATGGGCAGTTTGTGTTTTGGTGGTGTCGTTGGACTCGCCAATGCCCTAGCAGCATTTGTAGTTATGATGCACCAGATTTCTTCAGGCCGTTCCTCGACCAGTTGCTGTTGTGTTTTGACGACATTCTGGTCTATACTTTGTGTCTTGAGGAACAGGAGCAGCACTTGAGAATTTGTTTTGCAGACATTGGGAGAGCCCCAGCTGTTTGCTAGATTCTCGGAGTGTTCCTTCAGGCTTGTTTGTGTTGACTCCTAGGTCTTGTAGTTACGGGAGACGGTTTCGTATGGTTCCGAGGGAGATCGAGACCGTACAGCTTAGGCCCGAACATGTGTGCAGGACGGAGGTCCTTTGATTTTGGGCTTAGCAGGTTTTTACCGCCGTTTCGTGCAGGATTACTAGCGTATTGTTGCACCGTTGACTGTACAGACCTGAAAGTAGGTTCTTTTCTTTGGACTGAGGCATGTGTACAGAGTTTTCGGCAGTTGAAGATTCAGTTAGCAACTTCATCAGTTCTTGCTTTTGATTCGGAGTCTGTGATTGTGACAAGGTTGTGCTAAGTTAGGAATGCGTTTGTGTACCTGGTGTTATCGGCTAGAGACGTGAAATCCTAGAGCAAGCACATCAGTCAACTCTCTATGTTCATTCAAGTTCCGCCAATATTGACGTGACTGGTGAGATAGTTACGGGTGGACATGAATGTAAAGAGAAATTTCAGGTTTCGTTTCAAGGTGTTTGTCTTGTTGTGCGTTTGTGTTAATTGTTTGTGGTAGTTGGGATCGCCACTCGCCATTGTTAGGATACTTCTTGATAGCTGTTATCAGGAGACATTCCAATTGGCAACCTTTAAGTTTTGTTGGTTAGGTGGTGTCGATCTCCAATCTGTTTTTCTGACTTCGTGTTGTAGGATTTTTAGACCCCAGCTAGTCTAGAGACTTCGGAAATGATCCAGCTGTTTCAGGTAAGGATGATGACAGTCCTGTGCGGACAGAGGTCTTATGCCGACCATGGTGATCGCATGCTCGAGTTCGCAGTGGGAGATCATGTATTCCTACGGATTTTTCCGATGAAGGACGTGTTGAGTTTTGGAAAGCTTACCCAGAATTGTACGTCCTTTCGAGATCCTTAAAGTGAGTTAGTTCTGTTGCCTTTAATTTGGTACTTCCGTCCAGATTATTGAGTATTCACCCCGTATTCCTTGTGTCGATACTTTGCAATTTCCTTCATGACCTTTCTCACATGATTCGGCACCAGACCATTTAGCTTGGACGCAATCTTTCGTTCACCAGCAGCCAATTGTGTTAATGGCTAGGCGGGTGGAGAAACTTCGGTCAATGGTCTTGCCATCTGTGAAGGGTTTTTCTTGGACATAGCCATATAGTGAGGTAATCACTTGGGAGGCTGTGAACGAGATATGAGAGTTTAGTAATCCTCTCTTTGAAGGTATGCTTAGTGAAAATTTTAAATTCGGGGACGAATTTTTATAAGGGGGGTAGATTGTAACGTTTCAGAAATCGTTTTGCGAATTTTCCCGTTTTAGGGCAAAATTGTCGGTTTTTCCCGTTTTAACCCGATTTCGATCAAACGACCGTATAAGCTTACCGACACCTAATTTGGCCAAAATAAAGCTTGTGCGCGAACTTTAGGGGTATTTGGGAGGTTTTGGTTCAGATAGATTTTTTCCCGAATAAAATATTATTTTAGCCGGTAAAGTATGCACGTAAATCGAGAAATTTTCTTCTAAATAAAAAATTCTTGGAAATTATCACCAGAATTATTTTAGAACCTTCTTTTTAAATATCTTGATTTTTTGGTCAAAGGATTTAAATTTTTAAAGATAAAGAAAAAGAAAAGTAGTGTGAACATAAGCTTTGTTTTATTATCCAATTATTCCCTTTTTCTTCTAAAAAATTCTATAATTCACCAAAAATCATATCCTTCATCATTTGGCCAGCCACATCCTTCCTCTTGCTGTCCATGATCATTCTCATCTCATTTCTTCTCATTTTTCTTCAAAATAATCATGAATAATCCAAATAAATTCATAGAAATTCAAATAAATTCCAAAAGCTTCATTCTTCTTCACAAAAGTTGCTTGGATCTTCATTCTAGTGAGGATTTTGGAGGATAATATTTGGTTTTATCCTTGATTCAAGAGTGTTCTTAAAGGTATAAAACCTTAACTCTAATTTTTTTTAAGTTGCTTAATAGTTTATGCTAGCTTAATTAGATATTAGTTTAAGCTTTAAATTTCAAATTTCAAAATTCTAGAAATGGTTTTAGAAATTCAAGCTAAGGTTAAAGCTTAATTTAAGTGTTTAATATTTAATTTAAGTGTTAATTTGTGAATTGGAAAAGCTTAACCTAGTAGAAAATATTAATTTTTGCTAATAAGCATTTTGTTTAATTAAGCAAAATTGCTTACTAGATTTTTGCTAAAACTTAATTAAGCAAGTTTAAAAATATAGGATTGGTTTAGATAGCTTAGTTAAGCTATTTTAAGGTATTTGTAATTGTTAGATTTGTGTTATCTTGAATCTAGTGCGATATATTGCGATAGGTTGCTTACTAGATTTCGGGGTTTTCCGACGTAGGGTTCTTTTGGTAGTTGCGAGGTTATATCCAGTGTATTCCTCGTAATTTTTGTGTTGTGTTGCGCGATCGGGATGATCGGGGTCCAGAATTGGTGTTTTGTAGTTTAGCGACCCCAATTAGGGTTTTGGCCGGTATCGTGCGCGATAGATGCGCTAAGCGCGGTGTATTTTTCAGGGCGTTATTCTTGCGTTTCGATGTCTTTTCGTCGATGTAGAATATATGCTTATGTGATGTGTTTATGAAATTTTAGGTTCGCAAGCGGGGACTTCGGACGCTACGACAAGGGGAAAACAGGTGGTAGGCTTCACCTAGCTTGGAGCGTTGGTGAGTAGATTTAACATCTACAGGGGAATCGCCCGCATGGCGTTATGCGTCTGGGCTAGAAATATTTACATTGTCGCATATTCTATGTCATGTTTAGAATTGCACATTTACCCTATTAGTTAGATTGTAGTGTGCCTGGACTAGTAGTAGTAGGACACTGCACATATTATTGACGATTTATGTTGCACTAGCACTGTTTGTATGCTACACACACCGTCAATAATTACCATGTCACACACATAACCACTTATAGATGTTATATTTCTTGGTTAGGGACATTGTGACATTGATTCATATTTCTTATCACATTGACATACAGTTATCTGTTTACCTATAGGGTATTGTACCATTAGTGATAAGTACATACATACCTAAGGACATAGCTATAGGTGTACTTGCATTTTATACTTTACTTATACCTGATAGGTATATCACATCATCATATAGGTAGATACCTATATTTCTGCTATACCATTCATGTGTTCATTTATATCTGGTGAATGCTATGCTTTTATTTTATACGCTTTCATTACAGTTTTTATGTTGCGTATACTTTATTCATGGATTATCGCATTGTTATATGGATTTTTCATGATGTTTTCTGGATTTGGGAACCGTGGTAGTTCATGAAATTATGCATACATTGAAAAACCCGGTTTCCTTAATATGATATTTTAGCAGCCACCATGAGATTTATCGGTGCTGATATATATACCCTACGCGAAGAAAGGAGGGATCCGTGTATGGGTACATGGTGGGGCCCGGAGGTACCCTGAAGCAAGAACGTTGTCGCTGTGTGAGTCAACATCGCGGTGCTAGGTGATGAGGCTTAGGGGAACCATACTTTCCGGTGACAGGACCATTGACTCATCGGCTATCGAGTGGATACCGACGGGAGTCATGTACGTATGGATACGTCGAGAGGCGAGGGTCAGAGCTAGGCACTCGAGCATTCGGGATAGCGTATGATACGTACCTATCAGGGGGCCAGTCATGGAGACAGCACCTGATGGATCAACATTTCTGTGTCGATGCTTGGCACATTGGTTTCATGATATTTCCAATTACTCTTTTGTATATATAACAGGGGATTGAGTCGCTGTTATATATACCCTTACACCAATATTAGTGGAATGGGACGCTAATATATGTGTATTGCCCTCATCATATTTATTTATGACATTATATTAGGATGTTAGAACTGTGCTGGAGATTTGATTTGGGACTTAAGAGATTCATTGGGATTGGATAATGATATTGTACATACGAGATATGTGAGATCCACTTGCTGTTGTATATTTGATATATGTGAGATATACTGATATTGTACATACGAGATATGTGAGATCCACTTGCTGTTGTACATTTGATATATGTGAGGTATGATGATATTGTACATACGAGATATGTGAGATCCACTTGATGTTGTACATTTGATATATGTGAGATATACCTGATATTGTACATACTAGATAGGTGAGATCTACTTGATGTTGTACATTCGATACATATGCGAGATATACTTGATTTTGTGCAGTTGAGGCGATGTGACACTTAGATGATATGAGAGCCAATTTGGCGGCGGATTTGAGAATTGGGATTTTGATTTGTCTTGCTGGATTGTGATCCTACCACGATGTCAGGATTCCATGGAAATGACATATTTCACTACATACCTCATCTTTAAATACTTGTGCACTGTTCCATGTATTAGGAGTACCTATGAGTGTACCTTTCATGAGTGTTGCACATTTACTTTCTCATATCCCCAGTGCATGATTATTGCATACTGTTATCATATCATTATTGCTTTATATATTGGTGGTACTTGTTAGTGTACTTTCCATTATTTCGTACTCATGACCTGTTATTACTGCAATTGTCATATATTAGATTCATGTTGTACGTACATTCTTGCGATTACCTGCATATGTTATTTACTATTCACGAGTTGGCAACTCACCCCCGTTGTGCCACAGGTGTTACAGAGTGTTCCCCAGAATAGTCGAGGCTGGCTATTCATCTATCATCTTTTGCTACGGATACCGCATCAGCTCACAATGTGCAGTTTGCTTAGGTGGGTTTTGTGGTTATTCGTTGTATTGTAAATTCGTTGTATTCCTGTACTCTCCATCTACTATTTTCATATTGACTTAGAGACTTGGTAAGGACGATGTTGTATATTATGATAGATTTGTTGTCTTTTATACAGTTTCCTTTCTATCGTCTTCTATTTCTTCGCTACGGCGTCGTATATTTGTTGTGGTGGTTGTTTTCCGCCTTTGGGCGTGGATTTGCTCCCGTTTGGGATGATTTACTTTATATTTATGTTGTACCCATTTTTGGGGCTAGCTTTTACAAAGGAGGTGCTACCAAAATTTTAAAGGAAATAAAGTTGGACTTTTAAAGAATTTGGGTTGTGATTTCAAAGACTTTTAAACAATGTTTCTTATCTTTTCTGGTATTTTAATGGTTTAGATTTCTGGGTTTTGGCTTTCTTTTACTGCGTTACGCCTGTAGACGTTGCGTAGTATTAGGGCCGTCACGTGCCAATTTCGGGTCGTGACAATTCGACTTGTCTTTGTCAGGATATGTGTATTTATTTGTATTGTTGATATATCTGGTTTGCACATATTGATACAGACTCGATACGGCAGTATACGATTGTGGTTTGTCTTTATCATAACATGGCATATGTCATACTCGTTATTACATATTGCGGTTACATGTTGATAAAGCCCCTAGGATCTTGCTTGACTACCTGCGTTGTGATGGCGATCATACTTGTGGGAGCAGGGTAGTCTATAAGCACATCCTTTAATGGTCCCTAGTCGCGTGAGTATCGAGACAGGGCATTGATACTCCAGAGTAGACTGGTGTATATGTTTCTACCCCGTCGGAGGATGGTTGGTCCCGCAGCCATTGGTCTGATGCACCTAAGATCGTATACAGGTGCTCACTAGGGTGTGAGTATACTGGACGGACTCGCCGAGAACTTCAGTGTGGTACTATACCTATCGTCAGATGGAAGTTCTCAGGTCACATGTGTACAGGTTAGCCTTTGGACCCGAGATCGGCATTTGTCTCGTGTGAGTTCCCACTGAGCTTTGATCACTACCCTACCACGGCTCTACTGAGTCGTGCAAACAGGTTTTGTTTGGGTTCAGTCCCGAGCCACATGGAAGCAGTGAGCGATTGTCGGGGATTCGTCTCTCCCGGTATAGGGAGTCGATATCGCACTGTGATTCGATTGGTCAGGACCATAAGACCTTGGCCAAGGCAGTTGGGATCTACTGATAGGCTGATCAGTAGTTTCCCGGATTGGTCCTGAACCACATCGGCACGACTTATCAGGTTATTAGGGTCTGACGTTCACCATACCCTAGACCCGGTATGCGATACTCTTTGACGAAGAGACCGGACTGTACGGATATTGTCACGGATAGGCTCAGTAGGAGTTCGGACGAGCTTGCTCGTCGGCCTTCCTTTTCGACAGGTACCTGGGCAGCCGTTACGTACAGCTAGTACCGCTGACGTGCTTGTGGTTAAACCCACTGCTAGAGTACAGTCGAGTCTTTAGAGTCCTACATAGAGGGTTTCCCTGATCCAGGCAAAACGATGTAGTAGCCGTATTGGATACGTGCAGGGTTCGATCGATTGATGTACTTGGTACTCGGTTTTTCGATCAGACAGTTTGTAATACTATCCGGCTCGGGTCTGAGCCGGATTATTAAGTCAGGTATTGATTTAATAATTTGCATATATGTATTTCGATATATATATTCTAGTATTACGTTCTTCGTGTTATTCTATCTCTTTTGGGCGTTCGGATTGTTATCTGATTGCCGGTATATTTGTACAGTAGTTGGAAATCCGTATTTATTACAGTTTTCCTTCTAGAAGGTGGCCACCTCATTATGTATTTTCCATTTATTTGATAATTGGAAATGAAGTGTAAAGTTAGAGGTGAGGGAGGAATGGGAGTAACCATGCTTCAATAGTGAACAAATGAATTTATAATTCATTTTGGGTTTACTATTGAAGTATGGTTGCTAATTGTTTAATAAAAGAATTGATATACAAAACCATTGTGTATATTTTTCTCTTTCATGGTTGATTCATTTTTTTCTTGAGCTCTCTTTTGCTCTCATCACCTCTTTGCTCTCAAGTTTCCTCCACCTTCATCTTCTTCCTCTTCACTACTTTCTCATGTGTTGAGAATCAAGTGAAGAGGCAAGAAAGAGATAGCTATACACTAAGACACCCTCCACTACATCCTAGACTACTTGGTTTAGCAAACCAAGTTCTCTAGTTGCTCTTTTAGTTACATATTTAGGAGCTAGAGCCATGGATCATACTCCCCGGGTGGATCATCTACGACAAAAGGAGGCCGGAGAACAAGCTCGATCCCGGAAGACCGATGGAGCAAGGAAAGAAGTTCAAGCATGTTCAAGGCGCTTGCTAGGAGCTAAGGATGAAGAAAGAAGACCGAAGGACTTGGTTCATTTGGTGAGGTTTCTATCATAGTAGATAGCTTCCTTAGTGTAGCTAGTGAGTTTTATGGAAAGATCCGGTTTTAGGGTTTAGTCTAGCGCCAAGTTTCATTCGTAAGAAAATTTTTGTTCCGCATTTGGCCCCGTGAGATGGCCGGGGCGCTAGGGTAACCCTTCATGGTATCAGAACCACCCATAAAACTTACACTAGCTAGTTCAAACGTGTTTAGAATAACGATCGACCGAAAATTCCAAAAACCATGTTTCGAAATTTTGCAGTTTCTGTCGATTTTAAAAGTGCTGGAAAAATCAATTTTTTGCTCTCAGAAAATCATGCAGGCTTTATTGAGACCACTGAAGAAAATTTACCACATGATCCTTCTAAACAGCTGCGGATCCGCCGCGCAAACCCCCATTTGGCGGCGGATCCTCGGCCATTTATTGGGCCTACGTGATAAATTTTTTTCTGGGTCTCCCATTTTGAGAATTGTGGTTTCTGGAATAATTACATTTTGGGTCCATATTTGTTACAGTGTTGATTTAATACTTGGGGCCCACTTGGAAAATTTAGTCGATCGTGATTTTAAAACACGTAATTTTATTATCAGTACATTCACTTTTATCTGCGACCGGGAATGTCACTTGATCGGTAAAACTTGTCTTATTGCTATATGTTCTTTTAGACGGGTTTTGCGACGTGACATTCGCGTTGATGTTCTGTGCTTGTGCTGTGATTGTGGTTGGATTGTCGTGGTGGATAGCATGTGGTGAAATGTTAGAAATACAGTTTACATTCATTTGTACATTTGTTATTGCGGGGCGAGCGTCCGACATGTGGACTGCCGTCTTTGCCGGGTTGTATATTATTTTGGGGCACGACCGGGATGAGATCGATCTCACCGCTTGTATATATTATTTTCATTTTCTGTATTAGGATTACCCCGCGATGGGGTGCACGAATAGCCGGGTTCTAGAAGGCAACAAGCGCGCATCTCAAGGCGCAGAGACGGAAAGGGGCTTCATTCTAAAACTGGCGGGCTATTCGCCGCACTCGTAGGGGGTACAGGTTTTCATTGCACATGCTATCCACACGACCGGGAACATCGGGTTTTATTTGCGGCTCAAATGAAACCCGAGGCTCCAAGATTATCCACCACTCTGTAATGTTATCTGTGATGTTGTTTATTTTCATGCCTGGGACGAATGTGATATATACTTATATATATACTAGTAGATATTGTATATGTTTTGCACCCGCGCTAGTCCAGCCCCCGCTCTGTCGTTAGTTAAGTAACCTAACGGCTGATGACGGGGCCCGTGGCGAATGCGGATGGCATATACGTATATTTTATTTTCGTTCTTTTCTGGCGTGATAGGTTACAAATTTGATGGGACCGCATTAATTTTAATTAATGCAAGATAAAAACCTAAAAAGATGTTGTTGGAACCAGATTTTAAAAAACAGACATTACAGATGTTCTCTTTTGCTTTGCATAGTGGTATTCAGTTTGGAATATCCTGCACCTCATTCGATGAGGCAAGGGCCGAGATCCCTTCACCGGGAGTGACCCCTTGAGTAAAAGTTTGGGTCAGGGTAATAACTTTAATATAGTCGACTATTTTTTCTTTGCATCGTGGTATTCAGTTTGGAATATCCTGCACCTCATTCGACGAGGAAAGAGCCGAGATCCCTTCACAGGGAGTGACCTCTTTAGCAAAAGTTTTCGCCACTATATATATTTACAAAACTACTCAGGTTCCTTCAATGATATCAAGTTCATTACGTTAACGAGTTTTTCGCCAAAAACCCAGCCGTAGCCCTCCGTCATTTCAGAATAGTAATATTTAGTATTCGTGCTGCGTTTGTTGACCTAGTCAAGGCGTAGTGTACGGTAGCTAAGTAGTATTTTTCTGTGCATTGTAAATGCGATTGGTTAGGACAGTCGTGCGGCCTTGTTGACCTAGTCAAGGGCTCGTACGGGTGGGTTTAATGCAATCAAGAAAATGACGGGTAGAACTTGACTAGCTTTTTATGGTTTGTTGACCTAGTCAAGGTCATAAATCGTTAGGGGTAAAACCACATCGGGAGTTTCAAACATACAGGAAACTTGCAGATTTTAGCATACCTTCTGGAGTGTAGTGACTAGAGTGGATTCCATCTAGTGCATCACACAATGATAGTTGGATCCCGATCCCACTGATGAGTAGGATTACTCTCGGGAGATTATCATGCTTAACAATAAATGCTATAAACCAAGTAGGTGTCTAGAAAGGTGTTAGCGGGGCTACGCCTCCAGGGAAAAGAGGTTCTTTAATTAAGGAACTTCGCGAAAGCGTTGGAAAACCTCCCTCGAAGTACCAACACCGGCCTGGCTGAAAGGTTAAGCAAGTATTGTGACGTGCGATTAATCCTAACTAGTTCTTCCTTTAGGGTTTGAAGAAGGATTTGAGGAAACGGTGGGAGCCATCCTGGTTAGATAAATTAATAACCAATCTGATCTTGCAAGAGCGCACGCTGAGTGTTTTCCCTCTCTCTCTCCAGGTAGCAACCATTTCACGCCCTAATCAAGATAATAAAATGTATCGCTTGATCGATCCGAATTCTTATTCGGGTCTGGGGAACGTCGGTTCGTCTCTAACTCATGACAACTGTCATAAGTATGAGCAAGGGAAAGAGGAAAGTTTGAATTCCTTGATAAACCCATCGAAGAAGAAACACACTGTTGCGTCTTCTTCAGGTGTTCTTGTTATTGAGAACTGTTTTTCGGTCAGTCCTACCTCTTGGGTACTCGATACCGGATCAGGATCTCATATCTGTAATTTATTGCAGGGACTGAGAAAAAGTAGGATAGTTGGACCTGGTGATATGTCCCTCAGAGTAGGGAACAGAGCACAAGTTAATGCTGCAGCCGTCGGTGAATATCACCTAGTGTTGCCAAATGGCAATGCTATGATTTTGAACAATTGCTACTATGTACCTTCCATGCTTTGCAACATCATATCAGTTTCTTTACATGATAAAGATGGATATAACTTTGTTCTTGATAGAAATATCATGAACATTTACCTTGATAAGGTATTGGTTGCAGAAGGTACACTGTGTAATGGTATCTATGTTCTAAATCAGAATACAGTGCTCAATGTACAAAACACACGCAAGAGGAAGAGTTCAGATACGAACGAATCCTACTTGTGGCATTGTAGACTTGGTCATATCAGAGAGAAAAGACTAAGTAAGTTGCATAAAGATGGACTCTTGAATACGTTCGAATTTTCATCTTATGAAACTTGTCAGTCCTGTCTCAAAGGAAAGATGACAAAATCTCCGTTCACCGGACATGGAGAAAGAGCAACAGAGCTCTTGGGACTCATACACAGTGATGTATGTGGTCCGATGTCTATACATGCAAGGGGTGGGTTCTCGTACTTCATCACATTCACTGATGATCTCTCTAGATTCGGATATGTGTATCTTATGAAATACAAATCTGAAGCTTTTGAGAAATTCAAAGAATTCAGGAACGAAGTAGAGAACCAGATTGGAAAAAGTATTAAGATTCTCCGATCTGATAGAGGAGGGGAGTACTTAAGCATAGAATTCCTAGGATACTTAAAAGAGAATGGAATTCTCTCTCAGCTTACTCCTCCTTATACACCACAGCACAACGGTGTATCAGAGCGGAGAAATCGTACCCTTTTGGATATGGTTCGCTCCATGATGAGTAATGCCGAGTTGCCTCTTTCATTTTGGGGACATGCGCTTTTAACAGCGGCATATCTGTTGAATGATGTTCCATCCAAATCTGTGCCTAAGACACCATTCGAGATGTGGAATGGAAAAAGGCCGTATCTTAAAAGATTTAAGATATGGGGTTGTCCGGCTTATGTTAAAAAGCATAATCCGGATAAACTAGAGGCACGGTCAGTTTTGTGTAAGTTTGTAGGATATCCTAAGAACAGCTATGGATATCAGTTCTACCACACCGAGGAACAAAAGGTGTTTGTTGCTCAACCTGCTGTTTTCTTGGAAACAGAGTTTCTTGCAAAGGAAATTAGTGGGAGCACGGTAGAACTGGAAGAAATTCCAGAGGGACAAACTGTAACTGAAGATTTGGTGGAACCTCAGGATTCAATAACCCCGGACGAACCTCAGCCACTCCGCAGATCTAGTAGGATTTCTCATCCGCCGGAGAGATACTACGGTTTTCTCATAGATGGGGATAGATAGGATTGCATCTTGGAAGAAGATGATCCTACTAGTTTCAGATAGGCCATTATCAGTAGGGACTCTGATAAGTGGTTGGATGCTATGCAATCTGAAATGGAGTCTATGTACACCAATAAAGTGTGGACCCTGGAAGTTGCTCCACCTGGGGTAAAACCCGTTGGATGCAAATGGATCTACAAGAAGAAACTTGGTGTGGATGGGCAGGTGGAAACCTATAAGGCTAGACTCGTTGCAAAAGGTTTTCGTCATAGACCAGGAGTGGACTATGACGAAACCTTTTCTCCAGTAACTATGCTCAAATCCATTAGGATCCTGCTTTCCATTGCTGCCTTCCATGACTATGAGATATGGCAGATGGATGTAAAAACGGCTTTTCTAAACGGAAGTTTAGAAGAGCACGTTTACATGGATCAGCCAGAAGGTTTTGTAGACAGTGGGAGCAGCGGGAAGGTGTGCAAGCTGCTCAAATCCATTTATGGATTGAAGCAAGCATCGCGGAGCTGGAACATCTGTTTTGACGAGACAGTCAAAGATTTTGACTTCATCAAGAACGAAGATGAGCCATGTATTTATAAGAAGATTGTAGGACGAACTGTCGTGTTCCTAGTCTTGTACGTGGACGACATTCTTTTGATAGGAAATGACATTCCTATGCTACAATCGGTCAAGCTATTCTTATCACAAAGGTTCTCTATGAAAGACCTAGGTGATGCCTCGTACATTCTGGGGATCAAGATCTACAGAGATAGATCCAAGAGACTATTGGGACTTTCACAGTCCAGGTACATAGAGACCGTACTAAAGAGATTTAGTATGGAAGATTCCAAGCGCGGTAACATACCCGCATTGCACGGAATCACCCTCTCCAAGGAGATGTCTCCCAAGACTGACGAGGAGAGGGTTCGCATGAGCACTGTACCCTACGCTTCGGCGGTAGGATCTATAATGTATGCGATGCTATGTACAAGACCAGATGTAGCCTACACGCTAAGCATGGTGAGCCGGTATCAGTCAGACCCAGGTGAGGACCACTGGACAACAGTAAAGAACATTCTCAAGTACCTGAGAAGGACTAAGGAGATGTTCCTGATTTACGGTAATGGAGAGCTCAGGGTCGAGTCCTTTACCGACTCAAGCTTCCAGAGTGACAAGGATGACAGCAAGTCTGTCTCGGGTTTTGTGTTTACCCTCAACGGAGGGGCGGTATGTTGGAAGAGTTCCAAACAGGATACCGTCGCAGACTCGACGATGGAGGCTGAATACATTGCTACAAGCGATGCCGTGAAAGAGGCGGTCTGGATAAAGAAGTTCATAGCTGAACTTCAGGTGGTTCCGTCCATTTTTGATCCAATACCAGTGTATTGTGATAACAATGGGGCTATAGCTTTAGCGAAGGAACCACGGTCCCATCAGAAATCCAGGCACATCTTAAGGCGGTATCATCTGATCAGGGAGATCGTAGATCGCCAGGAGATCGAGGTCCGGAGAGTGGATACGAAGGACAACACGGCGGATCCATTTACAAAGGCCCTCCCTCAAGCACAGTTCGAGCGACTTTTTGGGATGTTGGGTATGCGGTACGCCAGCAACTGGCCTTAGAGCAGACGTTGGGTATTCGGTACGCCAATCACTGGCCTTTAGTGCAAGTGGGAGATTGTTGGATGTATATGCCCTAGAGGCCAGTATTGTATATGTATACATATGGATATTAGGGAGATGTATGTACAGAACAATCTTGCTCAGTTTTATAGTATATTATTCGACTTGTCTTTGTCAGGATATGTGTATTTATTTGTATTGTTGATATATCTGGTTTGCACATATTGATAAAGACTCGATACGACAGTATACGATTGTGGTTTGTCTTTATCTTAACATGGCATTGTTAGTGTTTATGCCCTAGAAGGCCATTACTGTATCATACTAGCTTGTATATTACTTAATGGAAGCTTGGGATATTCACATGTATATAACAGTCTTGCTAAACATGGTAGTATGCTACTTGGTTTTTCTATCTTAATATGTGAGTATACGTATTGATAGAGCTCTTAGGATCTTGCTTGTCTACCAGCGTTGTGATGGCAGTCACACTAGTGGGGGCTGGGTAGTCTACAAGCACATCCTTATTCCGGTCCCTGGTCGTTGGATTATCGAGACAGAGCATCGATACTCCGGAGTAGACTGGTGTGTACGCTTCTCATCCCAGTTGGGGAGATGGTCTGTCCCACAGCCGTCAGTACGTGGTACTGGAGATAGTATACAGGTGCTCGTTAGGTTACGGGTACACCGGACAGGACTCACAGGGAACTGTTGGTTGGTTTGATACCAGTCGTCAGTAAACAGTTCCCAGGTGACATGAGTACAGCGTAGTCCGCAGACTTGACACTGCTACTTCGCCTCGAGTGTGTCCTACTGTTCTTAGATTGCTACCCTACCACGGCTCTATGGAGTCGTGCAAACAGGTAGCAGTTGGGTGCAGTCCCGAGCACTTGGAGGCAGTGGCGGTTAGACAGGATTCGTCCCTCCCGGTATTGGGAGTAGATATCGTGCTGTGTCAGAGAGCCATTACGCAAAGTCCCTGGCCAGGGCAAGCGAGATTTGCTGGTAGGTTCCAGCAGTTTTCTCAGGGTGTAATGGGCTTCACTCCGACACGACTTATACCGCTATTAGGGGACTGACGCTTGCCGCCCCCCTAGGCCCGATATGCGATAGTCTTGGACGAACGGACCGGACTGTATGGAGATTGTCACATCAGACTCAGTAGGAGTTCGGATGGGTTTTCTCATCGGCCTTCTTATCGACAACTACCTGGGGACCGTTACGTACAGCTAGTGCCGCTTGCGGTCTGTGGTTAAACCCACTGCCAGCGTAGTAGTCGAGTCTCTAGAGTCCCACACAGAGAGTTTCCTACTCCAGGCGAAACGATATAGAGGTTGCATGGTTTTGCGACAAAGGGTTCGGACGCATACGTGCGTTTACGCGCGTACGACTTTCGGACAGTTTTTACCAGTCGGCTTTGGTTTAAGCCAGTTACTGGTATCCGGTTATTGGATTTATACAGTCTAAAGTTTTTCCGTATTTTTACGGATCGGAGGGGCGTTCTCGTAATTACTCGAGAAGCTTCTAGAAGATGTGACTAAGGAGGTTTCTTTTGGATAAGAGAGTGAGTCATGGTGGTGATTCATTCACTTCATTAATGCACATTTATTGCTTAATGACTCATGCTAATGAATCACCACTAGATATTTTATGAAGCATGCTTATTCATTTCCTTTATTGATTATTCTTTAAAAAGAATGCTTCATAATATATTATGATACACTCTCTCTCCTCTCATTATCTTATCACACATTCTCTCTCCTCAAGCTCTCATCTTCAAACCCTAATCCTTAATCCTCATGTGTTGAGATCAAAGGATTAGTTAGACTAAACAATCCATAACCTTCACTCTATATCATCCTTTCATCTTTGATTAGCAATCAAAGTTGATTAGTTACCTCAAGTTAGAGGTTTAGCTTGGTGTTTTGCTCTCGGGTGGATCGTCTACTACCTAGAGAAGGTCGAGGAGAACAAAGGAGGACGTAAAGAAGAAGGACTAGTTTCGATCGGTATAATCCCTTAACACTATAGTTTAGTTTAGCTATGTGTTTGGTTATTAATTGTTTAGCTTCGATTTAAGCGGTTAGTCGATGTTCGTTCCTTAAACTTGATCGTTTTTGTAAAATCCGCCTCCCCACAAGTACTGGGGTGTACTACATCGACTTACAGGCATATGTCATACTCGTTATTACATATTGCGGTTACATGTTGATAAAGCCCCTAGGATCTTGCTTGACTACCTGCGTTGTGATGGCGATCATACTTGTGGGAGCAGGGTAGTCTATAAGCACATCCTTTAATGGTCCCTAGTCGCGTGAGTATCGAGACTGGGTATTGATACTCCAGAGTAGACTGGTGTATATGTTTCTACCCTGTCGGGGGATGGTTGGTCCCGCAGCCATTGGTCTGATGCACCTAAGATCGTATACAGGTGCTCACTAGGGTGTGAGTATACTGGACGGACTCGCCGAGAACTTCAGTGTGGTACTATATCTATCGTCAGATGGAAGTTCTCAGGTGACATGTGTACAGGTTAGTCTTTGGACCAGAGATCGGCATTTGTCTCGTGTGAGTTCCCACTGAGCTTTGATCACTACCCTACCACGGCTCTACTAAGTCGTGCAAACAGGTTTTGTTTGGGTTCAGTCCCGAGCCACATGAAGGCAGTGAGCAATTGTCGGGGATTCGTCTCTCCCGGTATAGGGAGTCGATATCGCAATGTGATTCGATTGGTCAGGACCATAAGACCTTGGCCAAGGCAGTTGGGATCTACCGATAGGCTGATCAGTAGTTTCCCGGATTGGTCCTGAACCACATCGGCATGACTTATCAGGTTATTAGGGTCTGACGTTCACCATCCCCTAGACCCGGTATGCGATACTCTTTGACGAAGAGACCGGACTGTACGAATATTGTCACGGATAGGCTCAGTAGGAGTTCAGACGAGCTTGCTCGTCGGCCTTCCTTTTCGACAGGTACCTGGGCAGCCGTTACGTACAGCTAGTACCGCTGACGTGCTTGTGGTTAAACCCACTGCCAGAGTACTGTCGAGTCTTTAGAGTCCCACACAGAGGGTTTCCCTGATCCAGGCAAAACGATGTAGTAGCCGTATTGGATACGTGCAGGGTTCGATCGATTGATGTACTTGGTACTCGGTTTTTCGATCAGACAGTTTGTAATACTAGCCGGCTCGGGTCTGAGCCGGATTATTAAGTCAGGTATTGATTTAATAATTTGCATATATGTATTTCGATATATATATTCTAGTATTACGTTCTTCGTGTTATTCTATCTCTTTTGGGCGTTCGGTTTTTTATCTGATTGCCGGTATATTTGTACAGTAGTTGGAAATCCGTATTTATTACAGTTTTCCTTCTAGAAGGTGGCCACCACATTATGTATTTTCCATTTATTTGATAATTGGAAATGAGGTGTAAAGTTAGAGATGAGGGAGGAATGGGAGTAACCATGCTTCAATAGTGAACAAATGAATTTATAATTCATTTTGGGTTTACTATTGAAGTATGGTTGCTAATTGTTTAATAAAAGAATTGATATACAAAACCATTGTGTATATTTTTCTCTTTCATGGTTGATTAATTTTTTTCTTGAGCTCTCTTTTGCTCTCATCTCCTCTTTGCTCTCAAGTTTCCTCCACCTTCATCTTCTTCCTCTTCACTACTTTCTCATGTGTTGAGAATCAAGTGAAGAGGCAAGAAAGAGATAGCTATACACTAAGACACCCTCCACTACATCCTAGACTACTTGGTTTAGCAAACCAAGTTCTCTAGTTGCTCTTTTAGTTACATATTTAGGAGCTAGAGCCATGGATCATACTCCCCGGGTGGATCATCTACGACAAAAGGAGGCCGGAGAACAAGCTCGATCCCGGAGGACCGATGGAGCAAGGAAAGAAGTTCAAGCATGTTCAAGGCGCTTGCTAGGAGCTAAGGATGAAGAAAGAAGACCGAAGGACTTGGTTCATTTGGTGAGGTTTCTATCATAGTAGATAGCTCCCTTAGTGTAGCTAGTGAGTTTTATGGAAAGATCCGGTTTTAGGGTTTAGTCTAGCGCTAAGTTTCATTCGTAAGAAAATTTTTGTTCCGCATTTGGCCACGTGAGATGGCCGGGGCGCTAGGGTAACCCTTCAGAGTACACTGGATGGACTTACCGAGAACTTCTAGATGGTACTATACCTATCGTCATATAGCAGTTCTCCACTGACATGAGTACATGGTAGTATTCAGACCTGAGATCGTTATTTGTCTCGTGTAAGTTCCCATTGTGCTTTGATCACTACCCTACTACGGTTCTACTGAGTCGTGCAAACAGGTTTTGGATGGGTATAGTCCCGAGCTACATGGAGGCAGTGAGTGATTGTTGAGGATTCGTCTCTCCCGGCATAGGGAGTTGATATCACACTGTGTTCGATTGGTCAGGACCATAAGACCTTGGTCGAGGCAGTTGGGATTTACTGATAGGTTGATCAGTAGTTTCCCGGATTAGTCCTGAGCCGCATCAGCACGAATTATTGGGTTATTAGGGTATGCCGTTTACCACCCTCTAGACCCGGTATGCGATACTCTCAGACGAAGAGACCGGACTGTATGGAGATCGTCATAGATAGGCTCAGTAGGGATCCGGATGAGTTTGCTCGTCGGCCTTCCTTTTCGACAGGTACCTGGGTAGCCATTACGTACAGCCAGTGCCGCTGACGTGCTTGTGGTTATGAATTTATCCAGTAACTCGCTGCCCACGTACTGTCGAGTCTTTAGAGTCCCACACAGAGGGTTTCCCTGGTTCAGGCGAAATGACGTAGTGGCCGTTTTGGATACGTGCAGGGTTCCAATCGATTGGTTATACTATGTACCAGGACTTTCGATCGGACAGTTAATACTAGCCGGCTCGGGATTGAGCCGGATTATTAAATCAGGTATTAATTTAATAATGTATATTCTAGTATTATGTTCTTTGTGTTATTCTATCTCTTCGGGTATTCGTATTTTTATACGAATGCAGGTATGTATATACAGTAGACTGTAATCCATATTTTATACGGAAAACATTCTAAAAGGTGGACACCTCATTTTAGAATTATCCATTTATTCTTAAATGGAAAATGAGGTGTAAAGTAAAGTGAGGGGAGTATGGTGAGAACCATGCCTCAATAGTATTGATAAATGAATTTTTAATTCATTTGTGTTCACTATTGAAGCATGGTTGGATATTTTTATTATAAAAGTTGTTTTACAAACCACAGTGAGGATTTTCTCTCACTCTGATGCTTCATTCTTGAGCTCACCATTTGGTTCACTCTCCTCTCCTTCTCTTGAGCTCCTCCACCTTCATCATCTACCTCCTCTCTACACTCTCATGTGTTGAGAATCAAAAGAGGAGGTGAGATAGAAACACACCTTGAACCATACACTACATCCTAAATCTCTTAGACTAGCAATCTAAGGATTTTAGTTGCTCCACTTGACACTTAGTGTGGAGCTAGAGCCATGGACTACATCCCTCGGGTGGATCATCTTCGACGGAGGAGGACCGACGAACAAGCTCGTTCAAAGAGGTCACTTGGAGCTAATGAAGAGGAAAGAAGACCGAAGGACACGGTTCTTTTGGTGAGGCTTTTCTATCATAGTAGATAGCTCCTCTTAGTTAGCTAGATTAGGGTTTATGGTAGATCCGGTGAATGGATAATTCTAGCGCCACTGTCAAATCCTAGAAAAAATTTTGTTCCGCAAACGGCTACGTTAGATGGCCAGGGCGTTGGTGTAACCCAACATGGTATCAGAGCTAGCCTATAAACCCCTTACTAGTAGTTTAAACGATGTTTTAAATAACAAAACCGAAACAACTCCAAAACAACCGATTCAATATTCAAGTTCTGTCATTTTGTTTATAGTCTTCTAAATTTTTTTTAAACAATTGCAGAAGACTACACATGTTGTATCTAGAACACCATTTAAAAACGAGTCCCAAAATCAAAAAATTGGCCGACGAGATTCACCAAATTCCCGGCCTGGCCGGCCAAGTTAGGGTTTTGGGTCTTGAATTTTTTTTGGTGTTCTGGACTCTTGAATATTGGTTTTAAGGTATTGTTTGATTTTGCCCAGATTACATATTCTGTTATCTTTGGTTTGAGGCAATACGGAGTATTTCGAAGTCACTATTTTAACACCGTTTATAAGTTTCAGTACATACATTACTATCTGCGACCGTGAATGTCATTTGAGCGGTATAACCCGTCTAACTGCTATATGTTCTTTTAGACGGGTTTGCGAACATGACATTCACGTTGATGTTCTGTGATTGTGCTGATATTATGGTTGGATTGTCGTGGTGGATAGCTTGCGGTGCAATGGTAGTAGTACAGTTCAGATTCATTTGTATATTCATATTGCGGGGCGAGCATCCGACATGTGGACAACCGCTTCTGCCGGGTTGTATATTATTTGATTGGGGCACGACCGGGTTGAGGTCGATGTCACTATTGTACATATATTTTTTCTTTTATGTACTAAGATTACCCAGCGGTGGAGTGCTCGAATAGCCGGGTTCTAAAGAGCAACGAGCCCGCATTTCATGGCGTTGAGACGGAGGGGGCTTCACTCTAGAATTGACGGGCTATTCGCCGCACTCGTAGGGGGTATAGGATGACCCACGGAGGGGCGCTCAAGTTACCGGATCCCGTGAAGTGCTGGGTGGCCCATTCACTTTGTTGATTGGAGTTGCCTCACTTTTGGGATTGGCGGGTAACTTTCTGTGCTCTTAGGGGTCCAGGTTTTCATTGCACGCGCTATTCACACGACCAAGAACGTCGGGTTTTATTTTCGGTTCAAATAAAACCCGAGGGTCCAAGAAATCCACCATTCTGTGTTGCTTGCTGATATTCTGTGATGTTGCTTATTATCATGCCTAGGACGAATATTATATATATATATATATATATATATATATATATATATATATATATACTAGTAGATGTTGTATATGTTTTGCATCCGCGCTAGTCCAGCCCCCGCTCTGCCGTTAGTTAAGTAACCTAACGGTACATGACGGGCCTCGTGGCGAATGCGGATGGCATATACGTACATTGTATTTTCGTTCTTTTCTGGTGTGATAGGTTAATTGATGGGACAGCATTAATTTTGATTAATGCAAGAAAATAAACCTAAAAAGATGTTGGAACAAATTTCGAAAAACTATAGTTATACTCTTTCGCTTTGCATAGTGGTATTCGGTCATGAATATCCAGCACCTCATTCTAGGAGGCAAAAGCATAGATCCCTTCGCGGGGAGTGACCTCTTGAGCGAAAGTTTATACTGTAGATTACTCGGTTTTTTCAAAACAAGAAGTTTTCAAAAGCGGAGCCTAAACCACTCCTTTTCAAAACTACTCGGTTCCTTCAACGATATCAAGTTCATTATGTTAAAGGGTTTTTAGCCAAAAACCCAGCCGTAGCCCTCCGTCGTTTCTTACAAGTATTACTTAGTATTCGTGCTACGTGCTTTGTTTCCAATTATTTAGGACAGTCGCATAGCTATGTTGGCATTGTCAAGGGTTATGCGGGTGGGTCTAAGTTAATCAAGATAATGACGGGTCGAACTTGACCAGCGACTTATGATATGTTGGCATTGTCAAGGTCATAAAGTTGTTAGGGGTAAAAACCACATCGGGAGTTTCAAACATATAGGAAACTTGCTAGTGTTGCATACCTTCTGGAGTGTGGTAACTAGAGTGGTTTCCATCTAGTTTATCATGCAATGATAGTTGGATCCTGATCCCATTGATGGGTAGGATTACTCTTGGGAGATATTTTTCACTTCACAATTAACTAACCTATTAGGTGTCTAGAAAAGTGTTAACGGGGCTACGCCTCTGCGAAAACAAGGTTTATTTTAATTAGGTCTGTGCGAGAGCATGGGAAACCTCCCTCGGAGTACCAACACTCACCTGGCTGAACGGTTGGCGAACTTGTAAGATGTTAATGATCCCAGCTAGTTCTCCTTTTAAGGTTTGAAGGAGAATTCGAAGAAACAGTGGGAGCCATCCTGATTAGATAAACTAATAACCAATGTAATCTTGCAAGAGCGCACACTGAGTGTTTCTTTTCTCTCTCTCTCCAGGTAGCAACCAATTCACGCCCTAATCAAGATAATAAAATGTATTGCTTGACCGATCCAAATTCTTATTCGGGGCTGGGGAACGTCAGTTTGGCTCTAACTTATGACAACAATCATGAGTATGAGTAGGGGAAAGAGGATTACATGAATTCCTTGATGATCCCAACGAAGAAGAAGCATACTATTGCGTCTCCTTCAGGTGTTCTTGTTATTGAGAACTGCTTTTCGGTCAGTCCTACCTCCTGGGTACTAGATATCGGATCAGGATCTCATATCTGTAATTTATTGCAAGGACTGAGAAAAATTAGGATAGTTGGACCTGGTGATATGTCCCTCAGAGTAGGGAATAGAGCACAAGTTGATGCTTCTGCTGTCGATGAATGTCACCTGGCATTGCCAAATGGCAATACTATGATTTTGAACAATTGCTACTATGTACCTTCCATGGTTTGCAACATCATATCAGTTTCTTTACTTGATAAAGATGGATATAACTTTGTTCTTGATAGAAATATCATGAACATCTACCTTGATAAGGTATTGTAAGTGTGTCTTAGCATCTCTACAAGTGTTTAAACTACAATATATGATGTATTTTCAAAAATGAAGAGAGCTAAAGCACACAAGCCACGAATCGAACTAGAGATTAGGGTTAGTATCATATACAAAAGTGTCTAACACTGAGAGAAAAAGAAATACAACCTTTGTAGACCACTTCTTCTCTTTTATAGCTCCGTGTAGTAGTCCTTGGGCTCCACTCGAAGTTTGGAACAAGTCCGCTTGAAGGCTTCCGTGTCCACGATGATCCACCCGGAGTTCCTTACACTAAAGCTCTTTCTTCACATGAACTAAGTAGAAGTGAGGCAAACAACCTATACAAGTGTGCTAGACTAATATAGATTGATGAAGTGGTTTATTTCTCACTATTAAACTTTTCTTTTTCTTTCTCTTTTACTCTCTTGAAAAAGGATAGAGAACTAGGAGGAAGAGGATGAACTAATGGCTAAACTTGAGATAATAATTCTTATGAGAGAGAGAGTCACACTCACATAATATATATTGAGCCATGGAAAATATCTTAGATATTTTGTGAGAGTGAGTTAGTGGAGGGATTAAAATAATGAACCATGGTTAGTGGGATATTTTAAGAAGAGTGTAGAACCATGACTTCATTATTCAATTTCTGTTTTCTTAAAATCATTAAACATCTAATATACTTCCATGTGAGTCTAGCAGAGCCATGTCCAATGTATCATCCACCATGATACATGCACACATGTATATATGTATATAAATCCATATAAATATACATACATGCATTCATACATAAAGAAAGGAATTACTAATGAGCAATTAGTCATTATATTAAATCAACACTTGATTTAATAATCCGGTCATATCATATATAACCCGACTAATAGAAAATGCCAGATTAAAATACAGTATCGCATACTCGTATTAATCAAGCTCCCGCACATATCTCCATATGTGCCCCCACTTCGTTTCGCCTGAGCTCGGAAACCCCTATGTGGGACTCTAAGACTCGTCAATACGCTAGTAGTAGGCAGTGATCATATCAGATACCCACAAACTGTCAGCGGTACTAGCTGCACGTAACGGCTACCCAGGTATTGAGCGAACAGAAGAATAACAAGCGAACTTGTCCAAACTCCCGTAGAGACAACCAGCAACACTTACCGTACAGTCCGGTCTCTTCGTCTGATATGTTGCATATTGAGTCTAGGGATGGTATCGTCGACACCAATAACTCAATAAGTCATGCCGATGTATGGCCTATAACAGGTCGAGAAACTACCGATAATAGTTATCAGTAAATTTCATCAGCCCTGGCCAGTGACTTCCAGTTATAGTCAATCGCGCATAGTGCAACATCAACTCCCAATACCGGGAGAGACGAAACCCCTCCTATCGCTCATTGCCTCCATATGTCTCGGGACTGTACCCAAAAACCACCTGTTTGCACGACTCATTAGAGCCGTGGTAGGATGGAAATCAAAGCATAGTGGGAAACACACAATACACTATGACGATCTCGGGTCTACAGGCTAACCTGTATAAGTGTCACCTGAGAACTGCTATTCGACGATAGATATAATACCATATAGGAGTTTTCGGAGAGTCCGTTCAGTGTACTCAGTCTCCAATGAGCACCCGTATACAATCTTTGGTGTCAAACACCAATGTATATGGGATCATCCATCGCCCCCTCAACTGGGTCAAGAAACGTATACGCTAGTCTACTCTGGAATATCGATGCCCCGTCTCGATATACCCACGACTAGGAACAATTAAGGATATGCTTATAGACTACACATGCCCCACTAGTATGATCTGCATCATAATCATGGTAATCAAGCTGGTATCCTAAGGGCTTTATCAACATGTAACAAATGAACAGTATACACAATCAAGTGAACATGTTATGATAAAGAGCAACCAGATAACATACTATCATGTCGAGCAAGAATGTCCTCTATATATATACATGTCCAAGCATCCACTATACAAATAATGGCCTATAGGGCATACATATATCCAACATGTATTGGTTGCAGAAGGTACACTGTGTAATGGTATCTATGTTCTAAATCAAAACGCGCTTTTCAATATACAAAACACACGCAAGAGGAAGAGTTCGGAAAAGAATGAATCCTACTTGTGGCATTGTAGACTTGGTCATATCGGAAAGAAAAGACTGAGTAAATTGCATAAGGATGGATATTTGAATATGTTCGAATTTTCATCTTATGAAACTTGTCAGTCCTGTCTCAAAAGAAAAATGACCAAATCTCCGTTCACCGGACACGGAAAAAGAGCAGCAGAGCTCTTAGGACTCATACACAGTGATGTATGTGGTCTAATATCTATACATGCACGGGGTGGGTTCTCATACTTCATCACATTCACTAACGATCTCTCTACATTTGGATATGTGTATCTCATGAAACACAAATCTGAAACTTTTGAGAAATTCAAAGAATACAGAAACGAATTAGAAAACCAGACTGGCAAAAGTATCAAGATCCTCCGATCTGATAGAGGAGGGGAGTACTTAAGCACGTAATTCCTAGAATAACTAAAAGAGAATGGAATTCTCTCTCAGCTTACTCCTTCGTATACACCACAACACAATGGCATATCGGAGTGGAGGAACCGTACCCTATTGAACATGGTTCGCTCCATGATGAGTAACGCCGAGTTGCCTCTTTCGTTTTGGGAACATGCGCTTCAAACAACAGCATATCTATTGAATCGGGTTCCATCCAAATCCGTGCCTAAGACTCCATATGAAATATGGAGTGGTAAAAGACCGTATCTTGAACGTATTAAGATATGGGGTTGTCCGGCCTATGTAAAAGTACAAAATCCGAACAAACTTCAGGCACGGTCAGTTTTATGCAAGTTTGTGGGATATCCTAAAAATTATCTAGGATATTTGTTCTACTACACTGAGGAACAGAAAGTGTTCGTTTCTCGTCGCGCCACTTTTTTAGAGTGTCAAATTCTTGCAAAAGAAATAAGTGGGAGAACGGTAGAACAAGATGAAATGTCAGAACCACAAACTCAAACTGAGGATTTGGTAGAACCTCAAGATTTAGAAGTCCCAGACGAACCTCAGCCACTCCGCAGATCTAGTAGGATTTCTCATCCGCTCGAAAGATACTATGGTTTTCTCATAGACGGGGATCGAGAGGATTGCATCTTGGAAGAAGATGATCCTACTAGTTTCAGGCATGCCATTATCAGTAGGGACTCTGATAAATGGCTGGATGCTATGCGATCCGAAATGGATTCCATGTACACCAATAAAGTGTGGACCTTGGATATTGCTCCACCTGGGGTAAAACCCATTGAATGCAAATGGATTTACAAAAGGAAATATGGTGTAGATGGGCAAATGGAAACCTATAAGGCTAGACTTGTTGCAAAAGGTTTTCGTCAAAGACTAGGTATGGACTATGACGAAACCTTTTCTCCAGTGGCTATGCTCAAATCCATTCGGTGTTAGTGATATATGCCCTAGAGGCCATTATTGTATCATACTGGATTGTATATTACATATTGGATGCTTGGGATATTTCACAGTTATAATAACAGTCTTGCTCGATATGGTAGTATGCTACCTGGTTTGATTCTACCTCAATATGTGCATGTATTTCTTTTAGCATATCGCTTATACATATTGGTAGAGCCCTTAGGATTTTTGCTTGACTACCAGTGTTATGATGGCAGTCACACTCGTGGGGGCTGGGTAGTCTTTAAGCACATCCTTATATAGGTCTTCAGTCGTTGGATTATCGAGATGTGGCATCGAAACTCCGGAGTAGACTAGTGTATATGCTTCTCATCCCAGCAGGGGATATGGTCTGTCCCACAGCCATTAGTACGACGTACTGGAGAAGGTATGCAGGTGCTCACTGGGTTGTGAGTTACACTGGACATGACTCGCCGGGAACTGCTGGTTGGTACTATACCTATCATCAGGTAGCAGTTTCCAGGTGGCATGAGTACAGCTTAGTCCGTTGACTTGTGATCAGTCGAAAATATTGCATTCTTAACACATCAATTTCCCTACTCTTTCTAATCATCTAAAGGTGTTTGGTATAAATATAGCACATATTAGCAATTCGTCTGCAAAATATCAAATAACATGTGTTATACATTATAACCGGCATTATGAGGAAAATTGTGTGTTTATTAATACACGCATGATTTTGTATATCTCAACATATTTTATCGAGATTGTGTGCAGAAAATTCTTCAGGTCAAAGAACTGGAATCACAAAAGTGCCGATAAAGCGCAGCAAGTCAAAGACTTGAAATCTGGCAGCAACCAAGAAAGAATTATAAGATTCTAGACATCAAAAGAACACCCTAGAGACAACACCAAACAAACCAGAAAACTTCATCCAGAGATCTCCTCAAATGGCCGCGGATCCGCGGACGATTCAGGCCGATCCGCCGCGGTTCCACGGCCGTATTGACTCATTGGCGCTCGAGACTTTTCCAGAGTCTTCCTTGTAACGACATAGCTTCCTCAAGATGCTCCATTTCCACGTGGCATCTTCTGGAAGGCTCTGCATAATTACCAAGCTTATGAAGGAAGCTTAATTTGAAGTTATAATAGGGGATCTAGATCTACAATTAAGAGGTTGTTCAAAAGTTGTTCATAATTACACATTGAGCCACAATTCAAACTCAAGTTGTGTGACACAACTTGAGATCAAATCCAAAGAGAAATCAAGATCTATTGACAAGCAATTCAAGCGAGAAATCAACGATCCTTCATTGCAACGCCGATCATCATCCGAGCAAGAGATCCACGACAATCCGCGACTCACGGCGATCGAGCTTCGCAAAGATCGACGACAAATTCACCTCTTCAAAGGAGCGATCGAGAGCATAATCTTGTACCTAGAATTAAGGAGTAGTGTAAATTTGAAGAAAATTTAATGAAGGTGATAAATTGTTAAATCTCGTTTTCATTACATTCTTGCATTATGAAATATCTCTTTTGTGATTCTTTAATTTCCATGATGTGTGAGTGAAATCTCCGCTTGTGAAGGAATCGAGAGAATCGGTAGATCAAGTGATGATAAAATCCTAATACTATTCATAAGTCTTATGAGATTTGCGAACTTTAGGAAAAAGAATCATCAATGACTTGCGAATTTCGTTGCAAATTAGGTATCAAACGATTGATGATTCTCTTTGCTAAAGGCTAGATCCGAATGATGATCAATGAAAAGACAAGGGATAGAGAAGGAGAAACCCTAGTTTCTTCAATAGATCCCTAATCTTCATTCATCACCATCGTCCTAATTACAATTCATCAATAGATAAGATATGTCATTGTTAGATTCATCATTGCTACTAATTCAATCGATTCCTACAAGCTATTCTACATAATCTTGATAAATCAAATTGACATTGGACACTTTCTTGATTTTAAATTCTTGAATATGTTCTTGATTTTCTTGAAATGACAACTCAATTAAATCTCAAATCTATTTCTTGAATTTTCTTTTATATTTTCATTTCGACTCAAATCTAGCAAAATCAAACAAATTCACGCATCTCAGTGGACGATCCGTTCTCATTGACGAAACTACTATAGACACCGTTAATTGATTGCGGTATAAATTTCTTTGGTTGTGATAAAAATTTTCTATACACACAAAAGATGATTAATCAAATGGCGCCGTTGCCGGTGATGTGTGCTATTTTGTTCGTTTTTGTTATTTGAGTTGAAAATTTATTATTCCATCAAGATTTTTTATATCAAAATCGCATCAAGAGCTTAACGATTAGTTGTAAATTTTTGCGAGGGAATCTGGAATCATTGTAGCAGTGCGATCAAGATTCAGAGAAGTTCTGCAAATTTCAGAGGAGTCAAAGAAGCTACAGAAAAATTTCGAAACCCTAATCCCTCCTTCCCACCGCGGATTCGCGGCCATTAGCAGGTTTTTGCGGCGGTTCCGCCGCCGTTTAGGTGTTTCAGTGATTCAAGTTTCTGTTGTATATTCTCTGTTCTTTCTTCTTCTCTCTGATCTTATCCAATAACACTTTTCTGCAGGATTCTTTGCAAAATTCGCAGCGCCGCTAAAAGAAAAATTTGTTGCGTGTTTTGATCGTGGTTGTTTGCATATTTTAATACGGAAATTAAGGGGCAAAGACCAAATTCAGATTCTGTAAGGATTTCATTACCCTTCCTAAGCCCCAAAAATCACAAAACTAGCATCCACATCACCCTCATTAATTAAAAAATATCTAGACAAGACTCTAAGGACCGTCGCACTCACTTAGGACAGAAAAAGGTCGTGGGTAATATACCGCTTATCCGCGTTTCTTTTGTGGTGTCTAAGGCAAGTGTGTCTAAGGCAAGTGGTTACTTAATTAGGCCCGCTACCTACATAGCGGAGAACCTCCCACTTACCTGGCACTTACCTGGCCACATAAGGGATAAAGAGGCAGTGGAGGATTTATCCTGCGATTTGTCTTTTGGAAGTCTAGGAGCGGTCTAGTGACTTGACCTAGGTGACTATTAGAATTAGGGTTGCTTATGCATTGTTGTGTGATTTTTCAAAAAAAAAATCCATATTTTTCAAAACAAACACCAAATCCATCTTTTCTCTAATTATCACAACGCTGCCACTTGTGCTAAACCTTTTAGTGCAAGCTAGGCTGGACACGGGATTCTAGTGCCCATCCTGTCCGTGTTTCTCCTATCGGCCCAGAAGTCGGTATTTCTACATTTTTTTCCACCACCCACCACGACCGCGATCGACGGTTATCCATCAAACTTTAACACCACTCTTCCACCGCCCGCAGGTGCGCAGAATCCTCCACGCATTTCTCTCCAAGAGAGATGCTATCTTACACGTGTTCCCCTTTCCACCTGCCTTTCTATACCACCTGCCAACGGGGAAAATTTTGAAATCAAACCCCAATTTATCAAACTGTTACCCAAATTTCACGGTCTTGAGTCTGAAGACGCATACATTTTTATCAACAAATTTGAAAACATATAAGCAATGATTGGAACTTCACAACTGTCTGTGGATGCTCTGCGTTTACGTCTTCTCCCATTCACTTTGTGCGATTTAGCCGAGAAGTGGCTTTATAACACACCTGCACATTCTATTGCAACATGGGACAAATTCGTTGTAGCATTCCTTAAGAAATTTTATCCCAATCATAAGACCAGCCGTGTTCGGAGCGAAATCTTCAAATTTACCCAACTTCCCAATGAACCATTTTGGAAATGCTTTGAACGGTTCAAGGATCTTCTTATACAATGTCCTCATCACGGAATCCCTAGATGGGATTTGTGTCGAATTATCTATGAGGGTATTGATCTCACGACAAAACAGATGCTTGAAACCATGTGTCATTGTCAATTCCTGTCTAAAGATGATGGTGAAGCTTGGAAATACAGAGAAGATCTTGCTCAAAGAACTTTACAATGGGAAATTGTTAGTCAACCACTGTCTAGGGAAGATATAAATCAGCTCGATGTTTCCGTCACAATGAGAGCCGAAATGGCCACAATACAAAGGAAACTCGACGCTATAGAAAACAAAATCTCTTCAGCCTCCCTATACCAATACACACTTCCCAAAACTGTGTGTGGCTGCTGTTCAAACCCATCACATTTGATGGAAGAATGTTCTTTGAATGTACCGTTTCAAGGTCACACTAATGCTGCATTTCAGCAACAACCTAGAAACGATCCTTCTTCTTCCACAGATAATCAAGGTTGGAGGAATTATCCTGATTTTGCTTAGAACCAACACCAAACTCAAAACACGGTTCCAAACCAGAATGACTTTCAAATGGTCCCTCCACAACAGCAACCACCACAACTGTGTCAGCACCCCTTTCAACCACAAAATTTACAAAACCCGGCCAACAATTTTGATCCTTCTTCTACCGGTACCAATAAAACCCCTGCACTCGACTTGTTCATTGCACAGTCCATGCATACGAATTACATTTTAACATCTTCTATCCAGACGTTAGTGCAAAACACTGTCTCCCACGGTGAGAGTATCAAATTGATAGAAGCACAAATTGCACAACTGACTGCAGCAATGAGTGCTAGAGAGATAGGGAAACTTCCATCTCAACCCCCACCTGATCCTGGACCCTCGCATTATAATAATGTGAGTGTTATTACCACGTTGAGATCTAGAAGAGTGCTAGACAATCATGTGGGTGAACAAATTGATAATGATGATTTGATCATTAACACCCTGGCTTCCACTTCCACCGCCACTCCCACTTCTATTCCTCACCCTATTTCGTCTAGTTAACCTTCTTCTTCCGAGCCTATTCTCCATTTTCCCCAAGGCTCGAAACCTCCACCCACTTCATACTTTCCACCCCCATAAACTTCTCCACAAATGTTGGACCCAACACTTATTGATAGAGCTCTATTTCCAGATAGGTTGAGGTCCAACAAACCGAATGCACAAATGGAGAAGGTTGTGGAAATGTTTAAGAAAGTTAACATAAATATTCATCTCCTAGATGCTATCCGAAAAGTTCCAGCTTATGCGAAAATATTTAAGAACTTGTGCACTAGGAAGAGAAAAACTCAAGTGCCGAAAAAAGTTTTCATGTCGAGTACTGTAAACACAGCTTTTCCCCAACAATTACCAAGGAAACGTAAGGACCCTGGTTGTCCTACAATTTCTATTTCTATTGGGGGTAAAAATATCAACCGTGCTTTACTCGATTTGGACGCTGGTGTTAACTTGCTTCCATATTCTGTGTATGAGCAATTGGGTATCGGAGAGTTAAAACCATCGCAGTGTACTTTACAGATAGCGGATAGATCTATCACCAAACCAGGGGTAGCTTGAGGATGTGTTGATAAAAGTCGGGGAGTTTATCATCCCTGTGAACTTTATTGTTCTAGATACACAACCTGTAGCGAACCCACGGAACCAAATTCCGGTGATTCTGGGTCGACCTTTTCTTGCGACTTCCAACACTGTAATTAATTATCGAAATGGTTCTATGACCATATCTTTCGGGAATAGGTCAATTTAACTTAACATTTACAAGTTAGGAAGTAAAGCCTCCGAACCTCATGCTCGAGTATGTTCTGACGAATTAATGAATGTCGACAGCAGCGAATTTGAACAGCTTCACGATACTGATCTAAACTCTTTTCATACATTGTTGTTTGACCCAGCGATGTATTATACACATGCGGACCCTTCTTTTGAGTTGTCCGGGTCAACATCTAATGCTTATTCTGAACCTTTCATGGAGTCTGAGTATCATCTCATTCATTCCAATGACATTATTCTTTGGGATATCGATGAAAGCTTCGCTGATAAACTCGGATAAAAAACACGGGGGTTGAGATGATTCAACTCCAAAAAGAAATTGAACCTCCACCCCTTCTTCTAGACAATCACAAAAATGCGAGTAATCCATCATCATCATCACGGTGTCGTCTCTCCAAATCGAGACGCAAACCCTTTCCATCACACCACTTATTTCTTCTCCACTTCTTCTTGGCTCTTTTCAACTTGTTCTTCCACCAACCGGTGCACTACACCGATAAAATCTTCGAATGGTTGGTGTTGACTTTCGGTCTTTATAAGGCTTTGCATTGACCAATAATTTTGACCCCCTCTTGTGATTTTCAAAGCTTCACATTGTTTAACTCAAGTTTTTTTTTGGAGGGGGGGTTTATATTTTTGGCTCTTGAAAATAAAAGTTGTCCTCAAAATTGTGAGCCAAAAACAAGTTTGGGGGAGGATTTTCATGATCATATTTATTGCCCCCGCTAATAAATTTCCTCCCAAATCTACAGGTTTTTGAGATTTAACAGATGACAACAGTGAGGACACTGTTATAAACAATTTTGGGGGGAGGTTTGTGCTTATTTACGCATCACTTTGCATAAGCACAAAACAAATAAAAATAAAAAAATAATAAATTTGTTTTTTGTACATAAATAAGATAATAAAAGATTAGATAGTGAAAAATTACATCCAAAAGATTGGAAAAGTTTAAGAAAACTAAGAAAGTTAGATGTTTTCTTAGACAGAACTAGTAATAAGTAGTTATGAGCCGTTGTCCCAAGAGTTAGTAAGATGAAAGAAGTCACTAATCTACGGATAAAAATAAGTAGAGTTTGTAAGATGAAAGAAGTCACTAATCTGCGGATAAAAATAAGTCTGAAAAATAGTTTCTATTCTGGAAGCCAAACATTTGAATGTTGATACCCTACTATATGCACTTACACACGTCTTGAAACTCGGGATAGTAGAGGGTACCTTGAAATGCTCTTGTCTAAATGCCAAAGTATGAAGGAAATTCTAAAATATAAAATGGTGTAGAAAAATGAACACTGGTTTTCTAATCACCAAGGCAGCAATAAAAAAATATAGCAAGGGTGCTTCATCACCTAGTGCCTTAGACCAACTGGTTTGAGAGTCACTGCTAAGCCTTAGGTGTTGCAAGAAGAGGAAAATACTAAATACATCTAATAAGCAAGCACATGAGTAATCGGTCGGTTAGTATCTCAAGAAGTATTAACGGTCGCATGAAAAATGTGTGAGCAATCCCATCTAAATGTTCATCAATTAAAAAGTATTGAGGTAGATGGACAAGAGTATGATAGCTTGAATTGAATTCTCTGAGTGTAGGGATGTTCTTTACACACACGTTGGGGTATATGATCAATGTTTGGAAGAAAGGTAGGAATGAAGAATAAAGACGATGTTTTATTGAGGGATGATATGATTTCTAATATCTTTTCATGACTATTAAGATAGGGCTTATGACAACTGAAAAGCTTGTGTAGTTGGAAGCTCTAATTTTCAAAGTCTTTCTTTTACAATTCTTATCTTTATATGTAACTTTCACAGTCTTCTTTTTATTATAGGATTTTGTTGGTGCAATCCGCAGAAAACCCTCAGGAGACAACACTTCTCCTACTACGGACACCTAGAGGTTTAAAGGCTTGTTGCACGTGCTCAGTGCAATCGTGTTGCCTACGAAAGTGTGCTAGTTAGTTTTTTTCTTTTTCTCCTTCTCTTGAATAAAAGATGTTTGCTCGAAACGATCAAAATTAAGTTTGGGGGAATTTGATCAGTCGAAAATATTGTATTCTTAACACATCAATTTCCCTACTCTTTCTAATCTTCTAAAGGTGTTTGGTATAAATATAGCACATATTAGCAATTCCTCTGCAAAATATCAAATAACATGTGTTATACATTATAACCGGCATTGTAGGGTTCCTAGGCACCCTAGTGATGTCTCACAAGTGATCAAACATGCAAATTTCAAATTTTACGGGTGCCTACAAACCCTAGAACGGATCGTTTGCTAGATATCTAGGCGAAGAAGTAAACTAGTTAACAGTTAATTACAAGATAACGGACATACAACCTTTGTAGATCCGGTCCACCACCTCCACGGCTCCGCAACGAAGTCCCCTCCGCTGTCCAAAAAGAATCCGGACTCCAACGTCGGCTTCGTCGAAGAATGGGCGGGCTTGATCGTCGGTTCGATGCCGAAGATGATCTACGTCGAGGCGTCGCTAGAACAAGCTCCAACTTCACCAAGTCGGAAAAACTTGTGAAGGAAACACCTTATACTACTTGGCAAGAGGTAGAGGATGAAGAAATAGGAAGTGGGTAAACTTTAGTTTTGGATTTCTCACTAGATTTCATTACTTGCCATTGGAGTAGCAAGCTTTCTACATTGAAGAAGAAGATGAAGCAAGAAGAAGATGATATGATAAGATAATTCAAATAGTAAATAAAATATAATACTTATCATATCATTAACCTTAGTTAGTGGTAGAGAATTGACTAAGGTTAATATGAAGAGTTAGGGTTAAGAAAGAAGACAAAATGGTTACTTAGTCAAAGTTTGAAGAAACTTTGACTACAAACAAAATGAGCCACCATTTCATTTTCTTTATCATTTTATTTTTCCAAAATAAATAAGAAAAAGAAAACCCTAATCTTAATCTTAACCATGGTCAAATTCTTTACACTAACCCTAGCTTGCATGTATCATCAAACATGATACAATCATGTGCACAAAATATATCACATATGCAATGTGCACAAACTAAGTGAGTGAATCCATTTAAAGTGAACCAATACTAGTTAATGCAAAGTAATATATCAAATATATAATTATACATTAAATCATTAAATCAACACTTGATTCAATGATCCGGTCATGTCGCATATAACCGGCTAGTAATCAATGTATCGGCTTATCGAATCAATCCTTGATTCGACAACTAGGTTATATCGCATATAACTAATCGATACATTCATAGCGAGAATAGAATACGGTATCACATACACGCATTATTCTCGGTCCCGCACATATCTCATATGCGCTCCCATTTCGTTTCGCTTGAGCTAGGAAACCTCTGTGTAGGACTCTAAAGACTCGTCAATACGCCGGCAGCGGATGATGATCATATCAAACACCCACAAGCCGCAAGCGGTCTGCTAAACGTAACGGCCATCCGGGTATTGAGCGATCAGAAGATCGACGAGCAAGCCCGCTCACACTCCTGCGAATCCAACCAGTAACACTTACCGTATAGTCCGGTCTGTTCGTCTGATATGTCGCATATCTCGCCTAGGGGTGGTAAACGTCAGACCCCAATAGCTCGATAAGTCATGCCGACTTGAGGTCCATAACATTCGTGAAACTACTGATAACTCTTACCAGTATATCACTGCAACCCTGACCAGGGATTTCCTGTTATGGCCAGTCGAGCATAGAACAACATCAACCCCCAATACCGGGAGAGACGAATCCCCTCCTATCGCTCATTGCCTCCATGTGAATCGGGACCGTACCCAAAAACCACCTGTTTGCACAACTCAGTAGAGCCGTGGTAGGGTGGAAATCAAAGCACAGTGGGAGACACACAAGACTCTATGACGATCTCGGGTCTACAGACTAAGCTGTACCAGTGTCACCAGAGAACTGCCATCTGACGTGAGGTATAATACCATCTGGGAGTTCTCGGCGAGTCCGTTCAGTGTACCCAGTCTCCACTGAGCACCCGCATACCATCTTCGATGTCAAACACCAATGGATATGGGATCATCCATCGCCCATCGCATGGGTCGAGAAGATATACGCTAGTCTACTCTGGAATATCGATGCCCCGTCTCGATATTCCCTCGACTAGGAACTTTGAAGGATGTACTTATGGACTACCATGTCCCCACTAGTATGATCCGCATCATAGTCCAGGTAGTCAAGTACACATCCTAAGGGCTTTACCAACATGTAACAGAGAGACAATCAGTGTACACGTTAAGGTAAAGATCAACCAGATAGCATACTATCATGTCGAGCAAGAAAGTCCTCCCCATATATGTCCCAGCATCCACTACAATATACATCCAATGTACAGTAATGGCCTCTAGGGCATACATATAACTAACAATCTCCCACTTGCACTAGGGCCATCTGTAGCAGTGGTCGTAGTATCTCATACTGAACCATCCCATAAAAGTCTCTCTCTGGGAATAGGCCTTTGTGAGTGGATCCGCCGTGTTGTCCTCTGAGTCTGCTCTCCTTACCTCAATCACCTTGGAGATCAACCATCTCCTTTATCAGGTGATACTGCCTTAGAATAAGTCTGGATCACTGATGGGACCGGCGTTCCTTGGCATAAGCCACAACTCCATTGTCTCACAATGGTAGGAACGTAGTTCATCTCATGAACCATTATACATCCAAACAGCCTCTTTGGTAGCATGTTAAGTAGCGATGTATCCTGCCTTTATCGTCTAGTATGTCACGGTATCTAGCTTGGAACTCTTCCAACATACCGTCCCTTTAGTGAGGGTAAAGACAATGCCTGCGACTGACATTCAGTCGTCTTTATCATTCTGGAACACTTCTAGTGATTCTCTCCAGGATCGATTGATACCATCTCACTACTACTAGTGAGTATCCTAACATCCATTTAGATCTATCTCATAGATCCAAAACTCAGGATTTAGGAGGTATCATTTTGATCCTATATGGAGAATCATAGTGATAAGCGGAGATTGATCGAGCATAGCATAAGAAACTCCTTTCTTATCAAGAGTATGTCATCCACGTACTCTACGAGGATCATCACCATACTCCCTACTACCTTCTTGTATATACAAGGTTCATCTACCATTTTGATGATGTCAACTTCTTTGACTAATCCATCAAAACAGATGTTCCAACTCCGCGATACTTGCTTTATCCTATAAAGCATCTTGCACACGTTTCCGCTGCTCCCACTGTCTACGAGGCCCTCTGGCTGTGTACTTATAGACGCACTCTTCTAAAACATCATTTAGAAAAGCAGTCATGACACCCAACCACCAGATATCGTAGTCATGGTATGTAGCCGTGGCAAGTAGGATCTGGATGGACTTAAGCATAGGTACTGGAAAAGGTTTCATCATTATCCACGCCTGGTCAATGACGAAAACCTTTAACAAATCTAGCTTTGAAAGTCTCAACTTTTCCATGTACACCAAGTAATCTTCTCAAGATATACTTGCTCCTGATGGGGATTTAACCCTTCAGATATAGCAACCAAAGTCCATACTTTGTTGGTGTATAAGGATTCTATCTCAGATCGCTAAGCATCCAGCCATTCTTACGGAGTCTCACTCCTGATGGCCAGCTCGAAACTAGTTGGGTCATCATCTCATGATGCAATCCTCGCTCCCACTGTCATAGAGAAACCGAAGTATCTCTCAGGTGGGTGAGGAACCCTACTAGATCGGCGGAGAGGCTAAGGTTCGTTGGCATCTACTGAATCCTTTGGTTCTGTCAAATCATCAGTTGCAGTTTGTATAGCTGGAACATTTCCAGTTGTACATAACTGACATTGCCTCGAGCTTGTCCGGATTTCGTTTTTCAGACATAGGTCGGACAACCCCAAATCTTAACTAACTTAAGATATGGGCTCTTCCCTTTCCATATCACATATGAAGCGGTAGGCAATGATTTGATTCGAACCCTATTCAATAGGTATGCAACTTCTCAAGTGCATAACCCCTTTAAGGAAAAAGGTAACTCAGTAGTACTCATCATAGAGCACACCATATCAAATAGGGTGTATCTGCTCCGCCCCGACATACCATCGTGCAATGGTGTATACGGAGGAGTAATGCTGAGAGAGAATCTCATTCTCCTTTAGAATAGTCTAGGAATTCCATGCACAAGTATTCTCCTCCCTGATCTCATCATAGGACATAATACTTATACCCGTATATTGATTCTCTACTTCTAACTTATATTCTGTGAATATCTCAAAAGGTTCGGACTTGTGTTTCAACAGGAACATACGTCTGAATCTAAAAGAGATCATCAGAGAACGTAATGAAGTATAAAGAACCAATCCTGGCATGTGTAGACAGGGGACCTACATACATCAACATGTATCAATCCCAAGAGTTCATTAACTCTTTCTCTGTTTCCAATAAACAGAGCTGTGGTCATCTTATCTTTGTGACATGACTGGCGAGTTTCACAAGATGTAAATTCAAACTGATTTAAATATGCATCTTTATGTAACTCTAGCTAGTCGGGTCACATTGATATGACCTAGTCTACAATACCTTAAGAAGGATCCGTTCATTTCTGAACTCTTCCTCTTATGTGTGTTCCATATACTAAAAACTGTAGTTTGATTGAGAACGTCAATGCTTTTAGACAACGTGCCTGAACCGATCAACTTTTGATATAGGAAATGTTCAAAACATTATCCAACAATACGAAATTTTATCGTTTCTTTACTAATAAAGAGACAGATATGATTTTGTATATCAGGTTCGGTATCTAATAACATTCGTTCAGAATCAATGTATTACAATACAGGGTGACAGTGACCAACAGACTTGGCTGCAACACTTGCCCCGTTTTCTGCCTCATGAAACTTATCACCCGTTCTCAGTTTTTCTACCCTTTTGTAGCCCTATGTAACATCTTACATATCTGGGATTCTGATCCGGTATCATATACCAAGGATGCGGAGGATACTGAGAAACAGTTCTGTATAATGAACACACCCGAAGATGATGCATCAGCATGCACTCTCTTCGTTTGGGCGGCACGGGAAATCTGGTATTCCCCAATTTCCTGCTCTGTCTTATAACAATTATAAGTTGGAGCGGGACCAACGTTCCCCAGCTCAGTATAACAAGCGGGTTCGGTCAATATTCCATTTTATTATCTTGATTAAGGCGTGATATGGTCGCTACCAGGAGAGAGAGAAGAAAACACTCGGCGTGCGCTCTTTCAAGAATAGATTGGTTTTTATTTTATCTAATCAGGATGACTCCCACTGCTTTTTATCAAATCTTCCTTCAAACCATAAAAGGAAAGACTAGCCGGGATTAATTACACACTACAAGTTTGCCAATCTTTCAGCCAGGCCAGTGTCGGTACTTTGAGGGAGGTCCCCCGTGCTTTCGCACGAACCTAATTAATGTAAACCTCGTTTTCCCAGAGGCGTAACCCCGTTGACACCTTTCTAGACACCTACTTGATCGGCCAATTGTAATGTATAAAACTCTCCCAGGAGTAACTCTTACTCGTAGCGGGTATCGGGATCCAACTATCATATAGAAGGTATGCAATCTCATTGCAAATTTCAACACTTGAAACTCCCGATAAAGGTTTTTACCCCTAGCACCTATGACCTTAACTATGGTCAACAAATCATAAGTACTAGTCAAGTTCTACCCGTCATTTCGTGATTAATTAGACCCACCCACATGACCCTTAACTAAGGTCAACAAAGTCACGCGACTGTCCTAACTAATCGCATCATATGCGGTGTAGGAAGACATCACTTAGCTACCGTACACTGTGCCTTGACTATGGTCAACAAACACAGCACGAATACTAAGTACTCTACTTCCTAAAATGACGGAGGGTTGCGAATGGTTTTTGTGAAAACCTTTAACGCTTTGAACTTGATCTCGTTGCGGAATCAAATGGTTTTTTTTTTTAATGGAATGCTTTTCGAAGCTTTTCTAGTTTTGCTAAAGGGGTCACTCTCGATGAAGGGATCGTCGGCCCTTTCCTCGTCGAATGAGGTGCGGGATATATCATATATATCACTGGGCAAAGCGGAAACTATAGAAGCGATCAAATGACAAACCGAAGGTTGTAGCATCTGCCAGTTATTGCTAAAGGAGTCACTCCCGGTGAAGGGATCTCGGTCCTTTCCTTATCGAATAAGGTGCAGGATGTTCTACAAGGAACACCGCGATGCAAAGCAAGAACTGTAGCTACCTGTTTTATTTTGAAATTCGATTCCACAACATCAATTAGGTTTATTTTCTTTCATTAATCTCATTAATGAATATCCCATCATTTAAATTACCTAAACATCACAGATAAATATGACGTACACTTATGCCATCCGCATTCGCCTCGATGTCCCCTCGTGCACCGTTAGGTTAGGTAACTAACGGCAGAGTGGGGCAGGGCTAGCGCGGGTGTAAAACATAAGCAACGTCTATATAATATATCATATATACTATATATAATATCTGCCACAGAACATCGCATGATCTCAGATAAAACACAGCAGAAGAAACATATGAAATATTGGATATACTAGGACGTCCGTGTTTTCAATACGAGCCAGTATAAAACACGGATTCCACGGTCGTGATGAATAGCCAATCCCACACCCCTAGACCCCTACGAGAGCGGCAAGCAACCCTACCAATTCTAGGGTTAGGAGACCCGGACTCGACTCCTCGAGTTGGTCTCCCACTGGACCCTAGAACCCGATTACTAGTGCTCCCCTCCTTGGGTCTATCCTAGTGCAGAAAAGTAAATAATATACAAACGGTGACTACTTCCGCAACCTGGAAGTGCCCCAATAAAAAGAATATTACATACAAGTTTTTACATGAATGAAAATGAAAAACACTCATCTCACATAAAAACCCCCGGCTATTCGAATACGACGATCCAATATAACATATCCAGCAACACATAACATCACATGTCATCAACGTAAGTAAATATGCGCATCCCAATTGTCGTTGACATATAGCAACGAAACCGGCGATATCACATATTACACTTACGGTCACAAAAAAGAAAGTGTAAAACTACAACAGTTGGAATCCGCAACCACCTCAGACATCGCATGCCTGACCAAATGAATTACTTAGACATCACATGCCTAACAATTATAAACCCCGCATTTTAGTCTCATTATCGAAAACTCTTTTCAATACCAAGTCGGGCAATTCAACAAGATTCCCGACATCCTGATCGAATGCTCGTCGCAAACTTTAGTAGGCGGCTGCACCCCCGATACCGTCGACGAAGTGCACCAAGGCGGAACACCGCTACCGCGAGCACCCGAACGGATGCTTTCGGCGATGGGGTTCTCCTACAGTCACTTGGTCGGGGCTATGGAGTGAGGCTGTCTATTAAGTTTACCCGGCGAGTATCCGCGTACGCTACGTGATTGCGACGGACTTTTGATCACATCAAAATTCCGTGGCAACCGATCAAGTGAGACTAAACTGCTATGTTTATAACATTCATTCAGTTATCACATAACATTTGCAAATTCCAATTATTGTATCCCATTCCAGATAAACAGAAAATGTTAAACTTTTCGATCGAACAATCGAACACCCAAGTTTTCCCGATACAGATCAACACATGAAATAAGTCTAACAACATTCAGTTCGTGCCTCAATACCAACGGTCCAGCCGTAGAAGGGTCAAGCCAACGCCTCATATGTGGCACGCCGTACTGCACCAAACCCGAAGGTTCAAAGGGCAGTTAAAGACGGTCACATAATCGAGTTAAGGTTTGTTATCTTCTAGAGGGTCCATCGCGTTACTTGCACTACTTAGAACGTCGTTAAACCTTGGAAAAATCCAACACTTGGAAGTTTCCCGACAGGGGAAAAATTGGGTATTTATATCCGGTCGAACTTTTTAACATATTGTAAAATTATCCGGAAAGCCACACAGACAAAATTCGATATTCCGATCGAAACTCCGAAACCCCAAAACCACCTCTGAAAAATCAACTGAATAATAAAAATTAAAATATCCCAGGAAAACCAGAACAGAATACTGAGAATTACTGTGCAAACAATACCTTACAAAACGACAAAACGGCCGCGCTTCCGCCGCACGAGGCATGCTCGTGCCGCGGAAACGCGTTGGTAAAGTTGAATTAGGTCCTCGAAATTTACAGTAATTCTTCGAAAACCCTGCTTGATTTTCTGGATATTTTTAATCTTGAAAAATCCACAATTTTAAAATCTGGACAGAGAGCATTTTAGAGTTCGTGTTTTCGGTTCGATCGGACTTCAAATTCCGTCTGGACTTCGCCTAAGGCTCTAGCTAGGCTCTGATACCACTGTAGGGTTCCTAGGAACCCTAGTGATTTCTCACAAGTGATCAAACATGCAAATTTCAAATTTTACGGGTGCCTACAAACCCTAGAACGGATCGTTTGCTAGATATCTAGGCGAAGAAGTAAACTAGTTAACAGTTAACTACAAGATAACGGACATACAACCTTTGTAGATCCGGTCCACCACCTCCACGGCTCCGCAACGAAGTCCCCTCCGCTGTCCAAAAAGAATCCGGACTCCAACGTCGGCTTCGTCGAAGAATGGGCGGGCTTGATCGTCGGTTCGATGCCGAAGATGATCTATGTCGAGGCGTCGCTAGAACAAGCTCCAACTTCACCAAGTCGGAAAAACTTGTGAAGGAAACACCCTATACTACTTGGCAAGAGGTAGAGGATGAAGAAATAGGAAGTGGGTAAACTTTAGTTTTGGATTTCTCACTAGATTTCATTACTTGCCATTGGAGTAGCAAGCTTTCTCCATTGAAGAAGAAGAAGAAGCAAGAAGAAGATGATATGATAAGATAATTCAAATAGTAAATAAAATATAATACTTATCATATCATTAAACTTAGTTAGTGGTAGAGAATTGACTAAGGTTAATATGAAGAGTTAGGGTTAAGAAATAAGACAAAATGGTTACTTAGTCAAAGTTTGAAGAAACTTCAACTACAAACAAAATGAGCCACCATTTCATTTTCTTTATCATTTTCTTTTTCCAAAATAAATAAGAAAAAGAAAACCCTAATCTTAATCTTAACCATGGTCAAATTCTTTACACTAACCCTAGCTTGCATGTATCATCAAACATGATACAATCATGTGCACAAAATATATCACATATGCAATGTGCACAAACTAAGTGAGTGAATCCATTTAAAGTGAACCAATACTAGTTAATGCAAAGTAATATATCAAATATATAATTATACATTAAATCATTAAATCAACACTTGATTCAATGATCCGGTCATGTCGCATATAACCGGCTAGTATTCAATGTATCGGCTTATCGAATCAATCCTTGATTCGACAACTAGGTTATATCGCATATAACCAATCGATACATTCATCGCGAGAATAGAATACGGTATCACATACACGCATTATTCTCGGTACCGCACATATCTCATATGCGCTCCCATTTCGTTTCGCTTGAGCTAGGAAACCTCTGTGTAGGACTCTAAAGACTCGTCAATACGCTGGCAGCGGATGATGATCATATCAAACACCCACAAGCCGCAAGCGGTCTGCTAAACGTAACGGCCATCCGGGTATTGAGCGATCAGAAGATCGACGAGCAAGCCCGCTCACACTCCTGCGAATCCAACCAGTAACACTTACCGTATAGTCCGGTCTATTCATCTGATATGTCGCATATCTCGCCTAGGGGTGGTAAACGTCAGACCCCAATAGCTCGATAAGTCATGCCGACTTGAGGTCCATAACATTCGTGAAACTACTGTTAACTCTTACCAGTATATCACTTCAACCCTGGCCAGGGATTTCCTGTTATGGCCAGTCGAGCATAGCACAACATCAACCCCCAATACCGGGAGAGACGAATCCCCTCCTATCGCTCATTGCCTCCATGTGAATCGGGACCGTACCCAAAAACCACCTGTTTGCACAACTCAGTAGAGCCGTGGTAGGGTGGAAATCAAAGCACAGTGGGAGACACACAAGACTCTATGACGATCTCGGGTCTACAGACTAAGCTGTACCAGTGTCACCAGAGAACTGCCATCTGACGTGAGGTATAATACCATCTGGGAGTTCTCGGCGAGTCCGTTCAGTGCACCCAGTCTCCACTGAGCACCCGCATACCATCTTCGATGTCAAACACCAATGGATATGGGATCATCCATCGCCCATCGCATGGGTCAAGAAGATATACGCTAGTCTACTCTGGAATATCGATGCCCCGTCTCGATATTCCCTCGACTAGGAACTTTGAAGGATGTACTTATGGACTACCATGTCCCCACTAGTATGATCCGCATCATAGTCCAGGTAGTCAAGTACACATCCTAAGGGCTTTACCAACATGTAACAGAGAGACAATCAGTGTACACGTTAAGGTAAAGATCAACCAGATAGCATACTATCATGTCGAGCAAGAAAGTCCTCCCCATATATGTCCCAGCATCCACTACAATATACATCCAATGTACAGTAATGGCCTCTAGGGCATATATATAACTAACAGGCATTATGAGGAAAATTGTGTGTTTATTAATACACGCATGATTTTGTATATCTCAACATATTTTATCGAGATTGTGTGCAGAAAATTCTTCAGGTCAAAGAACTGGAATCGCAAAAGTGCCGATAAAGCGCAGCAAGTCAAAGACTTGAAATCTGGCAGCAACCAAAAAAGAATTATAAGATTCCAGAAATCAAAAGAACACCCCAAAGACAACACCAAACAAACCAGAAAACTTCATCCAGAGATCTCCTCAAATGGCCGTGGATCCGTGGTCGATCCAGGCCGATCCGCCGCGGTTCCGCGGCCGTATTGACTCATCGGCGCTCCAGAATTTTCCAAAGTCTTCCTTGTAATGGCATAGCTTCCTCAAGACGCTCCATTTCCACGTGGCATCTTCTTGAAGGCTCTGCATAACTACCAAGCTTATGAAGGAAGCTTAATTTGAAATTATAAAAGGGGATCTAGATCTACAATTAAGAGGTTGTTCAAGAGTTGTTCATAATTACACATTGAGCCACAATTCAAACTCAAGTTGAGTGACACAACTTGAGATCAAATCCAAAGAGAAATCAAGATCCATTGAGAAGCAATTCAAGCGAGAAATCAACGATCCTTCATCGCAACGCCGATCATCATCCGAGCAAGAGATCCACGAAGATCCACGACTCACGGCGATCGAGCTTCGCAAAGATCGACGGCAAATTCACCTCTTCAAAGGAGCGATCGAGAGCTTAATCTTGTACCTCGAATTGAGGAGTAGTGTAAATTTGAAGAAGATTTAATGAAGGTGATAAATTGTTAAATCTCGTTTTCATTACATTCTTGCATTATGAAATATCTCATTTGTGATTCTTTAATTTTTATAATGTGTGAGTGAAATCTCCGCTTATGAAGGAATCGAGAGAATCGGTAGATCAAGTGATGATAAAATCCTAATACTAATCTTAAGTCTTATGAGATTTGTGAACTTTAGGAAAAAGAATCATCAATGACCTAATTTGGATCGACATCACATTCTTGCGAATTTCATTGCAAATTAGGGATCAAACGATTGATGATTCTCTTTGGTAAGGGCTCGATCCGAATGATGATCAATGAAAAGATAAGGGATAGAGAAGGAGAAACCCTAGTTTCTTCAATAGATCCTTAATCTTCATTCATCACCATCGTCCTAGCTACAAATCATCAATAGATTAGATAATTCATTGTTAGATTCATCATTGCTACTAATTCAATCGATTCCTACAAGCTATTCTACATAATCTTGATAAATCAAATTGACATTGGACACTTTCTTGATTTTAAATCCTTGAATATGTTTTTGATTTTCTTGAAATGACAACTCAATTAAATCTCAAATCTATTTCTTGAATTTTCTTTTATATTTTCATTTCGACTCAAATCTAGAAAAATCAAACAAATTCACGCTTCTCAGTGGACGATCCGTTCTCATTGACGAAACTACAATAGACACAGTTAATTGATTGCGGTATAAATTTCTTTGGTTGTGATAAAACTTTTCTATACACACAAAAGATGATCAATCAACTTGCCATCGCTACTTCGTCTCAAGTGTGTTCCCACTCCACTTTGATTACTACCCTACCATGCTCAAAGGAGTCATGCAAACAGGTAGTAGTTGGTTATAGTCCCGAAGCACTTGGAGACAGAAGCGATAAGATAGGATTCGTCTCTCCCGGTATTCGGGGTTGATATCGTGCAGTGTTCGGAAAGCCATTACACAAAGTCCCTGGCCAGGGCAGTCGAGAAATACCAGTAAGGTACTCCAGTAGTTTCTCATGGTGTATTGGGCTCTCCTCTGACACGACTTATCACGTTGTTAGGGGTCTGACGTTTACCATCCTCCTTGGCGGATATGCGAGTATCTAAGACGAACAGATCGGACTGTGCGGAGATTGTCACCGATAGGCTCAGTAGGAGTCAGGGTGAGTTTGCTCATCGGTCTTCTTATCGACAGATACCTGGGTAGCCGTTACGTGCAGTTAGTACCGCTGACGGCTTGTGGTTAAACCCACTGCCAACGTACTGTCGAGTCTTTAGAGTCCCACATAGAGGGTTTCCCTTCTTCAGGCAATTGATGTAGACGTCGTATGGTTTTACGACTGGGCTTCGATCACGTAGGTGTATTTGTACACGGATGCTGATCGGGCAGACAATACTAGTGGGCTTTGGTTTAAGCCGGATCCTAGTATTGTATTATTGGATTGTTATCGTCTTAGTGTATCCGTATTTTTTTGGAATACAGATACGGGTATGTATATACGGTAAGTGGGGCATTCTTGTAATTTGTCAAGGCATGCTTCTAGAAGGTGCCACCTCATTATTTAGTTTTATCCATTTACTTAAAAAGATTAATGAGGTGGAAATGGAGGAGACTTTGATGGCATGGTGAAGCATGGCTATTATGCTTATTTTATTCATCTTGACTCACTATTGAGGCATGTCACACATATTATATGGTCTTTTATTCCATGGCTCAATAAGTGAGAAGAGAAAATATATTAGCCATTCTCCACACTTGCCATTCTTGATGTTCACTTGATTTTTCTTGAGTTGCTCTCCTCTCTTGAGCTCTCTAGGTCTCCTCCATCTCCTTCTTCCTCTAACTAAACCCTAACCTTCACATGTGTTGTGAGCCAAGGTTTTAGTGAGACAAACAATCCATTAGCATTCTCTACATCTCCTAGGCTAGTTGGTTTAGCAAACCATATACCTTAGTTACCTCATTTAGAGGTTGAAGCTTAGAGCACATTTTCTCGCGGTGGATCATATTTGACAAGAGAAGGACGATGGAGCAAACCCGATCCGATCACCGAGGAGCTTTGGAGAGGAACACTAGAAGACCCGAAGGACTCGATCTTGGAGGTATAACTATTCTACAGAGTAGTTAAACCTCTAGATAGATTAGCCAGTTAAGGGTTTAGTAAAGATCCTGGAGTTATAGCAGGTGTTGCGTAGTCAAAATCATCGTTTTTTTGTAAATTCCGCCTCCCCGCGAATCGCGGGGTGCGCGACATCGGCTTCCAAAGTCCATACTTTGTTTGTGTACATAGATTCCATCTCAGATCGCATTGCATCCAGCCATTTCACAGAGTCCCCACTCATGATGGCCTGCTCGAAGCTAGTTGGGTCATCATCTTCCATGATGCAATCCTCGCTCCCACCATCAATGAGAAAACCATAGTATCTCTCAGATGGATGATGAACCCTACTAGATTGGCGGAGAGGCTGAGGTTCGTTGGGAACTATTGAATCCTCTGGTTCTAATAAATCATCAGTTGCAGTTTGTGCCGCTGGAATTTCTTCCAGCTCTACCTCTTCGCCACTAATTTCTTTTACAAGAAATTCTTTTTCTAAAAAGGTGGCATATGAGAAACAAACACCTTTTGTTCCTCACCGTGGTAGAAGATATATCCATAGGAATCCTTTGGATATACCACAAACTTACACAGAGCTAATCTTGCCTCGAGCTTGTCCGGATTTTGCTTTTTAACATAGGCCAGACAACCCCATATCTTAACTCGTTTAAGAGATGGTCTCTTCCCATTCCATATCTCATATGGAGTGGTAGGCACCGATTTGGTTGAAACTCTATTCAATAGGTATGCTGCTGTCTCAAGCGCATAACCCCAAAAGGAAATAGACAACTCAGCGGTGCTCATCATAGAGCGCACCATATCTAATAGGGTGCGATTCCTCCGTTCCGATACACCATTGTGCTGTGGTGTTTACGGAGGAGTAAGCTGAGAGAGAATCCCATTCTCTTTTAAATAGTCCAAGAACTCATTGCTCATGTATTCTCCTCCTTGATCAGATCGAAGGATTTTAAGACTTTTACCCGTCTGGTTCTCAACTTCATGCTTATATTCTTTCAATTTCTCAAAAGCTTCAGACATGTGTTTCAACAGGAACACATGTCCGTATCTTTAGAGATTGTCAGTGAATATAATGAAGTACGAGGAACCATTCCTAGCGTGTGTAGACATGGGACCGCATACATCACTATGTATCATTCCCAAGAGTTCCGCAACTCTTTCTCCGTGTCCAGTAAACGGAGTTTTGGCCATCTTTCCTTTGAGACATGACTGGAAAGTGTCATAAGATGAAAATTCGAACGGATTCAAATATCCATCCTTATGTAACTTAGCTAGTCGTGTCGCATTGATATGACCTAGTCTACAATGCCACAAGAAGGATTCGTTCATTTCTGAACTCTTCCTCTTGTGTGTGTTTTGTACGTTAAGAACCGTGGTTTGATTTAGAACATATATGCCATTATTTAACAAGCCTGATCCAATCAACTTTTGATTTAGAAACATGTTCATAACATTATCCTGTACTACAAAATTATATTTTTCTTTACTTAATAAAGAAACTGATATAAGATTGCATATCAGGTTCGGTAAGTAATAGCATTCGTTCAGAATCAATGTATTACCATTTGGTAATACAAGGTGATATTCGCCAACTGCTTTGGCTGCAACATTTGCACCATTCCCTACTCTTATGGAATGATCACCTATTCCCAGTTCTCTACCTTTCCTTAGCCCATGCAACATATTACATATGTGGGATCCTGATCCGGTATCTAATACCCAGGACGTAGAGTGTACTGAGAAACAGTTCTCGGTAACTAACACACCCGAAGAAGATGCATCAACATGCTTATTCTTCGTTTGGGTGGCGTGGGAATCCGGATATGCCCCTATTCCCTGCTCAGTCTTATAACAATTATAAGAAAGAATGAAACCAACGTTCCCCAGCTTAGTATAACAAGGGGGTTTGGTCAATACATCCATATTATTATCTTGATTAAGGCCTGACATGGTCGCTACCTGGAGAGAGAGAGAGAGAAGAAAACACTTAGCGTATGCTCTTGCAAGATTAGATTGGTCATTATCTTATCTAATCAGGATGGCTCCCACTGTTTTTGTCAAATCTTCCTTCAAATCCTAAAAGGTAAGACTAGCCGAGATTAATTATGGTGGGTTGCCTAGCATGGAAGCAAGGTTTCGGGAGGCATCTTCCATGCCAATTTAAAAAAAATGTCGTTCTAGCTAACCCTAACCCTAGAATCGATACTAGAAAATCCGACGAAACGATATGCAAACAACTTTGCAAAGAAGTGAACGAGAAATACAACCTTTCTAGATCGGTCCTTCACTTCAATAGCTACGTGTAGTAGTCCCTTCGTTATGATCCATGAACTCCAGGACTCTTGTGAGGGTTCACATGAAGAAATGAACACACTTGCTCAATGTCTTCGAGGCTGAAGAAGATCTACGTCGAGGAGACTCAAGCTCATGCTAGCTCTTCACTAATGGTGAGATTAGTGAAGCAAACAACCTAAACTAAATGGCTAATAGTAGAGGATGATGAAGTAGGAAATGGGCTCACTTTAGGTTTTATTTTCTCACAACATATCATCACTTCATCAAAAGCTAGAGAGAAAATTCATGAGGAAGAAGAAGATGAAGTGAAGTGATGAATGAATAATTCATGTGTGGTTAGAAATGCAACCCAAGGTGAGTATATCTCATACACTAACCTATGTAGAGAATAAACCATGGTCATGGGTTAATGTTGGGTTAAAAAATATCTTAAGCAAGACAAAAAAGTAGACTTAGTCAATGGTTATCAAGTCACCCCAAAAATCAACCATGACAAATTCTAAATGTTTAAATTACTTAAAAGAAATAAAAACCCTAACATTAACCTAGCAGGGTCTGAGTCTCAAACATACATGTTGCATGTGTAACCAAGCATGACACACTAATATATATCGCATATATAATAAGTGTGCAAAATGAAAACAATACATTCAACATATATCACATATATATCAATGTGTCATTAGTGAGAAAAATTAATGCTTAAGTGAGCTAATATTAGTTAATGTAATGTAATAAATCAAATATATAATTATACATTAAATTATCAAATCAACACTTGATTTAATAATCCGGCTATATTATATACAACCGACTAATATCAAATGAATCAACTTATCGAATCAACACTTGATTCGATAACCCGACTATATCATATATAACCGACTGATATCACATATCGCGAGAATAGAATGCGGTATCACATACACGCATTAATCTCGGTCTCGCACATATCACATATGTGCTCCTACTCCGTTTCGTATGAACCAGGAAACCTCGGTGTAGGACTCTAAAGACTCGTCAATACGCCGGCAGTAGGTGATGATCATATCAAACACTCACAAGTCGCAAGCGGTCCGCTAAACGTAACGGCCACCCGGGTATTGAGCGATCATAAGATCAACAAGCAAGCCTGCTCGTACTCCTGCGAATCCAATCAGTAACACTACCGTACAGTCTGGTCTCTTCTTCTGATATGTCGCATATCACAGCCTGAGGGTGGTATAATGTCAAACCTTAATAGCCTGATAAGTCATGCCGATGTAAGGTCCATAGCGGTTCGAGAAACTACTGATAACACTTACCAGTAAATCTCAACAACCCTGGCCAGGGATTTCCTGTTATGGCCAATCGAGCATAGCGCAACATCAACTCCCAATACCGTGAGAGATGAAACCCTTCCTATCGCTCATTGCCTCCATGTGACTCGGGACTGTACCCAAAAACCACCTTTTTGCACGATCTCTTGACCGTGGTATGGTGGAAATCAAAGCACAGTGGGAATCACACAAGACTCTATTACGATCTCGGGTCTACAGACTAACCTATACCAGTGTCATCAGAGAACTGCTCTCCGACGATAGGTATAATACCATCTAGGAGTTCTCGGCGAGTCCGTCCAGTGTACCCAGTCTCCACTGAGCACCCGTATACTTTCTCTGATGTCAAACACCAATGGATGTGGGATCATCCATCGCCCATCATATGGATCAAGAAGAGCATATGCTAGTCTACTCTGGAGTATCGATTCCCTGTCTCGATACTCCCACGACCAGGAACATTTGAAGGATGTACTACCGACTACCCTGTCCCTACTAGTATGATCTGAATCATAATCCTGGTAGTCAAGTAATCATCCTAAGGGCTTTATCAACATGTAATAGAGAGACAATAAGTGTACATGTTAAGATAAAGTGCAACCAGATATCATACTATCACGTCGAGCAAGAAAGTACTCCCTATATATATCCAAGCATCCACTACAATATACATCACATGTACAGTAATGGCCTCTAGGGCATACATGTTGGATATAGTTCCCTCAAAGTCAATTATTGGATCGCAGGTACATGATTGCAATGATTGAGACAGGACCTATACCGATATGACGGTCTTGGTCGAGATGAAAGTATGCTATCTGGTTTGTCTTTATCATCGTATATATGCTTTAGTTCACTATTGCATGATGATAGAGCCCATAGGATTCTTGCTTGACTGCCAGCAGTATGATGGCGATCATATACGTGGGAGCTGGGGTCTATAAGCACATCCTTAAAAGTGTCCCTAGTCGTGGGAGTTTCGAGACAGGGCATCGATACTCCAGAGTAGACTAGTGTATACAGTCAAGACCCCGACGAGGGGCGGTGGCCGGTCTCACAAGCCACTGGTGTCAGTTGGATCACCTAAGATGTATACAGATGCTCATTGGGTTATGAGTACACCGGAAAGGACTCGCCGGGAATCTGCTAGTTGGTATTATACCTAGCGTCAGATAGCAGTTCCCTGGTGACATGTGTACAGGTTAGTTCATCGACCTGAGGTCGTCATTTGTCTCGTGTGAGTTCCCACCGTGCTTTGATTTCTACCCTACCACGGCTCAAAGGAGTCGTGCAAACAGGTCTTTTTTGGATACAGTCCCGAGCCACATGAAGGCAAGTGAGCGGATCGGCAGGGGATTCGTCTCTCCCGGTATTGGGGGTGAGATCGCGCTGTGTCTAGGAGAACCATTACACAAAGCCCTCGGCCGAGGCAGGAGATTTACCGGTAGGTACTCCAGTAGTATCTCTTGGTGTTCTGGGCTACTCTCTGACACGACTTATACTACTATTGGGGGTCTGGCTTTTCCAACCCCTAGGCCGATATGCGATACTCATAGACGAACGGACCAGACTGTATGTATATTTTCACTGTTCGGCTCAGTAGGGTTTCTGGATGAGTTCGCTCGTCAGCTTCCCTTCCAATCAATGCATAGGCAACCGTTACGTACAGCTTGTACCTCTGACATGCTAGTGGTTATACCCAGTTCCGGTGTGTTAATGAGTCATTAGAGTCCCCCACAGACCGTTTTCCCAAGTTCGGGCGAAACGTTGTAGAGGCCGTATGGTTTTATGGCAGGGTTCAGAAAATGCACGTACGTTTACGCACGTATCATATTTCGGGCAGATAATACTGGTAGGCTTTGGTTTAAGCCGGATCCGAGTATTATACTGTGTAGATATAATATCTTTGTCTCAGTTGAATTTGTATTCGGTCGTAATACAAATGCGGGTATGTTTATATTGTTACGGGGTTATCCTGAAATTCGTTTCGGGATCACTTTTGGAAGTTGCCAGTTTCCAGTTTTCTATCACCCGTATTTAACATTCGGTTAAATGCGGATTTATCTTTTCGTCTTGAGGGTGAGTCATGAGGTGAGTCATGAGTGGAAGCTTCATGTTGTGGTGACTAGGTTTAGTGACTCATTGTTGCATTAATGGTTATTGATGAGGTGTATTAGTATGTCGGCATTTGCATTAATGGTTGATGACTAGGTTCATATGACTCATGCTTTGTTTTAATGTTATGATAAGCTTCATGTTTATTGTCACCCCCCTTTGCTCCTACACTCACCCCCTCCTCTATATATGGCCGGCCCTCCTCTCTCTTGAATGGAGATGGTTGTTGATTTTGAAAAGATTATAGTTTTGGATTCATAGAAATTAGATAGCCTCATTTCTCATTTCACCCGATTCCAAAAGGCAACTTCATTAACCGTTCGTTCATAGCTTTGGACGTAACGAGACAAAGTGTTCTACTCATTCTCTACATCAATCTTGGTCATCTCTTTTAGCAAACTTGATGATCGAGTTGCCTCGGTTCAGAGGCGGGAGCCCGTTTAAAGATCCGTCGACGTGGTGCCACCTGGACGAGAAGATTGGAGATTCAGGAGATCGGAGCAGCCGCAAAAAAGCATGGGATGATGGTTGAAGACTGAAGGACTCGGATCGTTCGGTATAACATTTCTACCCACTTTGTAGTTTGTTAGTTTAGCTTTAATGGCAGATCCGGGTTATAGTACACGATACGCCAGTTGTAAAAGTTTTTGTTCCGCTTTTGGCGTCTGTTAAATGGCCGGGGCGCAACTGTGTACTTACAGTGGTATCAGAGCCTCACCATTAAGCTTCACTAACTTGTGATAACGTGTTTAAAACATCGATCGAACAGATTTTCCAAAACTATAATTTTCTGTGCAATAGTTTCTGTCGATTTTTAAAAGGGCCTAAAAATTATTTTGAGTATCACAGAAAACAGAGCAGGCTTTTGAAGAACACAGAAGAAAAATGGTCTCATGATCCGACCGTACGGCCGCGGATCCGCGGCCATATTGGTGCTTCAGGGGGCTAAATTTCTTCTGGTGGGTCTACAGAGAAAATTATGGTTTTTGGTACTATTCTTTTGGGCCCAGATTTTGTTACAGTACAGCAGATGTATGTGGGGCCCACTTCGGGATATTTTGTCGATCGAAATTTTAAACTTGTTAATATGCAGTAATTACATTATATCTCCGACCGGGAATGTCATTCGAGCGGTAAATTGGGTCTAATTGCTATAGTCTTTTTAGACGGATTTGCGAACGTGACATTCGCGTTGATGTTCTGTGTTATGCTGTGATGTTGCGGATATGTCGTGGTGGATAGCAGTGCGCAATGGTAGTGCAGTTTGGATTTATTTGTACATTTGGTATTGCGGGGCGAGCATCCAACATGTGGACGTCGTCAGTGCCTGTTTGTATAATATTCTTTTAGGGCACGACCGGGCTGAGGTCGATGTACCCGTTGTACATATTTTTATTTTTGTACTAGGTTTATCCCGCGAAGGAGTGCACGGATAGCCGGGTTCTGGAGGGCAACGGGTCCGTATCTCATGGCTTTGAGAGGCAGAGGGGCCTCACTCTAGAATTGGCAGACTATTCGCCGCACTCGTAGGGGGTACAGGTTGACCCAAGGAGGGGTGCTCAAGTTACCGGATTCCGTGAAGTGCCGGGTGGTCCATTCATTTTGCTGTAGGGGGCTGCCTCGCTTCAGGTTTTGGCGGGTAACTTGCCGCACCCGTAGGTGTCTTGGTTTCATTGCACAGGTTATCCACACGAACAGGGGAACGTCGGGTTTCAGCAGCGGCTCTGCGAAACCCGGGGATCCCAGATTATCTGTATTGTTCTGTGATGCTTATTACTTTTCTGTAATGTTGCATATTATCACGCCTAGAGCGATTATTGTATATTGGTATATATACTATTAGATGTTGTATATGTTTTACACCCGTGCTAGTCCAGTCCCCGCTCTGTCGTTAGTTAAGTAACCTAACGGGTGATGACGGGACCCAGTAGCAAATGCGAATGGCATATACGTACATTATATTTTCGTTCTTTTCTGGTGTGATTGATTGATGGGACTGCATTGATTCTTATCAATGCAAGGATAAAACAAACCTATATTTGATGTTGTTGGAACAAATTTTAAAAAGGTGTTATTCCAAAGATGTTTCCTTTTGTTTTGCATAGCGGTATTCAATTGGAATATCCTGCACCTCATTCGACGAGGCAAGGGCCGAGATCCCTTCACCGGGAGTGACCCCTTGGGCAGAAGTTTACGTCAGGGTAATAACTTCACTATAGTCGATTACAAGTTGCTTTGCATAGCGGTATTTGTTGGAGATAGTGCCCTCAGAGTCAATTATTGGATCACAGGCTCGTGATTGCAATGATTGAGGGAGGACCTATCCCGGTAGAACAGTCTTACTCGAGATGATAGTTTGCTATCTGGTTTACCTTTGTCATCGTGTACTGCTTTAGGTGACCTGACATGTCGCTATTGCACGTTGATAGAGCCCCTAGGATTCTTGCTTGACTGCCAGTAGTATGAGGGCGATCATATAAGTGAGAGCTGGAGTCTATAAGCACATCCTTAAAAGGTCCCTAGTCGTGGGAGTTTCGAGACAGGGCATTGATTCTCCAGAGTAGACTAGTGTATACAGTCGAGACCCCGACGAGGGGCGGTGGCCGGTCTCACAAGCCATTGGTGTCAGTTGGATCACCTAAGATGTATACAGGTGCTCATTGGGTTATGAGTACACCGGACAGGACTCGCCGGGAACATGCTAGTTGGTCATATACCAGACGTCAGATGGCAGTTCCCTGGTGACATGTGTGCAGGTTAGTTCATCGACCTGAGGATCGTCATTTGTCTCGTGTGAGTTCCCACTGTACTTTGATTACTACCCTACCACGGCTCAAAGGAGTCGTGCAAACAGGTTTTAGTTGGGTACAGTCCCGAGCCACATGGAGGCAGTGAGCGGATCTTCGGGGGTTTCGTCTCTCCCGGTATTGGGGGTGAGGTCGCGCTGTGTCTAGGAGAGCCATTACACGAAGACCTTGGCCAAGGCAGGAGATTTACTGGTAGGTATTCCAGTAGTATCTCAGGGTGTTCTGGGCTACACTCCGACACGACTTGTACCGCTTTTGGGGGTCTGACTTTTACCAACCCCCTAGGCCCGCCATGCGATACTCATAGACGAACGGACCGGACTGCACGGATATTGTCACTGACAGGCTCAGTTGGGTGTCGGGGTGAGCTTCCTCATCGACGTCCCTTTTGGTCAATAGCTGGTGGCCCGTCACGTATTGGCTTATACCTCTGACGTGCTAGTGGTTAAATCCACAGCCATAGTATTGACGAGTCTTTAGAGTCCACCACACTTCCAGTTACTCAAGCTTTCGGGCGAAACGCTGTAGAGGCCGTATGGAGATATGGCAGGGTTCGATCAGATACGTGCGGTATTGCACGGATCGTGATCGGACGGTTTTTACTAGCCGGCTTTGGCTTAAGCCGGATTCTAGTTTTAGATAGTGTAGATTTTGTCTCATTGCATTTTTATCCGGACGGAATACAAATGCGGGTGTGTATGCACAGTGTGGGGTTTTCCTGTAATTTATTACGGGACCAGTTTTCTGGAGTTGCCAGTTTACTTTCCGTTCCGGCCGGTTTTTCATTGTTCTTTCCCGGCCGGACTTTTCCGTTGGAGGGGTTAATTGGAAGTTTGCAATTAACTTATTTGGTGAGGGGTTCATTGCATATTTGATCAATCATGTTTCTCCATCCTCAAAAACAGGGGCCGGCCATATCTTGTGGAATGAGCCCATGCTGGAGAATCTTTAGGTGATGGGTTAATATTAATTTATTGGCTTGTATGATTTAGTGTGGAGGAAGTTCTGTTGGCATTAGGAATTAATTTATTTGTGAGGTATGGGCCAAAAGGGAGTGTGCAGGGGGGCTGTTTCTGGGGAGAGGTGATTAATTAATGTTTGCATTGAGCCAATGTTTTTGGGGAGCAGGGGCTGATTTTACAGAGAACAAAAGAGGGTGCAGGGGTGGTTCTTTTCTGGCAGAGATCATCATTCATTCCCTTTCGAGAGAGCTCCAAAAATTGGGCCGACCTCAATTTGAGATGCTCCATTTTTCCAGCAATCATCCATGAAAAATTCTTGTATCATTCCTCCACCAAAAAGGCAATTCCTACAACCCCAAATTGAGACTTGTACACTATATTCTACAGTATATCTTGGGCACGTCGAGTAGCTGGCTTCGTGCCCGAGTTGCCTCGGCATTGAGGTGGGAGCCCGTAAACAATGTAGGCGATGTGGTGCACTTCCGGCGACGAGGAGGAGGCAGGATTTTCCGCAGGAAATCGGGACCATGACGAGAAGACCGGAGGACTTGGATCGTCGGTATATCTCTAACCCATCTTGTTAGTAGCTTAGACTAGTTAATGGTTCGATCCGGTTAAAGTGCGCGGTGGTGCCGTTTTGCAAAGTCCGCAAAATTTAAGTTATTCACCGTTTCCGCATTCCGGCGTCGGATTGACGGCCGGGGCGCCGCCGTGCACTTACAGTGGTATCAGAGCCTCGCCATTAACTTCGTCTAGCTTTTGTGTAATGTGTTTTACGTTTCCGATCGAACAAAATCCCGAAAACACGTATTTCAACCACATCAGTTTCTGTCGAATTTTTTTTAAGTCCAAAAATTTTTCAGGTTGTCTCAGAGTGATGTGCAGGGAAATAGAAGCATACTGTAAAAATTTGGTAACATGATATCACTGTTCCGCCGCGGAAGGGCGGCCAAACCCCTGCTTTGGCCGCTCTTCCGCCGCAATGTTTACTGTTCACCCCCCCCCCAAAATTTTGCAGTATGTTCCTGAGTGAGAAATGTGGTTTCTGGGATATTAAAATTGGGCCCAGTGTTTCTGTGAGTTCTACAGTTTTGATTTGGGGCCCACTTGTTAATTTTTGGTCAATCGGAAAATTTTAAACACATTTTCCACAGTATTTACATTATATCTGCGACCGTGAATATCACTCGATCGGTAAATCCGGTCTAACTGCTATAGCCCGGTTAGACGGATTTGCGAACGTGACTTTCACGTTGATGTTCTATGTTTATGCTGTGATGTTGCGGATCGGTCGTGGGGATAGCCTGGATGCAATGCTAGTACAGTGTTGTTGTATCATGTACATTTGATATTGCGGGGCGAGCGTCCGACATGTGGACTGCCGTCACTGCCTGTTTGTATTATTATTTTGGGGCACGACCTGGTTGCGGTCGATGTACCCGGTGTATGTATATTTTACTTTCTGTACTAGGATTACCCCGCGGTGGGGTGCACGGATGGCCGGGTTCTAGAGGGCAACAAGCCCGCATCTCATGGCATTGGGACGGAGGGGGCTTCACTCTAGGATTGGCGGGCTATTCGCCGCACTCGTAGGGGGTACAGGTTGACCCAGGAGGAGTGCCCAAGTTGCCGGATTCCGTGGAGTGCTGGGTGGTCCATTCACGGAACTGAAGGGGGCTGCCTCGCTTCAGGTTTTGGCGGGTGACTTGCCGCGCCCGTAGGGGTCTAGGATTTCATTGCACAGGCTATCTACACGACCAGGGGAACGTCGGGTTTCAGTAGTGGCTCTATGAAACCCGGGGATCCCAGATATCTGTATTGTTCTGTGATGCTGTACATTCTGTGATGTTGCATTTCTTTTCACGCCTTGAGCGAAATATAATATATTGGTATATATATTAGTAGATGTTGTATATGTTTTTCATCCGCGCTAGTCCAGTCCCCGCTCTGCCGTTAGTAAGCTAACCTAACGGGTGATGACGGGACCCAGTGGCGAATGCGGATGGCATATACGTACGTCAGTATATTTTCGTTCTTTGTGGTGTGATCAATTGATGGGACTGCATTGATTCGGATCAATGCAAGTTAAACAAACCTAATCTGATGTTGTTGGAACACTTTTCAAAAAGCTGTTATTGCAAGGACGTTCACTTTTGTTTTGCATCGTGGTATTCATTGGAATATCCTGCTCCTCAGTCGACGAGGCAAGGGCCGAGATCCCTTCACCGGGAGTGACCCCTTGGACAGAAGTTTGCGTCAGGGCATTAACTTCACTATAGCCGATTACTTTTGCTTTGCATCGCGGTATTCATTTGGAATATCCTGCACCCCATTCTACGGGGAAAGAGCCGAGATCCCTTCACCGGGAGTGACCTCTTTAGCAATGGTTTTCGTCACTATATTTTCTAAAAAGCTATCCGTTCCTTCAACGATATCAAGTTCATTACGTTAAAGGTTTTCGCCAGAAACCATTCGTAGCCCTCCGTCATTTCAGACGGGTAGCAAGTAGTATTCATGCTATGTTTGTTGACCTTCGTCAAGGCATAGTGTATGGTAGCTGCTTGTTGCTTTTCTGCTGCATAGATAGATGCGTTGGTTTGGGACAGTCGTATAGCCTTGTTGACCTTCGTCAAGGGCTTGTACGGGTGGATTCAAATTAACCTGGATAATGACGGGTAGAACTTGACATGTGACTTATGATTTGTTGACCTTCGCCAAGGTCATAAGAGCATGGGGCAGAAATCACATCGGGAGTTTCAAAAGTACTGAAACTTGCCAGATATGCGCATACCTTCTGGAGTGTGATACCGTGAGCGGATTCCGTCACGTTGTCATGCGATGAGAGTTGGATCCTGATTCCCACTGATGAGTTAGTATACTCCTCGGGTGACCCCGACTAATTCTTCTTTCAGGTTTGGAGGAGAATTTGAGGTACAGTGGGAGGTTTCCAGATTGGATAAATTGGTAACCATTCTGATCTAGGATAGAGTGCACGCTGAGTGTTTCTTTTCTCTCTCTCTTTGGCAGCGACCTTTGACCCGACCCTAGACTATGACTCAGTGACCAAGTTGACCGAACCTACTTAACACTGGCTTTTGGATTGTCAGAATTGCAGACCTCATTGCCACTCCTACTTTTACCCTTTTCTCCAGGACACCCCGTATTACTGCGAACGTCCACTTCCATTGGACAAAACCATCGTATGGTTAGATACGAACTCGAAGGAATTCGAGGATGGTTTCCGGTTCTGGAGAAAACGGATAGGATTATTCAGTTGTCTTTTCTTTTCACCCTCTCTCAGGTTGCGAGTACTCCTTAGTTTAGGAGTAGTACACCTATTATGCAAATTGGATAGTCTTCTTCCAAACTATAGGCTGGTGCCGACCGGTAGGGAATGAAGAAAACTAGTTAGCCTAAACGGTGTACAGAAGGTATTAAGTTAAGACAAAGCAAGGGATTAGTAAGAGGGCAAAGTAAATTGCGACTGCTATTCACGACCAAACCATGTATTCCTTCGCCAATCCTAAATCACCTTTGTATTTCTCCAGGACACTCCGTATCATTACGAAGATCCCATTTTATTGGATAATCCATCGTATGGTTATATACGAACTCGAAAGGAACTCGTTCCAGTTCGGGGATGGATCTGTAAGTCCACGTTGCCCACCCCGGTACTTACGGGGAGGCGGAAAACATAATAAAAAACGAATTTTTATGACTTAGGCAACATGGACCAAGCTTGTGAGGATCTTTGCTAAACTAAAACTTGCTAACCCTAACTACAAAGTAGCTAAGTGATGGAAAGGTTATACCTTTGGTCTTTAGTCCTTCTCTCCTTGCTCGTCGGAACGGTAGAAAGGCCTCACCTTGCTAGTCTTCTTCCGTCAAAGAAAGATCCACTTGAAAGCCACCACCTTTAGCTTCAACTCCAAGCTAGGAGTAACTAGAGTGCAAGAAATGCTAAGACTTGAACCCTAGAAGTGAGTAGAGAAGATCAAGTGAGGGTTTTTCTCAAGCTATTTGTTTCTCAACACATGAGAGGGAGAGAGCTTGAGGGAGAGGATAAGCAAGAGAGAGAAAAGATATGATAGAATGATAAATTAGTGAGCCATTCTCACTAATATGTGTGGATAATTTTAATTAGATAATTAGCTTGAAAATTGTCATGATAAATCTTGACATGACCATTATCATTTCAATTTTGCAAAGATCAAAGAGCATCTTCCAAAACAAATGATGATGGTCAAGTGGTCAACAAGGTCAACAAGTCAACGAAGTCAAAATGTCAACAACAACCATGCACAATTTATTAAGCTAATTATCAATTAACTATAATCCACACAAAAACAATAGGGTTAATAAAATGACAATAGTCATTAACCCTAAACAAGGTCCTCTCCCTCAATCTCAAGCAACCGTGCATACGCACCCGCATTCGTGATCCGAGGAACACGAACACAATGAGAAAAACCAATCTCAAATCATATACTAGGATCCGGCTTAAACCAAAGCCCGCTAGTATAAACTGTCCGGACAGCAACCGTGCACAAGTGCGCGGATGCGAACGAACCCTGTCGCAAAACCATGCGACCTCTACTCGTTTTGCCTAAAGGCGAAGCTCTCTGTGTGGGACTCTAAAGACTCGACACTACGCTGGCAGTGGGTTTAACCACAGACCGCAAGCGGCACTAGCTGTACGTAACGGTCCCCAGGTAGATGTCGATAAGAAGACTGACGAGGTGAACCCCATCTGCACTCCTACTGAGCCTGTATGTGACAATCTCAGTACAGTCCGGTCTGTTCGTCTGATACATCGCATGGCGGGCCTAGGGGGGCGGTGAACGTCAGTCCCCTAATAGCGGTACAAGTCGTGTCGGAGTGTAGCCCAGAACACCCTGAGATAACACTGGAAACCTACCAGTATATCTCGCTTGCCCTGGCCAGGGACTACTCGTGTAATGGCTCTCCTGGACACAGCGCGATGTCAACCCCCAATACCGGGAGAGACGAATCCTGTCTAACCGTCACTGCCTCCAAGTGCTTCGGGACTGCACCCAAAAACTACCTGTTTGCACGACTCCTCTGAGCCGTGGTAGGGTAGTAATCAAGTGCAGTGGGAACACACTCGAGGCGAAGTGACAGTGTCAAGTCAGCGGACTAAGCTGTACTCATGTCACCTGGGAACTGATAACTGACGATAGGTATATTACCAACCAACAGTTCCCGACGAGTCCTGTCCAGTGTACTCGTAACCTAACGAGCACCCGCATACTATCCCAAGTACGACGTACTAACGGCTGTGGGACAGACCGTCTCCCACACTGGGCATGAGAAGCGCATACGCTAGTCTACTCCGGAGTATCGATGCCCTGTCTCGATAGTCCAACGACCAGGGAACCAGTATAAGGATGTGCTTATAGATTACCCAGCTCCCACGAGTGTGAGCGCCATCACAACGCTGGTAATCAAGCAAAGATCCTAAGGGCTCTACTAATATGTATACCTGCAATATGCTAAAAGAAACACATGCACATATTAAAGCAGAGACAAACCAAGTAGCATACTACCATTTTGAGCAAGATTGTATATACAACTGTGAATATCCCAAGCTTCCATTAAGTAATATACAAACTAGTATGATACAGTAATTGGCCTCTAGGGCATATACACTAACAATCTCCCACTTGCACTAAGGCCATGTACTGGCGTATCGAAGACCTATCATCTCGATCAGCCGCTCGAACTGAGTCTGGGGCAAGGCCTTGGTGAATGGATCTGCTGTGTTATCCTCTGATGCAACTCTCCGGACCTCGATCTCCTGGCGATCTACGATCTCCCTGATCAGGTGATACCGCCTTAAGATGTGTCCTGGATTTCTGATGGGACCTGGGTTCCTTCGCTAAAGCTATAGCCCCGTTGTTGTCGCAATACAGAGGTATTGGGTCAACAATGGACGGAACCACCTGAAGTTCTTTCAAGAACTTCCTCATCCAGACAGCTTCTTTTGCGGCATCAGATGCAGCGATGTATTCCGCTTCCATAGTCGAGTCAGCAACGGTTTCCTGTTTGGAGCTCTTCCAACACACCGCCCCTCCATTGAGGGTAAAGACAAAACCCGACATGGACTTGGAATCATCCTTGTCACTCTGGAAGCTGGAGTCAGCAAAGGCCTCAATCTGCAGGTCTTTTCCGCCATACACCAAGAACATCTCCTTAGTCCTTCTCAGGTACTTGAGAATGTTCTTTACTGCTATCCAATGTTTCTCCCCTGGGTTTGACTGATACCTGCTTACCACACTCAGTGCATAAGCCACATCCGGTCTGGTACACAACATCGCATACATTATAGAGCCTACCGCAGAAGCGTAGGGTATAATAGACATGCGATCCCTCTCCAAATCAGTCTTGGAGACATCTCTTTGGAGAGAGTGATCCCGTGACAAGCCGGTAGATTACCGCGCTTGGAATCTTCCATACTGAATCTCTTCAGTATGGTGTCGATGTACCTGGACTGAGAAAGTCCCAATATCCCCTTGGATCTGTCACGGTAGATCCGGATACCCAGAATGTATGAGGCATCACCCAGGTCTTTCATGGAGAACCTGTGTGACAAGAACCCTTGACAGATTGTAGCATAGGAATGTCATTTCCTATTAAGAGAATGTCATCCACGTATAAAACGAGGAATACTACAGTTCTCGCTACAAATCTACAATAGATGCATGGTTCATCTGGATTTTTGATAAAGCCAAATTCTTTGACCGTCTCATCAAAACAGATGTTCCAACTCCGCGATGCCTGCTTGAGTCCATAAATGGACTTGAGCAACTTGCACACCTTTCCGCTGCTCCCACCCTGAATGAAACCCTCTGGCTGGTCCATATAGACACACTCCTCTAAATGACCATTTAGAAAAGCTGTCTTTACGTCCATTTGCCAGATCTCATAATCGTGGAAAAGCAGCGATGGCAAGAAGGATCCGAATGGATTTCAGCATAGCTACTGGAGAAAAGGTTTCGTCATAGTCCAAACCAGGTCGCTGACGAAAACCCTTTGCTACCAGTCTAGCTTTATAGGTCTCAACCTGTCCATCTACACCAATCTTCCTTTTGAAGATCCACTTGCATCCTACGGGTTTTACCCCGTCTGGAGCAATGTCCAACGTCCATACTTTGTTGGTGTACATGGACTCCATCTCGGTCCGCATTGCATCCAGCCATTTTACCGAGTCGACGCTCTGAATGGCTTGCTGGAAGCTAGTAGGCTCATCATAATCTAGGATGCAGTCCTCTCTATCCCCGTCAATGAGAAAACCGTAGTACCTCTCGGGCGGATGAGACTGCCTACTACTCTGCGGAGTGGCATAGGAATGTCCTGTTCTTTCGAACCTTCTGGTTCCTCTAAGCTTTCAGTAATAGTTTGTGGTTCTGGAATTTCTTCCAGTTCTATTGCGCTCCCACTTATTTCTTTTTCTAAAAACTGATGTTCCAGAAAATGGGCATTACGAGAAACAAGGACTTTTTGTTCCTCTGCGTAATAGAAAAGATACCCCCTGGAGTTCTTTGGGTATCCCACAAACTTGCGACAGTACTGAGCGTGCCTCGAGCTTGTCCGTATGCTGCTTTTTGACATAAGCTGGACATCCCCAAATCTTCAAGTATTGAAGATAGGGTTTCTTCCCACTCCATAACTCATATGGTGTGGTAGGCACAGTCTTAGTGGGAACACGGTTCAAAGATATGCCGCTGTTTCTAGCGCATACCCCCAGAACGATCGCGGTAACTCAGCGTTACTCATCATGGACCGTACCATATCCAATAGGGTTCGGTTCGTCTCTCCGATACACCGTTATGTTGCGGAGTGTATGGAGGAGTAAGCTGAGAGAGAATTCCATTCTCTTTTAAGTAATTCAGGAATTCGGCACTTAAGTATTCTCCTCCTCGATCCGATCTTAGGATCTTGATACTTTTGCCGGTCTGGTTTTCTACTTCATTCTTATATTCCTGGAACTTATCAAAAGCTTCGGATTTATGCTTCATTAAGAAGATGTGTCCGAATCTTGAGAAATCATCCGTAAAAGTAATGAAGTAAGAAGAACCGCTTCGCGCATGTGTAGACATTGGACCGCACACGTCGCTGTGTACGAGTCCCAAGAGCTCGCTCGCTCTTTCTCCGTGTCCAGAAAACGGAGCCTTTGTCATCTTTCCTTTGAGACAGGATTGACAAGTTGCATACGATTGATATTCGAACGGATCCAAATATCCTTCAGTATGTAACTTAGTCAATCTTCTCTCATTGATGTGACCCAGTCTACAATGCCATAAGAAAGTTTTATTAATTTCTGGAGACTTTCTTTTGTGTGTATTCTGGATATTGAAAACCTGCGGTTGGTTTAAAACGTAAATACCGTTGTTCAATGTACCTGACCCAATCAAAACTTGATTAAGGTGAATGTTCACTACATTACTTACAAATGCAAATTCATAACCTTCTTTGGATAATAAAGATACAGATATGATATTACAGGTTGCATTTGGTACATAATAACAACTACGCAAAACCAAAAAGTGTCCATCAGATAATCCCAGGTGATAGTCCCCCACGGCCTCTGCATCCATGCTAGCACCGTTCGCAACTCTGAGGGTCATGTCACCTGCCTTCAAAACTCTACGCTTTCTCAACGCCTGCAAAGAATTACAGATATGAGATCCTGATCCGGTATCCAATACCCAGGATGCAGAGTTTATTGATAGACAGTTTTCAATAACATACACACCTGAAGCTGAAGCTGCAACCTGCTTCAATTCCTGTGTTCTGGCCTTCCAGGCCCTGCAATCACTCTTCCAGTGTCCTTTCTTATGACAAAAGAAGCATTCCTCCTTATCCACAAGCTTCCCCGCTACCTTTGTTGCTTTACCTTTTCCCTTCGTATCCACTTTACCAACACCGCCCCTTGGTTTGGCGGGGGCTTTCTTCTTCTTTCCCTTGGCTTTCGCCTTGGACCTAGAAGAAGATGATCCTCCTACAAACAAAGTGGATGTTTCCCTACCTTTCTGTAGGGTGCCCTCTGCGCTCCTCAGCATGTTGAGGAGCTCTGAAAGTTCAACCTCTTTTTCTTGCAGGTTGAAGTTCAGTATGAACTGGGCGTAAGTGGAAGGAAGGGACTGGAGAACTATATCCGTATATAGCTCACTCTCCAATGTGATCCCTAGGTCAGCGAGCTCCTCAATGTAGCCGATCATCTTTAGCACATGCTCGGCTACCGATGATCCGACGGCCATTCTTGTCGAAAATAACTTTTTCGAAGCTTCGTATCTCGCGATACGTGATTGCTCTCCATACAGTTCTTTTGTATGGAGCAATATGGATTCCATGTCCATATTCTCATGCCTCCTCTGATGTTCGTTGTCCATCGAGGCAAGCAGGAGGCACTTGGCCTTCGCGCTATCAATCTCCCAAGTCTTGCGGATTTCCTTATCCGCGATACTGGAAGTTGGACCAGGGACAGGGGGAGCTTTGGTGGTAAGAAGATACCCCAGCTTGTCATAGGTGATTGCAATCTTGACATTCCTGAGCCAATCTTTGTAGTTTGGCCCTGTCAATTTATTTTTATCTAACAGTAACTTAAGTCCGGTCATGTTGAATGGTCGCTGCAATTAGGAGAGAGAAAAGAAACACTTTAGCATGATGCTCTTGCAAGTTTAGAGTGGTTTTTAATTTGTCTAAACTGGATGGCTCCCACTGTCTCTCGAATCCCTTCTCAAACCGTAAAGAAAAGGATTAGCCGGGATCATTCTCACCGTACAATACTTGCTTAACCGTTCAGCCAGGCCAGTGTCGGTACTTCGAGGGAGGTTTTCCAACGCTTTCGCGAAGTTCCTTAATTAAGTAACCTCTTTTCCCTGTGGGCGTAGCCCCGCTAACACCTTTCTAGGCACCTACTAGGTTTATAGCATTGATCGTTAAGTGAGAGTTTTCCCGGGGAGTAGCATATACTCACAGTAGGATCGGGATCCAAATATCATCGCGTGACGAAACTGAAGGAATCCTACCAGAATCACCACACTCCAAATGGTATGCAAATCTAGCAAGTTTCAGTACTTATGAAACTCCCGATGTGGATTTTTGCCCCATGCTCTTATGACCTTGGCGTGAGGTCAAAATGTCATAAGTCACATGTCAAGTTCTTCCCATCATTATCCTGGTTAATTTGAACCCACCCGTACCTACCCTTGACGTAGGCCAAAACGGCAGCACGACTGTCTCAAATCAACGCATTCTATCTATGCAACGGATAAATATCCGGTAGCTACCAATCACTATGCCTTGGCGTGAGGTCAAAATACATAGCTTGAATACTACCGAAATGATGGAGGGCTACGGATGGTTTTGGCGAAACCGTGAACGTAGTGAACTTGATATAATCGATGGAACGAGATAGCTTTTAAAAGGAGTGGTTCAAGCTCCGCGTTTAAAAGTTTAGTTTTGAAAAGAACCGAGTGGTTTTCAAAGTGTTCCAATCGACTTTTACTTGGTTTATTTCTTGCATTAGTTCTTTTAATGCGTCCCATCATTTAATCCTACCATTGCAGAAAACAACCAAAATATGACGTACGCTTATGCCATTCGCATTCGCCACGGGGCCCCGTCATCACCCGTTAGGTTACTTAACTAACGACAGAGCGGGGGCTGGGCTAGCGCGGCTGTAAAACATAAGCAACGCCTAAATAGTTATTTATATATATATATATATACAGCAATGATAGACATTACAGATCACAGATGAATACATTGGATATACTAGGAATCCGCAATGCGTTCGAGCCTGCAACGCAAAGCGGATTACACGGTCGCGGTGAATAGCCAATACCCCACCCAAGACCCCTACGGGTGCGGCAAACTACCCGCCAAGCACCCGAAGCGAAGCAACCTCCCTCACCACCGTGAGTAGGCCACTCGGCACTTCGAGTACCCGGTAGTTTGTGCACCCCTCCATGGGTCTATCCTAGGAGCAAAAACAGTAAAAAGAATTATACAATGACGGCTACAACCCCGACCCGGTTGTGCGGCCATACAAAGAATATTATTACATCAATTTACATGTTACAAATGAATGAAAGAAAAACAACGCTCATCTCACATCCACCCCGGCCATTCACCCGCGACAATCCAATCCATTCATATCCACAAACCAATAGCAATCACAGATCATGTATAACCCCGACTAATCGTCTTATAGCGATTAGCCGACGTTCAATACATGCAAGCATTACAGATATAACCGATGTAGTTAAAGCGTAGTGAAGTTCCGAAAAAATACGGATTTATAGGCCCACAAAAGCAAATTTTAGTTCTGGAAAATCTGGGCATATAATATATATCTTAAAAATCCCAAAATCAACACAGTAAGACACTGCACGAAAAACGATGCAGTGACGTCATCAAGCCGCGGCGCTTCCGCGGCACGAGCCTACCTCGTGCGGCGGAAGCGCGGCGGTTTGGATGATTCTCTGTCTCGTTTTTCTTGTGTGTTTTTAAAAAACCCTGAGATGAATTTACAAATATAAAGTTTTCTATTTTGAGCAGAAAAAATTTCAACAGAAACTAGGGTTTTTCAAAGTTCGGTTTTTGGATTTTTCGGTTTCGAAACTTCGTTACACTTCACCACCTAGCTAGTTTGAGTTTAGTTAGGCTCTGATACCACTGTAAGTCCACGTTGCCCACCCCGGTACTTACGGGGAGGCGGAAAACATAATAAAAAACGAATTTTTATGACTTAGGCAACATGGACCAAGCTTGTGAGGATCTTTGCTAAACTAAAACTTGCTAACCCTAACTACAAAGTAGCTAAGTGATGGAAAGGTTATACCTTTGGTCTTTAGTCCTTCTCTCCTTGCTCGTCGGAACGGTAGAAAGGCCTCACCTTGCTAGTCTTCTTCCGTCAAAGAAAGATCCACTTGAAAGCCACCACCTTTAGCTTCAACTCCAAGCTAGGAGTAACTAGAGTGCAAGAAATGCTAAGACTTGAACCCTAGAAGTGAGTAGAGAAGATCAAGTGAGGGTTTTTCTCAAGCTATTTGTTTCTCAACACATGAGAGGGAGAGAGCTTGAGGGAGAGGATGAGCAAGAGAGAGAAAAGATATGATAGAATGATAAATTAGTGAGCCATTCTCACTAATATGTGTGGATAATTTTAATTAGATAATTAGCTTGAAAATTGTCATGATAAATCTTGACATGACCATTATCATTTCAATTTTGCAAAGATCAAAGAGCATCTTCCAAAACAAATGATGATGGTCAAGTGGTCAACAAGGTCAACAAGTCAACGAAGTCAAAATGTCAACAACAACCATGCACAATTTATTAAGCTAATTATCAATTAACTATAATCCACACAAAAACAATAGGGTTAATAAAATGACAATAGTCATTAACCCTAAACAAGGTCCTCTCCCTCAATCTCAAGCAACCGTGCATACGCACCCGCATTCGTGATCCGAGGAACACGAACACAATGAGAAAAACCAATCTCAAATCATATACTAGGATCCGGCTTAAACCAAAGCCCGCTAGTATAAACTGTCCGGACAGCAACCGTGCACAAGTGCGCGGATGCGAACGAACCCTGTCGCAAAACCATGCGACCTCTACTCGTTTTGCCTAAAGGCGAATAGCTCTCTGTGTGGGACTCTAAAGACTCGACACTACGCTGGCAGTGGGTTTAACCACAGACCGCAAGCGGCACTAGCTGTACGTAATGGTCCCCAGGTAGATGTCGATAAGAAGACTGACGAGGTGAACCCCATCTGCACTCCTACTGAGCCTGTATGTGACAATCTCAGTACAGTCCGGTCTGTTCGTCTGATACATCGCATGGCGGGCCTAGGGGGGCGGTGAACGTCAGTCCCCTAATAGCGGTACAAGTCGTGTCGGAGTGTAGCCCAGAACACCCTGAGATAACACTGGAAACCTACCAGTATATCTCGCTTGCCCTGGCCAGGGACTACTCGTGTAATGGCTCTCCTGGACACAGCGCGATGTCAACCCCCAATACCGGGAGAGACGAATCCTGTCTAACCGTCACTGCCTCCAAGTGCTTCGGGACTGCACCCAAAAACTACCTGTTTGCACGACTCCTCTGAGCCGTGGTAGGGTAGTAATCAAAGTGCAGTGGGAACACACTCGAGGCGAAGTGACAGTGTCAAGTCAGCGGACTAAGCTGTACTCATGTCACCTGGGAACTGATAACTGACGATAGGTATATTACCAACCAACAGTTCCCGACGAGTCCTGTCCAGTGTACTCGTAACCTAACGAGCACCCGCATACTATCCCAAGTACGACGTACTAACGGCTGTGGGACAGACCGTCTCCCACACTGGGATGAGAAGCGCATACGCTAGTCTACTCCGGAGTATCGATGCCCTGTCTCGATAGTCCAACGACCAGGGACCAGTATAAGGATGTGCTTATAGATTACCCAGCTCCCACGAGTGTGAGCGCCATCACAACGCTGGTAATCAAGCAAAGATCCTAAGGGCTCTACTAATATGTATACCTGCAATATGCTAAAAGAAACACATGCACATATTAAAGCAGAGACAAACCAAGTAGCATACTACCATTTTGAGCAAGATTGTATATACAACTGTGAATATCCCAAGCTTCCATTAAGTAATATACAAACTAGTATGATACAGTAATGGCCTCTAGGGCATATACACTAACAGGATCCTGGTTCAGGAGAAATAGGAATAAAGTACATTCAGGTGTCTTTTATCTTCACCTTCTCTCGCGATGCGAGTGCTCCTAGGATTAGGACAGTACACCCTTTATGCTTTTTGGATAGTCTTCTTCCAAACCATAGGCTGGTGCCGAACGGTAGGGAAAGAAGAAAACCAATTGGCCTAAAGGGGTGTACAGAAGGTAATGACTAAAGACATATAAAGGGATTTGGAGAGGTGGCAAAGAATTATATGGTTATAGTTGTGAATCTGGATAATGGAAGAGGCATTACTAAGAATACCGGGATACCCCACCGAAACATTTCAATGTTTCAGTTTCACTGTGTACTGTTAAAAGAAAACTGATTTCCTGATTAGATACTTGCTCCAGGGTATGTATTTCCCAAGTTTTGATTCTCACATCTGTATGGTTTTACAGATGATGAGTGGGAGTAAGTTATTGGGAATTGGGTGATCATCCTCATTTTTGAGGAAGTCACCTGGGTTGTTTGCCAGTCGGCAATTATTTGGTTTTGAATATCCGCGGTTATGCACCAATTTCAAAATGAAATATCTGTACGTCTATTTTTATAGAGTGAGATATACCTTTTGATATTATGTCGATGACATTTACCTATATCAGTTGATGGTTAGGTAAGGAGCATTAAACAGCGGTGTAATTCTTCTTAACCATAAGTACAGTTTTCAACCTACGACACACAGTGAATGAGTTATCAGACTCAAGGGACTTATACAGAGTATTGTATGTTGTCCAGGGTCCATCAGGACAGAGGGGTTGGTCCTCGTACTATATTCGGTTTACTTATGACTTCTCTGGTTTTTAGACAGGTGTTTCGTGGAAACACAGGGTCCGAATTTTGAGAAGTTATAGGTATTTGAATAGAGTAGAGAACCAGGTGTAGCAAGTATCGGGATTCTTCAAGGAGATCGAAGATGTAGATACTTGTGTGTGGTATTCAGTTGATAGTAATGATAAAGAGAAATTGCTTCTCTTTCGGGTTACTCATGATTAGAAGCATTCCTAAGTTGAGTAACGCTGATCGGCCTCTCTCCATTTAGTTATCATGCACTGGAGAAAGCTGCATGATTTGAATCTGGTTCAATTAAATCAGTGCCTCTGGTTCTATATTGGATGTAGAACAGTTCATATCTTAACGTTGTTAAGGTACGGGGAGTTGTCCGGCTTATGCTTAAAACCAGACACTGGACAACTCAAGGCACGTTTCTGTAATGGCTGTTTGTGGGTTGACCCAGGCTATGACGCGGGTTGACTTTCTACCATCTGGATGATCAATAGAAATATTGTTCAAGACTCGCCACAGTTTTATTAAAAATGGATTTTTTCAAACAGCAGTGGGAGTATGGTAGAACTGGAAGTGATTCCAGAACCGCAAACGATTACTGAAGATTTGATAAGGAACCTAAAGATTCAATCTGATTTGACATTCCATTGGCCACTCCGCAGATAAGGTGGGTAACTTCAGGCACCCGAGAGGTACTTCGGTAGCCTCAAGGACGGTGACAGGGAAGTTCTTGTTTACCCACACTTGCCATTGTTGTTGTTCCAGGCTCCGAGACCCGGCAGGAGGATGAGTATAGCGTCGTTCTGAACTAGCTTCAGAAGTGTACGGGTATATGACTCTGCCAGAGGGTTGTCGTAGTCAGTGGGAGCAGCGGAAGCATTGGTGGACAAGGAGCTTATGTCTATTTATAGACTAAAGCAGATGTAGCGGAGATAGATCATCTATTTCTGATGTGACAGTTATAGGTTTGACGTCATCAGAATAGGAGATGGATCTGTTGAGAAGGTAGTAGGAAGTGATATTCCTATACTTCGATCGGTTATACTTTGGTCGTCACACAGTGGTTTCTCCACAAAGGACGTGGACATTATATCAGACATACTGGTTACTAGATCTATGGTTTTAGATCTAGATTTGGGTGGTTTCCTAATCTGGGTACCTTGACAGCATTCTATGAGTATTTAGAATGGACGACTCCTGGCACGGTAGTGTACCTGCAAGTAATGGAGTTGCCCTCTCTAAAGGTGTCTTTTAGACTAAAGTAGAGAGGGATGTGCATGATTGGCAGATCACTTGCTTAGGCAATTGAGTCAATCATGAGATGTCAAGTACCACACCAGATGTTGTTCTTGCACTAGATGCAATAAGTTGATATTGATCCAATCCTGGAGAAACAGTCGGAAGCAGTTTTAGAACATAAGTGGCTGTTCTAGGGATATGATAACGGCTGCCTCTTTTAGGAGACGGTTATCATTCCAGGCTTCCAAGGTGACCTGGACGACAAGGAGGTTGTCAGAGTTATAGTTTTTCCCTCTGACGAGGGGCAGTATTTTGGACGGATGGTCCAAGGCAATACTGAGGGTGGCATGGCGCAGGATACTGATTAAGTTCAGTTGATGATACAGTCTAAGAAGTTTGGATTTGAAGTTCATTTATGAGCTAAGTCCCATCAGACATCCAGACATTCTAAGACAGGTATTGCTCATTTCGGGAGATGGCTTTCTCCGCGAACTTGAGATATAGAGAGACATAGAAAGAAACATCAAGGCGGATCCACTCACTGAGGCTATTCCTCGAACGCAATAGTTTCACAAACGGGATTTGTGAGACTGACTAGTAGAGGAGTTGGGTGTTCGATATCACACGAGCTGTGAGTATGCGACATCGCAATAATTAGCCTTGAGTGCAAGTGGGAGATTGTTGGAGATAGTGCCCTCAGAGTCAATTATTGGATCACAGGCTCGTGATTGCAATGATTGAGGGAGGACCTATCCCGGTAGAACAGTCTTACTCGAGATGATAGTTTGCTATCTGGTTTACCTTTGTCATCGTGTACTGCTTTAGGTGACCTGACATGTCGCTATTGCACGTTGATAGAGCCCCTAGGATTCTTGCTTGACTGCCAGTAGTATGAGGGCGATCATATAAGTGAGAGCTGGAGTCTATAAGCACATCCTTAAAAGGTCCCTAGTCGTGGGAGTTTCGAGACAGGGCATTGATTCTCCAGAGTAGACTAGTGTATACAGTCGAGACCCCGACGAGGGGCGGTGGCCGGTCTCACAAGCCATTGGTGTCAGTTGGATCACCTAAGATGTATACAGGTGCTCATTGGGTTATGAGTACACCGGACAGGACTCGCCGGGAACATGCTAGTTGGTCATATACCAGACGTCAGATGGCAGTTCCCTGGTGACATGTGTGCAGGTTAGTTCATCGACCGGAGGATCGTCATTTGTCTCGTGTGAGTTCCCACTGTACTTTGATTACTACCCTACCACGGCTCAAAGGAGTCGTGCAAACAGGTTTTAGTTGGGTACAGTCCCGAGCCACATGGAGGCAGTGAGCGGATCTTCGGGGGTTTCGTCTCTCCCGGTATTGGGGGTGAGGTCGCGCTGTGTCTAGGAGAGCCATTACACGAAGACCTTGGCCAAGGCAGGAGATTTACTGGTAGGTATTCCAGTAGTATCTCAGGGTGTTCTGGGCTACACTCCGACACGACTTGTACCGCTTTTGGGGGTCTGACTTTTACCAACCCCCTAGGCCCGCCATGCGATACTCATAGACGAACGGACCGGACTGCACGGATATTGTCACTGACAGGCTCAGTTGGGTGTCGGGGTGAGCTTCCTCATCGACGTCCCTTTTGGTCAATAGCTGGTGGCCCGTCACGTATTGGCTTATACCTCTGACGTGCTAGTGGTTAAATCCACAGCCATAGTATTGACGAGTCTTTAGAGTCCACCACACTTCCAGTTACTCAAGCTTTCGGGCGAAACGCTGTAGAGGCCGTATGGAGATATGGCAGGGTTCGATCAGATACGTGCGGTATTGCACGGATCGTGATCGGACGGTTTTTACTAGCCGGCTTTGGCTTAAGCCGGATTCTAGTTTTAGATAGTGTAGATTTTGTCTCATTGCATTTTTATCCGGACGGAATACAAATGCGGGTGTGTATGCACAGTGTGGGGTTTTCCTGTAATTTATTACGGGACCAGTTTTCTGGAGTTGCCAGTTTACTTTCCGTTCCGGCCGGTTTTTCATTGTTCTTTCCCGGCCGGACTTTTCCGTTGGAGGGGTTAATTGGAAGTTTGCAATTAACTTATTTGGTGAGGGGTTCATTGCATATTTGATCAATCATGTTTCTCCATCCTCAAAAACAGGGGCCGGCCATATCTTGTGGAATGAGCCCATGCTGGAGAATCTTTAGGTGATGGGTTAATATTAATTTATTGGCTTGTATGATTTAGTGTGGAGGAAGTTCTGTTGGCATTAGGAATTAATTTATTTGTGAGGTATGGGCCAAAAGGGAGTGTGCAGGGGGGCTGTTTCTGGGGAGAGGTGATTAATTAATGTTTGCATTGAGCCAATGTTTTTGGGGAGCAGGGGCTGATTTTACAGAGAACAAAAGAGGGTGCAGGGGTGGTTCTTTTCTGGCAGAGATCATCATTCATTCCCTTTCGAGAGAGCTCCAAAAATTGGGCCGACCTCAATTTGAGATGCTCCATTTTTCCAGCAATCATCCATGAAAAATTCTTGTATCATTCCTCCACCAAAAAGGCAATTCCTACAACCCCAAATTGAGACTTGTACACTATATTCTACAGTATATCTTGGGCACGTCGAGTAGCTGGCTTCGTGCCCGAGTTGCCTCGGCATTGAGGTGGGAGCCCGTAAACAATGTAGGCGATGTGGTGCACTTCCGGCGACGAGGAGGAGGCAGGATTTTCCGCAGGAAATCGGGACCATGACGAGAAGACCGGAGGACTTGGATCGTCGGTATATCTCTAACCCATCTTGTTAGTAGCTTAGACTAGTTAATGGTTCGATCCGGTTAAAGTGCGCGGTGGTGCCGTTTTGCAAAGTCCGCAAAATTTAAGTTATTCACCGTTTCCGCATTCCGGCGTCGGATTGACGGCCGGGGCGCCGCCGTGCACTTACAGTATTCAGTTAGAATATCCTGCACCTCATTCCATGAGGAAAGAGCCGAGATCCCTTCACCGGGAGTGACCTCTTTAGCAAAAGGTTTTCGTCACTATATCTTTATAAAAAGCTATCAGGTTCCTTTAACGAGATCAAGTTCATTACGTTAAAGGTTTTTCGCCAAAAACCAGCCGTAGCCCTCCGTCATTTCTTATGGATGGTCAGTAGTATTCAAGCTATGTTTGTTGACTAAAGTCAAGGCATAGTGTTTGGTAGCCGCTGGGTATTCATCTGTTGCATAGATAGATGCGTTGGTTTGGGACAGTCGTATTACCTTGTTGACTAAAGTCAAGGGTATGTACGGGTGGGTTCAAATCAACCTGGACAATGACGGGTAGAACTTGACATGTGACTTAAGATTTGTTGACTAAAGTCAAGATCATAAGAGCATGAGGCAAAAATCATATCGGGATTTTTCTAAAGAAACTGAAACTTGCCAAGTATGCGCAAACCTTCTGCAGTGTGATAACTTGAGTGGCTTCCATCAAGTTATCATGCGATGATAGTTAGATCCCGATTCTCACTGATGAGTTGGTTTAGTCTTCGGGTGATCCCGACTAATTCTTCTTTCAGGTTTGGAGGAGAATTTGAGATAACAGTGGGAGGTTTCCTGATTAGATAAAGTGATAACCATTCTGATCTAGGTTAGAGTGCACGCAGAGTGTTTCTTTTCCTCTCTTTCTTTGGCAGCGACCTTTGACCGACCCTAGACTATGACTCAGTGACCAAGTTGACCGAACCTTCTTAAAATACTGGCTTTTGGATTGTCCGAGTTGCATAAGTCATTACCTCTCTTTCTTTTACCCTTTGCATTTCTCAGAACACCCCGTATTACTACGGATATCCACTTCCATTGGATAGATCCATCGTATGGTTATATACGAACTCGAAGGGACTTCTTCGAGGATGGATCCAGGTTCACGAGAAATAGAATTGGTTTATTCAGTTGTTTTTTATTATCACCTTCTCTCTGGTTGCGAGGGCTCCTTAGTTCAGGAGAGTACACCTATTACACTTATTGGATAGCCTTATTCCAAACCATAGGCAGGTGCCGAAAGGTAGGGAATGAAGAAAACAAATTAGCCTAAGTAGGGTGTGCAGAAGGTAATATGTAAAGACAAAAATAAAGGGATTAGAAAGAGGGCAAAGTAAATTGCGACTGCTATCATTCATGACCAAACCACATACTTCATCGCCACTCCTATTTCACCTTTAATAGAATAAGGTATTATTCAGTTGTTTTTTATCATCACCATCTCTCAAGATACGAGTACTCCTTGGTTTAGGAGGGTACACTTATTATGCTTACTGGATAGTCTTCTTCCAAACCATAGACTGGTGCCGAACGGTGGGGAAGAAAGAAAACCATTTTAGCCTAACGATGGTGTACAGAAGGTAACGACTAAAGACAAATGAAGGGATTTGGAGAGATGGCAAAGAGATATACGGTTATGGTCATGAATTGGATTATGGAGGAGGCATTACTAGGAATACCAGGATACCCCTGAGAAACATTTTCATGTTTCAGTGCATTGTTAATGGAAAACTGATTTCCCGATTAGATACTTACTCCAGGGTATGTATTTACCAGGTATGATTCTCACATCAGTATGGTTTTACAGATGATGAGTGGGAGTAGGTTATTGGGAATAAGGTGATCATCCTCATTATATCGGAATTCGTTGTAATTGGTGATATTTGTGTAAATCGCCTGGGTACAGTTTTCAACCTACGACGCACGAGTTATTCAACTCAGCGGACTTATGCAGAGTATTGTATGTTGTCCAGTGACCGTCAGGACAAATGGTTAGGTCCTCATACTATGTTCTGTTTATTTATGACTTCTCTAGTTTTTAGACAAGTGTTTCGTAGAAATACAATGTCTAAGTTTTGAGAAGTTGTGGGTATAAGAATAAAGTAGAGAACCAGGTATCGCAAGTATCGGGATTCTTCAAAGAAATCGAAGATTTAGATTCTTGTGATTGGTATTCAAGTAATGATTTTGAGAAACTTGTTTCTCTTTCGGGTTACTCATAATTGGATGTATTCCTAAGTTGAGTAATGTTGATTAGCCTATCTCCATTAAGTTGATATGCACTGGAGACAGTTGCATGATTAGAATCTGGTTCCAATTAAATTAGTGCCTCTATTTCTATATTATATATAGAATGGTTCATATCTTAACGATGTTAAGATACGGGGAGTTGTCCGGCTTATGCTTAAAACCAGACTCTGGATAACTCAAGGCACGTTTCTGTAATGGCAGTTTGTGGGTTAACCCGGGCTATGTCGAGGGTTGATTTTCTACCATCTGGCAGATCAATAGTGCTATTGTTCTTGACTCGCCACAGTTTTAGTAAAATGGATTTTTTCAGAAAATGGTAGTGGGAGTATGGTAGAACTGAAAGTGATTCCAGAAACGCAAACGATTACGGAAAATTTAATAGGACCTATATATTCAATCAGGTTTGACATTCAATTAGCCACTCCGCAGATATGGTGGGTAACCTAAGACACCCGAAAGGTACTCCGGTAGCCTCAAGGACGGTGACAGGGAGGTTCTTGTTTACCCAGACTTGACATTACTGTTGTTCCAGACTATGAGACCCGGCAAGAGGATAAGTATAACGTCGTTCTAAACTAGCTTTAGAAGTGTATGTAGATATTATTCTGCCAGAGGGTTGTCGTAGTCAGTGGGAGCAGCGGAAGCATAGTGGGCAAGTAACTTATATCTATTTATAGGCTTGAGCAGATATAGCGGAGATAAGATCATCTAATTTTGATGTGACAATCATGGCTTTGACTTCATCAGAATAGAGGATGGATCTGTTAAAAAGGTAGTAGGGTTTGATGTCCTGGTAATTGGATGACATACACAGAGTAGGAAGACTACGATCGGTTGTACTTTGGTCGTCACACAGTTGTTTCTCCACAAAGGATATGGATATAATATCAGACATTCTGGTTACTAGATCTATGGTTTTAGATCTAGATTTGGGTAGCTTCCCAATGTAGGTACTTTGACAATATTCTAATAGTATTTTAGAATAGATGACTCCTGGCATAGTGGTGTACCTGCTGGTGATGGAGTCACCCTCTCTAAAGGTGTCTTGCAGACTAAATGGGAGAGGGATGTGCATGATTGGCAGATCACTTGCTTAGGCAATTGAGTCAATCATGAGATGTCAAGTACCACACCAGATGTTGTTTTTGCACTAGATGCAATAAGTTTATATTAATCCAATCCTGAAGAAACATAAGGAAGCAGTTTTAGAACATAAGTGCATGTTCTACGGATTTGATGACGGCAACCTCCTTCGGGAGACGGTTATCATTCCAGGCTTCAAAGGTGACATGGATGACAGAGTGATTGTCAGAGTTATAGTTTTCCCTCTGACGAGGGACAGTATTACGGACAGGTGGTCCAAGATGATACCGTGGGAGGCATGGTGCGCTATACTGATTAGGTTCAGTTATCAATACAGTCTAAGAAGTTTGGATATGTAGTTCATTTATTAACTAGGTCCCATGAAATATCCAGACATATTCTAAGACAGGTATTACTCGATTCGGGAGATGGCTTTCTCAGCGAACTTGAGATTAAGAGAGACATAGAAAGAAACATCAGGGCGGATCCACTCACTGAGGCTATTTCTCGAACACAATAGTTTTACAAACGGGATTTCTAAAACTGATTAGTAGAGCAGTTGGATGTTCGGTATCACACGGGCTGTGAGTATGCGACATCGCAATAATTAGGCTTAAGTGCAAGTGGGAGATTGTTGGATATAGTGCCCACAAAGTCAATTATTGGATCGCAGGTACGTGATTGCAATGATTGAGACATGACCTATACCGATATGACGGTCTTGCTCGAGATGATAGTATGCTATCTGGTTTGTCTTTATCATCGTATATATGCTTTAGTTCACTATTGCATGATGATAGAGCCTATAGGATTCTTGCTTGACTGCCAGCAGTATGATGGCGATCATATACGTGGGAGCTGGGGTCTATAAGCACATCCTTAAAAGTGTCCCTAGTCGTGGGAGTTTCGAGACAGGGCATCGATACTCCAGACTAGACTAGTGTATACAGTCGAGACCCCGACGAGGGGCGGTGGCCGGTCTCACAAGCCACTGGTGTCAGTTGGATCACCTAAGATGTATACAGGTGCTCATTGGGTTATGAGTACACCGGACAGGACTCGCCGAGAATCCGCTAGTTGGTATTATACATAGCGTCAGATAGCAGTTCCCTGGTGACATGTGTACAGGTTAGTTCATCGACCTGAGGTCGTCATTTGTCTCGTGTGAGTTCCCACCGTGCTTTGATTTCTACCCCACCACGGCTCAAAGGAGTCGTGCAAACAGGTCTTTTTTAGGTACAGTCCCGAGCCACATGGAGGCAAGTGAGCGGATCGGCCGGGGATTCGCCTCTCCCGGTATTGGGGGTGAGATCGCGCTGTGTCTAGGAGAGCCATTACACAAAGCCCTCAGACGAGGCAGGAGATTTACTGGTAGGTACTCCAGTAGTATATCAGGGTGTTCTGGGCTACTCTCTGACACGACTTATACCGCTATTGGGGGTCTGACGTTACCAGCCCCTAGGCCGATATGAGATACTCATAGACGAACTGACCGGACTGTATGTATATTGTCACTGTTAGGCTCAGTATGGTTTCTGGATGGGTTCGCTCGTCAGCTTCCCTTCCAATCAATGCATAGGCAACCGTTACGTACAGCTTGTACCTCTGACGTGCTAGTGGTTATACCCAGTGCCAGTGTGTTGATGAGTCATTAGAGTCCCCCACAGACCGTTTTCCCAAGTTCGGGCGAAACGTTGTAGAGGCCGTATGGTTTTATGGAAGGGTTCGGAAAATGTACGTGCGTAAACGCACGTGTCATATTTCGGGCAGATAATACTGGTAGGCTTTGGTTTAAGCCAGATCCGAGTATTATACTGTGTAGATATAATATTTTTGTCTCAGTTGCATTTGTATTCGGTCGTAATACAAATGCGGGTATGTTTATACTGTTACGGGGTTATCTTGAAATTCGTTTCGGGATCACTTTTGGAAGTTGCCAGTTTCCAGTTTTCTATCACCCGTATTTAACATTCGGTTAAATGCAGATTTATCTTTTCGTCTTGAGGGTGAGTCATGAGGTGAGTCATGAGTGGAAGCTTCATGTTGTGGTGACTAGGTTTAGTGACTCATTATTGCATTAATGGTTATTGATGAGGTGTATTAGTGTGTCACCATTTGCATTAATGGTTGATGACTAGGTTCATATGACTCATGCTTTGTTTTAATGTTATGATAAGCTTCATGTTTATTGTCACCCCCTTTACTCCTACACTCACCCCCTCCTCTATATATGGCCGACCCTCCCCTCTCTTGAATGGAGATGGTTTTTGATTTTGAAAAGATTATAGTTTTGGATTCATGGAAATTAGATAGCCTCATTTCTCATTTCACCCAATTCCAAAAGGAAACTTCATTAACCGTTCGTCCATAGCTTTGGACGTAACGAGACAAAGTGTTCTACTCATTCTTAACATCAATCTTGGTCATCTATTTTAGCAAACTTGATGATCGAGTTGCCTCGGTTCAGAGGCGGGAGCCCGTTTAAAGATCCGTCGACGTGGTGCAACCTGGACGAGAAGATTGGAGATTCAGGACATCAGAGCAGTCGCAACAAAGCGTGGGATAATGTTTGAATACCGAAGGACTCGGATCGTTCGGTATAACATTTCTTCCCACTTTGTAGTTTGTTAGTTTAGCTTTAATGGCAGATCCGAGTTATAGTACACGATAGCGCCAGTTGTAAAAGTTTTTGTTCCGCATTTGGCGTCTGTTAGACGGCCGGGGCGCTACCGTGTACTTACAATACATTTAACTAACAATCTCCCACTTGCATTAAGGCCATCTGTTGTAGTATCCATAACCCAACAATATAGCAGTAGTTGTAGTATCCCATACTCAACCATCCCATAGAAGTCTCTCTAAGGTTAATGCCTTTATGAGTGGATCCGCTGTGTTATCCTTCGTGTTTACTCTCCCGACCTTGATCCCTTGGAGATCAACCATCTCCCTGATCTGGTGATACTTGCCTCAGAATATGTCTGGAACGCTGATGGGACCTGCGTTCCTAGGCCAAAGCCACAACTACATTGTAGTCACAATAACTGTTAGTTATATGTATGCCCTAGAGGCCATTACTGTACATACGATGTATATTGTAATGGATGCTTGGACATATATAGGGAGGACTTTCTTGCTCGGCATGATAGTATGCTATCTGGTTGTACTTTATCTTAACATGTACTCTGATTGTCTCTATATTACATGTTGATAAAGCCCTTAGGATATGTACTCGACTACTGGGACTATGATGAGATCATACTAGTGGGGCCACGGTAGTCGACGAGTACATCCTATAACTGTTCTTAGTCGATGGTGTATCGAGACAGGGCATCGATGCACCAGAGTAGACTAGCTTATACGCATCTTGACCCATATGTTGGGCGATGGATGATCCCATATCCATCGGTGTTTGACATCAAGGATGGTCTACGGGTGCTCAGTGGAGACTGGGTACACTGGACGGACTCGCCGAGAACTCCCAGATGGTATTATACCTCACGTCAGATGGCAGTTCTCCGGTGACACTGGTACAGAGTAGTCTGTTGACCCGAGATCGTCATAGAGTCTTGTGTGATTCCCACTGTGCTTTGATTTCCATCATACCACGTCCAAGAGGGCGTGCAAAAAAGTGGCTTTTAGGTATAGTCCCGATTCATATGGAGGCAATGAGCGATAGGAGGGGATTCGTCTCTCCCGGTATAGGGAGTTGATGTTGTGCTGTGTTCGATTGGCTATAACCGGAAATCCCTGGCCAGGGTTGTTGAGATTTATTGGTAAGTGTTATCAGTTGTTTCTCGAACTGTTATAGACCTCAAATCGACATGACTTATCAAGCTACTGGGGTCTGACGTTTACCACCCCTAGGCGAGATATGCGACATATCAGACGACGAGACCGGACTGTACGGGAGTGTTACTGTTTGGATTCACAGGAGAATGTGCAGGCTTGCTTGTTGATCTTCTGAGCGCTCAATACCTGGGTGGCTGTTACGCTTAGCTGACCGCTTGCAGCTTGTGGGTGTTTGATATGATCATCACCTACTGCCGGCGTATTGAAGATTGTTTAGAGTCCTACACAGAGGTTTCTTGGCTCAGGCAAAACGGAGTAGGGGCACATATGTGATATGTACAGGACCGAGGATAATGCGATATGAGATACCGTATTCTATTCTCGCGATATTTGATATCAGCCGGCTCATCGGATCAAGTGTTGATTCGATGAATCGGTACGGATAAATATTAGTCGGTTATATACGATATAGCCGGATTGTCGGATCAAGTGTTGATTTGATAATTTAATGTATAATAATATATATGATATATTAAATTACATTAACTAATATTAGCTCGCTAAAAGATTATTTTTCTCACTCGGGTAATACATTGATATATATGTGATATATGTTAAATGTATTATTTTATTTTGTTACAATAAATATTATATATGTGATATATAATTTTGTAACATGATATGATAAATAATGCAACATTATTAGTGGAGATTAAACAAGATTAGGGTTTGATTTGGGTTAATGTTTACTAGAAGTTTCTAGAAGGTTTTTATTTTGTCATGAAAAAGATATTTTCAAGTGACTCATCTTTAACTCAACCCAAACCCTAGCCCTAGTTAAATCTCTACAAAGGTTAAGTTAACCATGGTTGCATTATTCATCATTATCATCTTTGCATTATTCATCACAAAAGGATCATGATTTATTCCTTCTTCTTCTTTCTTCTCTTTTCATGGAAAAGCTTTCTTGCTTTTGATTATGTGATGAAAGTGAGTGAGAATAAGAAAACAAATGAGAGCAAAAATCCTACTTCATCCTCCTCATCTATCCTTTCCATTTAGATGAGGGTGTTCACTTCATATTATGAGTGTTAGCTTGTGTTAACGAAACTTCAAGGTAGATCATCTTTGTATCGAAGATCGGAAGCAAGACTGTATCTTTCTCTCCGTGGAACCTCTCGAGAGTCCGTAACACGATGATCGCAGTGAAGGGACTTCAACACGGAGCTTAAGAAGTGAAGGACCGGATCTACAAAGGTTGTAATCCCTCTCACTTAGTGTTAAAGTGTTTAACATGTTAGTTTTCGCCTAAACTCTAGTTTAAAGATCCGGATTTGGGTTGTTCGACAAGGCTAAATTTTAAATCGGGCATGGTTGATGCCTCGTAGAACCTTGTGCGCGTGCATAGCAACCCTACAGTGGTATCAGAGCCAAGCTAGAGCTTTAGGCGAAGTCTAGACGAAGTTTAAAGTCCGATCGAACCCGGAAACCCCGATGTTTATGTTAGTGTTTATGCCCTAGAAGGCCATTACTGTATCATACTAGCTTGTATATTACTTAATGGAAGCTTGGGATATTCACATGTATATAACAGTCTTGCTAAACATGGTAGTATGCTACTTGGTTTTTCTATCTTAATATGTGAGTGTACGTATTGATAGAGCTCTTAGGATCTTGCTTGTCTACCAGCGTTGTGATGGCAGTCACACTAGTGGGGGCTCGGTAGTCTACAAGCACATCCTTATTCAGGTCCCTGGTCGTTGGATTATCGAGACAGAGCATCGATACTCTGGAGTAGACTGGTGTGTACGCTTCTCATCCCAGTTGGGGAGATGGTCTGTCCCACAGCCGTCAGTACGTCGTACTAGAGATAGTATACAGGTGCTCGTTAGGTTACGGGTACACCGGACATGACTCACAGGGAACTGTTGGTTGGTTTGATACCAGTCGTCAGTAAACAGTTCCCAGGTGACATGAGTACAGCGTAGTCCGCAGACTTGACACTGCTACTTCGCCTCGAGTGTGTCCCACTGTTCTTAGATTGCTACCCTACCACGGCTCAAAGGAGTCGTGCAAACAGGTAGCAGTTGGGTGCAGTCCCGAGTACTTGGAGGCAGTGGCGGTTAGACAGGATTCGTCCCTCCCGGTATTGGGAGTAGATATCGTGCTGTGTCAGAGAGCCATTACGCAAAGTCCCTGGCCAGGGCAAGCGAGATTTGCTGGTAGGTTCCAGTAGTTTCTCAGGGTGTAATGGGCTTCCCTCCGACACGACTTATACCGCTATTAGGGGACTGACGCTTGCCGCCCCCCTAGGCCCGATATGCGATAGTCTTGGACGAACGGACCGGACTGTATGGAGATTGTCACATCAGACTCAGTAGGAGTTCGGATGGGTTTTCTCATCGGCCTTCTTATCGACAACTACCTGGGGACCGTTATGTACAGCTAGTGCCGCTTGCGGTCTGTGGTTAAACCCACTGCCAGCGTAGTAGTCGAGTCTCTAGAGTCCCACACAGAGAGTTTCCTACTCCAGGCGAAACGATATAGAGGTTGCATGGTTTTGCGACAAAGGGTTCGGACGCATACGTGCGTTTACGCGCGTACGACTTTCGGACAGTTTTTACCAGTCGGCTTTGGTTTAAGCCAGCTACTGGTATCCGGTTATTGGATTTTTTCAGTCTAAAGTTTTTCCGTATTTTTGCGGATTGGAGGGGCGTTCTCGTAATTGTACGAGAAGCTTCTAGAAGATGTGACTAAGGAGGTTAAGGTGACATAAGCTTTGGATAAGATTAGTGAGTCATGAGGGTGATTCATCATGGTCATTAATGCATCATAAATGCTTAATGACTCATGTTAATGAATCACCTCTTTTCATTTATGAAGCATGCTTATTCATTTCTATTATTGATTTATTCTATAATAAGAATGCTTCATAATATATTATGATACACTCTCTCTCTCATCTTATCATCTCATCTCACATTCTCTCTCCTCAAGCTCTCATCTTCAAGAGACTAATCCTTAATCCTCATGTGTTGAGATCAAAGGTTTAGTTAGACTTAAACATCCATTACCTTCACTCTATATCATCCTTTCTTCTTTGATTAGCAATCAAAGTAGATTAGTTACCTCAAGTTAGAGGTGTAGCTTGGTGTTTTGCTCTCGGGTGGATCTTCTACTACCTAGAGAAGGTCGAGGAGAATAAAGGAGGACACAAAGACGAAGGACTAGTTTCGATAGGTATAATCCCTAAGCATAGTAGTTTAGAATAACTATATGTTTGGTTAGTTATCGTTTAGCTTCGATTTAAGCGGTTAGTCGATGTTCGTTCTTTAAACTTGATCGTTTTTGAAAATTCCGCCTCCCCACAAGTACTGGGGTGTACTACATCGACTTACAGTGGTATCAGAGCCTCGCTAAACAATAAATAACTTAATTGCAAATTTGTATGAATTTCGAAAGGAAAAACGAAGCCGAAAAACCCTAATTCTGTCAAGTTTCTGTCGAAGTTAAAATGAAGTCCAAAAATTTTTCTGGTGTGTTCAGAGAGCTTGGCATGACACCTGTAGAACACCCAAGAAAAACAGTCGCCTGAATCGTCTAACTCGCCGCGGAACCGCGGCCTCAGCCTACTGAGTCGCCGCGCTTCCGCCGCCGAGTTGGCGAGTCAGGAGCCGATTTTTCTTCTGTAGCTTCTGTGTAATATTTGGGGTTTTCTGGAATATTTAATATTTGCTCAGGTTACTGTTTAACAGAGCAGATTTTGGAGCAATATTGATGTTGTTTAATCGATCGAAATTGTACAGTATTTGCATATTGGATTATATCTGTGATTGTTTAATGTGTTCGTAAACCTCCCCTAACTGCTAGTATGTCGGTTGGCAAGGGGTTGCACATTTCTGAAATGGTTATATCTGTTTGTGCATATAAACTGTATTGGACTGTTGTGGTGTATAGCCGGGGTTAGCAATGGGTTATTGATTAATTTATTTGTTGTAAATGTAATTTGTTGTAATATTATTTTTGCGGGGCACTTCCAGGTTGCTGTCGTAGCCACCGTTGTATTATTTCATTTTACTGTTTTTGCTCCTAGGATTGACCCAAGGTGGGGTACACAGACTACCGGGTGGGTAGTTTGCCGTACCCGTAGGGGTCGAGGGTGGGGTAACGGCTATTCATCACAACTGTGTAATCTGTCTTTTCTTGCAGGCTCAAAAGAAATACAGATTGCTTGCAAATCCAATATTGTTTATCTGTGTTCTGGAATGAATATCATTGCGTCAGACGAATGTAAAATATCTATATTTATGATAGCAATTTAGACGCCACTTATGTTTTACACCCGCGCTAGCCCAGCCCCCGCTCTGTCGTTAGTTAAGTAACCTAACGGGTGATGACGGGACCCCGTGGCGAATGCGGATGGCATAAGAGGACGTTGTATTTTCGTTGTTTTCTGCAATGATAGGTTAATGATGGGACGCATTATCTATAATGCAAAGAAAAATAAACCAAAGTTTTAATCGTTGGAACAATTTAAAAGAAACCACTCGGTTATCTTTAAAACAGATATTTTTAAATGCGGAGCTTTAACCACTCCTTTTAAAAGCTATCAGGTTCCTTCGGTTATATCAAGTTCACTACGTTCACGGTTTCGCCAAAACCAGTCGTAGCCCTCCGTCATTTCATCTGGGTATTCAGTAGTATTCAAGCTATGTATTTTGACCTAACGCCAAGGCATAGTGTTTGGTAGCTGCTGGATATTCATTTGTTGCATAGATAGATGAGTTAGTTTGGGACAGTCGTATTATCATTTTGGCCGAACGTCAAGGATATATACGGATGGGTTCAAATTGACAAGATAATGATGGGTAGAACTTGACATGTGACTTATGACATTTTGACCTAACGCCAAGGTCATAAGAGCATGGGGCAAAAACTAATATCGGGAATTTCTAAAGAAACTGAAATTTGCAAAGAGATGCATACCATTTTGAGTTTGATGAATGTTGGTAGCATTCCTTCAACATTATCATACGATGATATTTGGATCCCGATCCTACTGTGAGTATATGATACTTATCAGGATATTCGTCACTTAACGATCAATGCAATAAACCTAGTAGGTGTCCAGAAAAGTGTCAGCGGGGTTACGCCCCCAGAGAAAAGAGGTTATTTAATTAAGGAACTTCGCGAAAGCGTTGGAAAACCTCCCTCGAAGTACCGACACCAGCCTGGCTGAACGGTTAAGCAAGTATTGTACGGTGAGAATAGTCTTGACTAATTCTTCTTTTATGGTTTGAGGAAGGATTCGAGAAACAGTGGGAGCCATCCAGTTTAGATAAACTAAAAACCACTCTAAACTTGCAAGAGCATCATGCTAAAGAGTTTTCTTCTCTCTCTCCTAAATGCAGCGACCCTGAAAATGACTGGACTTAAGTTACTTTTAGAGAAAAATATACTGACAGGGCCAAACTATAAAGATTGGCTGCGGAATGTCAAAATGGCTTTGACCTATGACAAACTGGGGTACGTCCTCACCGCTACGGCACCTGCTGTCCCTGGTCCCAAATCCAGCAATGCGGATAAGGAAATCCGCAAAACCTGGGATTTAGATTGCGCGAGAGCCAAGTGCATCGTGCTTGCCTCGATGAACAATGAACATCAGAGGAGGCACGAGGATATGTCCCTAGATGGCATATTTCTCCATACAAAGGAACTTTATGGAGAGCAATCTCGTATAGCAAGATACGAGACCTCTAAGAACTTGTTTCGAGCAAGGTTGGCTGCCGGGTCATCGGTTGGTGAACATGTCCTACAGATGATCAGCTATATTGAAGAGCTCGCAGACCTTGGGACGACTTTGGATAATGAGCTCTATACAGACCTTATTCTCCAGTCCCTTCCTCACACCTACGCCCAGTTTATCCTGAACTTCAACCTTCAAAAAAAAGAAGTTGAACTTCCGGAACTCCTGAACATTTTAAGGAGTGCAGAGGGCACCTTGAAGACATCAAGGGAAACACCCGCTATGTTTGTTGGCGGTTCATCTTCTTCCGGGTCCAAGGCTAGGGCCAAAGGAAGGAAGAAGAAGGCCGCACCCAGACCTAGAGGAGGTGTTAGTAAGGTGGGAGGGAAGGGAAAGAAAAAGAAAGCAGTACCGATAGTTGGCCAGGATGAGTGCTTCCATTGTCACAGGAAAGGGCACTGGAAGAAGGATTGCAAGGCGTGGAACGCCAAGAACCAGGAACCGAAGCAAGCTGTGGCTTCGACTTCAGGTGTGTTTGTAATTGATAATTGTCTGTCGATCAACTCTACTTCCTGGGTATTGGATACCGGATCAGGATCTCATATTTGCAATTCATTGCAGGCACTGAGAAACCGTAGAGTGCTGAAGGAAGGTGATATGACCCTAAAGGTTGCTAACGGAGCTAGCGTGGGAGCTGCGTCCGTCGGGGAATATCACCTAGGATTGACGAGTGGACACATTTTGGTTTTACATAACTGTTATTTTGTACCCAGCTTAACGTGTAATATCATATCAGTTTCCTTGTTATCAAATAAAGGTTATGATTTCACGTTTGTAAGAGATGTTGTCAACATCCACCTTAATCATGGTTTGATTGGGTCCGGTACATTAAATAACGGAATATATGTTTTAAACCAACTCCAAATTTTCAATGTCCAGAACACACTAAAAAGAAAGTCTCCAGATTTAAATAAAGCTTTCTTATGGCATTATAGACTGGGTCACATCAATGAGAGAAGGTTGACTAAGTTGCATAGAGAAGGATATTTGGACTCGTTTGAATATCAATCTTATGACACTTGTCAATCTTGTCTCAAAGGAAAGATGACAAAGACTCCATTTACTGGACAAGGAGTAAGAGCGAGCGAGCTTTTAGGACTCATACACAGCGATGTATGTGGTCCAATGTCTACACATGCAAGAGGTGGTTTTTCCTACTTCATTACTTTCACGGATGATTACTCAAGATACGGATTCATTTATCTGATAAAACATAAATCCGAGGCTTTTGAGAAATTCCAAGAGTATAAGAATGAAGTAGAAAACCAAACCGGCAAAAGTATAAAGACACTTAGATCTGATCGAGGTGGTGAATACTTGAGTGCCGAGTTCCTAGGTTACCTAAAAGAGAAAGGAATTCTCTCTCAGCTTACTCCTCCGTACACTCCACAGCATAACGGTGTATCGGAGAGACGGAATCGAACCCTATTGGATATGGTACGATCCATGATGAGTAATGCTGAGTTACTGCGATCTTTCTGAGGACATGCGCTAGAATCAGCGGCATATCTTTTGAACATGGTACCTACCAAGACTGTGCCTACCACTCCATATCAGATGTGGAGTGGGAAGAAACCCCATCTACAGTATATAAAGATTTGGGGATGTCCAGCTTTTGTTAAAAAGCAGCATGTGGACAAGCTCGAGGCACGATCAGTAAAGTGTTTGTTTGTGGGATATCCAAAGCACTCCAGGGGATATCTATTCTATTACGCAGAGGAACAAAAGGTATTTGTTTCTCGTAATGCCCATTTTCTAGAACATCAGTTTTTAGAAAAGGAATCAAGTAGGAGCGAAATAGAACTGGAAGAAATTCCAGAACCACAAACTGCTACTGAAAGTTTGGTAGAACCGGAAGTTCAAGAAGAACAGGACATTCCCGCACCCCTCCGCAGGAGTAGTAGGCCGTCTCATCCGCCTGAGAGATACTACGGTTTTCTCATAGACGGGGATAGAGAGGATTGCATCATAGATGATGATGAACCTACTGACTTCCAGCAGGCCATCCAGAGCGGCGACTCGGTACGATGGCTAGATGCAATGCGAACCGAAATGGAGTCCATGTACACCAACAAAGTATGGACTTTGGACTTTGCTCCAGATGGGGTAAAACCCATAGGATGCAAATGGATCTTCAAGAAAAAGATTGGTGTAGATGGACAGGTGGAAACCTATAAGGCTAGACTTGTTGCAAAGGGTTTTCGTCAAAGACCTGGTTTGGACTATGACGAAACTTTTTCTCCAGTGGCTATGCTCAAATCCATTCGGGTCCTTCTTGCTATTGCTGCCTTCCATGATTATGAAATCTGGCAGATGGACGTAAAGACGGCTTTTCTGAATGGAAATTTAGAAGAGTGCGTCTATATGGATCAGCCAGAGGGTTTCAATCAGAGTGGGAGCAGCGGGAAAGTATGCAAGCTGCTTAAGTCTATTTATGGACTAAAGCAGGCATCGCGGAGTTGGAACATCTGTTTTGATGAGACAGTCAAAGAATATGACTTTATCAAAAATCCAGATGAACCGTGCATATATAGTAAAGTTATGGCCAGAAGTGTCGTATTCCTCGTCTTGTACGTGGATGACATTCTATTGATAGGAAATGACATTCCTATGCTACAATCTGTCAAAGGATTCTTGTCACACAGGTTCTCCATGAAAGACCTGGGTGATGCCTCTTACATTCTGGGGATCCGGATCTATCGTGATAGATCCAAGAGGATGTTGGGACTTTCGCAGTCCAGGTATATCGACACTATACTGAAAAGATTCAGTATGGAAGATTCTAAGCGCGGTAATCTACCGGCTTGTCACGGAATCACCCTCTCCAAAGAGATGTCTCCCAAGACTGATTTGGAAAGGGAACGCATGTCTATTATACCCTACGCTTCTGCGGTAGGCTCTATAATGTATGCGATGTTGTGTACCAGACCAGATGTAGCTTACGCACTAAGCGTGGTAAGCCGGTATCAGTAAGACCCAGGGGAGAAACACTGGATAGCAGTAAAGAACATTCTCAAGTACCTGAGGAGGACTAAGGAGATGTTCTTGGTTTACGGCGGAAAAGACCTCAGGTTGGAGGCCTTTGCTGATTCCGGCTTCCAGAGTGATAAGGACGATTCCAAGTCCATGTCGGGTTATGTCTTTACCCTCAATGGAGGGGCGGTGTGCTGGAAGAGCTCCAAGCAGGACACTGTTGCTGACTCGACGATGGAAGCGGAGTATATAGCTGCTTGCGATGCCGCAAAAGAAGCAGTCTGGATGAAGAAGTTCCTAACAGAACTTCAGGTTGTTCCTACCATAGTTGATCCAATACCTCTGTATTGCGACAACAACGGAGCTATAGCTTTAGCGAAGGAACCAAGGTCCCATCAGAAGTCCAGACACATCTTGAGGCGGTATCACCTGATCAGGGAGATCATTGATCGTCAGGAGATCGAGGTTCGGAGAGTTGCTTCAGAAGAGAACATTGCTGATCCATTCACGAAGGCCCTTCCTCAGATTCAGTTCGAGAGGCTACTCGAGATCATTGGTCTACGATATGCCAGTACATGGCCCTAGTGCAAGTGGGAGATTGTTAGTGTTTATGCCCTAGAAGGCCATTACTGTATCATACTAGCTTGTATATTACTTAATGGAAGCTTGGGATATTCACATGTATATAACAGTCTTGCTAAACATGGTAGTATGCTACTTGGTTTTTCTATCTTAATATGTGAGTGTACGTATTGATAGAGCTCTTAGGATCTTGCTTGTCTACCAGCGTTGTGATGGAAGTCACACTAGTGGGGGCTGGGTAGTCTACAAGCACATCCTTATTCAGGTCCCTGGTTGTTGGATTATCGAGACAGAGCATCGATACTCCGGAGTAGACTGGTGTGTACGCTTCTCATCCCAGTTGGGGAGATGGTCTGTCCCATAGCCGTCAGTACGTCGTACTAGAGATAGTATACAGGTGCTCGTTAGGTTACGGGTACACCGGACAGGACTCATAGGGAACTGTTGGTTGGTTTGATACCAGTCATCAGTAAACAGTTCCCAGGTGACATGAGTACAGCGTAGTCCGCAGACTTGACACTGCTACTTCGCCTCGAGTGTGTCCCACTGTTCTTAGATTGCTACCCAACCACGGCTCAAAGGAGTCGAGCAAACAGGTAGCAGTTGGGTGCAGTCCCGAGCACTTGGAGGCAGTGGCGGTTAGACAGGATTCATCCCTCCCGGTATTGGGAGTAGATATCGTGCTGTGTCAGAGAGCCATTATGCAAAGTCCCTGGCCAGGGCAAGCGAGATTTGCTGGTAGGTTCCAGTAGTTTCTCAGGGTGTAATGGGCTTCCCTCCGACACGACTTATACCGCTATTAGGGGACTGACGCTTGCCGCCCCCTAGGCCCGATATGCGATAGTCTTGGACGAACGGACCGGACTGTATGGAGATTGTCACATCAGACTCAGTAGGAGTTCGGATGGGTTTTCTCATCGGCCTTCTTATCGACAACTACCTGGGGACCGTTACGTACAGCTAGTGCCGCTTGCGGTCTGTGGTTAAACCCACTGCCAGCGTAGTAGTCGAGTCTCTAGAGTCCCACACAGAGAGTTTCCTACTCCAGGCGAAACGATATAGAGGTTGCATGGTTTTGCGACAAAGGGTTCGGACGCACACGTGCGTTTACGCGCGTACGACTTTCGGACAGTTTTTACCAGTCGGCTTTGGTTTAAGCCAGTTACTGGTATCCGGTTATTAGATTTTTTCAGTCTAAAGTTTTTCCGTATTTTTGCGGATTGGAGGGGCGTTCTCGTAATTGTACGAGAAGCTTCTAGAAGATGTGACTAAGGAGGTTAAGGTGACATAAGCTTTGGATAAGATTAGTGAGTCATGAGGGTGATTCATCATGGTCATTAATGCATCATAAATGCTTAATGACTCATGTTAATGAATCACCTCTTTTCATTTATGAAGCATGCTTATTCATTTCTATTATTGATTTATTCTATAATAAGAATGCTTCATAATATATTATGATACACTCTCTCTCTCATCTTATCATCTCATCTCACATTCTCTCTCCTCAAGCTCTCATCTTCAAGAGACTAATCCTTAATCCTCATGTGTTGAGATCAAAGGTTTAGTTAGACTTAAACATCCATTACCTTCACTCTATATCATCCTTTCTTCTTTGATTAGCAATCAAAGTAGATTAGTTACCTCAAGTTAGAGGTGTAGCTTGGTGTTTTGCTCTCGGGTGGATCGTCTACTACCTAGAGAAGGTCGAGGAGAACAAAGGAGGACACAAAGACGAAGGACTAGTTTCGATAGGTATAATCCCTAAGCATAGTAGTTTAGAATAACTATATGTTTGGTTAGTTATCGTTTAGCTTCGATTTAAGCGGTTAGTCGATATTCGTTCTTTAAACTTGATCGTTTTTGAAAATTCTGCCTCCCCACAAGTACTGGGGTCTACTACATCGACTTACAGTTTACCCTTCTCTGTACATTTTTCAAAAATGTGGTTTTTATGAATTAAAAATTCTCAGAAAAACAAGCACGAAAAACTAAGAATTACTGTGAAGTACGGTCCACTAAGTCGCTCACGTGACCGCGGAACCACGTCCAAACCATGGGTTTGGCGGCGGTTCCGCGGCCAAAATTTGGACTTAGTCCCTGATATTTCATATGTTTATTCTTAGGTCCTTTCTTGTCATTTTGTTCTGGAAATTTTTTAATTCTACTCAAGTGTTGATTTTGCTAGGGTTGTATTGGGGACTCGTTGATTCGATCAGATAATTTAACTTTGTTTAGTTTTGTCCGGATAATTTTTAGAAACTGGTAAAAAGTTCGAACGGATATCAATAACTCACTTTTTCCCCTGTCGGAAATTTTTTCAAAAGTTGGATTTTTTCTCGAGTTTAAGAACGTTCTAAGTCATGCAAGTAACGCGGTGGACCCTCTAGAAGTCAATAAACCTTAACTCGATTATGTGACCGTCTTGAACCGCCTCTAAACCTTAGGGTTTGTGGCAGTACGGCGTGCCACATGTGAGGCGTTGGCTTGACCCTTCTACGGCTGGACCATTGGTACTGTGGCATGTGATGGATGTTTTTAAACTGATCTCAAGTGTTGAGCTATTGGGGAAATCTTGGGTGTTTGATTATTCGATCGGAAAGTTTAATATTGTCTATTTATCTGGAATGTGATACAATAATTGGAATTCACAGGTAGTTATGAGATAACTAATTTGAATGTTATAAATTAGCACTTTAGTCTCAAATGATCGGTTGCCATGGAATTTTGATGCGATCAAAAGTCCGTCGCAATCACGTAATGTACGCGGATACTCGCCGGGTAAACTTAATAGACAGCCACGCTCCAAAGCCCCGACCAAGTGACTGTAGGAGAACCCCGTCGCCAAAAGCATCCGTTCGGGTGCTCGCGGCAGCGGTGTTCCGCCTTAGTGCACTTCGTCGACGGCATCCGGGGGTGCGGCCGTCTACTAAAGTTTGCGACGAGCATTCGATCAGAATGTCGGGAATCTTATTGAATTGCCCGACTTGATATTGAAAAGAGTTTTCGATAATGAGACTAAAATGCGGGGTTTATAATTGTTAAGGCATGCGATGTCTAAGGAATTCATTTGGTTAGGCATGCGATGTCTAAGAAGGTTGCGGATTCCAACTGTTGTAGTTTTACACTTTCTTTTCTGTGACCGTAAGCGTAGTATGTGGTGTATCGCCGGCTTCGTTGCTATACATCAACAACAATCGGGATATGCATACTTGCTTACGTTGATGATATGAGATATTATGTGTTGCTGTGATATGTTATATTGGATCGTCGGGTTCTGAATAGCCGGGGGTTTTATGTGAGATGAGAGTTTTTTCTTTTTCATTCATGTAATATTCATTTGTATGTAATATTCTTTTATTGGAGCACTTCCGGGATGAGGATGATGTCACCATTGTATATTATTTACTTTTCCGCATTAGGTAGACCAAAGGCGGGGAGCACAAGTAACCGGGTTCTTGGGTCCAGTGGGAGACCATCTCGAGGAGTCGAGACCGGGTCTCCTAACCCTAGAATTGGCAGTGTTGCTTGCCGCTCTCGTAGGGGTCTAGGGATGTGGGTTTTGCTATTCATCGCGACCGTGGAATCCGTGTTTTATACAGGCTCGTATTGAAAACACGGACGTCCTAGTATATCCAATATTTCATATATGTTCTTCTGCTACCATGTTCTGTGATGAGATCATATTACCGCCTGAGACGAATGTTTATATTATATATGTGAGATATATGTTATATTGCAGATTTCGTTTCAAATGTGATGCTTGTGAAGCATAATAAAATGAGACTTCATTAATGAGATTAATGAAACTAAAAGAAACCTAAAGATGTTGTAGAAACTTGTTTAAAAACTGGTAGCTCTAGTTCTTGCTTTGCATAGCGGTGTTCCTTGTAGAACATCCAGCACCTTATTCGATAAGGAAAGAGCCGAGATCCCTTCACCGGGAGTGACCTCTTTAGTGAAACTAGCAGATGCTACAAACTCGGTTTGTCTTTTGATTGCTTCTATGATTTTTGCTTTGCATAGTGATATTTGTGAAATATCCTGCACCTTATTCGATGAGGAAAGGGCCGACGATCCCTTCACCGGGAGTGACCCCTTTAGTAAAACTAGAAAAGCCTCAAAAACACTCCATTTAAAATCACTCGATTCTACAACGATATCAAGTTCTTTACGCTCATGGTTTTCTTAAAAACATGCGTAGCCCTCCGTCATTTCAGATAAGTACTATTTAGTATTCGTGCTGCGGTAGTTTGGCATGCGTCAAGGCGTAGTGTACGGTAGCTAAGTAGTGCTTATCTGCTAGCATACGATGCGATTGGATTAGAGTATTCGTACGGCGTTGTTTGGCATGCGTCAAGGGTCGTGCGGGTGGGTTTAATTCAATCAAGAAATTTACGGGTTGAACTTGACTAGCGGACTATGGGTTGTTTGGCATGCGTCAAGGTCATAGCACGCTAGGGGTAAAATATTATTGGGAATTTCAAGTGTTGAAATTTGCAATGATATTGCATACCTTCTATGAGATAGTTGGATCCCAATACCCGCTGCGAGTAAGAGTTACTCCTGGGAGAGTTTTACACATTACAATTAGCCGATCAAGTAGGTGTCTAGAAAGGTGTCAACGGGGTTACGCCCCTGGGAAAATGAGGTTTACTTTAATTAGGTTCGTGTGAAAGTACAGAGGACCTCCCTCAAAGTACCGACACTACCTGGCTGAAAGATTGGCGAACTTGCAGCGTGTAATTAATCCCGGCTAGTCTTTCCTTTTAGGGTTTGAAGGAAGATTTGACTAAAACAGTGGGAGACATCCTGATTAGATAAATTGATAACCAATCTAATCTTGTAAATGCGCACGCTGAATGTTTTCTTCTATCTCTCTCCAAGTAGCGACCATATCACGCCTTAATCAAGATAATAATACGGATATATTGACCGAACCCGCTTGTTATACTGCGCTAGGGAACGTTGGTCCCGCTCCAACTTATAATTGATTATAAGACAGAGCAGGAAATTAGGGAATACCAGATTTCCCGTGCCGCCCAAACGAAGAAAGTGCATGCTGATGCATCTTCTTCGGGTGTGTTCATTACAGAGAAATGTTTCTCAATGTCCTTTACGTCCTGGGTATTTGATACCGGATCAGGATCCCACATATGTAATTTGTTACATGGGCTACAGATAGGTAGAGAACTGAGAACAGGTGATAAGTTTCATAAGACAGAAAACGGTGCAAGTGTTGCAGCCAAGTCTGTTGGTCACTATCACCATGTATTACCAGAATACATTGATTCTGAATGAATGTTATTAGATACCGAACCTGATATACAACATCATATCAGTCTCTTTATTAGTAAAGAAAGGATATAATTTTGTATTGTTGGATAATGTTTTGAACATTTCCTATATCAAGAGTTGATCGGTTCAGGCACGTTATCTAAAAGCATTGACGTTCTAAATAAAACTACAGTTCTTAGTATACAGAACACACACGAGAGGAAGAGTTCAGAAATGAACGAATCCTTCTTGAGGCATTGTAGACTAGGTCATATCAATGTGACCCGACTAGCTAAGTTACATTTAGATGCATATTTAAATCTGTTTGAATTTACATCTTGTGAAACTTGCCGGTCATGTCACAAAGATAAGATGATCATAGCTCTGTTTATTGGAAACAGAGAAAGAGTTAGTGAACTCTTGGGATTGATACATGCTGATGTATGAAAGTCTCCTGTCTACACATGCCAAGACCGGTTCTTTGTACTTCATTACATTCTCTGATGATCTCTCAAGATTCAGACATATGTTCCTGTTGAAACAAAAGTCCGAACATTTTGAGATATTCACAGAATGTAAGTTAGAACTAGAGAACCAAAATACGGGTACAAGTATTATGTCCTTTGATGAGATCAAGGAGGAGAATACTTGAGCACGGAATTCCTGGACTATTCTAAAGGAGAATGAGATTCTCTCTCAGCATTACTCTTCCGAATACACCACAGCACCTCGGTGTATCGGGGTGGAGCAATTGCACCCTATATGATATGGTGTTCTCTATGATGAGTACTACTGAGTTTCCTATTTCCTTTTGGGTGTTATACGCTTGAGAAGCTGCATACCTATTGAATAGGGTTCAAATCAAATCAGTTGCCTACCACTTCATATGTGATATGGAAAGGGAAGAGCCTGTTGGATATAGTGCCCTCAAAGTCAATTATTGGATCGCAGGCACGTGATTGAAATGATTGCGGAGGACCTATACCGGTAGGACAGTCTTACTCGAGATGATAGTATGCTATCTGGTTTTCCTTTTTCAGTCGTGTACAGTTTCAGGTGACTGATCACTGTTACACTTTGATAGAGCCCTTAGGATCTTGCTTTACTACCTACAGTATGATGGCGATCATATACATGAGAGTTGGGTGGTTTATACGCATATCCTTAATTGTGGTCCCTAGTCGTGGGAGTTTCGAGACAGGGCATCGATACTCCGGAGTAGACTAGTGTATACAGTCGAGACCCTGACGAGGGGGCGGTGACCGGTCTCACAAGCAACTAGGGTCAGTTGGATCACCTAAGATGTACACAGGTGCTCATTGGGTTACGAGTACACCGGACAGGACTCGCCGGGAATCTGCTAGTTGGTATTATACTTATCGTCAGATAGCAGTTCCCTGGTGACATGTGTACAGGTTAGTTCATCGACCTGAGGTCGTCATTTGTCTCGTGTGAGTTCCCACTGTGCTTTGATTTCTACCCTACCACGGCTCAAAGGAGTCGTGCAAATAGGTAGTTTTTGGGTACAGTCCCGAGCCACATGGAGGCACGTGAGCGGATCGGCAGGGGATTCGTCTCTCCCAGTATTGGGGGTGAGATCGTGCAGTGTCTAGGAGAGCCATTACACAAAGCCCACGGCCATGGCAGGAGATTTACTGGTAGGTACACCAGTAGTATCTCAGGGTGTTATTGGGCTACACTCCGACACGACTTATACTGCTTTTGGGGGTCTGGCATTGCCAGCCCCCTAGGCAGATATGCGATACTCATAGACGAACGGACCAGACTATATATACATTGTCACTGTTAGGCTCGGTAGGGTTTCCGGATGAGTTCGCCCATCGGCCTCCCTTAAGGTCAGTCTATGGGCAGCCGTTACGCACAGCTAGTGCCGCTGACGGTTTGTGGTTAAACCCACTGCCAGGGTACTGACGAGTCATTAGAGTCCCCCACAGACAGTTTCCCAAGTTCGGGCGAAACGTTGTAGAGGCCGTATGGTTTTATGGCAAGGTTCGGAAAATACACGTGCGTTTACGCACGTGTCATTTTTCGGGCAGATAATACTGGTGGGCTTTGGTTTAAGCCGGATCCGAGTATTATACAGAGTAGATATAATATATTTTTCTCAGTTGCATTTGTATTCGGTCGTAATACAAATGCGGGTATATTTATACAGTTACGGGGTTATCCTGAAATTCGTTTTGGGATCGCTTTTGGAAGTTGCCAGTTTTCAGTTTTCTATCAGCCGTCTTTTAACATTCGGTTAAAGACGGATTTATCTTTTCTTGGATGAGAGTGAGTCATGCTTCTAGAAGGTTCTAGAAGTGGTGATTAGGCTTATGACTCATATGTTGCATTAATGGTTTTGGTGACAAGGATTGGTGATTCATTAGTTTCATTTATTGTGTTCATACTTTGTGTTCACACTAGATATTTCTCTTATTGTCACCCCCCCTCTCCTACACTCACCCCCCACCTCCTTATATATGGCCGGCCTCCTCCTCTCTCTCATACACTTGATTGATTCATTTGGTTAAAAGATTATGATAGTTTTGGGGTGTATGGAAATTTCATAGCTCATTTCATTCCATCACCCGAATTAATTGGCAACTTCATTAACCGATCGTCCACGGCTTTGGATGAAGTGAGACAAAGTATTCTACTCATTCTCTACATCAATCTTGGTCGTCTCTTTTAGCAAACTTGACGACCGAGTTGCCTCGAGTCAGAGGCGGGAGCCCGTTTAAAGATCCGTTGACGTGGTGCCACCTGGATGAGGATATCGGAGATCGATGAGATCGGAGCAGCCGCAACGAAGCGTGGGATGATGGTTAAAGAACGAAGGACTCAGATCGTTCGGTATAACCCTTCTACCCTTTTTGTAGTTTGTTAGTTTAGCAATAATGGAAGATCCGGGTTATAGTATACGATAGCGCCAGTTAAAAAGTTTTTGTTCCGCATTTGGCGTCTATAGACGGCTGGGGCGCTACCGTAGACTTACAGTGGTTTCAGAGCCTCACCATTTTGCTTTACTAACTTGTGCTAACGCGTTTAAAACATCGATCGGACCGAATATCAAAAACTACAATTTTTCCATTCACAGTTTCTGTCGATTTTAAATCAAGTCCTAAAATTATTTTACATATCACAGAAATCTGTGCAGGGTTTTCCAAGCACGTGGTGCAAATTTGAGCACGTGACTCAACAGGAGCGCCGTGGAATCGCGGTCAAACCTTGGGTTTGACCGCGCATCCGCGGCCGTTATGTTGAATCATTGACCCAAATTTGTACAGTAGCTTCTCTGTTGGAATTTGAGGTTTTTGGTATATATCTTTTGGGCCCAGATTTTGTTACTGTGCAGCATATGTTCGTGGGGCCCACTTCGTGATATTTAGTCGATCGAAATTTAAACATGTTAGTTTACAGTACTTACAATATATCTCCGACCGGGAATGTCATTTGATCGGTAAACCGCGTCTGATTGCTATAGTTCTTTTAGACGGGTTTGCGAACGTGACATTCGCGTTGATGTTCTGTGTTGTGCTGTGATATTGCGGATTTGTCGTGGTGGATAGCAGTGTACAATGGTAGTGCAGTTTGTATTTATTTATACATTTGATATTGCGGGCGAGCGTCCAACATGTGGACTGCCGTCACTGCCTGTTGTATAATATTCTTTTGGGGCACGACCGGGTTGAGGTCGATGTACCCGTTGTACATATTTTTCATTTCTGTACTAGGTTTTACCCCGCGACGGAGTGCACGGATAGCCGGGTTCTAGAGGGCAACGGGTCCGCATCTCATGGCTTTGAGAGGCAGAGGGGCCTCACTCTAAAATTGGCAGACTATTCGCCGCACTCGTAGGGCGTACAGGTTGACCCAAGGAGGGGTGCTCAAGCTACCGGATTCCGTGAAGTGCAGGATGGTCCATTCACTTTGTTGTAGGGGGCTGCCTCGCTTCAGGTTTTGGCGGGTAACTTGCCGCACCCGTAGGGGTCTAGGTTTCATTGCACAGGCTATCCACATGACAGGGGAACGTCGGGTTTCAGCAGCGGCTCTGTGAAACTCGGGGATCCCAGATTATCTGTATTGTTCTGTGATGCTTATTACTTTTTTGTAATGTTGCATATTATCACGCCTGGAGCAATTATTGTATATTGGTTTATATACTATTAGATGTTGTATATGTTTAACACCCGCGCTAGTTCAGTCCTCGCTCTGTCGTTAGTTAAGTAACCTAACGGGTGATGACGGGACCCAGTGACGAATGCGGATGGCATATACGTACATTTTATTTTTCTTCTCTGGCGTGATTGATTGATGGGACTGCGCTGATTCTGATCAATGCAAAGGAAAACAAACCTGTTTGGAGTTGTTGGAACAATTTTAAAAATTATTATTACAAAGACGTTTCCTTTTGTTTTGCATAGCGGTATTTGGTTGGAATATCCTGCACGTCATTCGACAAGGCAAGGGCCGATATCCCTTCACCGGGAATGACCCCTTGGGCAGAAGTTTGCGTCGGGGTAATAACTTCACTATAGTCGATTACAAGTTGCTTTGCATCGCGGTATTCAGTGGAATATCCTGCACCTCATTCCACGAGGAAAGAGCCGAGATCCCTTCACCGGGAGTGACCTCTTTAGCAAAAGGTTTTCGCCACTATATTTTTATAAAAAGCTATCAGGTTCCTTCAGCAATATCAAGTTCACTACGTTAAAGATTTTTCGCCAAAAACCAGCCGTAGCCTTCCGTCATTTCTTTTGGGTATTCAGTAGTATTCAAGCTATGCATTTTAGCCAAAGTTAAGGCATAGTGTTTGGTAGCTGCAGGGTATTCATTTGTTGCATAGATAGATGAGTTGGTTTGGGACAGTCGTTCTGCCGATTGGCCAAAGTCAGGGGCATGTGCGGGTGGGTTCAAATTAACAAGATAGTGATGGGTAGAACTTGGCATGTGACTTATGACATTTTGACCAAAGCCAAGGTCATAAGAGCATGGGGCAAAAATCATATCGGGAGTTTCTAAAGAAACTGAAACTTGCCAAGTATGCGCATACCTTCTGGAGTGTGATAACGTGAGTGGATTCTGTCAGGTTATCATGCGATGAGAGTTGGATCCCGATTCCCACTGATGAGTTGGTTTACTCTTCGGGTGATCCCGATTGATTCTTCTTTTAGGTTTGGAGGAGAATTTGACAGTACAGTGGGAGGTTTCCTGATTAGATAAAGTGATAACCATTCTGATCTAGGTTAGAGTGCATGCAGAGTGTTTCTTTTCTCTCTCTCTCTGGCAGCGACCATTGACCGACCCTAGACTATGACTCAGTGACCAAGTTAACCGAACCTTCTTAAAATACTGGCTTTTGGATTGTCCGAGTTGCATAAGTCATTGCCACTCCTTCTTTTACCCTTTGCATTTCTCAGAACACCCGTTTTACTACGGACATCCACTTCCATTGGATAGATCCATCGTATGGTTATATACGAACTCGAAGGGACTTCTTCGAGGATGGATCCAGGTTCAGGAGAAAAAGAATGGGTTTATTCAGTTGTCTTTTATTATCACCTTCTCTCAGGTTGCGAGGGCTCCTTGGTTTAGGAGAGTACACCTATTACGCTTATTGGATAGTCTTCTTCCAAACCATAGGCAGGTGCCGAAAGGTAGGGAATGAAGAAAACCAATTAGCCTAAGTAGGGTGTGCAGAAGGAAAAAACTAAAGACAAAATAAAGGGATTAGAAAGAGGGCAAAGTAAATTGCGACTGTTATCATTCACGACCAAACCGCGTACTTCATCGCCACTCCTATTTCACCTTTAAAAGAATAAGGTATTATTCAGTTGTCTTTTATCATCACCTTCTCTCAAGTTGCGAGTACTCCTTGGTTTAGGAGGGTACACCTATTATTCTTACTGGATAGTCTTCTTCCAAACCATAGGCTGGTGCCAAACGGTAGGGAAGGAAGAAAACCATTTAGCCTAACGATGGTGTACAGAAGGTAATGACTAAAGAAAAATAAAGGGATTTGGAGAGATGGCAAAGAATAATACGGTTACAGTCTTGAATTGGATTATGGAAGAGGCATTACTAGGAATACCAGGATACCCCTACGAAACATTTTCATGTTTCAGTGCATTGTTAAAGCAAAACTGTTTTCCCGATTAGATACTTACTCTAGGGTATGTATTTACCAGGTTTCATTCTCATATCTGTATGGTTTTACAGATGATGAGTGGGGGTAAGTTATTGGGAATTAGGTAATTATCCTCATTATATCGGAATTCGTTGTAATTGGTGATATTTGAGGAAATCGCCTGGATACAGTTTTCAACCTACGACGCACAGGTTTTGAGTTATTCAACTCAGGGGACTTATACAGAGTATTGTATGTTATCCAGTGTCCATCAGGACAAAGGGGTAGGTCCTCGTACTATGTTCTGTTTACTTATGACTTCTCTAGTTTTTAGACAAGTGTTTCGTAGAAATACAAAGGTCTAAGTTTTGAGAAGTTGTGGGTATAAGAATAAAGTAGAGAACCAGGTGTCACAAGTATCGGGATTCTTCAAAGAGATCGAAGATGTAGATTCTTGTGATTGGTATTCTGTTGATAGTAATGGTTTTGAGAAACTTATTTCTCTATCAGGTTACTCATAATTGGATGGATTCCTAAGTTGAGTAATACTGATTAGCCTCTTTCTATTAAGTTGATATGCACTGGAGATAGTTGCATGATTGAATATGGTTCCAATTAAATAAATGCCAAAGTTTCTATATTGGATATAGAATGGTTCATATCTTAACGATGTTAAGGTACGGGGAATTGTCCGGCTTATGCCTAAAACCAGACTCTGGATAACTCAGGGCACGTTTCTGTAATGGTTGTTTGTGGGTTGACCCTGGCTATGACGAGGGTTGACTTTTTACCATCTGGCAGATCAATAGTGATATTGTTCTTGACTCGCCACAGTTTTAGTAAAATGGATTTTTTCAGAAAACAGTAGTGTGAGTATGGTAGAACTGGAAGTGATTCCAGAACCGTAAACGATTACGGAAAATTTAATAGGACCTATATATTCAATCAGGTTTGACATTCTATTAGCCACTCCGCAGATATGGTAGGTAACCTCAGACACCCGAGAGGTACTTCGGTAGCCTCAAGGACGGTGACAGGAAGGTTCTTATCTACTCAGACTTGACACTACTGTTGTTCCAGGCTATGAGACCCGGTAGGAGGGTTGTTGTGGTCAGTGGGAGCAGCGGAAGCATAGTGGGCAAGTAGCTTATGTCTATTTATAGACTAGAGCAGTTATAGCGGAGATAGATCATCTAGTTTTGATGTGACAGTCATTGGTTTGACTTCATCAGAATAGAGGATGGATCTGTTAAGAAGGTAGTAGGGTGTGATGTCATGGTATTTGGATGACATACACAGAGTAGGAAGTAAAATTCCTATACAACGATCGATTGTACTGTGGTCGTCACACAGTTGTTTCTCCAGAAAGTATATGGATATAATATATGACATTCTGGTTTCTAGATCTATGGTTTTAGATCTAGATTTGGGTAGTTTCCCAATGTGGGTACTTTGACAGTATTCTGATAGTTTTTAGAATTGATGACTCCTGGCAAGGTGGTGAACCTGCAGGTGATGGAGTCACCCTCTCTAAAGGTGTCTTAAAGACTAAAGGGGAGAGGGATGTGCATGATTGGCAGATCACTTGCTTAGGCAATTGAGTCAATCATGGGATGTCAAGTACCACACCAGATGTTGTTTTTGCACTAGATGCAATAAGTTTGTATTAATCCAATCCTGGAGAAACATAAGGAAGCAGTTTTAGAACATAAGTGGATGTTCTACGGATTTGATGACGGCAGCCTCCTTCGGGAGACGGTTATCATTCCAGGCTTCAAAGGTGACATGGATGACAGAGAGATTGTCAGAGTTATAGTTTTCCCTCTGACGAGGGACAGTATTATGGACAAGTGGTCCAAGAGGATTCTGTGGGTGGCATGGTGCATGATACTGATTAGGTTCAGTGATCGGTACAGTCTAAGAAGTTTGGATTTGGAGTTCATTTATGAACTAGGTCCCATCAGATATCCAGACATATTCTAAGACGGGTATTACTCAATTCGGGAGATGGCTTTCTCCGCGAACTTAAGATTAAGAGAGATATAGAAAGAAACATCAGGGCGGATCCACTCACTGAGGCTATTTCTCGAACACAATAGTTTTACGAACGAGCTTTGTGAAACTGATTAGTAGAGGAGTTGGGTGTTCGGTTTCACACGGGCTGTGAGTAGTCGACATCACAATAATTAACCATAAGTGCAAGTGGGAGATTGTTGGATATAGTGCCCTCAAAGTCAATTATTGGATCACAGGCACGTGATTGCAATGATTGCGGAGGACCTATACCGGTAGGACTGTCTTACTCGAGATGATAGTATGCTATCTGGTTTGCCTTTATGAGTCGTGTACAGTTTCAGGTGACTGATCACTGTTACACTTTGATAGAGCCCTTAGGATCTTGCTTTACTACCTACAGTATGATGGCGATCATATACGTGAGAGTTGGGTGGTTTATACGCATATCCTTAATTGTGGTCCCTAGTCGTGGAAGTTTCGAGACAGGGCATCGATACTCCGGAGTAGACTAATGTATACAGTCGAGACCCCAACGAGGGGCGGTGGCCGGTCTCACAAGCCACTGGTGTCAGTTGGATCACCAAAGATGTATACAGGTGCTCATTGGGTTATGAGTACTCCGGACAGGACTCGCCGGGAATCTGCTAGTTGGTATTATACTTATCGTCAGATAGCAGTTCCCTGGTGACATGTGTACAGGTTAGTTCATCGACCTGAGGTCATCATTTGTCTCGTGTGAGTTCCCACTGTGCTTTGATTTCTACCCTACCACGGCTCAAAGGAGTCATGCAAACAGGTAGTTTTTGGGTACAGTCCCGAGCCACATGGAGGCATGTGAGCGGATCGACAGGGGATTCGTCTCTCCCAGTATTGGGGGTGAGATCGTGCAGTGTCTAGGAGAGCCATTACGCAAAGCCCACGGCCGTGGCAGGAGATTTACTGGTAGGTACTCCAGTAGTATCTCAGGGTGTTATTGGGCTACACTCCGACACGACTTATACTGCTTTTGGAGGTCTGACGTTGCCAGCCCGCTAGGCAGATATGCGATACTCATAGACGAACGGACCGGACTGTATATACATTGTCACTGTTAGGCTCAGTAGGGTTTCCGGATGAGTTCGCTCATCGGCCTCCCTTGAGGTCAGTCCATGGGCAGCCGTTACGCACAGCTAGTGCCGCTGACGGTTTGTGGTTAAACCCACTGCCAGGGTACTGACGAGTCATTAGAGTACCCCACAGACAGTTTCCCAAGTTCGGGTGAAACGTTGTAGAGGCCGTATGGTTTTATGGCAGGGTTCGGAAAATACACGTGCGTTTACGCACGTGTCATTTTTTGGGCAGATAATACTGGTGGGCTTTGGTTTAAGCCGGATCCGAGTATTATACAGAGTAGATATAATATCTTTGTCTCAGTTGCATTTGTATTTGGTCGTAATACAAATACGGGTATATTTATACAGTTACGGGGTTATCCTGAAATTCGTTTCGGGATCGCTTTTGGAAGTTGCCAGTTTCCAGTTTTCTATCAGCCGTCTTTTAATATTCGGTTAAAGACGGATGTATCTTTTCTTGGATGAGAGTGAGTCATGCTTCTAGAAGGTTCTAGAAGTGGTGATTAGGCTTATGACTCATATGTTGCATTAATGGTTTTGGTGACAAGGATTGGTGATTCATTAGTTTCATTTATTGTGTTCATACTTTGTGTTCACACTAGATATTTCTCTTATTGTCACCTTCCCCTCTCCTACACTCACCCCCTCACCTCCTTATATGTGGTCGGCCCCCTCCTCTCTCTCATACACTTAATTGATTCATTTGGTTAAAAGATTATGATAGTTTTGGGGTGTATGGAAATTTCATAGCTCATTTCATTCCATCACCCGAATTAATTGGCAACTTCATTAACCGATCGTCCACGGCTTTGGACGAAGTGAGACAAAGTATTCTACTCATTCTCTACATCAATCTTTTAGGTAGATTCGAGGAAATGGGCGAAGGGTTCGAGCTTTGGGGAAAACGGAGAATAGGCTCGGATGAAGGTGGGAGACTAGACGAATTAGGGGAAGAAGAAGAAGCTGGGGTATCATTGGTGTCACTAACATCATCACATTGCTCACCCACTCGGTTATTCAGCACTTTTCCCGATCTCAACGTAGTAACGACACCCACATTATAACTTTATGAGTGGCCAGGATTAGGTATGGGTTGAAATGGGAGTTTCCCTTTCTCTCTTGCACTCATTGCGGCATTCAACTGTGCAAGTTGGTTTTCTATTGATTTAATACTCTCGCCATGGGAGGCGGAGTCTTTCTGTATGGTATCAATAGAAGACTTCATCTCAGCCGACAATTGCATGTAATGTTTCATGAACAAATCCAAAGTTTGTACAAGTGAAGAGTTTTCAGTACCGGCCACTTGTGGTGTAGAAGTGTTGGCCGGATTTTGGAAATTTTATGACTGAAAGGGGGGCTGATTCTATGGTTGTGGTTGCTGTGGAGGAGGTCTTTGAAAATTGCTTTGTTGGTTTTGGTTCCAAGCAAAGTTAGGATGATTCCTCCATCCTTGATTGTACGTGGAAGATTAAGGATTGTTTCTAGGTCGCTGCTGAAAAGCAGCATTAGTTTGAAACGATGCATTCATAGGACATTCTTCCATTAAGTGTGAAGGATCCGAACAGCAACCACAGACGGTCTTAGGAAGCGTGACCTGATTTAGGGAGAATGATGAGAATTTGTTCTCAATAGCGTCGAGTTTCTTCTGTATTGCTGCCATTTCGGCTTTTACTGCGATAGAAACATCGAGCTGGTGAATACCTCGCTTAGTTGAAGGCGGTCTTACGCTTTCCCACTGCAAAGTGTTTTCTGCGAGATCTTCCAGATATTTCCATGCTTCACCGTCATCTTTAGACATGAAATTGCATTGACACAATGTTTCAAGCATCTGCTTTGTCGCTGGATTAATGCCCTCATATATAATCCGACATAAATCCCATCTTTGTATTCCATGATGAGGACATTGGACAAGCAGATCCTTGAAACGTTCAAAGCACTTCCAAAATGGTTCATTGGGAAGCTGGGTGAACTGGTTGATCTCGCTCCTAATATGGGCAGTCTTATGGTTTGGGTAAAACTTCTTAAGAAATGCTATGACGAATTCATCCCAATTAGTGATAGATTGTGCGGCAGTATTATAAAGCCATGTTTCGAAAAAGTGTGTTTGTAGTGTAACCGCAATCAGAACGGTGTCGCGTGTAGCTAGACCGAGGTGAGTACGGGTCGTCCTCAGGGAAACGTTGAATCTTTTACTCTTACTTTAGATGTGTTGAGAAAGAGAGGAGGGATAAAGAATTTTGAAGAATGGTTTCTAGATCTACGTTAAGCAAGAATGCAAAAATATAGATCTAGATTATTTTAGGGATGTAGTTAATATAATAAGGGGGCTTGTAGGGTTCGTTAGGATTTAGTAGTCATGGACGACTAATTAAAAGTTACCCTTTTTATCCTTTAATAGATTTAAAACTAGAACGACGGTGATGCGTGTAGATTAGGTTTTCTGGAGGGAAAAGGAATCCCACTCTTAACCCTTATCTCGACACGGAACTCCGTTCATATCTAGCCTTTACCAAAACAATCATTAATCTAATCTCTAATCGTGGTCGGAACTAACAAAGAATTGTTAGTGCGCCCGATTAGGATGTTAATGATTCTTTTGATAAAGTTCATAGACTTTATAGGACTTAAAAAGGGTTTAGGGATGTTCATCATCCATTAGCCTACCCTAATCCTACGAACCCTAATAAGGGGAGAATTACTCGCGCATGTTGGGAGAAAAAGAGATGGAGAGAAAATGCATAATTAAACTACGAAGAAATAGAATAAGAAAAAAGAACTATATTTATTAATCAACAATATTCATTACACTTTGATCCTTAGAAAATGATTACAAAGACTAGCTTGCTTCTCGATCTCTTCTAAGGAGGTAGACAAACAGTTAATGATCAGCCTGGATGCGTGAGCCGTCTTGGACTTCGTGATCGTGTCGGCTTGATGATTTTTCCAAGAGGCTCTCGGTCCTTATTTATAGTCACAGAGCCAAAACCCTAGTTTCCTAATATGGAAACTAGTTGTTAGGATCCTAACCACCACAATCCCATATCTCAACTCTTCAAATCCGCGGCGGAACCGCGGCCATTAGATAGGTTTGGCCGCGGATCCGCCCCCTTTTGGTGAGATCATGGCCTCTAATTTTTGTAGCTTCATATCTGTAACACTTGGTAATGTTTTGAGTATGTAGACTTTGAAAATCTTTTCAACATTTCTACAAGAATTAGTTTCTTGAATATCTTTGGTAGATTTGATTTGCAAACTTTGATTTCCTTGATTTCAACCCTGAAAATTCTGCACCATAACTCAACAAACAATATTAGTAGAGTTTGTTTTATTGAGATATTAACTTAACCATTAAGAATTGGTCAAAGGTATTAATAAGGTAAGCATATTTAAATGGGCCAAATGTTACATGGATATTATATGCTTACTTTTTCCTACAAAATGTTATTTATAATATATAAACACATGAAAATAGTATTTTTACAGATAAACCCTCATATGTATCGTATATTATAATAAACACCTTTTATTATATAGAAATAGTAGGAAAAATGTCATATTAAACATGCAGTTTTATCAACTGAACAAGCAACCAGATAGCATACTATCATGTCGAGCAAGAAAGTCCTCTCTATATATGTAAGTCTACGCTAGCACCCCGGCAGTCTACAGACGCCAAATGCGGAACAAAAACTTTTAAACTTGGCGCTATCGTATACTTTAACCCGGATCTGCCATTATTGCTAAACTAACAAACTGTAAAGAGTGTAGGAATGTTATACCGAACGATCCGAGTCCTTCGTTCTTCAACCATCATCCCACGCTCCGTTGCGGCTGCTCCGATCTCGTCGATCTCCGATCTCCTCGTCGAGGTGGCACCACATGATCGGTTCTTTAAACGGGCTCCCGCCTCTGACTCGAGGCAACTCGATCGTCAAGTTTGCCAAAAGAGACGACCAAGAATGATGTAGAGAATGAGTAGATGACTTTGTCTCACTTCGTCCAAATCCGTGGACGATCGGTTAATGAAGTTGCCGTAGAAATCGGGTGATGGAATGAAATGAACTGTGAATTCCATACACCCCAAAACTATCATATCTTTTCTAACCGAATGAAAAATCAAGTGAGAGTGTGTGTATGAGGAGAGAGAGGGGGCCGGCCTCATATAGGAAGAGGGGGGTGACCGTAGGAGAGGGGGGTGACCACAAGCAAAAGATATTATCATAACCATTAAGAAAGAATGAATCATTAAAATGAACCAATAAGAACAAACCTAGTCATCTTTGCATTAATGACACCATTAATGCAACCAATGAAAACTTAACACCAATTAATCCTAGTCACCTCATCTAGAACCTTCTAGAAGCTTCTAGAAGCATGACTCATCTCAACTGAAGAAAAGATAAATCCGTCTTTAACCGAATGTTAAAAGACGGCTGATAGAAAACTGGAAACTGGCAACTTCCAAAAGTGATCCTGAAACGACTTTCAGGACAACCCCGAAACTGTATAAAAATACCCGCATTTGTATTACGACCGAATACAAATGCAACTGAGACAAAGATATTATACCTACTCAATATAATACTCGGATCCGGCTTAAACCAAAGCCGACCAGTATCATCTGCCCGAAAACTGACACGTGCGTAAACGCACGTGCATTTTCCGAACCCTGCCATAAAACCATACGGCCTCTACAACGTTTCGCCCGAACTTGGGAAACTGTCTGTGGGGGACTCTAATGACTCGTCAGTACCCTGGCAGTGGGTTTAACCACAAACCGTCAGCGGCACTAGCTATGCATAACGGCTGCCCATGGACTGACCTCAAGGGAGACCGATGAGCGCACTCATCCGGAAAACCCTACTGAGCCTAACAGTGACAATGTATATACAGTCCGGTCCGTTCGTCAATGAGTATCGCATATCCGCCTAGGGGGCTAGTAACGTCAGACCCCCAATAGCAGTATAAGTCGTGTCGGAGTGAAGCCCAAATACACCCTGAGATACTACTGGAGTACCTACCAGTAAATCTCCTACCATGGCCATGGATTTGTGTAATGGCTCTCCTAGACACAGCACGACCTTGCCCCCAATACCGGGAGAGACGAATCCCCTGCCGATCCGCTCACGTGCCTCCATATGGCTCGGGACTGTACCCAAAAGCTACCTGTTTGCACGACTCCTTTGAGCCGTGGTAGGGTAGAAATCAAAGCACAGTGGGAACTCACACGAGACAAATGACGACCTCAGGTCGATGAACTAACCTGTACACATGTCACCTGAACATGTACACGACTGATAAAGGCAAGCCAGATAGCATACTATCATTTCGAGTAAGACTGTCCTATCGGGATAGGTCCTCCGCAATCATTGCAATCACGTACCTGCGATCCAATAATTGACTATGAGGGCACTATCTCCAACAATCTCCCACTTGCACTCAAGTCTAATATTGCGATGTCGACTACTCACAGCCCGTGTGAAACCGAACATCCAACTCCTCTACTAATCAGTTTCACAAAGCCCGTTTGTAAAACTATTGTGTTCGAGAAATAGCCTCGGTGAGTGGATCCGCCTAGAAGTTTCTTTCTGTATCTCTCATAATCTCAAGTTCGCGGAGAAAACCATCTTCCGAATTGAGTAGTACCTGTCTTAGAATATGTCTGGATATCTGATGGGACCTTAGTTCATAAATGAACTCCATATCCAAACTTCTTAGACTGTATGGATCACTGAACCTAATCAGTATCCGGCACCATGCCACCCACAGTATCCTCTGGAACCACCTGTCCATAATACTGTCCCTCGTCAGAGGGAAAACTAAAACTCTGACAATCACTCTGTCATCGATGTCACCTTTGAAGCCTGGAATGATAACCGTCTCCCGAAAGAGGCTGCCGTTATCAAATCCGTAGAACATGTACTAATGTTCTAAAACTGCTTCCTTATGTTTCTCCAGAATTGGATTAATACAAACTTATTGCATCTAGTGCAAAAACAACATCTGGTGTGGTACTTGATATCTCATGATTGACTCAATTGCCTAAGCAAGTGATCTGCCAATCATGCACATCCCTCTCCCCTTTAGTCTATACGACACCTTTAGAGAGGGTGACTCCATCACCTGCAGGTACACTACCATACTAGGAGTCAACTATTCTAAAAACCATTAGAATATCTGTCAAAGTACCCACATTGGGAAACTACCCAAATCCAGATCTAAAACCATAGATCCAGAAACCAGAATGTCAAATATTATATCCATGTCCTGTCTGGAGAAACAACTGTGTGACGACCACAGTTCAACCGATCGTAGTATAGGAATTTTACTTCCCACTCCGTGTATGTCATCCAGATACTATGACATCACACCCTACTACCTTCTTAACTGATCCATCCCTTATTCTGATTGAAGTCAAACCCATGACTGTCACATCAAAATTAGATGATCTATCTCCGCTATAACTGCTCAAGTCTATAAATAGATATAAGCATCTTGCCCACTATTCTTCCGCTGCTCCCACTGACTACGACAACCCTCCTACCGGGTCTCATATCCTGGAACAACAGTAGTGTCAAGTCTTGGTAGATAAGAACCACCCTGTCACCGTCCTTGAGCCTACCGAAGTACCTCTCGGGTGTCTGAGGTTACCTACCATACCTGCGGAGTGGCTATTGGAATGTCAAACCTAATTGAATGTATAGGTCCTATTAAATTTTCCGTAATCGTTCGCGGTTCTGGAATCACTTCCAGTTCTACCATACTCCCACTACTGTTTTCTGAAAAAGATCCATTTTTACTAAAACTGTGGCGAGTCAAGAACAATATCACTATTGATCTTCCAAATGGTAGAATATCAACCCTCGTCATAGCCAGGGTCAACCCACAAACAGCCACTACAGAAACGTGCCCTGAGTTATCCAGTGTCTGGTTTTAATCATAAGCTGGACAACTCCCCGTACCGTAATATCTTTTAAGGTACGAACTATTCTATATCCAATATAGAAACTTTGGCACTTATTTAATTGGAACCAAGATTCAATCCATGCAGCTGTCTCCAGTGCATATCAACTTAATGGAAAGAGGCTAATCAGCATTACTCAACTTAGGAATCCATCCAATTATGAGTAACCTGAAAGAGAAACACGTTTCTCAAAACCATCACTATCATCTGAATACCAATCACAAGAATCTACATCTTCGATCTCTTTGAAGAATCCCGATACTTGTGACACCTGGTTCTCTACTTTATTCTTATACCCACAACTTCTCAAAACTTAGACCTTGTATTTCTACGAAACACTCGTCTAAATACTAGAGAAGTTATAAGTAAACAGAACATAGTACGAGGACCTACCCCTTTGTCCTGATGGACACTTGGACAACATACAATACTCTGTATAAGTCCGCTGAGTTAAACAACTCAAAACCTGTGCGTCGTAGGTAGAAAACTGTACCCTGGCGATTTCCTCAAATATCACCAATTACAACGAATTCCGATATAATGAGGAAGATCACCTAATTCCCAATATCTTACTCCCACTCATCATCTGTAAAACCATACAGATATGAGAATGAAACCTGGTAAATACATACCCTTGGAGTAAGTGTCTAATCGGGAAAACAGTTTTTCCTTAACAATGCACTGAAACATGAAAATGTTTCGTAGGGGTATCCTGGTATTCATAGCAATGCCTCTTCCATAATCCAATTCATGACTTCAACCGTATATTTTATTGCCATCTCTCCAAATCCCTTTATTTGTCTTTAGTCGTTACCTTCTGTACACCATCGTTAGGCTAACTGGTTTTCTTCCTTCCCTACCGTTCGGCACCAGCCTATGGTTTGGAAGAAGACTATCCAGTAAGCATAATAGGTGTACCCTCCTAAACCAAGGAGTACTCGCAACTGAGAGAAGGTGATGATAAAAGACAACTGAATAATACCTTATTCTTTTAAAGGTGAAATAGGAGCGGCGATGAAGTACGCGGTTTTGGTCGTGAATGATATCAGTCGCAATTTACTTTGCCCTCTTTCTAATCCATTTATTTTGTCTTTACATATTGCCTTCTGCACACCCTACTTAGGCTAATTGGTTTTCTTCATTCCCTACCTTTCGGCACCAGCCTATGGTTTGGAATAAGACTATCCAATAGGCGTAATAGGTGTACTCTCCTAAACCAAGGAGCTCTCGCAACCTGAGAGAAGGTGATAATAAAAGACAACTGAATAAACCAATTCTATTTCTCCTGAACCTGGATCCATCCCCGAAGAAGTCCCTTCGAGTTCGTATATAACCATACGATGGCTCTATCCAATGGAAGTGGATATCCGTAGTAATACGGGTGTTCTGAGAAATTCAAAGGGTAAAAGAAGGAGTGGCAATGACTTATGCAACTCAGACAATCCAAAAGCCAGTATTTTAAGAAGGTTCGGTCAACCTGGTTACTGAGTCATAGTCTAGGGTCGGTCAAATGTCGCTGCCAAAGAGAGAGAGAGAAAAGAAACACTCTGCGTGCACTCTAACCTACATCAGAATGGTCATCACTTTATCTAATCCGGAAACCTCCCACTGTCCTGTCAAATTCTCCTCCAAACCTAAAGAAGAATCAATCGGGATCACCCGAAGAGTAAACCAACTCATCAGTGGGAATCGGGATCCAACTCTCATCGTATGTTAACGTGATGGAATGCATCCACGTTATTCATACTCCAGAAGGTATGCGCATACTTGGCAAGTTTCAGTTTCTTTAGAAACTCCCGATATCATTTTCTTGCCCCATGCTCTTATGACCTTGACGTATGCCAACAAATCATAAGTCACATGTCAAGTTCTGCCCGTCATTATCTTGTTAATTTGAACCCACCCGTACATACCCTTGACGTATGCCAACAAGGTAATACGACTGTCCCAAACCAACTCATCTATCTATGCAACAAATGAATACCCAGCAGCTACCAAACACTATGCCTTGACGTATGCCCACAAACATAGCTTGAATACTACTGACCATCCATAAGAAACGATGGAGGGCTACGACTGGTTTTTGGCGAAAAACCTTTAACGTAGTGAACTTGATATCGCTGAAGGAACCTGATAGCTTTTTAAAATATAGTGGCGAAAACCTTTTGCTAAAGAGGTCATTCCCGGTAAAGGGATCTCGGCTCTTTCCTCGTGGAATGAGGTGCAGGATATTCCACTGAATACCGCTATGCAAAGCAACATGTAATCGACTATAGTAAAGTTATTACCCAGACGCAAACTTCTGTCCAAGGGGTCTTTCCCGGTGAAGGGATATCAGCCCTTGCCTCGTCGAATGAGGTGCTGGATATTCACACCGAATACCGCTATGCATAACAAAAAGAAACGTCTTTGTAATAACAGCTTTTTAAAATTGTTCCAACAACTCAAACAGGTTTGTTTTACTTTGCATTGATCAGAATCAACGCAGTCCCATCAAATAATCACACCAGAAAAGAACGAAAATAAAATGTACGTATATGCCATCCGCATTCGTCACTGGGTCCCGTCATCACCCGTTAGGTTACTTAACTAACGACAGAGCGGGGACTGGACTAGCGCGGGTGTAAAACATATACAACATCTAATAGTATATAAACCAATATACAATAATCGCTCCAGGCGTGATAGTATGCAACATTACAGAAAAGTAATAAGCATCACAGAACAATACAGATATCTGGGATCCCCGAGTTTCACAGAGCCGCTGCTGAAACTCGACGTTCCCCTGTCGTGTGGATAGCCTGTGCAATGAAACCTAGACCCCTACGGGTGCGGCAAGTTACCCGCCAAAACCTGAAACGAGGTAGTCCCCACAGCATAGTGAATGGAACACCCGGCACTTCACGGAATCCGGTAAATTGAGAACCCCATCCTTGGGTCAACCTGTACCCCCTACGAGTGCGGCGAATAGTCTGCCAATTCTGAAGTGGGGACCCTCTGCCTCTCAAAGCCATGAGATGCGAATCCGTTGCTTTCCCGAACCCGGCTATCCGTGCACTCCGTCGCGGGGTAAAACCTAGTACAGTAATGAAAAATAGTACAATAGGTACATCGACCGCAACCTGGTCGTGCCCCAAAAGAATATTATACAACAGGCAGTGACGGCAGTCCACAAGTTAGACGCTCGCCCCGCAATATCAAATGTACAAATAAACTCAAACTGTACTATCATTGCACACTGCTATCCACCACGACAAATCCGCAACATTACAGCACAACACAGAACATCAACGCGAATGTCACGTTCGCAAACCCGTCTAAAAGAGCTATAGCAATCGGACGCGGTTTACCGATCAAATGACATTCCCGGTCGGAGATATAATGTAAGCACTGTAAACTAACGTGTTTAAATTACGATCGACCAAAGACCAAAAATCAAAAAATGGGCCCCACGGCTTACTGGTGAACAGTAACAAAATCTGGGCCAAAACTTTATATGCAAAAAACCCCAAAATCAAACAAAGAAGTCACTGGAAAAATTTGGGAGCACGTGCTCACCACATGGCCGCGGAAGCGCGGTCAAACCATGGGTTTGACCGCCCTTCCGCGGCGGTTTGGTGAGTTCACGTGCCCAAATTTTGTCGTGGTTCTTATAATTCCCTGCACGGATTTTTAAGACATGCAGAAATTGATTTTGAGACCATTTAAAATTAACAGAACTGTCAAGTAAAGAAAAAAGCGATTTTTGCAGTTTTGGTTTTTCGGTTCGATCGAAGTTTTGAACACGTTAGCACTAGTTAGTATAGCAAAATGGTTAGGCTCTGATTCCACTGTAAGTCTACGCTAGCACCCCGGCAGTCTACAGACGCCAAATGCGGAACAAAAACTTTTAAACTTGGCGCTATCGTATACTTTAACCCGGATCTGCCATTATTGCTAAACTAACAAACTGTAAAGAGTGTAGGAATGTTATACCGAACGATCCGAGTCCTTCGTTCTTCAACCATCATCCCACGCTCCGTTGCGGCTGCTCCGATCTCGTCGATCTCCGATCTCCTCGTCGAGGTGGCACCACATGATCGGTTCTTTAAACGGGCTCCCGCCTCTGACTCGAGGCAACTCGATCGTCAAGTTTGCCAAAAGAGACGACCAAGAATGATGTAGAGAATGAGTAGATGACTTTGTCTCACTTCGTCCAAATCCGTGGATGATCGGTTAATGAAGTTGCCGTAGAAATCGGGTGATGGAATGAAATGAACTGTGAATTCCATACACCCCAAAACTATCATATCTTTTCTAACCGAATGAAAAATCAAGTGAGAGTGTGTGTATGAGGAGAGAGAGGGGGCCGGCCTCATATAGGAAGAGGGGGGTGACCGTAGGAGAGGGGGGTGACCACAAGCAAAAGATATTATCATAACCATTAAGAAAGAATGAATCATTAAAATGAACCAATAAGAACAAACCTAGTCATCTTTGCATTAATGACACCATTAATGCAACCAATGAAAACTTAACACCAATTAATCCTAGTCACCTCATCTAGAACCTTCTAGAAGCTTCTAGAAGCATGACTCATCTCAACTGAAGAAAAGATAAATCCGTCTTTAACCGAATGTTAAAAGACGGCTGATAGAAAACTGGAAACTGGCAACTTCCAAAAGTGATCCTGAAACGACTTTCAGGACAACCCCGAAACTGTATAAAAATACCCGCATTTGTATTACGACCGAATACAAATGCAACTGAGACAAAGATATTATACCTACTCAATATAATACTCGGATCCGGCTTAAACCAAAGCCGACCAGTATCATCTGCCCGAAAACTGACACGTGCGTAAACGCACGTGCATTTTCCGAACCCTGCCATAAAACCATACGGCCTCTACAACGTTTCGCCCGAACTTGGGAAACTGTCTGTGGGGGACTCTAATGACTCGTCAGTACCCTGGCAGTGGGTTTAACCACAAACCGTCAGCGGCACTAGCTATGCATAACGGCTGCCCATGGACTGACCTCAAGGGAGACCGATGAGCGCACTCATCCGGAAAACCCTACTGAGCCTAACAGTGACAATGTATATACAGTCCGGTCCGTTCGTCAATGAGTATCGCATATCCGCCTAGGGGGCTAGTAACGTCAGACCCCCAATAGCAGTATAAGTCGTGTCGGAGTGAAGCCCAAATACACCCTGAGATACTACTGGAGTACCTACCAGTAAATCTCCTACCATGGCCATAGATTTGTGTAATGGCTCTCCTAGACACAGCACGACCTCGCCCCCAATACCGGGAGAGACGAATCCCCTGCCGATCCGCTCACGTGCCTCCATATGGCTCGGGACTGTACCCAAAAGCTACCTGTTTGCACGACTCCTTTGAGCTGTGGTAGGGTAGAAATCAAAGCACAGTGGGAACTCACACGAGACAAATGACGACCTCAGGTCGATGAACTAACCTGTACACATGTCACCTGAACATGTACACGACTGATAAAGGCAAGCCAGATAGCATACTAACATTTCGAGTAAGACTGTCCTATCGGGATAGGTCCTCCGCAATCATTGCAATCACGTACCTGCGATCCAATAATTGACTATGAGGGCACTATCTCCAACAATATATGTCCAAGCATCCACTATAATATACATCATATGTACAATAATGGCCTCTAGGGCATACACATAACTAACACTTGTACACGGATGCTGATTGAGCAGACAATATTAGTGGGATTTGGTTTAAGACGGATCCTAGTATTGTATTATTGGATTGTTATCGTCTCAGTGTATCCGTATTTTTCGGAATACGGATACGGGTATGTATATACGGTGAGAAGGACATTCTTGTAATTTGTCAATGCATGCTTCTAGAAAGTGCCACCTCATTATCTAGTTTTATCCATTTACTTAAATGGATTAATGAGGTGGAAATAGAGGAGACTTTGATGGCATGGTGAAGTATAGCTATTATTCTTATTTTATTCATCTTGACTCACTATTGAGGCATGGCAAACATATTATATGGTCTTTTATTCCATGGCTCAATAAGTGAGAAGAGAAAATATATTAGCTATCTCCACACTTGCCATTCTTGATGTTCACTTGATTTTTCTTGAGTTGCTCTCCTCTCTTGAGCTCTCTAGGTTTCCTCCATCTCCTTCTTCCTCTAACTAAACCCTAACCTTCACATGTGTTGTGAGCCAAGGGTTTAGTAAGACAAACAATCCATTAGCATTCTCTACATCTCCTAGGCTAGTTGGTTTAGCAAACCATCTACCTTAGTTACATCATTTAGAGGTTGAAGCTTGGAGAACATTCTCTCGCGGTGGATCATCATTGACAAGAGAAGGACGATGGAGCAAACCTGATCCGATCACCGAGGAGCCTTGGGTAGGAACACTAGAAGACCCGAAGGACTCGATCTTAGAGGTATAACCATTCTACAGAGTAGTTAAATCTCTTGATAGATTAGCTAGTTAAGAGTTTAGTAAAGATCCTGGAGTTATAGCCGGTGTTACGTAGTCAAAATCATCGTTTTTGTTAAATTCCGCCTCCCTACGAACCGCGGGGTGTACGACATCGGCTTACATTCGGATCCTACTTGCCATTGCTGCCTTCCATGACTATGAAATCTGGCAGATGGACGTAAAAATGGCTTTTCTAAACGGAAGTTTGGAAGAGTTCGTTTATATGGATCAGCCAGATGGTTTTGTAGACAGTAGGAGCAGTGAAATGGTGTTCAAGTTGCTTAAATACATTTGTGGATTAAAGCAGGCATCGTGGAGCTAAAACATCTGTTTTGATGAAACAGTCAAGGAATTTGACATCATCAAGAACGAGGATGAGCCTTGTATATATAATAAGATTGTAGGACGAAATGTCGTGTTCCCAGTCTTGTATGTGGATGATATTCTTTTGATAGGAAATGATATTACTATGCTACAATTGGTCAAGCTGTTCTTGTCACAATGGTTCTCCATGAAAGACCCGGTTGATGCCTCATGAAAGTGTGTCTTAGCACCTCTACTAGGTTTCCACATACATCAAGTTTGTAATTTTAAAAAATCTAGAGGTCTAAGCTACACTAATCTAGAATCGAACTAGAGAATTAGGGTTTGAAAGCAAGTAAACAAGCTTTACACTAAGTGAATAGAGAATACAACCTTTATAAACCGGTCCTTCACTTCTAAAGCTCCAAGTAGTAGTCCTTAAGCTCCAAGTAGTAGTCCTTAAGCTCCAAGTAGTAGTCCCTAGAACTCTTCTTAAGCTCCACTTAGTGAAAGGAACGAGCTTGCTTCGTCGTCTTCGAGGCCGAAGATGATCCACCTTGAAGTTTCTCTAACTCAATCTACCTCTTCACTAATAAAGAATTAGTGAAGCAAACAACCTAATCTTATGGCTAGATGAGAGTAGGTTAATGAAGTAGGAATTTTGCTCAGTTTAGAAATCTATTTCTCTTTTTCTTTCTTCAACTCAAGAAAACCTAGAGAAGAAGAAGATGAACTTGGGTGAAGAAATATCTCAAGTGTGTTGAATGAGAGAGTTAACCATGAGTTAAAGATAAGAATGGGTTAGAAAAATATCTAGAGTAAAAAAAATTGAGAGGTGAGTCATGGCTTCTACATGCTTACACAAGCATCCAAGCCATGCCCACTAATCCATTAATTTTTATTTAACTCTTAATAAATAATCACCCAATAATCTTTAGGTCATGGTGTGAGTCTCATACACCCATGTTCAATGTATCATCAAGCATGATACATAATATAAATACACATATTAATATATATCACATATATATTAAAAGTATTAGAAGAGAAGAAAATCTTTAGTGAGCACAATATTAGTTAATATATATTAATATATCAAATATAAAAATATATATCAAATTATTAAATCAACACTTGATTAAATAATCCGGTCATATCATATATAACTGACTAATATCACACATTATCGAATCAACAATTGATTCAATAACCCGGTCATATCACATATAAACGACAAATATTCAATACTACATTAAATCAACACTTGATTCAATAATCCGGTCATATCATATATAACCGGCCAGTATCAAATATATATACATATAACATATCATTGAATCAACACTTGATTCAACAATCCGGTTATATCACAAATAATCTAACCGATATCAAATATCGTGAGATTAGAATACAGTATCATATACTCGTATTTAATCAAGCTCCTGCACATATCACCATATGTGCTCTACTTCATTTCGCTTAAGCTATGAAACCTCTGTGTGGGACTCTAAAGACTCGTCAATACGCCAACAGTAGGCAATGATCACATCAGTCACCCACAAGCCGTCAGCGATACTAGCTGGACGTAACGGCTACCCAGGTATTGAGCGAATAGAAGATCAATAAGCAAGCTTTTCCAAACTCCCGCAAAGCCTATAAGCAACACTTACCGTACAGTTCGGTCTCTTCGTCTGATATGTCGCATATCAAGTTTAGGGGTGGAATCGTCAGACCCCGGTAACTTGATAAGTGATGCCGATGTGTGGCCTATAACCGTTCGAGAAACCACTGATAACACTTACCAGTAAATCTCATCAGCCCTGACCAAGGACTTGCTGTTATAGATAATCGAGCATAGCGCAACATCAACTCCTAATACTGGGAGAGACAAAACCTCTCATATCGCTCATTGCTTCCATGTGACTCGGGACTGTACCCAAAATCCACCTGTTTGCACGACTCCTTTGAGCCGTAGTAGGGAGGAAATCAAAGCACAGTGGGAACCACACAAGAATCTATGACGATCTCGGGTCTACAGACTAACCTGTACAAGTGTCACCAGAGAACTGCTATCTGACGATAGGTATGGTACCATCTAGGAGTTCTCGGCGAGTCCTGTTCGGTGTACCCATTCTCTAATGAGCACCTGTGTACAATCTTTGATGTCAAACACCAATGGATGTAGGATCAACCATCGCCCCATACAGGATCAAGAAACATGAAAGTGTTTATTAGAACCACCACTGGGTTTTCCTAGCATCAAGCATGCCAATTTTTAAAAATTCGGGATGATAATCAACACTTACCTAGAATCTAACTAGATTGATTAGGGTATAACCTTTGATATAATATAAACTATGCTAAGAGATGGAGACTACAACCTTTGTAGACCTATTCCTTCTCTTCTATAGCTCCGTGTAGTATTCCACACGACTCCACTAGGCTCCACTTGAAGTTGGATCAAGCTTCCTTTGCGATATTCGTGCCGAAGATGATCCACCCGAAGCTCCCCTAATCCAAGCTACATCTTCACTAAACTCTTTAGTGAAGGAAACACAATAGTTCAAATTGCTAATTCAAACTAGGATAGTGAAGTAGGGGTTCAAAACTCACTAGGGTTCTCACAAGCTGAAGGTTTCACAACTCATGTGAGGGATTGAGTTTGGAGGTGAAGGATGAAGAAGATGGAGAGAGCTATAGAGGATAACTCATCACATGAGCTCAAGTGAGGAAATGAACAAGTGTGTAGTATGGCTTCATCCATTTTCTCAAATATCTCCTCTTTTCCACCTCATCATTCCATTTTCGCAAAATAGAATTTCCATCATAGTTCATATATAAATTTATATATATATCATATATATATATATATTAATATATATATATATATTAATATATAAGAAAATAATTAGTGAGCAATAATATTAGTTAATATATAATTATATCAAATATAAATATATATCATATTATTAAATCAACACTGGATTCAATAATCCAGTTATATCACATATAACCGACTAATATCATTTATCTGTATATCACATTATCAAACCAACACTTTATTCGATAATCCGGTTATATCACATATAACCTAATCGATATCAGATTACTGCCAGATTAGAATACGGTATCACATACTCGTATTTAATCAGGTCCCCCCCCACATATCAGCATATGTGCCCTACTTCGTTTCGCTTGAACTAGAAAACCTCAGTGTGGAATATAAATACTCGTCAATACGCCAGCAGTAGGTGGCGATCACATCAGTCACCCACAAGCCGTCGGCGGTACTAGCTGGATGTAACGGCTACCCAGGTATTGAGCGATTAAAAGATCAAAAAGCAAGCTTTTCCAAAATCTCATGAAGCCTATAAGTAACACTTACCGTACAGTCTGGTCTCTTCGTCTAATATGTCGCATATCGAGCCTAGGGGTGAAATCGTCAGACCCCAGTAACTTGATAAGTCATGCCGATGTATGGCTCATAACGGTTTGAGAAACTACTGATAACACTTACCGGTAAATCTCATCAGCCCTGTCCAGGGACTTACTGTTATAGCCAATCGAGCATAGCGCAACATCAACTCCCAATACCGGGAGAGACGAAACCCCTCCTATCGCTCACTACCTCCATGTGACTCGGGACTGTATCCAAAATCCACCTATTTGCACGACTCCTTTGAGCCGTGGTAGGGAAGAAATCAAAGCACAATGGGAACCACACAAGTCTCTATGACGATCTCGGGTCTACAGACTAACATGTACAAGTGTCACCAGAGAACTGCTATATGACGATAGGTATAGTACCAACTAGGAGTTCTCGGCGAGTCCTAGTCAGTATACCCATTCTCTAATGAGCACCTGTGTACAATCTTTGATATCAAATACTAATGGTTATGGGATCAACCATCACCCCATACAGGGTCAAGAAACGTACACACTAGTTTATTTTGGAATATCGATGCCCTGTCTCGATACTCCCTCGACTAGGAACAATTAAAGGATGTGCTTATGGACTATACAAGTCCCAGTAGTATGATCCGCATCATAGTCTTGGTAGTCAAGCAAACATCCTAATGGCTTTATCAACATGTATCAGAGAGACGGTATAATAATATTAGTGTACATGTTAAGATAAAAAGCAACCAGATAGTATACTATTATGTCGAGCAAGAAAGTCCTCTATATATATGTCCAAGCATCCACTATATCATACAATAATGGCCTTTAGGGCATACTTATTCTTAACAATCTCCCACTTGCACTAAGGCCATGTGTTGTAGTATCTCATACCCAACATCCCAAAAAGTCTCTCAAACTGCGTCTGGGGGAGGGCCTTCGTGAGTGGATCTGCTATGTTGTCTTTCGTGTCAACTCTTCTGACCTCAATCTCCCGTCGATCTACTATCTCCCGGATCAGGTGATACCGCCTAAGAATATGTCTGGATCTCTGATGGGACCGGGGTTCCTTGGCCAAAGCCACAGCTCTATTGTTATCATAATACACAGTATTGGATGCTCAATAGTTGGAACCACACCATGTTCAGCAATGAACTTCTTCATCCAGACAGCCACTTTGGCAGCATCGTTGGCAGCGATGTATTCAGCCTCCATCGTCGAGTCTGCTACGGTATCTTGCTTGGAACTCTTCCAACATACCGCCCCTCCATTGAGGGTGAAGACAAAACCCGAGACCGACTTACTGTCGTCCTTATCACTCTGGAAGCTCGAATCGGTAAAGGACTCCACCTGGAGTTCACCGTTACCATACACCAAGAACATTTCTTTAACCTTCTTAAGTACATAAGAGTGTTCTTCATAGCTGTCCAGTGTTTCTCCCCTGGATCTGATTGATACCTACTCACAACACCTAGTGAGTAAGCAACATCTGGTATGGTAAATTACATCGCATACATGATAGACCCGACTTCCGAAGCATATGGTATCCCTTGCATGCAAGCCCTCTCTAAATCAGTCTTGGGAGACATCTCTTTGGAGAGAGTGATTTCTAAGCAAGCGGGTAAATTACCACGCTTAGAATCTTCCATACTTAACCACTTTAGTATGGTGTCAATGTACCTAGATTGGGACAATCCCAACATCCTCTTAGATCTATCTCTATAGATCTTTATCCCCAAGATGTAGGAGGAATCACCTAGATCTTTCATGGAGAACTTTTGTGATAAGAAGAGCTTGACCGAGTGTAGCATAGGAACATCGTTTCCTATCAAAAGTATGTCATCCACGTACAATACGAGGAAGACAACCTTACTCTCTACAACCTTCTTGTATATACAAGGTTCATCTGCGTTTTTGATGAAGTCAAACTCTTTGATTGCTTCATCGAAACAGATGTTCCAGCTCCGCGATGTCTTCTTTAATACGTAGATTGATTTAAGCAGCTTACACATGCTTCTGCTGCTCCCACTGTCTATAAAGCCCTCTGGCTGTGTCATGTACACGCTCCCTTCTAAATCACCATTTAGAAAAGCGGTCTTGACGTCCATCTGCAAGATTTCGTAGTCATGGTATGCAACAATGGCAAGTAGGATCCTGATGGACTTAAGCATGGTGACAGGAGAAAAGGTTTCATCATAGTCGACACGTGGTCGTTGAAGAAAACATTTTGCTACAAGTCTAGCTTTGAAGGTTTCAACCTTTCCATCTACACCAATTTTCTTCTTAAAGATCCACTTTCTCCCGATGTGTTTTACCCCTTCATGAGCAACTTCCAAAGTCCATACTGTAGGGTTTCTGGGCACTCTCAAGAGGTCTCACAAGGCATCAACCATGCCAATTTCAAATTTTAGGGGTGCCGAGAAACCCTAATACGGATCGTTGGCTAGAAGTTTAGGCGAAACAAGTAACTAGTTAACAATTTAACTATAAGAAACGGAAATACAATCTTTGTAGATCCGGTTCTCCACCTCCATAGCTCCACGATGAAGTCTCCTCGCTGTCCAAATGGAATCCCGGGCTCTAGCGTTGGATTCATCGGAGAAATGGGCGGGCTAGGTCGTCGATGTCGATGCCGAAGATGATCTACGTCGAGGCATCGCTAGATCAAGCTCCAACTTCACCAAGTCATGAAAACTTGTGAAGGAAACACCCTATACTACTTGGCAAGAGGTAGAGGATGAAGAAATAGGAAGTGGGTTCACTTTAGAATTGGATTTCTCACATGATTTCATCACTTGCCATTGATGAGGCAAGCTTTTCTTCTTTTAAGATGAAGAAGAAGAAGAAGATGAATATTATGATAAGTTCTTTATCTAAAGAATAATAAAATCATTCTTATCATAATATTAACCATGGTAATGTGTAGAGAATTAACCAAGGTTAGTTGAATGGTTAGGGTTATGAGAAGAAGACAAGAATGGTAGCTTTGGTCAAACCTTCATGAAGCTTCAATTACAAACAAAGAAAGCTACCATTCTTCTCTTTAAATTTTTCCAAAAATAATTAATAAATAAATAAATGTAAACCTCGTTTTCCCAGAGGCGTAACCTCGTTAACACCTTTCTAGACACCTACTTGACCGGCTAATTGTAATGTATAAAACTCTCCCAGGAGTAACTCTTACTCGTAGCGGGTATCGGGATCCAACTATCTCATAGAAGGTATGCAATCTCATTGCAAATTTCAACACTTGAAATTCCCGATAATATTTTGCCCCGAACGATCTATGACCTTGACAAGGTCAACAAACCATAGACCGCAAGTCAAGTTCAACCCGTCATTTCATGATTGAATCAAACCCACCCACACGACCCTTGACAAGGTCAACAAGGCCGCACGACTACCCTAACCCAATCTGCATCATATGCATAAGCAGATAAATACTGGTTAGCTACCGCCACACTGCGCCTTGACAAGGTCAACAAGCGCAGCACGAATACTAAACAGGATTTATCTGAAATGACGGAGGGCTACGACAGGTTTTTCTGAAAACCTATTGCGTAATGAACTTGATATCGTTGTATAATCAAATGATTTTAAAAATGGAGTGCTTTTGAGGCTTTTCTAAGTTTTGCTAAAGGAGTCACTCCTGGTGAAGGGATCGTCGGTCCTTTCCTCGTCGAATGAAGTGCGGATATATCATATATATCACTGTGCAAAGCAAAAACTCTTAAAAGCAATCAAAAGACAAACCGAGTGTGTAGCATCTGCCAGTTATTGCTAAACGAGTCACTCCCGGTGAAGGGATCTCGGTCCTTTCCTCATCGAATAAGGTGCAGGATATATCATATATAGCGCTGTGCAAAGCAAGAACTGTAGCTACCTGTTTTATTTTGAAATTCGATTCTACAACATCTTAGGTTTCTTTTATTTCATTAATCTCATTAATGAAGTCCCATCATTTAAATTACCTAAACACCACAGATAAATACGACGTACACTTATGCCATCCGCATTCGCCTCGATGTCCCCTCGTACACCGTTAGGTTAGGTAACTAACGGCAGAGCGGGGCAGGGCTAGCGTGGGTGTAAAACATAAGTAACGTCTATATAATATATCATATATACTATATACAGCATCCATCACAGAACATCATATGATCACATCACAGATATAGCAGCAGAAGAAACATATGAAATATTGGATATACTAGGATGTCCGTGTTTTCAATACGAGCCAGTATAAAACACGGATTCCACGGTCGTGATGAATAGCCAAACCCACACCCCAAGACCCCTACGAGAGCGGCAAGCAACCCTACCAATTCTGGAGTTAGGAGACCGGACTCGACTCCTCGAGTTGGTCTCCCACTGGACTCCAGAACCCGGTTACTTATGCTCCCCTCCTTGGGTCTATCCTAGTGCGGAAAAGTAAATAATATACAAAGGGTGACAACTTCCGCAACCTGGAAGTGCCCCAATAAAAGAATATTACATACAAGTTTTTACATGAATGAAAAAGAAAAAACACTCATCTCACATAAAAAAACCCCGGCTATTCAGACGCGACGATCCAATATAACATATCCAGCAACACATAACATCACATGTCATCAACGTAAGTAAAATATGCGCATCCCAATTGTCGTTGACATATAGCAACGAAACCGGCGATATCACATATTACACTTACGGTCACAGAAAAGAAAGTGTAAAACTACAACAGTTGGAATCCGCAAATTCTTTAGACATCGCATGCCTAATCAAATGAATTCCTTAGACATCGCATGCCTAACAATTATAAACCCCGCATTTTACTCTCTTTATCGAAAACTCTTTTCATATCAAGTCGGGTAATTCAACAAGATTCCCGACAAACTGATCGAATGCTCGTCGCAAACTTTAGTAGGCGGCCGCACCCCCGATGCCGTCGACGAAGTGCACCAAGGCGGAACACCGCTGCCGCGAGCACCCGGACGGATGCTTTCGGTGACGGGGTTCTCCTACAGTCACTTGGTCGGGGCTATGGAGTGAGGCTGTCTATTAAGTTTACCCGGCGAGTATCCGCGTACGCTACGTGATTGCGACGGACTTTTGATCGCATCAAAATTCCGTGGCAACCGATCAAAGTGAGACTAAACTGCTGTGTTTATAACATTCATTCAGTTATCTCATAACTACTTGTGAATTCCAATTATTGTATCACATTCCAGACAAATAGAAAATGTTAAACTTTCCGATCGAACATTCAAACACCCAAGTTTTCCCGATACAGATCAACACATGAAATAAGTCTAAAAATATTCACTTCGTGCCTCAGTACCAACGGTCCAGCCGTAGAAGGGTCAAGCCAACGCCTCACAAATGGCACGCCGTACTGCCCCAAACCCGAAGGTTCAAAGGGCAGTTCAAGACGGTCACATAATGGAGTTAAGGTTTGTTGTCTTCTAGAGGGACCATCGCGTTACTTGCACTACTTAGAACGTCTTTAAACCAAGGAAAAGTCCAACAATTGGAAATTTCCCGGCAGGGGAAAAAGTGGGTATTTATATCCGGTCGAACTTTTTAACATATTCTAAAAATACCCGGAAAAACACACTGACAAAATTAGACAATCCGATCGATACACCGAGTCCCCAATACAACCCAGAAAATTCAACTCTTGAAAAAACATTAAAATTTCCCAGGAAAACCAGCACTGTAAACTAGGAATTACTGTGCAAAATTGATTGCAAGAAGAGACAAAAGGGCCGCGGAACCGCCGCATTAGCATGCTAAGGCCGCGGTTCCGCCGCGCTTTTATGGATTCAGGGGCCCCGTTTTATACAGTAATTCTTAGAAATCTTCTACTGAGTTTTCTACATATTTTTAATTCTCAAAAATCCACGATTTTCAAAAATGTACAGAGAGCAATATTAGGGTTACGGTTTCGGTTCGATCGGATTTCTAACTCCGTCTACGCATCGCCTAAGGCTCTAGCTAGGCTCTGATACCACTGTAGGGTTCCTGGGCACTCTCAAGAGGTCTCACAAGCATCAACCATGCCAATTTCAAATTTTAGGGGTGCCGAGAAACCCTAATACGGATCGTTGGCTAGAAGTTTAGGCGAAACAAGTAACTAGTTAACAATTAACTATAAGAAACGGAAATACAAACTTTGTAGATCCGGTTCTCCACCTCCATAGCTCCGCGATGAAGTCTCCTCGCTGTCCAAATGGAATCCCGGGCTCTAGCGTCGGATTCATCGGAGAAATGGGCGGCTAGGTCGTCGATGTCGATGCCCGAAGATGATCTACGTCGAGGCATCGCTAGATCAAGCTTCAACTTCACCAAGTCATGAAAACTTGTGAAGGAAACACCCTATACTACTTGGCAAGAGGTAGAGGATGAAGAAATAGGAAGTGGGTTCACTTTAGAATTGGATTTCTCACATGATTTCATCACTTGCCATTGATGAGGTAAGCTTTTCTTCTTTTAAGATGAAGAAGAAGAAGAAGATGAATATTATGATAAGTTCTTTATCTAAAGAATAATAAAATCATTCTTATCATAATATTAACCATGGTAATGTGTAGAGAATTAACCAAGGTTAGTTGAATGGTTAGGGTTATGAGAAGAAGACAAGAATGTAGCTTTGGTCAAACCTTCATGAAGCTTCAATTACAAACAAAGAAAGCCACCATTCTTCTCTTTAATCTTTTCATTTTCCAAATGAATTAATAAATAAATAAATGAATAAGAAAATGAAAACCCTAACCAATCTACAACCATGGTTTAATCTTCACACAAACCCTAGTGAGCATGTATCATCAACATGATACAAACTTGTGTACAAAAGTATATCACATATACAATGTGCACAATCCAAGTGAGAAAACCATTTAAAAGTGAACCGATACTAGTTAATGCAAAGTAATATATCAAATATATAATTATACATTAAATCATTAAATCAACACTTGATTTAATGATCCGGTCATATCGCATATAACCGACTAGTATCAACAGTAACAACTTATCGAATCAACACTTGATCCGATAACCCGGTTATATTGCATATAACCGATCAATGTCACAAATCGCGAGAATCGAATACAGTATCACATACTGGTATCATTCTCGGTCCCGCACATATCTCATATGCGCTCCTATTTCGTTTTGCTTGAGCTAGGAAACCTCAGTGTAGGACTCTAAAGACTCGTCAATACGCCGGCAGCAGATGATGATCATATCAAACACCCACAAGCCGCAAGCGGTCTGCTAAACGTAACGGCCACCCGGGTATTAAGCAATCAGAAGATCGACGAGCAAGCCCGCTCATACTCCTGTGAATCCGACCAGTAACACTTACCGTACAGTCCGGTCTGTTCGTCTGATATGTCGCATATCTCGCCTAGGGTGGTAAACGTCAGACCCCAATAGCTCGATAAGTCGTGTCGATATGAGGTCTATAACAGTTCGAGAAACTACTGGTAACACTTACCAGTAAATCTCAGCAACCCTGGCCAGGGATTTCTGGTTATAGCCATCGAACACAGCGCAACATCAACTCCCTATACCGGGAGAGACGAATCCCGCTCCTATCGCTCATTGCCTCCATGTGATTTGGGACTGTACCCAAAAACCACTGTTTTGCACGCCCTCTTGGACGTGGTAAGATGGAAATCAAAGCACAGTGGGAACCACACAAGACTCTATGACGATCTCGGGTCAACAGACTACTCTGTACCAGTGTCACCAGAGAACTGCCATCTGACGTAAGGTATAATACCATCTGGGAGTTCTCGGCGAGTCCGTCCAGTGTACCCAGTCTCCACTGAGCACACCGTATATCATCTCTGATGTCAAACACCAATGGATATAGGATCATCCATCGCCCATCTGTATGGATCGAGAAGGTATACGCTAGTCTACTCCGGTATATCAATGCCCCGTCTCGATACACCCTCGACTAGGGACCTTGAATAATGTACTTATGGACTACCATGTCCCCACTAGTATGATCCGCATCATTGTCCAGGTAGTCAAGTACACATCCTAAGGGCTTTACCAACATGTAACAAAGAGACAACCAGTATACACGTTAAGGTAAAGAGCAACCAGATAGCATACTATCATGTCGAGCAAGAAAGTCCTCCCTATATATGTCCCAGCATCCACTACAATATACATCCTATGTAAAGTAATGGCCTCTAGGGAATACATATAACTAACACATACTTTATTGGTGTACATGGATTCCATCTCAGATTGCATAGCATCCAGCCATTTCACAGAGTCTCCAATTATGATGGCCTGCTTGACACTAGTTGGGTCATCATCATCCATGATGCAATCCTCACTCCCACCGTCTATGAGAAAACCGTAGTATCTCTTAGGTGGATGAGGAACCCCTACTAGATCTGCGGAGTGGCTGATGTTCGTCGGGGACTATTGAATCGTCCGGTTCTACCAAATCTTCAGTTATAGTTTGTGTAGATGGAACTTCTTCCAGCTCTACCTCATTACCACTAATTTCTTTCACAAGAAATTTCTTTTCTAAAAAGGTGGCATGTTGAGCAACAAAATCTTTTTTTCCTTAGTGTGGTAGAGGATATGCCCTCGCGAATGTTTGGGATATCCTACAAACTTGCACAGAACTGATCTTGCTTCGAGCTTTTCCGGATTTTGCTTTTTGACATAAGCCGGAAAACCCCATATCTTAATATAATTAGGACAATCCCATATCCTAATATAATTAAGACATGGTCTCTTCCCCTCCCATATCTCATATGGAGTGGTAGGCACAGATTTGGTCGGAACTCTATTCAATAGGTATGCAGCTGTCTCAAGTGCATAACCCCAAAAAGAAATAGGTAACTTAGCATTGCTCATCATAAAGCGCACCATATCTAATAGTGTGCGATTCCTCCGCTCCGATACACTGTTGTGCTGTGGTGTATACAGAGGAGTAAGCTGAGAGAGAATCCCATTCTCTTTTAATGTCTAGGAATTCCGTGCTCAAGTATTCACTTCTTCAATCAGATCAAAAGATTTTAATACTTTTACCCATCTGGTTCTCTACTTCATTCTTAAATTCCTTGAATTTATCAAAATCTTCAGATTTTTGTTTCATCAAGAACACATATTCGAATCTTGAGAGATCATCGGTGAATGTAATAAAGTATGATGAACCATTCCTTGCATGCGTAGACATAGGACCGCATACATCACTATCTATCAATCCCAAGAGTTTAGTAGCTCTTACTCCGTGTCCAGTAAATAGAGTCTTGGTCATCTTGCTTTTGAGACATGACTCGAAAGTTTCAAAAGATGTAAATTCGAACGGATTCAAATATCCATCTTTATGTAACTTAGCTAGTCTTGTCGCATTGATATGACCTAGTCTACAATGCCACAAGAAGTCTTCGTTCATTTCTGAACTTTTCCTCTTGTGTGTGTTCTGTATATTTAGAACTGTGGTTTAATTCAGAACGTATATACAGTTACACAACGTTCCAAAACCAATCAACACTTGATTCAGGAAAATATTCATAACATTATCCTCCAATGCAAAGTTATATCTTTTCTTATATAATAAAGAAACCGATATAATATTGCACATTATTTTTGGTACGTAATAACAATCGTTCAGAATCAATGTATTACCGTTTGGAAATACAAGATGATATTTGCCAACTGCTTTGGCTGCAACAATTGCACCATTCCCTACTTTTAGAGACATATCACCTTTCCTAGTTCTCTACCTCTCTTCAACCCATGTAGCAAATTACATACGTGGGATCCCGATCCGGTATCTAATACCCAGGATGTAGAGCATACTGAGAAACAGTTCTCGGTTATGAACATATCCGAAGAAGATGCATCAGCATGCTCATTCTTCGTACGGGTGGCATTGGAATCCCGGTATTCCCCATATTCCTTGCTCAGACTTATTACTTTCATAAGATAGAGCAGAACCAACGTTCCCTAGCCCAGTATAATATGTGGGTTCGGTCAATACATCAATAGTATTATCTTGATTAAGGCGTGTCATTGGTCGCTGCCTGGAGAGAGAGAGAGAAGGAAACTCTTTAGCGTGCACTCTTTGCAAGATTAGATTGGTTACTATCTTATCTAATCAGGATGGCTCCTACTATTTTTATCAAATCTTCCTTCAAACCATAAAAGGTAAGATTAGCCAAAATTAATTACACCCTACAAGTTTGCCAATCAGTCAGCCAGGCAGGTATTGGTACTCCGAGGGAGTCTCCCCATGCTTTCGCATAGAACTAATTAAATAACCTCATTTCCGCTGGGGCATAACTGTTAGTTATATGTATGCCCTAGAGGCCATTACTGTACATACGATGTATATTGTAGTGGATGCTTGGACATATATAGGAAGGACTTTCTTGCTCGACATGATAGTATGTTATCTGGTTACTCTTTACCTTAACGTGTACACTGATTGTCTCTCTGTTACATGCTGGTAAAGCCCTTAGGATATGTACTCGACTACTGGGACTATGATGAGATCATACTAGTGGGGCCACGGTAGTCGATGAGTACATCCTACAACAGTTCCTACTCGAGGGTGTATCGAGACAGGGCATCGATACACCAGAGTAGACTAGCGTATACGCATCTTGACCCATATGATGGGCGATGGATGATCCCATATCCATCGGTGTTTGACATCAAGGATGGTGTACGGGTGCTCAGTGGAGACTGGGTACACTGGACGGACTCGCCGAGAACTCCGAGATAGTATTATACCTTATGTCAGATGGCAGTTCTCTGGTGACACTGGTACAGAGTAGTCTGTTGACCCGAGATCGTCATAGTGTCTTGTGTGATTCCCACTGTGCTTTGATTTCCACCTTACCACGTCCAAGAGGGCGTGCAAAACGGTGGTTTTTGGGTACAGTCCCGAATCACATGAAGACAATGAGCGATAGGAGGGGATTCGTCTCTCCCGGTATAGGGAGTTGATGTTGTGCTGTGTTCGATTGGCTATAACCGGAAATCCCTAGCCAGGGTTGCAGAGATTTACTGGTAAGTGTTACCAGTAGTTTCTTGAACTGTTATAGACCTCATATCGACACGACTTATCGAGCTACTGGGGTCTGACGTTTACCACCCCTAGACGAGATATGCGACATATCAAACGACGAGACCGGACTGTACGGTAGTGTTACTGATTGGATTCACAGGAGAACTAGCGGGCTTGCTTGTTGATCTTCTGATCGCTCAATACCCGGGTGTCCATTACGATTAGCACACCGCTTGCGGCTTGTGGGTGTTTGATATGATCATCACCTACTGCCGGCGTATTGACGAGTCTTTAGAGTCCTACACAGGGGTTTCCTGGCTCAAGCGAAACGAAGTAGGAGCACATATGTGATATGTGCGGGACCGAGATTAATACGATATGAGATACTGTATTCTAGTCTCGCGGTTTGTAACATTGATCGGTTGTATGCGATATAGCCGGGTTATCGGATCAAGTGTTGATTCGATAAGTTGTTACTTTTGATATTAGTCGGTTATAGCCGGATTATTAAATCAAGAGTTGATTTAATAATTTAATGCATAATTATATATTTGATATATTACATTGCATTAACTAGTATTAGCTCACTTGTGATTTATTTTCTCACTAGTATGTGCACATTGTTTATATATGATATATGCAAGTGTACATGTTTGTATCATGCTTGATGATACACATAAGATGGGTGTATGAGACTCATACCAAGATTTGGTTTAAGATTAGGGTTACTGTTTTATCTTAAGATTTAACAAAAGGATTAAACTTGGTCAAAGTTGTCAAGCTTGAAGAAGCTTGGAGAAGCTTTGACAAAGTCCACTCTTTTGTCATTTCTTTTGATATTCTTTAACCTAACTTTTAACCTAAAGCCTTGGTTAATTCTCTACATGAGTTAAGCATGAGGTCTTAACTCAACCATGGTGCAATAATTCATTTAAAAAGGTTTTCATTTGGATGGATAATTCTTTGCTTCTTCTTCTTCATCTTCAAGCTCCATCCAAAAGCTTACTAGCTCCAATGGTGCCATGAGCAAAAGAGTGAGAAAATCAATTCTAAAGTGAGCCAACTTCCTACTTATTCATCCTCTACCACTTGCTATGTAGTAGAGTGTGTTCTCTTCACAAAGTTTATGACCTATTGAAGGAATAGCTTGAGTTAGTGTCTCCCCGAGTAGATCATCTTCGGCCTCGAAGTCAACGTAGCATGCACGTTCGTTCTTCTCATGGAGCTTCTAGAGAGTCCGGAGTTCACGATCGCAGCGATGGGGACGTCTACACGAAGCTAATGAAGTGGAGGACCGGATCTACAAAGGTTGTAATCCCTTTCACTTAGTAGCAAAGTGGTTTGCTTGGTTGTTTTTCGCCTATCCTCTAGTTAACGATCTTCATTAGGGTTTCTCGGCACATAAATTTTTGAATTTGGCATGGTTGATGCCTTGTGGAACCTCATGGGCGTGCCTAGGAACCCTACAGTGGTATCAGAGCCTAGCTAGAGCTTTAGGCGAAGTGTAGACGAAGTTAGAAGTCCGTTCGAACCCGAAACCCTAATCGAACACCCCTCTCTGTACATTTTCTGAAACTGTGGTTTTTTCCAAATTAAAAATACTCAAAAAATTCAGCAGGGTTTTCTATGAGTTACTGTGCAGCACGTGATCCCAACTCGACTAAAGCGCCGTGGAACCGCGGCCCCACCATGGCTTGCGCGGCGGTTCCGCGGCCATACTGTAGCCTTATTAGTCATGGTTTGCACAGTAATGTCCCTATGTGATTCCTGTGTTTTATGGGAATTTTTAATTTATACTCAACAGTTGAGTTTTCTGGGGTGTATTGGGGACTCGATGTTTCGATCGGATTGTTTAACTTTGTCTATGTGTTTTTCGGGATAATTTAGAATATGTTAAAAAGTTCGACCGGATATAAATACCCACTTTTTCCCCTGCCGGGAAATTTCCAAGTGTTGGATTTTTCTCGTAGTTTAAGAACGTCTAAGTAGTGCAAGTAACGCGATGGACCCTCTAGAAGACAACAAACCTTAACTCGATTATGTGACCGTCTTGAGCTGCCCTTTGAACCTTAGGGTTTGGGGCAGTACGGCGTGCCACATGTGAGGCATTGGCTTGACCCTTCTACGGCTGGACCGTTGGTACTGTGGCATGAAGTGAATGCTTTTAAACTTATTTCATGTGTTGAGCTGTTTCGGGAAAACTTGGGTGTTTGAATGTTCGATCGGAAAGTTTAACAAGTCTATTTGTCTGGAATGTGATACAATATTTGGAATCCACAAATTGTTATGAGATAACTGATTTGATTATTATAAACATAGCACTTTAGTCTCAATTGATCAGTTGCCACGGAATTTTGATGCGATCAAAAGTCCGTCGCAATCACGTAGCGTATGCGGATACTTGCCGGGTAAACTTAATAGACAGCCATGCCCCATAGCCCCGACCAAGTGACTGTAGGAGAACCCCGTCGCCAAAAGCATCCATTCGGGTGCTCGCGGCAGCGGTGTTCCGCCTTAGTGCACTTCATCGAAGGTATCCGGGGGTGCGGCCGTCTACTAAAGTTTGTGACGAGCATTCGATCAGGATGTCGGGAATCTTGTTGAATTGCCCGACTTAATATTGAAAAGAGTTTTCGATAATGAGACTAAAATGCAGGGTTTATAATTGTTAGGCATGTGATGTCTAAGGAATTCAGATGGTTAGGCATGCGATGTCTAAGGAGGTTGCGGATTCCAACTGTTGTAGTTTTACACTTTCTTTTCTGTGACCGTAAGTGTAATATGTGATATCGCCGGTTTCGTTGCTATATGTCAACGACAATTGGGATGCGCATATTTACTTACGTTGATGACATGTGATGTTATGTGTTGCTGGATATGTTATATTGGATCGTCGCGTTTTGAATAGCCGGGGGTTTTATGTGAGATGAGAGTTTTTCATTTTCATTCATGTAAAATTACTTGTATGTAATATTCTTTTATTGGGGCACTTCCAGGTTGCGGAAGATGTCACCATTGTATATTATTTACTTTTCCGCATTAGGTAGACCCAAGGCGGGGAGCACAAGTAACCGGGTTCTAGGGTCCAGTGGGAGACCATCTCGAGGAGTCGAGACAGGGTCTCCTAACCCTAGAATTGGCAGTGTTACTTGCCGCTCTCGTAGGGGTCTAGGGATGTGGGTTTGGCTATTCATCGTGACCGTGGAATCCGTGTTTTATACAGGCTCGTATTGAAAACACGGACGTCCTAGTATATCCAATATTTCATATATGTTTCTTCTGCCGCGATATCTGTGATGTGATCATTTGATATGTGATGATAGATACTGTATATGATATATATGATATATTATATATAGACGTTACTTATGTTTTGCACTCGCGCTAGCCCTGCCCCGCTCTGTCATTAGTTACCTAACCTAACAGTGCACGAGGGGACATCGAGGCGAATGCGGATGGCATAAGTGTACGTCGTATTTATCTGTGATGTTTAGGTGATTTAAATGATGGGACATTCATTAATGAGATTAATGAAAGAAAAGAAACCTAAGATGTTGTGGAATCGAATTTTCAAAAATAGGTAGCTACAGTTCTTGCTTTGCATCGCGGTGTTCCTTGTAGAACATCCTGCACCTTATTCGATAAGGAAAGGGTCGAGATCCCTTCGCCTGGAGTGACCCCTTTAGCAATAACTGGCAGATGCTACACCCCTCGGTTTGTCTATTGATTTCTTTTGGAGTTTTTGCTTTGCATAGTGATATATATGATATATCCTGCACCTTATTCAATGAGGAAAGGGCCGACGATCCCTTCACCGGGAGTGACCCCTTTAGCAAAACTAGAAAAGCCTAAAAAACACTCCATTTTTAAGATCATTCGATTCTACAACGATATCAAGTTCAATACGCTCATGGTTTTCTTAAAAAAAACCTGCATAGCCCTCCGTCATTTCAGATAAGTACTACTTAGTATTCGTGCTGCGGTAGTTTGGCATGCGTCAAGTCGTAGTGTACGGTAGCTAACTAGTGCTTATCTGCTAGCATACGATACGATTGGATTAGGGTATTCGTACGGCGTTGTTTGGCATGCGTCAAGGGTCGTGCGGATGGGTTTAATTCAATCAGGAAATGTACGGGTTGAACTTGACTAGCGCACTATGGGTTGTTTGGCATGCGTCAAGGTCATAGCACGCTAGGGGTAAAATATTATCGGGAATTTCAAGTGTTGAAATTTGCAATGAGATTGCATACCTTCTATGAGATAGTTGGATCCCGATACCCGCTGCGAGTAAGAGTTACTCCTGGGAGAGTTTTACACATTACAATTAGCCGATCAAGTAGGTGTCTAGAATGGTGTTAACGAGGTTACGCCTCTGGGAAAACGAGGTTTACATTAATTAGGTTCGTACGAAAGCACGGGGGACCTCCCTTAAAGTACCGACACTGGCCTGGCTGAAAGATTGGCGAACTTGTAGCGTGTAATTAATCCCGGCTAGTCTTTCCTTTTAAGGTTTGAAGGAAGATTTGATAAAAACAGTGGGAGCCATCCTGATTAGATAAAATAATAACCAATCTGATCTTGCAAGAGCATACGCTGAGTGTTTTCTTCTCTCTCTCTCTCCAGGTAGCGACCATAGCACGCCTTAATCAAGATAATAAAACGAATATATTGATCGAACCCGCTTGTTATACTGAGCTGGGGAACGTTGGTCCCGCTCCAACTTATAATTGTTATAAGACAGAGAAGGAAATTGGGGAATACCAGATTTCCCGTGCCGCCCAAACGAAAAAAGTGCATGTTGATGCATCATCTTCGGGTGTGTTCGTTACATAGAACTGTTTCTCAGTATCCTTTACGTCCTGAGTATGTGATACCAGATCAGGATCCCGCATATATAATTTGTTACATGGGCTACAGATAGGTAAAGAACTAAGAACGGGTGATAAGTTTCATGAGACAGAAAACGGTGCAAGTGTTGCAGCCAAGTCTGTTGGTCACTGTCACCCTGTATGACCAGTACATTGATTCTGAACGAATGTTATTAGATACCGAACCTGATATACAAAATCATATCTGTCTCTTTATTAGTAAAGAAATGATAAAATTTTGTATTGTTGGATAATGTTTTGAACATTTCCTATATCAAAAGTTGATCGGTTCAGGCACGTTATCTAAAAGCATTAATGTTCTAAATCAAACTATAGTTCTTAGTATACGGAACACACAAAAGAGGAAGAGTTCAGAAATGAACGAATCCTTCTTGAGGCATTGTAGACTAGGTCATATCAATGCGACCCGACTAGCTGAAGTTACATATAGATGCATATTTAAATTAGTTTGAATTTACATCTTGTGAAACTTGCCAGTCATGTCACAGAGATAAGATGACCATAGCTCTGTTTACTGCAAACAGAGAAAGAGTTAGTAAACTCTTGGGATGATACATGTTGATGTATGTAGGTCCCCTGTCTGCACATGCCAAGACCGGTTCTTTGTACTACATTACATTCTCTGATGATCTCTTTAGATTCAGACATATGTTCCGGTTGAAACACAAGTTCGAACCTTTTGAGATATTCACAGAATATAAGTTAGAAGTAGAGAACCAAAATGGGTATAAGTATTATGTCCTTTGATGTGATCAAGGAGGAGAATACTTGAGCACGAAATTACTGGATTATTCTAAAAGAGAATGAGATTCTCTCCCAGCATTACTCCTCCGTATACACCACATCACATCGGTGTATCGGGGCGGAGCAATAGCACCCTATATGATATGGTGTGCTCTATGATGAGTACTACTGAGTTTCCTATTTCCTTTTGGGACTTATGCGCTTGAGAAGTTGCATACTTATTGAATAGGGTTCAAATCAAATCAGTTGCCTACCGCTTCATATGTGATATGGAAAGGGAAGAGCCCATATCTTAAATTTGTTAAGATTTGGGGTTGTCCAGCCTATGTCTAAAAAGCAAAATCCGGACAAGCTCGAGGCAAGATCTGTTATGTAGAACTGGAAATGTTCCAGCTATACAAACTGCAACTGATGATTTGGTAGAACCAAAGGATTCAATAGCAACCAACGAACCTCAGCCTCTCCGCCGATCTAGTAGGTTTCCTCACCCACCTGAGAGATACTCTGGTTTCTCTATGACAGTGGGAGCGAGGATTGCATCATGGGATGATGACCTAACTAGTTTCGAGCTGGCCATCAGGAGTGAGACTCTGTAAGAATGGCTGGATGCTTATCGATCTGAGATGGAATCCTTATACACCAACAAAGTATGGACTTTGATTGCTTTATCTGAAGGGTTAAATCCCTATCAGGAGCAAGTAAATCTTGAGAAGATTACTTGGTGTACATGGAAAGGTTGAGACTTTCAAAGCTAGACTTGTTAAAGGTTTGCATCATTGACCGGGTATGAATTATGATGAAACCTTTTCTAAGGAGCTATGCTTAAGTCCATCCAGATCTTACTTGCCACGGCTACATACCATGACTACGATATCTGGTGGTTGGGTGTTATGACTGCTTTTCTAAATGATGTTTTAGAAGAGAGCGTCTATAAGTACACATCCAGAGAGCTTCGTAGACAGTGGGAGCAGCCGAAACGTGAGCAAGATGTTTTATGTGATAAAGCAGGCATCGCGGAGTTGGAACATCTGTTTTGATGTGGTAGTCAAAGAGTTTGACTTCATCAAAATGGTAGATGAACCTTGTATATACAAAAAGGTAGTAGGGAGTATGGTGGTGATCCTCGTAGAGTACGTGGATGACATACTCTTGATAGGGAAGAAGTTTCCTATGCTACGCTCGGTCAATCTCGGCTTATAACAAGGATTCTCCATATAGGATCAAAGTGATACCTCCTATATTCTGGGTTTTGGATCTATGAGATAGATCTAATTAGATGTTAGGATACTCACTAGTTGTAGTGAGAAGGTATCAATGGATCCTGGGGAGAATCACTGGAAAAGTTCCAAAGTGATAAGGACGACTGAAAGTCAGTCGCAGGCATTGTCTTTACCCTCAGTGGAGGGACGCTATGTTGGAAGAGTTCCAAGCTAGATACCGAGACATACTAGACGATTAAAGGCAAGATACATCGTTACCAAGGATGCTACCAAAGAGGCAGTCTGGATATATATAAGTTCATGAGATGAACTTCATTCCTACCATTGTGTGACAATGGAGTAGTGGCTTTAGCCAAGGAACTCCCGTCCCATCAGAAATCCATATATAATTCTTAGGCAGCATCACCTGATCATGGAGATGGTTGATCTCCAGGGAGATCGAGGTTAGGAGAGTAGACACAGAGGACGACAGCGCGGATCCACTCACAAAGGCCTTTTTCCCTGTAGAGACTTTTATGGGATGGTTGAGTATGAGATACTTCAACCGCAGCTAATTGTTGGGTATGTGATACCACAACAGATGGCCCTAGTGCAAGTAGGAGATTGTTAGTTATATGTATGCCCTAGAGGCCATTACTGTACATACGATGTATATTGTAGTGGATGCTTGGACATATATAGGGAGGAATTTCTTGCTCGACATGATAGTATGCTATCTGGTTACTCTTTACCTTAACGTGTACACTGATTGTCTCTCTGTTACATGCTGGTAAAGCCCTTAGGATATGTACTCGACTACTGGGACTATGATGAGATCATACTAGTGGGGCCACGGTAGTCGATGAGTACATCCTACAATAGTTCCTAGTCGAGGGTGTATCGAGACAGGCATCGATACACCAGAGTATACTAGCGTATACGCATCTTGACCCATATGATGGGCGATGGATGATCCCATATCCATCGGTGTTTGACATCAAGGATGGTGTACGGGTGCTCAGTGGAGACTGGGTACACTGGAAGGACTCGCCGAGAACTCCCAGATGGTATTATACCTTACGTCAAATGGCAGTTCTCTGGTGACACTGGTACAGAGTAGTCTGTTGACCCGAGATCGTTATAGAGTCTTGTGTGATTCCCACTGTGCTTTGATTTCCACCTTACCACGTCTAAGAGGACGTGCAAAACGGTGGTTTTTGGGTACAGTCCCGAATCACATGGAGGCAATGAACGATAGGAGGGGATTCGTCTCTCCCGGTATAGGGAGTTGATGTTATGCTGTGTTCGATTGGCTATAACCGGAAATCCCTGGCCAGGGTTGCATAGATTTACTGGTAAGTGTTACCAGTAGTTTCTTGAACTGTTATAGACCTCATATCGACACGACTTATCGAGCTACTGGGGTCTGACGTTTACCACCCCTAGGCGAGATATGCGACATATCAGACGACGAGACCGGACTATACGGTAGTGTTACTGATTGGATTCACAAGAGAACTAGCGGGCTTGCTTGTTGATCTTCTGATCACTCAATACCCGGGTGGCCGTTACGTTTAGCACACCGCTTGCGGCTTGTGGGTGTTTGATATGATCATCACCTACTGCCGACGTATTGAAGAGTCTTTAGAGTCCTACACAGGGGTTTTCTGGCTCAAGCGAAACGGAGTAGGAGCACATATGTGATATGTGCGGGACCGAGATTAATACAATATGAGATACCGTATTCTATTCTCGCGGTTTGTAACATTGATCGGTTGTATGCGATATAGCCGTGTTATCGGATCAAGTGTTGATTCAATAAGTTGTTACTTTTGATATTAGTCGGTTATAGCCGGATTATTAAATCAAGAATTGATTTAATAATTTAATGCATAATTATATATTTGATATATTACATTGCATTAACTTGTATTAGCTCACTTGTGATTTATTTTCTCACTAGTATGTGCACATTGTTTATATATGATATATGCAAGTGTACATGTTTGTATCATGCTTGATGATACACATAAGATGGGTGTATGAGACTCATACCAAGATTAGGTTTAAGATTAGGGTTATTGTTTTATCTTAAGATTTAACAAAAGGATTACACTTGGTCAAAGTTGTCAAGCTTGAAGAAGCTTGGAGAAGCTTTGACAAAGTCCACTCTTTTGTCATTTCTTTTGATATTCTTTAACCTAACCTTTAACCTAAAGCCTTCGTTAATTCTCTACATGAGTTAAGCATGAGGGCTTAACTCAACCATGGTGCAATAATTCATTTAAAAAGGTTTTCATTTGATGGATAATTCTTTGCTTCTTCTTCTTCATCTTCAAGCTCCATCCAAAAGCTTACTAGCTCCAATGGTGCCATGAGCAAAAGAGTGAGAAAATCAATTCTAAAGTGAGCCCACTTCCTACTTCTTCATCCTCTACCACTTGCCATGTAGTAGAGTGTGTTCTCTTCACAAAGTTTATGACCTAGTGAAGGAATAGCTTGAGTTAGTGTCTCCTCGACGTAGATCATCTTCGGCCTCGAAGTCAACGTAGCAAGCACGTTCGTTCTTCTCGTGGAGCTTCTAGAGAGTCCAGAGTTCACGATCGTAGCGATGGGGACGTCTACACGAAGCTAATGAAGTGGAGGACCGGATCTACAAAGGTTGTAATCCCTTTCACTTAGTAGCAGAGTAGTTTGCTTGGTTGTTTTTCACCTATCCTCTAGTTAACGATCTTCATTAGGGTTTCTCGGCACATAAATTTTTGAATTTGGCATGGTTGATGCCTTGTGGAACCTCATGGGTGTGCCTAGGAACCCTACAATAACCCCGTTAACACCTTTCTTAGACACCTACTGGATCAGCTAATTGTAAAGTGGAAAACTCTCCCAGGAGTAACTCTTACTCGCAGTGGGTATCGGGATCCAACTATCTCATTAAAGGTATGCAATCTCATTGCAAATTTCAACACTTGAAATTCCCAATATCTGTTTTTACCCCTAACGACCTATGACCTTGACAGAGGTCAACAAACTATAGGCCGCTAGTCAAGTTCAACCCGTTCATTTCGTGATTTAATTAAATCCACCCGCACGACCCTTGACGGAGGTCAACAAGGCCGTACGAATACTCTAATCCAATCGCATCATATGCAGCAGATAAGCACTAATCAGCTACCGTACACTACGCTTTGACGGAGGTCAACAAACTCAGCACGAATACTAAATAGCACTTATCTGAAATGACGGAGAGCTATGACTGGTTTTGATGAAAACCTTTAACGTAATGAACTTGATATCGTTGTTGAATCTAGTGATTTGAAAAGGAGTGTTTTTTGTAGCTTTTCCTAGTCTTGCTAAAGAGGTCACTCCCGGTGAAGGGATCTCGGCTCTTTCCTCATCGAATGAGGTGCTGGATATTCATCAAGGAATACCACTATGCAAAGCAAGAACCAGAGAAGCTTTAAAAACAAAACCGAGTGGTTTGTAGAATTTGCTAGTTTTGCTAAAGAGATCACTCCCGGTGAAGGGATCTCTGCTTTTTCCTCATCAAATGAGGTGCTGGATATTCATCAAGGAATACTACTATGCAAAGCAAGAACTAGATCTAGCTTTTTAAAAACTTTTTATTCTACAACATCTTTAGGTTTCTTTTCTTTCCATTAATCTCATTAACGAAGTCACATCAGTTATGTCTCCTTAAACATCACAGAAAAGAACCGAAAATAGAACGTACGCTTATGCCATCCGCATTCGCCATGGGGCCCCATCATGCACCGTTAGGTTACTTAACTAAAGGCAGAGCGAGGGCTGGACTAGCGCAGGTGCAAAACATAAGCAACATTTATTATATATATCATATATATATAGCATTCTTCTCACGCGGTTATATGATCACATCACAGAACCAAGCAGCATAAGTCAACATAGGAAATATTGGATATACTAGGAGGTCCGTGTTTTAAATTAAGCCAATAACGAAAAACACAGATTCTACGGTTGGGATGAATAGCCAAACCCACATCCTTAGACCCCTATGAGAGCCTCAAGCGACCCTTCCAATTCTAGAGTTAGGAGACCCAGTCTCGACTCCTCGAGATGGTCTCCCACTGGACTCTAGAACCCGGTTACTTGTGCTCCCCACCTTGGGTTAATCCTAATGCGGAAAAGTAAATAATATACATCAGTGGTGACATCATCCTCAACCCGAAAGTGCCCCAATAAAAGAATATTACATACAATTTTACATGAATGAAAATTGAAAAACTCTCATCTCACATAAAACCCCCGACTATTCAATCACGACGATCCAATATTAAATATCACAACAACACATAATATCCCATATCATCAATGTAAGTAAATATGCGTATCCCGAATGTCGTTGACATATAGAAATGAGATCTGGGATACTCACACTTACGGTCGCAGAAAAGAAATGAAAAACTACAATAATTAGAATCCGCATTTCCTTAGACATCATAAACCCGGAATATCTCATATTCCGAATTTCATGTCTAACCCTATAAACCTTGTATTTTAGTCTCAAATCGAAAACTTTTTTCAATAACTTAGTCGGGTAATTCAATAATATTCCCGACAACCTGATCAAATGTTCGTCGGGAACTTTAGTAGATGGACGCACCCCCGATGCCGTCGACGAAGTGCACTTAGGAGGAATACCATGGCCGCGAGCACCCGAGTGGATGCTTTTGGCAACGAGGTTCTCCTAGAGTCACTTGGTCGAGGTTATGGGGCGTGGCTATCTAGTAATGTTATCCGGCGAGTATTCGAGTACTATACATGATTGCGACGGAGTTTTGATCCGAATCAAAACTCCATGGCAATCGATCAATAGAGACTAACATGCTAGATTTACAAACACTAACTAGTTTTCACAAAACTTATTAAATGTGGATTCCAAAAATTGTATCACATATCAAACTTAAACCCGAAAAGTTATAAAAACGTGACTATGAAACACTCCAAATTGCCTTAACACAAAGACAACAACACATGCAATCTTGGGAAAATCAAACAGTAACATGAAACCCTAAACCCAGATATCAGAACACCACAAAAATTTCAAAAAAATTCGGCGCACCTGTTTTAATATCGTTTCGGGTTCGCAATTCAACTAACATCGTCTAATCTTCTAGCTTGGCTTTGATACCATGAAAGTGTTTATTAGCACCACCACTGGGTTTTACTAGTCTCAAGCATGCCAATTTTAAACAATTCGGGGTGCTAATCAACACTAACCTAGAATCTAACTAAATTGATTAGGGTTTAACCTTTGATATAACATAAACTATGCTAAGAGATGGACACTACAACCTTTGTATACTAAGTCCTTCTCTTCTATAGCTCCATGTAGTAGTCCACGCGACTCCACTAGGCTCCACTTGAAGTTGGATCGAGCTTCCTTTGAGATCTTCATGCCGAAGATGATCCTTCTCTCTCTTCAGGTAGCGACCAATGACATGCCTTAATCAAGATATTAATATGGATGTATTGACCGAACCCACTTACTATACTAGGCTAGGTTCCGCTCTATCTTATGACTGTCATAAGTCTGAGCAAGGAATAGGGGAATACCCAGATTCCCACGCCACCCGAACGACGAAGGAGCATACTGATGCATCTTCTTCGGGTGTGTTCATTACCGAAAACTGTTTCTCAGTTTGCTCTACGTCCTGGGTATTGGATACTGGATCAGGATCCCACGTATGTAATTTGTTACATGGGCTAAAGAGAGGTGGAGAACTAGGAAAAGGTGATAAATCTATAACAGTAGGGAATAGTGCAATTGTTGCAGCCAAAGCAGTTGGCGAATATCACCTTGTGTTACCCACAGGTAATACATTGATTCTGAACGACTGTTACTACGTACCAAAGATGAATTGTAATATTATATCGGGTTCTTTGCTAACTAAAGAAGGATATAATTTCACATTAGAAGATAATGTTATGAATATTTTCCAAAATCAAGTGTTGATTTGGTTTGGTACGTTATGTAACGGTATATATGTTCTGAATCAAAATACAGTTCTAAACATACAGAACACACACAAGAAGAAGAGTTCAGAAATGAACGAAGCCTTCTTATAGCATTGTAGACTAGGTCATATCAATGCAACACGACTAGCTAAGTTGCATAAAGATGGATTTTTGAGTTCGTTCGAATTTATACCTTATGAAACTTGCGAGTCATGTCTCAAAGATAAAATGACCAAAACTCCGTTTACTGGACACGGAGAAAGAACTACTGAACTCTTGGGACTGATACATAGTGATGTATGCGGTCCTATGTCTACACATATCAGAAATGGTTCCTCGTACTTTATTACATTCACCGATAATCTCTCAAGATTCGGACATGTGTTCCTGATGAAACACAAGTCTGAGGCTTTTGAGAAATTCAAGGAATATAAGTGCGAAGTCGAGAATCAAACGGGTAAAATTATTAAAATTCTTCGATCTGATCGGGGAGGATAATACTTGAGTATAGAATTCCGTGATTATTTAAAAGAGAATGGGATTCTCTCTCAGCTTACTCCTCCATATACACCATAGCACAACGGTGTATCGGAGCGGAGGAATCACACCTTATTAGATATGGTGCGCTCTATGATGAGTACTGCTGAGTTGCCTATTTCTTTTTGGGGTTATGCACTTGAGACAGCTGCATACCTATTAAATAGAGTTCCGACTAAATCAGTGCCTACCACTCCATATGATATATGGGAGGGGAAGAGACCATGTCTTAATTTCATTAAGATATGGGGTTATCCGTCCTATGTCAAAAAGCAAAATCCGGACAAGCTCGAGGAAAGGTCAGCTCTATGCAAGTTTGTACGATATCCCAAACATTCGCGAGGGCATATCATCTACTACACTGAGGAACAAAAGGTGTTTGTTACTCAACGATGGACTTAAGCATAGCGACAGGAGAAAAGGTTTCATCATTGTCGACGCCAGGTCATTGACGAAAACCTTTTGCTACAAGTCTAGCTTTGAAAGTCTCAACTTTTCCATCTACACCTATCTTCTTTTTGAAGATTCACTTGCTCCCAATGGGTTTTACCCCTTCAGGAGCAACTTCCAAAGTCCATACTTGGTTGGTGTACATGGATTCCATCTCGGATCGCATAGCATCCAGCCATTTTACAAAGTCCCCACTCGTGATAGCCTGCTCAAAACTAGTCGGGTCATCATCTTCCATGATGCAATCCTCGCTCCCACCGTCTATGAGAAAACCGTAGTATCTCTCAGGTGGATGAGGAATCCTGCTAGATCTGCCGAGTGGCTGGGGTTCGTTGGGTAATATTGGATCCTCTGGTTCCACAAAATCATCAGTTGTGGTTTGTACTCTTGGAACTTCTTCCAGTTCTACCTCATTGCCACTAATTTCTTTTACAAGAAATTCCTTTTCTAAAAAGGTGGCATGTCGAGAAACAAACACCTTTTGTTCCTCGCTGTGGTAGAATAGATATCCATGTGAATTCTTTGGATATCCTACAAACTTACAAAGAACTGATCGTGCCTCGAGCTTGTCCGGATTTTTCTTTTTGACATAGGCCAGACAACCCCATATCTTAACTCGTTTAAGACATTGTAACATTTCAGAAAATATAAAATATTATTTTTGGAATTTAATATTAAAATAATATATTTCCCGAAAACTTCCCGATTTTGTGAAATTGGGGTTTTCGAAAAAAGGTATAAATATATACCAATAATTGTGAAATAATTGGAAATTAAAATGATTTATTCATTTAATAATATATATAAAGGATTTGGCATTTTTAAAATTTATTATATGCAGTTTGGATAAAAACCCGATTAGTGCACCGCTAATCACGATTAAGCCAAATTCGTGTTTTTACAGTTTTCCGTGGCTAGTGCACCATGTCATGTTGCATTTGGTTACATGTTGTTGCATTTGTGTTGTTTTATGGGTATTATATGGTTTGGGTTTTAAATAGAAAATAAAAAGAGAAAAGGTTTAATGTTTAGAATGATTAGAGAGAGAGAATGTGTGAGAATAAGTGAAAGAGAGAGAGAGGGGCTGCCTCATTTCATTCCCCCATTTATTTTACATCATTTTCTTCTCCTTCTTCAACCTCATCTCCCTCCACCTTCACTCCAAGAAATCATCTCCAAATCTTCATCAAAACCCTAAACCCCTTTCATTAAAAGTGATCCTCTCATCACCCTCTACACAATAGACCAAGCAAAGTAGGATTTTGACAAAATTGGCAAACTAGGGTTTTTCTTGGGTTGCCCAAATGAGGTAATTTCCACACCATTTGTATTGTATTTCATTCACCTTAGCACCTATACAAGTTTAGAATCGATATAGTGTTGTTTAGTGAGCTTTGAAAATTTCAAGTTAGGGTTTGAGGGAATCTTGAGTGGTGATGTGTAATTGAGGTTAGTAGAGACCTTATAACCCCAGTAGGGATCGTATACTGACCAAAACCTGAGACTTAACCCCCAGAATACGAACTTAGAAACCCCGACATCGGATAATTGTGTGAATTATGAGGGTATTTTGGAATCTGCTAACACCCGGGGACCCTAAAAATTATTTAGCGATTACTGTGAGTCATGCAGGCAACCTAGAAGCTACCATGAATACCAGAGCCCCAAAACCACTACCCAGGCCACAGATTTAATCATTTGGGCCGCAAATTGCGGCCTTGGTACTTCCAAATTGACTTGTGCTTGTTCTATAGCTCCTATATTAGTAAATTAAACACTCCATATGTGCATAATTGACCGATTTGGCCTAGGGTAAAATCTGGAGCATGTTTTCCAAGTTTCTGGTTTCGTTTTGCGGCTTTTAATGAATTGAGATTTGGTATTTGTTATTATGTTCCATCGTGTGGCGTTTGAACGTCAACAATGAGGGTTATTTGTTGGTTTTGCATACGTGGGCTATAGGTTCTAACCTATAGGCGATCCGTGTGCCGTTTGGGATTTCAGAACTTGATTTTTATAGCGTTGCGATATGTGTTGTTATTGTAGTTACCTTCGGGTGGATTCCGAGGCAACGGAGCGTGGCGTCATTAACTTCAGCAAGCGAAGACCAAGGTGAGTGGATCTATATCCACGGGGGAAGTAGGGTGGATGGCGTATAGCACCCCCGCACACTTTGATGGAAACCGATTTATATATAGATTATGGTTAATGAAACCTTTAATAGAAAACTTTAGATAGAGTAAAAAGGTAGTTAGAGAACCATATTAGAAACAAAGGATAGTTAGAAGCGATAGGATACGACTAGTATGTGATGGCGGGACTTGAGAATGAGATTTGATGATATTGCCGTTTAGGGTATTATAGGACTAGATAGTCGACGTAGATGTGTCATCCGAACCATACCAATTTCCAAACTGAAGAATCATATGCTTCTTTTAAACATGTACGTGAGGGATGTTACGTATTTTCAAATGATATCTTTTCTTTAAAAGCAACGTAGCCCCTACTTTCAAAACTACGATTCGCTTCTTTTAAAAAACCGATTGTGTGGTTCGGGTGTGTATGTTAGATTAGATACTTATGCTTATAGTAAAGGTAGAGTGTATTTGTAAAAATTGACTTGATGTGGGATAGAAATGCGATGAAAAGAATATATGACGCGATATGATGATTTGATGATATGTTGGTATACGGATGCGAGTCGATTGAGATGATTGATACCTTGCCGGTCTCCTGATATGAGATTGTTGTGGATGTGACCTGGGACATAGGTATATAGAGATTTTTATATGTGTTGAGAATCGTGAGTGTTGGCCGTACGTGACGTTAGGTTCGTACCCTCCTCGTCTTATAGGTTGATAGGATCCCTGATAGCTTAATGCCCCCGTACGATGATTTTCCGTACGTGATGAGTTTGACTTGAGGTTTGATCTATACCCTTGACTAGAGGATGCCGTACGGTGGATTGTACCGTACGCGGTGTGGTGTGGCTAGATGCCGATTGTTAGATTCACCGACTCGGTCATGTTAGATACGTATACCCGTTAGCATTTGCACATGATTTACCTTATGTTGCCTTCATGTTATTCACATTGCATTAATTATACCTGTGATAGTACACCTGCACTATTATCGATGATGCGTATGTTACACGTACACAGATTGTAGGCTCACACACTTCATCATCAATAATTGCCATGTCACTACACAGTAGGATTGCTGCATCATGATATGACTCTTCGCATAACATGCTTGCGTATATACCACTTGTACACCCATATTGGTGCACATATATATTAATACATCCATACTTGCGCACATACGCATTTGTATATCCATATTGGTGCACACATACATTGGTATATCCATACTTGTGCATATACAGATTGCATCCCCATATTGGCGCATATACACATTGGTACCTCTATACTTGTGCATATACATATTGTACATACATAGATAACTGGTTTTGTTGGGAAATTGGGAACCGCATGTTATATTATAAAAAATGGAATCATTTAAAAGAGCGGTTTTCCCTTAATATGTCATATCACTGTTCCATGTTGCATGATATACGTATATGCTTACATTTCTATTATATGTCGTATACATCATGCTCTATGATTTTACGCATTGACATATGCTGTTTTCATGAGATTTCTGGATTTGAGAACCGTGGACATTTTAAAAGAGATTATGTGTTGTTTTAAAAACCCGGTTTCTCTTGATATGATATTTCAGTGCGTCCACCATGCGTTTTCTCGGTTCTGAGACATGTGACATGTGAAACCCGATTCGAGGAGCTAGATGAGGCCGATTGCGGGTACATGGTGGACCCGGTATGGTACCCCGGGCAGAGAACGGATCTGTCGTGCAGTAGACGATGAGCCTGGCAGAGGGACTACTACCTACCGGTGATAGTAATTGGGCTCGGCGGATATCCGGAGGATACCGACCAGAGTCGAGAGATGATATGGGCCGATCCGGACTGACGGAGCCCGAGATATGAAGATTTACGTATCAATGCTGGGCACGGGTTTCATGATGTTTTCGGGTGTCGATGTTGGATACCCAGGTTCCATGATTTTGATATGTCGCGAGGTGTTAGTGTATATGCCCTAGGGGCCATTATTGTATCATACTAGTTTGTATATTACTTAATGGAAGCTTGGGATATTCATATATATATAACAGTCTTACTAAATATGGTAGTATGCTACTTGGTTTTTTCTATCTTAATATGTGAGTATACGTATTGATAGAGCTCTTAGGATCTTGCTTGACTACCAGCATTGTGATGGCAGTCACACTAGTGGGGGCTGGGTAGTCTACAAGCACATCCTTATTCAGGTCCCTAGTCGTAGGATTATCGAGACAGGGCATCGATACTCCGGAGTAGACTAGTGTGTACGCTTCTCATCCCAGTTAAGGAGATGGTCTGTCCCACAGTCGTCAGTACGTCGTACTGGAGATAGTATGCAGGTGCTCGTTAGGTTACGGGTACATTGGACAAGACTCACAGGGAACTGTAGGTTGGTTTTATACCAGTCGTCAGTGAACAGTTCCCAGGTGACATGAGTACAGCATAGTCCGCAGACTTGACACTGCTACTTCGCCTCGAGTGTGTCCCACTGTTCTTAGATTGCTACCCTACCACGGCTCAAAGGAGTCGTGCAAACAGGTAGCAGTTGGCTGCAGTCCCGAGCACTTGGAGGTAGTGGCGGTTAGACAGGATTCGTCTCTCCCGGTATTAGGGGTTGATATCACGCTGTGTCAGAGAGCCATTACGCAAAGTCCCTGACCAGGGCAAGCGAGATTTGCTGGTAGGTTCCAGTAGTTTCTCAGGGTGTAATGGGCTTCGCTCCGACACGACTTATACCGCTATTAGGGGACTGACGCTTGCCGCCCTCCTAGGCCCGATATGCGATAGTCTAAGACGAACTGACCGGACTGTACGGAGATTGTCACATCAGACTCAGTAGGAGTTCGGATGGGTTTCCTCATCGGCCTTCTTATCGACATCTACCTGGGGACCGTTACGTACAGCTAATTCCGCTTGCGATTTGTGGTTAAACCCACTGCCAGCGTAGTAGTCGAGTCTCTAGAGTCCCACACAGAGAGTTTCCCTACTCCAGGCGAAACGATATAGAGGTCGTATGGTTTTACGACAAAGGTTCGGATGCATACGTGTGTTTACGCACGTACGACATCCGGACAGTTTTTACTAGCCGGCTTTGGTTTAAGCCAGTTTCTAGTATCCGGTTATTGGATTTATACAGTCTACATTTTTTCCGTGTTTTCACGGATAGGAGGGGCGTTCTCGTAATTGCGCGAGAAGTTTCTAGAAGATGGTGACTTGGGGGTTAAGATGGCATATGCATTAAATGAGATTAGTGAGTCATTTGAGTGATTCATCCATGTCATTAATGCATCATAAATGCTTAATGACTCATGGAGATGAATCACCCTCTTGTATTTATTAAGCATGATGATTAATCCTTCATTTTCTTTTGTTGGATAAATCATAATGCTTGATATATATTATGATAGCTTATTATCTCATCTTATTCTCTTGCTCACTTTCTCTCTCCTCAAGCTCTCCCTCTTCAAACCCTAATCCTCCCCTCTCATGTGTTGAGATCAAGGATTAGAGTAGACTACTTAATCCTTAACCATTCTCTATATCACCTAGGTTACTTAGATTAGCGATTTAAGAAACCTAGTTACCTCAAGTTAGAGGTGAAGCTTGTAGTAAAGTTCTCGGGTGGATCTTCTACTACATAGAGATGGCCGGAGAGGACATGGAGAACGACAAGACGAAGGACTCGGTTCTTTAGGTATAATCACTTATCATAGTAGTTAACTCTTCTATGATTTCTTGTTAGTTATTGTTTATGCAAAGATTGTCGGTTAGTCGATGTTTACGCTTTAAACAAGATCGTTTTTCATTATTCCGCCTCCCCGCAAGTCGTGGGGTGTTGTACATCGACTTACACGAGGGATACCGTTGATTTATATCCTCATACTTTCATGCACTCTTTTATGATATTTACGTGCATACAGACATTGATTATATGGTTGGACGAGATCCACATGCATACATACATTAATTATATTGTTGGATTATATCCGCATACATATAGGTATTGATTACATTGTTGGCACATATCCAAATACGGTCACCCTAGATATCATTGTATTACCTTTATGATATAGTTGACCTAGGAGTCGTTGTTTATTCCATTTCTGCTTGTAGATGTTTTTCTACTCACGAGTTGGCAACTCACCCCTGTTGTGCCACAGTTCTTGCAGGTTGACCGCACGGATCAGTAGTGGCATCGCTGGCACATAGCTTCATTTAGGTATTTTGCATTGGTAGGTGGGGCATTTGTATCATACCCACTCTTGTATTTATATTTCACATTGTATCTAGTCAACTCCATCAATCAAAAATAGTAAATTGTATAAGTAATGAGACTTAGTAAGATTGTGGTTTCGAGACTTAGAGTGATGGGTTTTCCGCTACTGATGGTTTTGCTGTCTTGCGTATTTATTTATCTTTTGTGGTGAACTTCACCGTTGGGCGTCGTATACTCATTTTTATGCTTTGTGTGGTTGTGATCCGCCGGTTGGCGAAGAGCTAGCTCCCGTTTGGGGATGCCATTATTCTTATTATGTATTTGTGGTTTTGGATCAAAAAATACAAAGGAGGTGCTGCCCGAATTTTTATAAAAAGACGAAACATGTTTTCAAACTGGTAAATTTTACTTGCATCATTCATGTTCCTTTTCCATGCATTTTAGAAACTTGATTTCATTATACCTTTATTTCAAAATTTCACCTCCTTTATTTTCTTAAAAAGGTTTAGATTTCTGGGTTTCTGCTTACTTGAATTACGTTACGCTTTTAAACGTTGCGTGATTTAAGTGCTGGTCACGAGCTAATATTTCGGGTCGTGACAAAGTTGGTATCAGAGCGTTAGGTTTAATCTGTAAGTGCACGGCGGCGCCCCGGCCGTCAATCCGACGGCCAAATGCGGAAGCGGTGATAAACTTTAATTTTGCGAACTTAGCAAACCGGCACCACCGCGCACTAAACACCCGGATCGAACCATTAATTAGTCCTAGCTAACTACAAGATGGGGAAGAGAGATATACCGACTGATCCAAGTCCTCCGGTCTTCTCGTCGTCGTCCCGATCTCCTGCGGAAGCTCCGGTCTCCACCTCGTCGCCGGAAGTGCACCACATCGCCTACTTCTTTTACGGGCTCCCACCTCAATGCCGAGGAAACTCGGGCGCGAAGTTGGCTGGCCGACGCGTCCAAGATTTGCTGTAGAATGTGTAGTGAAGAACCATGTCTCATTTGGAGTTCATGGAGGTGCCATTTTGGTGGAGGGATGATACAAGAATTATGTGGAGGAACTTGAGGATATTTTTGGAGCATGAAATGAACCAAAAATGCCCACACTCAAAAATTGGACAGCCCATTAAGAGCTTGGCCGGCCACTACTTGGCAAGAGGGTGAGTGAGTGAGGGAGTCAAGCAAATGAAAGAGAGAGCCATCCAATAATCCAATGGAGAGAGAGAGAAGGCTATCATGCAAAGAATCATCATCACAACCATTCCAATACTCAACCAACAACCATGATAGCTAATAAACCAACACTCCAACACTACCATCATCACCTCACAAAGTCAAGCAATCATTATAGAAGAAGAAGTCAAGGTCAAAGAATGGTGCACCATCATGATACAAGGAAATATGCAAAGACCCCCTCCACAAATGCTTATTTGCAACAATGAAAATAAGCCCTCCTCCACCTATCTTCGGCCAATGAACGATATAAAGGAAATTGGCCGAAACGGAAAGCAAACTGGCAACTCCATAAAACTGGTCCTGTAATAAATTACAGGAAAACCCCGATACTATGCATACACACCCGCATTTGTATTCCGACCGAAATACAAATGCAATGAGACAAAATCTACACTGTACGATACTAGGATCCGGCTTAAACCAAAGCCGGCTAGTAATATCCGTTCGATCCTGATTCGTGCAATACCGCACGTATCTGATCGAACCCTGCCATATAACCATACGGCCAGTAGTACAAACTGTCTGATCCTGATCCGTGCAATACCGCACGTATCTGATCGGACCCTGCCATATCTCCATACGGCCTCTACAGCTTTTCGCCCGAAAGCTGAGTAACTGAATGTGGGGGACTCTAAAGACTCGTCAACACCTTGGTTGTGGATTTAACCACTAGCACCTCAGAGGTATAAGCCAATACGTAACGGGCTACCAGGTATTGACTAAAAGGGACGTCTGTGAGCGAACCCAGCCAGAAAACCCTACTGAGCCTGTCAGTGACAATTTCCGTACAATCCGGTCCGTTCGTCTATGAGTATCGCATGGCGGGCCTAGGGGGTTGGTAAAAGTCAGACCCCCAAAAGCGGTACAAGTCGTGTCGGAGTGTAGCCCAGAACACCCTGAGATACTACTGGAATACCTACCAGTAAATCTCCTTGCCTCGGCCGAGGGCTTCGTGTAATGGCTCTCCTAGACACAGCACGACCTCACCCCCAATACCGGGAGAGACGAACCCCTGAAGATGCGCTCACTGCCTCCATGTGGCTCAGGACTGTACCTAACTAAAACCTGTTTGCACGACTCCTTTGAGCCGTGGTAGGGTAGTAATCAAAGTACAGTGGGAACTCACACGAGATAAATGAAGATCCCCAGGTCGATGAACTAACCTGTACACATGTCACCAGGGAACTGCCATCTGACGTCTGGTATATGACCAACTAGCATGTTCCCGGCGAGTCCTGTCCGGTGTACTCATGACCCAATGAGCACCTGTATACATCTTAGGTGAACGAACTGACACCAGTGGCTTGTGAGACCGGCCACCGCCCCTCGTCGGGGTCTCGAATGTACACACTAGTCTACTCTGGAGTATCGATGCCCTATCTCGAAACTCACACGACTAGGGACCATTTAAGGATGTGCTTATAGACTACCAGCTCCCACGTATATGATCGCCCTCATACTGCTGGTGGTCAAGCAAGAATCCTAGGGGCTCTATCAACGTGCAATAGTGACCTGTCAGGTCACCTAAAGCAGTACACGATGATAAAGATAAACCAGATAGCATACTATCATCACGAGTAAGACTGTCCTATCGGGATAGGTCCTCCATCAATCATTGTAATCACGTGCCTGTGATCGAATAATTGAATCTGAGGGCACTATCTCCAACAATCTCCCACTTGCACTCAAGGCTAATTATTACGATGTCGCATACTCACAGCACGTGTGATACCGTACACCCAACTCCTCTACTAGTCAGTCTCACATAACTCGTTTGCGAAACTATTGCGTTTGAGAAATAGCCTCAGTGAGTGGATCCGCTTTGATGTCTCTTTCTATATCTCTCTATATCTCAAGTTCGCGGAGAAACCCATCTCCCGAAATGAGCAATACCTGTCTTAGAATGTGTCTGGATGTCTTATGGGACCTAGCTCATAAATGAACCCCAAATCCAAACTTCTTAGACT